>CM022297.1:304225029-304825029 GCA_011799875.1 Thinopyrum elongatum | reverse complement strand
CCACCACAAGTCCTCCATTGTCAACATCTGCCGGTTTGCCCGTGCAGCTTACCCACCGATCTCCATACCCAGGCCGCCCTGAGTTTCTTAGATGACGCCTGCCAAATGCCCCCTTTCCCACAGATCCCCATCCCCATCCCCCACTCCAGAGCGTCGCAGCCTAAGCCCGGCTACGCTTCCCGTGGAGCTCGAGGAGTGACTGGCCCAAAAGAGGTGTATCGCGGTCTCTTCGCCCGATGTCGCCGAGGAAGTTGACGACCATTACTGGCCGCAGGCACTCAATCAGCGGGCTAGAGTATGCGGGTACGTCGCGGACGCCGGCTACGACATCGAGGTCATCGACAGCGACGGCCTGACGCGGGCTATGTCACAGGTTAAGTGGCCCACAACCAACCCCTCGGGTTCAACCGTCGTCGATCTCATCCATGGCCCAGCCGCTGATCTCCTCTGGCTCGCTGTAAAGAATTTGCCATCCTACAGCGCCATCGAGCCCCTTGTGTCATTTCTGAAGGACGCGTTCTGTGACGCTGGCTTGGGATCCACAGCTTCCAAGTCAGACCTCATCGATGGCGACCACGAGGAGGGCACCCTCTCCGGCTCTTCCAAGGGGAAAGAGCCCATCTGCTCTTCCAAGGGGAAAGAGACCGTCTACGACATCAGGGAGGGCACCCTACAGCCGTGCTCTTCCAAGGGGAAGGAGCCCATCTGTGACAACATGGAGCGCATCCAGGGTCCGTGCTCTTCCCACGGGAACGAGCCCATCTGTGACAAGTGAGGAAACCCATGATTTGTTTTGCCGTGCCTCTTCACAGGGGGGAACCCATCATTTGTTTTGTCGAGTCCCTTTTGTAGTGTAGTGAGAATATGTCCAGTTTTAATTGCTATATTTGGTTGTTTGCAGTATGCCTTGTTTATTTCAGTTGTTCACAATGTGATGTTCTATATGTGCAACTATTTACTGTGCAGTACATTTCATCAATCCAGTTTTAAACATACTGATATGAATGCATATATTTGCTTGCTGTTAAGCCTATTATAGCTAGCATATGCCTCTTTTAAAGTTTTTTGATTGTTCGGTTGTTTGTAGTTAGCATATGTCCATTTTCAAATGCTATCTTTGGTTGTTCGTAGTATGCCTTGTTTATTCCAGTTATTCACAACGTGATGTTCTATATGTGCAAGTATGAATTGTGCAGTTCAATTTCATCAATACCAGTTTCAACAATACCACTATGAATGACTACATTTGGTTGCTGCATCTTGTAGTTAACACGCCTTTCCATTTTTATTTAACAATAACCAGTGTACTTAGACCGGCACAATACCAGTTTGAATGACTATGTTTGCTTGTTGTTAAATGTTAGGCCTGTTGCAGTTAACACACCTTTCCACTTGTTTTGCTTTACTAGCGTGCTTAAACCTGCACACTGAAGCTATATTTTGGAGATTATTTTGTCTGCCATGGATATATTTGGTTGATGTTTAGCCTGTTGTGCTTAACATGCCTCTTGATATATCTACACAGGACAATTTTGGGAACGACTGTTGTTTTCCATCGAGGTTAGTTTCATCCCATGACTTATATATACTCACTGTTCAGGATATCGGTAGCTAGTACCATATAGGCCGGGGGCTGATAAGGGACTAATCAGTGAATCAGACTTTTAAATGAATATATATGTAACCCATTTATTGTTAGGTTAACTAGGGTCATATGTAATATATCTGAGGCTACATAGCAACATGCACTGTACTTAATGTCTAAATATGCAATCCTAGGCTACATAGCAACAAGGAAGAGTGTTACCTTAATGTTCTGATGATGTCTAGATATACGTAGAAGAGTAGCAACAACAACAACAACACAGCCCTATTTGGATACTCAACTTAGCTAGAGGTTAGAGTTAGTTTCTAGCTCATGACTAACCCTGAACTAACTCCATCCAAAGAGGTGTTTGGATGACAGGGTTAGATTGACAATAAATGCACTAGCAGAACTAGCTCCAATTAGCAACTCTTGGGTGGGATAGTTTTTTTGGGTGGGTTAGATGCAACTAGCTCAAACTAGCCCTCGTGTTTGGATATACTTTAGGGCTATTTGAGCCCGAACTAGCTCAAACTAACTCTAACCCATGGATACAGCAGCAGTTAATCAGCCGATAATTTGTAAAAATGCAATAAACTCCTTTCGGCCCATAATATAAGATGTTAATTCATCTAATATGTGAGTATATTGGATGTTATAAGATATTATAAAAGAGTGTTGTACTACATCATTGTGCAATTGTTGTTTAGCTTCTAATATTAACTTGGTGCTTTTAGGTACATATGTCATTGGTAAAGATCCGCGCTTCGACCCTTTCTGCGTATAGGGCAATGAGATATAGATGAACCAGCATCAAGTGAGGAAGCTGATAAAGATTGTTAGTAAAATGGGTCAAAAGATGGCAATTAAACTATTTGTTTACACTTTATCCAAGACAACAGCGAACTGCGGGATGGTAAGTAAGAACTCTGCAGCCTTCTTTTTACTGCCCATAATGAGTTGTGTTAGATGACAATGTCTGAATCTTTTTCCTTTGCAGTGGTTCCCAAAGCAGTTTACTCAAGATTACCTCTCAAACTACATGATTGGTGGGCATGCAAAGGTTAAAGTATTTCTACCAGAACATGATGATTATCTAGATGTTTTCATGAAGACCGTGAAGGATGGGTGGTCGGCCATCACAAGGGGTTGGACTAGAGTCGTGCGTGCCTTCTGCATGGAGGAGGGCACAATATGGGCATTCCGCTTCACCTTGTTCAGCAACCAGAATGTATTTCGCCTCTTTCTTTACCGTCTTTAATAGTACAAGTATACAACTATGGTTCATCATTCTTTATTTGGTTCTTATGTAATTCTTGAACATATGTACCTATGAATCAAATAATGCATTGGTTGTTTGAACCTGATGGATATGAATAAAGCTATAGCATACATTCAAATTCAAATCCGGTACAATTTGAAATAGTAGCAATTAAACTACGATGAAATTACGCTCTCCAGGTCGTTACGGCGCACAAGGTTGGTAAAACACAAACGTTTGCGATATACACCATAATCCGACACGGTTCACAGAGAGGAAACGTGTGCAAGCATGCACACAGTTGCCGCTTGCAAAGCGCGTGCGATGTCAGACAATATCACAAACGGTGCGGGCAAACTAAACATTTGTGATAGTTGCCTTATCGTACATGATTCACAACCATGAACTGTTTCTGATGTGGTATGCATCGTAAACGTTGCACCACAGAATAGCATGTGCGATAGTTGTCATGTACGATGATGTTACGATGGTTCGATGTTTCGTAATCCTATCCGACACTCATACGACGATTAGCTAATCTTCTTAATTAGTTATCGCATACGGTTTGGGAAAAGTGAATGTGTGTGATTGTCTGCTTATCATACACGTTCTATAATCATGAACCGTTTGTGATGGGCCGCGCATCGTAAACGTAGCACCACAGAATACCGACTGCGATGGCAATGCGAGCACAAACGAGTTGCAGGGATGCAGCGTCTGGGTGGCTCCCTATCCCCGATGGTTTCTGGGTCGTGTGGGAAGGACCCCCCCTATCGCAGTCACTCACTTGGTGACGGTTCCAAATGTCATCGCGGAAAGGGGTTAAAAACCGTTTGTATAGCACCTCGCTATACCAGTGTAGGTTCAGATTTGAAATCATGGCAATCGGGCCCTAGTGACAAGCATTAAGCATAGCAAAGTCATAGCAACATCAATCTCATAACATAGTGGATACTAGGGATCAAGCCCTAACAAACTTTCTAACGGTGGCTCATTAAATCCGCCTGAAGTATTAAAAGAGGGCGTGAGAAGCTTAAAGGCGACCAGGACACGCTCAATGATAAGTGGGTAGAAGTCCTTGCAACCGAGCAGGACCTCGAGCAAAGGTGCACAAACCAAACCAAAACCTACCTAGAACGGCGTCTGCTTCCAGCATTTGATGACGAAGTCGATGACAATCTGCATTATAAGCATGATCACACAAATCAGCACAACCACTCTCCTCAGGGGCGGGACAAGACAAAGGGAGATCCTCGAGAACCTCCCTATTGGAAATATGCCCTAGAGGCAATAATATTTGTATTATTTTATTACCATATTCATAATTAAAGAGTTTATATTCTATGCTATAACTCCTATGACCCTGGAATATGCGATTCAGTGGAAAACTCATATGCACATGTGGAATGATAAATAGTAAAATAAAAGGTTCCTAGTTGATGTCTACTACACAACCTTTCTTCTTGTAGATTTTGTTGGGCCTATAAGCGCAGAGTCTTGTGCATTGGGCATAGCTAATACTTGAGTGTGTTTCATGAATGGATCAATGATTGAGCATAATGGGCTAGGGATAGCTTTCTTTAGGGTTTATATTTTGAAAGACATGGTTGCTTATTGATATGCTTGAGTGTTGATGTCCTCATGTCAATTATAGACTATTGCTTTGAATCATCTAAAGTCCAAATGTCTATGCTACAAAAGAAAAGAATATGTGATGAACATGTTACGCAGCATTCCACATCAAAAATTCCATTTTTATCGAGGACGAGCAGGAATTAAGCTTGGGGATGCTGATACGTCTCCAATGTATCTATAATTTTTGATTGTTTCATGCTGTTATATTTTCAATCTTGGATGTTTTATATTCATTTACTAGCAACTTTATATCATTTTTTGGGACTAACCTATTGACATAGTGCCTAGTGTCAATTACTGTTTTTTGCTTGTTTTTTACTTTGCAGAATATCAATACGAAACAAAGTCCAAATGCAACGAAACTTTTTAGAGTTTTTTTCTGCCTAGAAGACACCCAAGGAGCCAAAGGAGCACACGGGAGGAGGCCCGTGGGGCCCACTAGGCACCAGGGCACGCCAGGGGGCCTGGGCGCGGTAGTGGAGCCCACGGGAGGCTTCTCAACCAACCTCCACCTCTATAAATACTCTAAAATCCCAAAAACCCTAGGGGAGTCGACGAAATACAGTTTCAGCCACCGCAAGTTCCAAAACCATGAGATCCAATCTAGAGGCCTTTTTCGGCACTCTGCCGGAGGGGGCAATGATCATGGAGGGGTTCTTCATCATCCTTGTTGCCCCTCCGATGATGTGTGAGTAGTTTACCACAGACCTACGGGTCCGTAGCTAGTTGCTAGATGGCTTCTTCTCTCTTTTTGATCTTCAATACAATGTTCTCCTCGATGTTCTTGGAGATCTATTTGATGTAACTCTTTTTTGCGGTGTGTTTGTTGGGATCCGATGAATTGTGGGTTTATGATCAGTTCTATCCATGAATATTATTTGAGTCTTTGTTGAACTCTTATATGCATGATTGTTATAGCCTCGTATTTCTTCTCCGAAATTTTGGTTTGGCCAACTAGATAAATTTTTCTTGCCATGGGAAGAGGTGCTTTGTGATGGGTTCAATCTTGCGATGCTCAATCTCAGTGACAGAAAGAGACATGACACGCATGTATCGTTGCTATGAAGGATAAAAAGATGGGGTATATTCCTACATGAATAGATCTTGTCTACATCATGTCAACGTTCTTATTGCATTACTCCGTTTTCCATGAATTTAATACACTAGATGCATGCTGGATAGCGGTCGATGTGTGGAGTAATAGTAGTAGATGCAAGCAGGAGTCGTCTACTAATCTTGGACATGATGCCTATATACATGATCATTGCCTTGGATATCCTCATGATTATTCGCTTTTCTATCAATTGCCCAACAGTAATTTGTTTACCCACCGTATGCCATTTTCTTGAGAGAAGCCTCTAGTGAAAACTACGGCCCCCGTGTCTATTTCCTATCATATTAAAACCCAAAAATACCTTGCTGCACTTTTTCTTTATTTATTTTATTTTATGTTTTTGCTAGATCTATTTATCAAATCTCATACAATTTAATCCATCTCAATACCGAGGAGGGATTGACATCCCCTCTTACGCGTTGGGTTGCAAGTATTTGTTATTTGTGTGCAGGTGCTGTTTACATAGTGTTGCTTGGTTTTCCTACTGGATTGATAACCTTGGTTTCATAACTGAGGGAAATACTTAGCTTTGCTGTGCTGCGTCATCCTCTCCTCTTCGGGGAAATACCAACACAGATACAAGCAATCAGGAAGAATTTATGGCGCTGTTGCCGGGGAGACATCATCAACATCTATCAAGTACCCAATCACAAATCTTATCTCCTTGCAATTACTTTATTTTCCATTTGCCTCCCGTTTTCATCTCCCCCACTTCTAAAAAGTTTTTGCAAAAATACAAAACTATTTTTCGTTTGCCTTTTCCTTGTTTGCCTTCTTGTTTGCTTGCCCACTTTATCATTATGGATAGTTCCTCCATAGCCGCGTGCACCCCTGAGAACGAAGTTCTCAATTTTAAACAAAGGGGAGGAGAAAATTTAAGAGATGCTTGGTATAGGATTTGCAACGCTCATAATAGATCTACTCGTAAGCAATCTACTACCGTTCTTCTTCGAAATTTTTATGTGGGAATTACTACCTGGTATAGATTTATTCTTGACACTATTACTAGAGGGAATTTCTTGATGTGTTCCTCTACGGATGCTTTTAATGCTATGGGAAATTTAGTGGGATCGCCACCTATCATTATCAATGAATCGATTTTAACTCTTGAGCATGTTATGCAAAGGCTAGATTCTATTGAAAAGAAAATGCTCACTGAAGAACATATTGAAAATTTGGATAAAAGGATCCATAACCTTGCTAATCGAATTGGGTCGAAGATAGGGGATACTCTTAAAATACTAAAAGAGAAAAGACTCGTAGTTAACGAAAGGGTAGAGGAGAGCCCTGCTTGGATTGATAAATTGGAAGAAATTTTTAGTAACTTGAGCTTAGCTTTTTCTTCCATTAAAACTATCGAAAAAACTCCTACGAAAAATTGCAAGTCTACACATGTTCCCAAGAACAAGGGTTCCACCTCTAGTAGTAACAATGAAGATCTTAAAATGATTAGTATATACCCCAACATTGTTGAAGTAATAAAAAATCCTACTTGCAAGAGTGAATTATTCAATTTTATTCCTAGGAGCGTGATTATTGAAAGTATGCATGCTAAATCTCCGAGGAATTATGGTTGTGTGATGAGGAGTTGGAAATTAAAGAAGACAATACTTGAATCTATGCATTATGCCTAGCTAGGGGCATAAAATAATAGCGCTTGTTGGGAGGCAACCCAATGAATAAATTTTATTTTTCTCTTTTTATTTCTGTTCTTGTGTGTTTACACAATTATGCTACTGTTATTATTGTGTTTTTATGTTTTAATTAGTGTTTGTGCCAAGTAAAGCCTTTAGGATCATATTGGGTGATAGTTGATTTGATCTTGTTGGAAAACAGAAACTTTTGTGTCCAGTAACAGAATTTTAAAAAATCACATAATCAACAAAAAAATTTGAATTTTTTACACAAGATTGATACACAAATTTCCTACGTTTTCCTAAATTTTTAGATTTTTTGGAGTTACAGAAGTATGGTTAAAGTACAAATTACTACAGACTGTTATGTTTTTGATAGATTCTATTTTCGTTGCATTGTGTGCTTATTTTGATGAATCTATGGAGTATCGGGGGGTATAAGCCATGTTAAAGTTAGAATACAGTAGGTATAATGCAATAATAAAATATTAATGGGTTTGCAATAGTACTTAAAGTGGTGATTTGCTTTATTATACTAACGAATCTCATGAAGGTTTTGTTAAGTTTTGTGTGATTGAAGTTTTCAAGTTTTGGGTGAGATCACGATGGATGAAGGAATAAGGAGTGAAAAAAGCCTAATCTTGGGGATGCCCATGGCACCCCAAGGTAATATTCAAGGAGAACCAAGCAACTAAGCTTGGGGATGCCCCGAAAGGCATCCCCTCTTTCTTCTAACGATCATCGGTAATTTTACTTGGAGCTATATTTTTATTCGTCACATATCATGAGTTTTGCTTGGAGCGTATTGTATTATATGAGTCTTTGATTCTTTTGCTTTTTAGTTTGCCACAATCATCCATGTTGTACACACCTATTTGAGAGAGTCATAATGATGCTATGATTTGTTAGAATTGCTCTATGTGCTTCACTTAAATTTTTTGAGCTATGGAATTGCTCTAGTGCTTCACTTATATCTTTTTGAGCACGGTGGTGGTTTAATTTTTGAAGAAATACTCTCATGCTTCACTTAGATTATTTTGAGACTTAGTATTTTTTTTAAAGAAATATCCTCTCATGCTTCACTTATATTATTTTGAGAGTTAGTAAGAATTTTGAAGAAATGCTCTCATGCTTCACTTAGATTATTTTGAGAGTTGAAATTTTTGAAGAAATATGTGCTCTCATGCTTCACTTAAATTTATTTAAGAGCTTGTTAGTAGCAATGGTAATATATGAAATTAGTTCCAAAGTGATAGATATTCAAGGGGGGTATAATAAAAACTTTCATGTAGATCATTGGATATTAAAAACTTGGTTCCTTGTAATAGTTTTGAGATATGGAGATAGTAATATGTGAGTCATGTTGGTGAGTAATTATGCTTTAGTAAGAATATTGGTGTTAAGGTTTGTGATTCTCTATGCAAGCATGAAAGTCAATAGTTATGCAATGAAGTTACATCCTACTTGTGGTGCATTTTTCAGTGTTAGTTATGTTCAATGCTCGTTTATGATCGTTTTTGTTTTTTGGTTGTTCGCTTCTCAATCTATTTGCTAGACTTCATTTGTACTAAGCGGGAATACTGCTTCTGCATCCAACTCCTTAAACCCAAAGTTGTGCCAAATGAGTCCACCATACCTACCTATATGCGGTATTTCCATGCCGTTCCAAGTAAATTTGTATGTGCCAACTCTAAGTTTCAAAATGAATTTCCTTTTTGTGTGCCCGTACCGCTCATGAAGCGACAGGGGGTGGCCAATATTTTCCATGCTAGATATGTTATTCTCAAGATGAGTGTTTATTCACTTGTCATTGCATGAGAGTGTGGCAGGTAATAGGGATGCCTAGTCCCGAAATAAAAAAATTACTTATGTTGTCAATAATAAATTCCTTGGAAAGTGTTGGTATGGAAGGCACCCGTGGATACGGCTAGCCATGGATTGTGAAAGAATGGTAGAAAAAGGGGTAAACTTTATTTTATGTTTGGGAACCGCCTATGATTTAGCTAGCATGGAAAATATTGGGAATTCTAGGTCGTTTTCATTGACAGGAAAAGCATGCCTCTCAAAACAATTTTATCTCTCAATTTAAGCTTTGAGCTCTAGCACCTCTACAAAACTCTGCTTCCCTCTGCGAAGGGCCTATCTATTTACTTTATGCAATTTTTATTTTTATTTGAGTCTCCATCTTCTCTTATAAAGCACCAACTAGGGAACACTATTGTCATACTTGTGCATTGGGCATAGCTAATATTTGAGTGTGTTTCATGAATGGATCAATGATTGAGCATAATGGGCTAGGGATAGCTTTCTTTAGTGTTGATATTTTGAAAGACATGGTTGCTTGTTGATATGCTTGAGTATTGATGTCCTCATGTCAATTATAGACTATTGCTTTGAATCATCTAAAGTCCAAATGTCCATGCTACAAAAGAAAAGAATATGTGATGAACATGTTAGGCAACATTCCACATAAAAAATTCTATTTTTATCGAGGACGAGCACGAATTAAGCTTGGGGATGCTGATACGTCTCCAACGTATCTATAGTTATTGATTGTTTCATGCTGTTATATTCTCAATCTTGGATGTTTTATATTCATTTACTAGCAATGTTATATCATTTTTTGCGACTAACCTATTGAGATAGTGCCCAGTGCCAGTTGCGGTTTTTTGCTTGTTTTTTACTTTGCAGAATATCAATACCAAACGAAGTCCAAATGCAACGAAACTTTTTGGAGATTTTTTCTGCCCAGAAGACACCCAGGGAGCCAAGAGCACACGGGAGGAGGCCCATGGGGCCCACTAGGCACCAGGGCATACTAGGGGGCCCAGGCGCGCCCTAGTGGGTAGTGGAGCCCACAGGAAGCTTCTCCACCAACCTCCACCTCTATAAATACTCTAAAATCCCAAAAACCCTAGGGGAGTCGACAAAATACAGTTTCAGCCGTCGCAAGTTCCAGAACCACAAGATCCAATCTAGAGGCCTTTTTCCGGCACTTTGCCGGAGGGGGCAATGATCACGGAGGGGTTCTTCATCATCCTTGTTGCCCCTCCGATGATGCGTGAGTAGTTTACCACAGACTTATGGGTCCGTAGCTAGTAGCTAGATGGCTTCTTCTCTCTTTTTGATCTTCAATACAATGTTCTCCTCGATGTTCTTGGAGATCTATTTAATGTAACTCTTTTTTGCGGTGTGTTTGTTGGGATCCGATGAATTGTGAGTTTATGATCAGTTCTATCCATGAATATTATTTAGGTCTTTGTTGAACTCTTATATGCATGATTGTTATAGCCTCGTATTTCTTCTCTGAAATTTTGGTTTGGTTTGGCCAACTAGATTGATTTTTCTTGCCATGGGAAGAGGTGCTTTGTGATGGGTTTGATCTTGCGGTGCTCAATCTCAGTGACAGAAAGAGACATGACACGCATGTATCATTGCTATTAAGGATAAAAAGATGGGGCCTATTCCTACATGAATAGATCTTCTCTACATCATGTCATCGTTCTTATTGCATTACTCCATTTTTTCATGAACTTAATACACTAGATGCATGCTGGATAGTGGTCGATGTGTGGAGTAATAGTAGTAGGTGCAGGCAGGAGTCAGTCTACTAATCTTGGTGTCGTGGTATCACACGGCCACCTATGGGGCCATCGGCCCCTTGTGGTTCGGCAAGGGGGAAGAGCGCATTGCACAAAGAGCGGAAAGCACAGAGCAGCACGACAACGATGACACGAAAAGTTTTACCCAGGTTCGGGCCGCCGCGAGGCGTAAAACCCTACTCCTGCTTTGGTGGATTGATGGAAGGACCGTGGTGGAGACGCATCGCTCTAGCCCGGCAAGGTCGCCTCGGGGCGAGAGCAGCTATGCGCGTACGAGTGTACAAGGGTCCGAATCCTTTCTAAGGTAGCCACGGCCCTCCTTTTATAGGTCAAGGGGTCACCACAATGGCAAAACAGTCATTATGCACTGATTAGATAGCCACAGTGCTATCATACCTAACTCTGCAGACAGGACAGGGTGCATTAAATGCGCCACTTAGTGTCACATCGTGGCGTAGCCCGGCAAGCCTTGTCGTGCCATTCAGCCACCTTTTCGCCTGCCCGCGCGACACATCGCCTGGACGGGTGTCATTTAGGGATGATCTTCCTCAGAAATGGCCTGCCACGTACCAAGTAACAGCCACTTAGTCACTTGGGGGCTCGACACCGCACCGATGGGTGACTTGCGTTGCTGTGAGGTGGAGCAGTGGAGCTTTGGCGAGGTAATCCGCCCTTGGCATCCCCAGCAAGCCTGTCGGGGGAGTCTTGAGGCTTGTCTTGGGGTAACCTCGACCCCGCCAAGCTCGCCTGCCTGGCAGGGGAGGTTTTTCCTTAGTGATATCTTGCTTATTTGGTTGGTCTTGGTCTTCTTGATCCACCCTTTGATTTCTCAAAGAGCCATCTCTTCTGCTTGGCCTTGTCTTGAATGCTTGGTGCAGTTTGCTTTGTTGCTGTCGCACCAGAGATCTGCTTGTCTGGGCACAAGTCAGGGGGAAACATACACCCCTGTTTGTGTACCCCGACATAAGCCCCCGGGCTTGAGCCATACGTGTCGCTGGGCACATTGGGTTAGGCCCCAAAATGGTGCACAGACACGTGTTGAAGATATGTTGCGCGTGCAGCAATTTGCTATGATGACTAGTCAATCCAACGTCCACTCCACGTAATTACCGCAGGCCGTGGGGTAGTGGGACTGTAGCATTTAATGTCAAAACAGTAACTTTCTGAGGGAAAGTAGCGATGAACCGCTCCTCTCCCCCATGTTCGCTCCCATAAAGGGGAAAACGCGGAGAGGCGCGGCTCATTCGCACCCGTTTTTCCATCCTTCATCTTCTTCCTCAAGCCATGCAGTGACCCCGCACCCATTCTTGCTTCCATTCACCTTGTCCGACCATCCACCCCTCCATTGCTTATAAGGATGGGGAATAAAACTGCTGCTGACAAGGGAAAGCGTGCGGCCGCTGCGGAGGGAACAAGAATAGAGCGGCGGAGTTGGATAAGAAGCGGTGGGGAGGTGTGGTTTTCTTCCCGTCGAATCTGGACAGCGATGCCCTGGTTGCGAGGTATGGATATATATGGGGGACGAAAGTTCCAAAGGGGCATGGCGCACCCAATTTTCTGGCGGAGGGAAAAAAGGAGCCGCCGAATGCATACCGATTCTTCTGCGGCGTCTGTCCCCCCTTCTCAGATTTCTTTGAGGCGATGATGGTGGTATATGGATTCCACCTCTTGGATTTCACGCAAAATGCAATGGCGTGCATGGCGATCTTCGCCCATTTGTGCGAGAATTTTTTCGGGGTCGCCCCCAATGTAGATCTGTTTCGGCACTTCTTCGTCCCGCGGGTGGAGAACAAGACCCACCGTTCCGGGAACATAAGCTGGATGCCTCGGGTGGCGAGGGAAACTTGGGATTACCTTCCTGTTCAGCAGCACGGCAGATGGGAAGCCCCAGAGTATTGCCAGGCACGGACGGAATGCATCGAGCATGGCAATGACTGGAGGGAATTCGGCCTTACTGATGACAGGCTTCGCCCAGCACTGAACATGATTGCCCGTTTGAAGGCTGCCGGGTTAACCATTGAGCAGGTGGGAGCCGATTTCCTCCGACGCCGCATCGCGCCGCTGCAGAAGAGGGACAGGTTCGCCTGGCTATACGGGGAAGCCGCGGACAGGATGCGACTGTACCCGGGCCTGGCCAACAACTTGACAGTCTATGGCCATGCTTGGCTGTGCGAACAATTGTTCGGCAGCCTTGGCCCATTCAAATTGCTGGCAAATGTCATCCCGCTGAACATCAACTCTGCCCGGGACCAGATTCTGAAATGGATGCCAGATTGCAACGCTCATGCGGTTGCAGGTGACTGGCAATTGCCCGAGCATGATGAAGAACTTGCGTGGGCCTCCAGCCTGGTGGAAAGGGCTACCAGGGTGGAGACCAATATATTCAAGCGCACCTCGCAGGTGGAGGCGGCATTCATCAAGAGGCGGATTGAGGACGACAAAGCGCTTCGGGCCACCGGGAAAGCATGGTCCAGAAGAGGGAGGGAGGAAGAAAAGTGGGAAGCTGAAGGTGAGGGGTCTTCCCACGGCAGGAGCGAAGGGCGAGCCACGGAAGGGGTGATCATGGATGAGCTTGCCGGGGATGAGCCTACCGGGGGTGAGCCTGCCGGGAAGGAGCCTGCCGGGATTGAGGCTCTATATGCAGCGGCAGTGGAAGCCCAGCAAGGAGATGATGTCAAAGAGGTAGTGTCGCCCGGGGAAGAGTGGCTTGCTGCAGGTCCCCAAGCCCCAGAACCGGACTTGGATCCTCGTCCTCGTAGGCGGCCCAGCCGGGGAGTAGCAGCCCCCGGGCCTGCCAAGAAGGTGAAGAAGGTCGCCTCCAAGAACGACGGGGCAGAGGTGGTGCGCCGCCATTCTTCTCGCCTTGCTGAAGCCAAGACCCCTCCCGCCCAGCGACGGGCAGTCACAGGGAGTGATTCCAGCTCCCAGTCGGATTAGAGCTCTTTGAGCAGTTCATCCTTGCCGGAGATCCTCCCGCCCAAGAAGGACTTGGAGCTACCCGGGAGTACCGTCCCCCTAGTCCTGAAGAGAGGCAGAGTGCCTCCGCTACCCAGGGAGTTCGAGCTGGGCTCCATGCTCATGGACTCAGAGTAAGAACAATATTCTCCGTTCTTATCCAAGTCTAATCATACTTGTCGATTTGCTTATTCGATCTTGCTTGTTGCCCTTGATAGGGAAGAGGAGGAGGAGGAGGAGACCCTCATCGACCGAGCCAAGCGGCTTAGGCATGCGGAGCCGCTGAAGTCTCCGGGAGGCACGGGCCAGGCGGGGAGCAGCACGAACGATCCGGTGGCAAGCCCCCAGCCCAGCTCTCTACGCGAAGACATGGGGGTGGTTTCCCCCGCCAAGGATGACGCAGAAGGGCACCCCCATCTCCATCCAGAGAAGAATAAGGGTCTACCCAAGATGGGGCCTTCCAGGAGGGGCCCACTCCGCCTGCTGACCGGGCTGAGAGGACCCTGACGGAAACTCCCACGGAAAGCCCTGTCCAGGTTGACACCATAGTTACCGGGGAAGGGCGTGGTGTCCACGTCCCGGCAATCGAGGTTGCCGGGGAAAATGAAGACCCTCCACGGCAGACAACTCCTGGTAACTTATCTGTTTTTCCTTCATAACCTCGCTCCAAGTTCTTGGTTCCCCAATGCTCCTTCCTCCTCATGATTGCTGGTTTGCTTTTACTTGCAGTACCGCTGGCCGAGGAGCCTGAGTTGCTGGAGGAAGTGGCCAGCATTGGCAAAGATGCCGCAGAGGAGGCCGCCAAGATTGCTGCCACGGAGGGACAGGAACACGCTGCCGGGGATGCCCAGGAGCCCTTGAAGGAAGCAGGGCAGGCCCCCGACAGTGCGTCAGGGTCAGGGATGCTGGTTGAAGAGAAGACCCCCCTTCAAACCCTGAGCCCTCTTTCATCTTTTAGCATCTCGACTGGGATTCCATAGCCAACTGGCATTGGTGCTTGCCCAACCCGGTCTCGGAGCCCCCGGTTCCTCGACAGCAGCGAGTGCAGAGCTAGACAAGGAAATCCAGTGCATCATAGCGCCCCTATCTCAGCAAATCGAAGAGACTGATGGCTCTATTGATGCGGTCTTGGACCTGTCCTTTCTGGAGTCCGTGGCGGCGGGCATCAAAGAAATGCAGAACCGGTACAGCCAGAAGTGGCAGGCACTCAAGGAGCAGCGAAACTCCGCCAACAGTGTAGATCAGAAGCTGAGGGACAAGAGCATCGAGTTGTACAAGTGGCATGGCAAACAGTTCCAAGTCCTTCTGCGGCAGCAAGAGACGATCTCCATGGCAAAGGAGGACGTCGCCGCCCGAGAAGCCCGCCTGGCAGAACGCACAGCGCTTCTGGACGCTAGGGAGCAAAGCATCTCTTCTCGGGAGGAGAACCTCGAGGCCGCCCTCCGCGCCAAGGACGATGAACTGGAAGCCCTTGTATAGCAGCATACCAAGGAGCAGGAGGACAAACACAAGGCAGCCCTGGATGCTCTCACTGCTGACTCTGCCGCCCAACTGAAGAAGCTTGCTGATGATCTTGCCGCCGCATCCACTGCCAAGGTTGATCTCAACCAACAGGTGGCCAAACTAATAGAAGAGCTTGCCGGGAGTGCCAAGGAAGTCGTGATCCTCAAAGAGGAGGAGCAGAAAGCAGAGATCCTTCTGAAAGAGGTGCAATCGCAACTCTCCTCCAAGGGTCAAGACCTTGAGACTGCCAACGGCACCATTGAAGACATGAATGCCAGGATTGGCACCCTGGAGAGCTCGATCGAGTCTGGCGATGTCCGCGAGAAGCAGCTGATGAAGGATCTGGACAATGCGAGACGCCTTCAAAAGGATGCGGAGGACAAGCTGGCGAACCAATCCGAGCAGGTCGACCTTTGGATCAAAAGCCTGATCGATATCGCCGAGCGCCTCACAGCCCAGGCTGCAGCAATGGGCATGGAAGGGCCAGTCTTCTTGGTTGGTGGTTATGAGGTCCCAAGCATCAAGCTAGGGCTCTTCTTCAACGAGTTGATTGAAAAGTTGAAGACCCATGAAGAAGTAAGAGACGCCCTTTTCGAAAGCGAGTCTCAAAAGCTTGCCCGCAATGCCCTCTTCATGGTCTTGAGCAACCTCACATACCGCCACCCCGAACTCAACCTTGCTGATGGCTTCAGGAAGCTCCCGGCAGGTGCTGATGTTTCTGCCGCTGAGAAGAAGGCTGCCCCCTACGCCGACAAGGTGCTCTCCGTTCCCAGGGCTCAATAAGGCCGTCAAGCACGGCTCCGAACCATTTGCATTGGCGTTCCGCCCTGTAACAAAACATTATGCATGTCCTGTGTTTAGACATCGTACTTCTTTTGCTTGCGATGAACTGGTGTACTAATTAATTCCGAACACATGCTATCCCCCTTGCATTTTATCCATGGATGTTCGTATGGTTAGTTTCTTTTTATGTGTTTTGGCTACCTGCCGGTAGCATACTGCCGCGATTGCTGCGAGGAATGGGCCCTTAGCGTTTGGCTGGCAAAAGTATGTCCCGGCAGGCTTTTCCTTTAGGAGCCCTTGATGCAGCCACCTGCTCCATGAGCAGGCTCGACAGAGCGAGGGCGCAGGCAAACCCGTTAAGGTGCCATCACACAAAAGGCTTGACCATATGAAAGAACATTGGTTTCTGGGGGATAGGCAAATGCGAATTCTGGATCTATAAAAGAGCAATGATCACGTGAACTTAGCTTTTTGCTCACACTTTTCTCCCTTCTTGGTTGGGGTCGCTTGCCGCGTTCACATATCTTGGGCGGATGGCCCTTCGTGTGCCACTATCGAACCCTTGGCAAGGGCCGGAGGGGACCGCAAATCTCTTGCGGGTGGTAGAACTTGGCGTAAGGTTGGGCTGGTTTCGCCCTCCTTCCACTTACACTTTTGACAATCCTACAGCGGTTGGCACAAAGGTCACACTAACGCGGATGGCCCTGCCGGAGCGTGCTTGCTGGGGCATCAATCAATGGATTTGCACCGGCGCTATACTCAGGAGTCTCCCTTAGCAGGGCAAATGCTGAACCGAGTTTCGCGCGGGCTCATCGACGTTGACGACGCTAAAACCCAGGGTGGCTCGATCATCGACAAGTGAAAGCGGTGGAGGGAGAAACCATGTACCTTACCACCTCGCTCTTTTCCCCGAATGGGGCGCGCATAGTGGCCCCACTGCTTGAGCCGTTCAGGGTCGCCATGCCGTCGCCGTCCCTCGTTTTCGCCGCCGCTTGTGGCTGTAGCGGGGATAGATGACGGAAACTGGGCAAGGCGGCGGAGGAGCGATGTCGCTTCCTCCTCGAGCTGGCGTGTCGGGGGCCACAAACAATGAGGCCACCGATGAAATCGATTGTGATGAAGATGACGCGCTGCTTATACTCTCGGGTTCGCGCAAGCGCTTCCCCCTACCTGGCGCGCCAATGATGTTGTGGTATCACACGGCCACCTATGGGGCCATCGGCCCCTTGTGGTTCGGCAAGGGGGAAGAGCGCATTGCACAAAGAGCAGAAAGCACAGAGCAGCACGACAACGATGACACGGGTAGTTTTACCCAGGTTCGGGCCGCCGCGAGGCGTAAAACCCTACTCCTGCTTTGGTGGATTGATGGAAGGACCGTGGTGGAGACACAGCGCTCTAGCCCAGCAAGGTCGCCTCGGGGCGAGAGCAGCTACACGCGTATGAGTGTACAAGGGTCCGAATCCTTTCTAAGGTAGCCACGGCCCTCCTTTTATAGGTCAAGGGGTCACCACAATGGCAAAACAGTCATTATGCACTGATTAGATAGCTACAGTGCTATCATACCTAACTCTATAGATAGAACAGGGTGCATTAAATGCGCCGCTTAGTGTCACATCGTGGCGTAGCCCGACAAGCATTGCCGTGCCATTCAGCCACCTTTTCGCCTGCCCGCGCGACACGTCGCCTGGACGGGTGTCATTTAGGGATGATCTTCCTCAGAAATGGCCTGCCACGTACCAAGTAACAGCCACTTAGTCACTTGGGGGCTCGACACCACACCGATGGGTGACTTGCGTTGCTGTGAGGTGGAGCTTTGGCGGGGTAATCCGTCCTTGGCTTCCCCAGCAAGCTTGCCGAGGGAGTCTTGAGGCTTGTCTTGGGGTAACCTCGACCCCGCCAGGCTCGCCTGCCCGGCAAGGGAGGTTTTTCCTTAGTGATATGTTGCTTATTTGGTTGGTCTTGGTCTTCTTGATCCGCCCTTTGATTTCTCAAAGAGCCATCTCTTCTGATTGGCCTTATCTTGAATGCTTGGTGCAGTTTGCTCTGTTGCTGTCGCGCCGGAGATCTGCCTGTCCGGGCACAAGTCAGGGGGAAACATACACCCCTATTTCTGTACCCCGACACTTGGACGTGATGCCTATATACATGATCATTGCCTTGGATATCCTCATGATTATTCGCTTTTCTATCAATTGCCCAACAGTAATTTGTTTACCCACCGTATGCTATTTTCTTGAGAGAAGCCTCTAGTGAAAACTACGGACCCCGGCTCTATTTCTCATCATATTAAAACCCAAAAATACCTTGCTGCACCTTTTATTTATTTATTTTATTTTGTGTTTTTGCTAGATCTATTTATCAAATCTCATACAATTTAATCTATCTGAATACTGAGGAGGGATTGACAACCCCTCTTACGCGTTGGGTTGCAAGTATTTGTTATTTGTGTGCAGGTGCTGTTTACATAGTGTTGCTTGGTTCTCCTACTAGATTGATAACCTTGGTTTCATAACTGAGGGAAATACTTACCTTTGCTATGTTGCATCATCCTCTCCTCTACGGGGAAATACCAACTCAGATACAAGCAATCAGTAACTCAATATAATACCGCATTGTCACCACGGTGATACGTCCATTTTGCATCATGTTTTCCTACTGTTATTTATAATGTTTTTATGCATAATAATGATTTTGGGAGTAATTCTAATGCCTTTTCTCTTATAATATGCAAGGTTTACACAAAGAGGGAGAATACACATAACTGGAATTCTGGACCTAAAAAAGCTACGTCAGAGTTACCTATTCTACACATCTCCAAATGAGATGAAAATTTACAGAGAATTGTTTTGCAATATATGAAGAATATTGGAGCAAATAACTACCAGAGGGGCCCCACCAGGTGGGCACAACCCACCTGGGTGCGCCAGGGAGCCCAGGCGCGCCCTGGTGGGTTGTGTCCTCCTCAGCCCACCTCCGGTGCCCCTCTTCTGGTATATAAGTCATTTTGACTTAGAAAAAATAAGGGGAGGACTTTCAGGACGAAGCGCCACCATCTCGAGGCGGAAGTTGGGCAGGAGCACTTTTGCCCTCCGGCAGAGCGATTCCGCCGGGGGAACTTCCCTCCCGGAGGGGGAAATCATCGCCATCGTCATCACCAACATCTCTCCCATCTTTGGGAGGGCAATCTCCATCAACATCTTCAACAGCACCATCTCCTCTCAAACCATAGTTCATCTCTTGTGTTCAATCTTTGTACCGGAACCTTAGATTGGTATTTGTGGGTGACTAGTAGTGTTGATTACATCTTGTAGTTTTTTACTATATAGTTTATTTGGTGGAAGATTATATGTTCAGATCCATTATGCTATTTAATACCCCTCTGATCTTGAGCATGATTATTATTTGTGAGTGGTTACTTTTGTTCTTGAGGTCACGAGAGAAATCATGTTGCAAGTAATCATGTGAACTTGATTTGTGTTCGAGATTTTGATGATATGTATGTTGTGATTCCCTTAGTGGTGTCATGTGAACGTCGACTACATGGCACTTCACCATATTTGGGCCTAAGGGAATGCATTGTGGAGTAGTTATTAGATGATGGGTTGCTAGAGTGACAGAAGCTTAAACCCTTGTTTATGCGCTACTTCGTAAGGGACTGATTTGGATCCAAAAGTTTAATGCTATGGTTAGATTTTATCTTAATACTTTTATCGTAGTTGCGGATGCTTGCGAGGGGGTTAATCATAATTAGGAGGTTTGTTCAAGTAAGAACAACACCTAAGCATCGGTCCACCCACATATCAAATTATCAAAGTAGCGAACACGAATCAAACCAACATGATGAAAGTGATATGATGAAATTCCCGTGTACCCTCAAGAACGCTTTGCTTATTATAAGAGACCGTTTGGCCTGTCCTTTGCCACAAAAGGATTGGACTACCTTGTTGCACTTTATTTACCGTTACCATTACTTGCTCGTTACAAATTATCTTGCTATCAAACTACTTGTTACCGACTATTTCAGTGCTTGCAGAAAATACCTTGCTGAAAACCACTTGTCATTTCCTTCTACTTCTCGTTGGGTTCGACACTCTTACTTATCGAAAGGACTACGATTGATCCCCTCTACTTGTGGGTCATCACACGGGTATCCATATGCAAGACATACATCAAGTGTTCTCAAATCCAATATTCAATCCAACCTCAAGGAGCAAGACTCAGTTCATTACTACAAGGGAAAAACACCATATGATCCGACTACATTAACAAAGCCCATGGTTACATAAAGATTGTGCCGGATCAAGAACACGAGAGAGAGAGAGATCACACACATAGCTACTGGTACATACCCTAAACCCCAAGGGTGAACTACTCCCTCCTCGTCATGGAGACTGCCGGGATGATTAAGATGGCCTCTGGTGATGATTCCCCCCCTCTGACAGGGTGCCACAGAAGGCCTCCAGATGAGATCGCTTCAGTACAGAGGCTTGCGGTGGCGGATCAGAAGTTCTCAGTTTCTTTCTGGCATTTTCTATATTTATAGGAATTTTTTGCGTTGGTTTCACGTCAGGGGGCCCATGGGGAAGCGACAAGCTCAGGGGGCGCGACCTAGGGGGGAGGATGCGCCCCCAGGCTTGTCATGCCCTTGTGTCTCTTCTGGCCTTTCCTCGAAGCTTCGAGGGTCTCTTTTTGTCCATAAAAAATCACCGTAAATTTTTAGCTCATTCCGAGAACTTTTATTTCTGCACAAAAACCAACACCATGGTAGTTCTGCTGAAAACAGCGTCAGTCTAGGTTAGTTCCATTCAAATCATACCAAAACCATATAAAGTTGTTGTAAACATGACATGAATACTTCATAAACTATGTGATGATATTGGATCTTGGAACTGGAATCGATTGAAATTGGAACTTCACCAAAAAAATTATCCCATGCATCTAGTTCATCGTGATCAGAATTATATATATAATTTTTGGCCTCGTGAAGGAGAAAGTATCACTCTAGGTTGGGGGAGGCTGAAGTCAATGTTATACTCATGCCCCAATCATGAGCTCTCTAGAGAAATTATCATTCATAATTTTTATGCTCGGCTTTCTCATGATGATCAATCCATGCTCCATACTTCTTGTACTGGTTCTTGTATGAAGAAGACTATTGAATTCAGGTGGGATCTTTTAGAAAGAATGAAACGCAACTCCGAAGATTGGGAACTCGACGAAGGTAAAGGGTCAGGTATTAAGCTTGAATTTGATTGTGTTAAATCTTTTACGAATACCGATGCTTTTCACAAGTTTAGCACTAAATATGGACTTGACTCTGAGATAGTAGCCTCTTTTTGTGAATATTTTACTACTCATGTTGATCTCCATAAGGAGAAGTGGTTCAAATATCACCCACCTATTAAAGAAGAAACTAAAGAACCGGTCATAGCTAAAGATGAAACTATTATTTACAATGTTGACCCAGTTGTTCCTACTGCTTATATTGAAAAACCACCTTTCCCTGTTAGGATAAAGGAACATGCTAAGGTTTCAACTGTGGTTCACAAAAGTAATATTAGAGCACCCAAACCAACTGAACAAATTAAAGTAGAACCTAGTGTTGCTATGGTTAAAGATCTCCTGCTAGAAAATATGATGGGCATGTTATTTACTTCTGTGATGAAGCTGCTAGAATTGCCAAACCTGATGAAAAGGATAAACATAGACCTGTTGTTGGCATGCCTGTTGTCTCAGTTAAAATTGGAGATCATTGTTATCATGGTTTATGTGATTTAGGTGCTAGTGTGAGTGCTATTCCTTTTACCTTATACCAAGAAATTATGAATGACATAGCACCCGCTGAAATAGAAGACATAGATGTACTATTAAACTTGCTAATAGAGACACCATCACACCACTTGGGATTGTTAGAGACGTTGAAGTCTTGTGTGGGAAAATAAAATACCCTACTGATTTTCTAGTTCTTAGTTCCCCACAAGATGACTTTTGTCCCATTATCTTTGGTAGACCTTTCTTGAACACTGTCAATGCCACTATAGATTGTCATAAACAAACTATCAGTGTTAGCTTTGGAGATGAGTCTCATGAATTTAATTTTTCCAAGTTTAATAGACAACCTCATAAGAAAGAATTGACTAGTAAGGATGAAATAATTGGTCTTTCTTATATTGCTGTGCCTCCTACAGCTCCACAAGAACAATATTTGCTAGACCATGAAAATGATATGCATATGCATGAAAGAAATGAGATAGATAAAATTTTCTTTGAACAACGACCTCTGCTAAAACACAATTTGCATATTGAAACTCTAGGAGGTCCTCCTCCACCTAAAGATGTACCTGTGTTTGAATTAAAACAATTGCCTGACACTTTGAAATATGCTTATCTTGATGAGAAAAAGATATATCCTGTTATTATTAGTGCTAACCTTTCAGAACATGAAGAAGAAAGATTATTGAAAATTCTGAAGAAGCACCGAGCTGCTATTGGATATACTCTTGATGATCTTAAGGGCATTAGTCCCACTCTCTGTCATCACAAGATTAATATGGAACCTGATGCTAAACCCATTGTTGATCATCGACGATGTTTGAATGCTAAGATGAAAGAAGTGGTAAGAACTGAAATATTAAAGCTTCTGGAAGCAGGTATAATCTGTCCCATAGCTGATAGTAGATGAGTAAGTCCCGTTCATTGTGTCCCTAAGAAGGGAGGTATTACTGTTGTTCCTAATGATAAAAATGAACTCATTCCACAAAGAATTGTTACTGGCTATAGAATGGTAATTGATTTTAGAAAATTAAATAAAGCAACTAGAAAAGATCATTACCCTTTGCCTTTTATTGATCAAATATTGGAAAGACTATCTAAGCACACACACTTTTGCTTTCTTGATGGATATTCTGGTTTTTCTCAAATACCTGTCTCACAACCTGATCAAGAGAAAACCACTTTTACTTGCCCATTTGGAACTTATGCTTATAGGTGTATGCCTTTCGGTTTATGCAATGCACCTGCTACTTTTCAAAGATGTATGACTGCTATATTCTCTGATTTTTGTGAAAAGATTGTTGAGGTTTTCATGGATGATTTTTCTGTTTATGGAACTTCTTTTGATGATTGCTTGAGCAACCTTGATCGAGTTTTGCAGAGATGTGAGCAAACTAATCTTGTCTTGAATTGGGAGAAGTGCCACTTTATGGTTAATGAAGGTATTGCTTGGGGCATAAAATTTCTGAACGAGGTATTGAGGTAGACAAAGCTAAAGTTGATGCAATTGAGAAAATGCCATGTCCTAGAGATATTAAAGGTATTCGTAGTTTCCTGGGTCATGCTGGTTTCTATAGGAGGTTTATTAAAGACTTCTCTAAAAAATTTAGGCCTCTTACAAATCTTTTACAAAAGGATGTTCCATTTGTTTTTGATGATGATTGTGTAGAAGCCTTTGAAACACTTAAGAAAGCCTTAATTTCTACACGTATTGTTCAACCACCTGATTGGAACTTGCCTTTTGAAATCATGTGTGACGCTAGTGATTATGCTGTTGGTGTTGTTCTAGGAGAAAGAGTTGATAAGAAATTGAATGTTATCCATTATGCTAGCAAAACTCTAGACAGTGCCCAAAGAGATTATGCTACTACTGAAAAAGAATTTTTAGCAGTTGTGTTTGCTTATGATAAATTTAGATCTTACATTGTTGATTCCAAAGTTATTGTTCACACCGATCATGCTGCTATTAAATATCTTATGGAAAAGAAAGATGCTAAACCTAGACTCATTAGGTGGGTTCTCTTGCTACAAGAATTTGATTTACATATCACTGATAGAAAAGGAGCTGAGAACCCCGTAGCTGATAACTTGTCTAGGTTAGAAAATATTCTTGATGACCCACTACCTATTCATGATAGCTTTCCTAATGAATAACTAGCTGCAATAAATGTTTCTCATAACACTCCTTGGTATGCTGACTATGCTAATTATATTGTTGCTAAATATTTACCACCTAGTTTCACATACCAACAAAGGAAAAAAATCTTCTATGATTTAAGACATTACTTTTGGGATGACCCACATCTTTATAAAGAAGGAGTAGATGGTATCATTAGACGTTGTGTACCTGAGCATGAACAGGAACAAATCCTACGGAAATGTCACTCCGAAGCTTATGGAGGGCATCACGCGGGAGATAGAACTGCTCACAAGGTATTGCAATCTGGTTTTATTGGCCTACTCTCTTCAAGGATGCCTGTAAGTTTGTTTTATCTTGTGATGAATATCAAAGAATTGGTAATATCGGTAAGCATCAAGAAATGCCTATGAATTATTCACTTGCTGTTGAACCATTTGATGTTTGGGGTTTTGATTATATGGGACCTTTTCCTTCGTCTAATGGGTATACACATATTTTGGTTGTTGTTGATTACGTTACTAAGTGGGTAGAAGCTATTCCAACTAGTAGTGCTGATCATAACACTTCCATTAAAATGCTTAAAGAAGTTATTTTCCCAAGGTTTGGAGTCCCTAGATATTTAATGACTGATGGTGGTTCACACTTTATTCATGGTGCTTTCCGTAAAATGCTTGCTAAATATGATGTTAACCCTAGAATTGCATCACCCTATCATCCTTAATCTAGTGGTCAAGTTGAACTTAGCAATAGAGAAATAAAACTAATATTACAAAAAACTGTTAATAGGTCCCGAAAGAATTGGTCTAAGAAATTGGATGATGCACTTTGGGCCTACAGAAGCATATAAAAATCCTATGGGTATGTCTCCCTATAAAATGGTTTATGGAAAAGCTTGTCATTTGCCTCTTGAGTTAGAACATAAAGCATATTGGGCAATTAAAGAACTCAACTATGATTTCAAACTTGCCGGTGAAAAGAGGTTATTTGATATTAGCTCACTAGATGAATGGAGAACCCAAGCCTATGAAAATGCCAAGTTATTTAAAGAAAAAGTTAAAAGATGGCATGACAAAAGAATCCAAAAGCGGGAATTAAAGTTGGAGAATATGTTATTTTATACAACTCTCGTTTCAGATTCTTTGCAGGAAAACTCCTCTCTAAATGGGAAGGACCATATATCATTGAGGAGGTTTATTGCTCTGGAGCTATCAAAATAAATAATGCCGAAGGTACTAACCCGAAGGTGGTCAATGGGCAAAGAATTAGACACTATATCTCAGGTACGCCTAGTAATGTTGAAAGCAATATTATTCAAACCATGACACTGGAGGAACAGATAAAAGAGACCTTCCGAAACACTCCAGAATACTAAAAAAGAGGAGGTACGTGATACGGTAAGTAAACGGACTCCGAAAAATCCGCAAAAATATTTCCTGTCAGGTTTGGAATATTACAAAAATTAAGAAAATAAGAAACAACCAGGAAGGCACCCGAGGGGGGCACAAGACACCAGGGCGCGCCTCCGTTTTCCTCCCGTTTGCTTGTTTCCCAAGATAAAAAATCTTTATATACCCCCCAACGTATTAACCACCGTATCGCGGAGAAATCTTTTGTTCTTCTTTCTTGTTGTTTTCTGATAGATCTAGATCGCCATGGCCGCTTCCAGCTCCTCCAAGGACAAGTTCTTCGAGAACGTCATCAACCCGTATTTGAGGGAGGTGACGCAGCACCCTCAAGCCATTGAGACGCGTGAGGGGGTGCTCCACATCCAGGACGTCCAGGGTCCCAAGGGGACGGGGACCGTGGATGCCAGGCTCGAAGCTATGGAGCAGGAGGTCTTCAAGTGCAAGGGGATGGTGGAATGTGGACGCAATGCCAATCACCTCATGATCGCGGATTACACCCGTGATCTCAAGGTGGATGGCAAATCCATGAAGGACATCGTCTTCATCTTCAACGAGCAAAACAACTTTCTACAAATCCAAATCTATGATCTCCAAAACCAAGTCTTTGAATATGAGGCAAGATTTAAAGGTATGAGTTTGGCTGCCAGTTGCAGGACTCACGAGACTTGCTCCTCCTCTTATGATGGTGAGCCATTGCCATGGAAACCAGAAGATAAGATCGCTACTACCTCATCACCACCACCACCTTCATCATCTTCTCCAACAAAGGAGACTTGAGTTCATGGTATGGACACTCCCCTTGGCTTGTGCCAAGCTTGGGGGAGGTGTCCCGGTATCGTATCACCACCACTATCTTTGCTTTTATCTACTTTAGTTTGATCTTTAGTTATCCTATGATTTAGTTGAATAATAGTTTAGTTCAATCCTTTCTTTTTGAGTGTTTGCTTAGTGATCTATCTATCGACGTAATCGTGTGCGAGATACATAATAAAGAGTAGTTTGATTTTTATTTCTTTACTTTAATGTTTCAATAAAAGAAAGGAAAATAAATGAATAAGATCATATGCTAATCTTATGGTAAGTAATGACATCACATAAAAAAAAGTATAAGTGGTAAAATTTGTTGGAGATTGAAAAACATAGCATTGGTCAATGATGCAATTCATGAAATAATTAATAAGGGAAGAGAAGATTCACATGCAAACACACTATCTTGGAATCTTTTATGATTGTGAGCCCCCATTAAATATTTTGTGTCAAAATAGTTGACGTTGGACAAGGAAGACAACGTAATGATTTATGTTTGTTCATATTCACATAGAAGTTATATTGTCATAGATACTTTAACATGTGGTGCTTGCTTAATATGTTTTCT
Source organism: Thinopyrum elongatum (assembly GCA_011799875.1). Lineage (NCBI taxonomy): Eukaryota > Viridiplantae > Streptophyta > Magnoliopsida > Poales > Poaceae > Thinopyrum > Thinopyrum elongatum. The sequence continues at coordinate 304,798,264 of CM022297.1, read as the reverse complement.
AGCCAAAAATTCCGCACTAAGTAGAGATACTACTTGTGCACCCAAAAACCCTAAACCCAAATCTTATTTTGAGAGTCCACCATACCTACCTATGGATTGAGTAAGATCCTTCAAGTAAGTTGTCATCGGTGCAATAAGGCAATCAGAATTGCTTCTAAATGTGTTGGATCATTTAGTGTAAGAGAAAATTGAGCGTTGTACGAACTTGTGATGGCAAAGTAATAAAAGCGACGGACTACATAATAAAGGTTGATATCATAAGGGGCAATATAACGTGATGTTCTTTTGCATTAAGGGATTTGGCAAACAAACAAATAAGCGCATGACAACCTCTGCTTCCCTCTGTGAAGGGCCTATCTTTTACTTTTATGCATTTACTTTTATGTAAGAGTCAAAGTATCTTCCCCTATTCCTTTTTATTTTCTCTTTTTGCAAGCATCATGTGGTGAGGAAAGATCTAGGCACATATATCCAGTTGGATATGAGTGGGCATGAGTTATTATTGTTGACATCACCCCTGAGGTGAATACGTTGGGAGGCAAAACTATAAGCCCCTATCTTTCTATGTGTCCGGTTGAAACTTTTTGTTCATGGGTAAGCTGTGAGTGTTAGCAATCATGGAAGATTAAATGATGGTTGAGTATGTGGACTTGCCTAAAGGCTCTGATACGTGATCCTTCCTGAAAATATGATGAATTGTAATTGCAAAGTTGACTGAGAACATAGTTTGTTGGTTTTCAATAAGGTTTATGCTTTATACTTCAATGTTGTGATGAATTGTTACTTGTTCATGAGAAGTTATATGATAAAGGTTATTTGATAAAGTTTTATGTTAAAGTTCCTTGTTGTTATAATAATATGCATGATGCTTCTATGTCCGTATTTTGTTTTTATCGACACCTCTCTCTCTAAGCATGTGGACATGTTTTTCGATTTCGGTTTTTCGCTTGAGGACAAGCGAGGTCTAAGCTTTGGGGCGTTGATACGTCCATTTTGCACCATGTTTTCCTACTGTTATTTATAATGTTTTTATGCATAATAATGCTTTTGGGAGTAATTCTAATGCCTTTTCTCTTATAATATGCAAGGTTTACACAAAGAGGGAGAATACCGGCAGCTGGAATTCTGGACCTGAAAAAGCTACGTCAGAGTTACCTATTCTACACATCTCCAAATGAGCTGAAAATTTACGAAGAATTATTTTGCAATATATGAAGAATATTGGAGCAAATAACTACCAGAGGGGCCCACCAGGTGGGCACAACCCACCTGGGCGCGCTAGGGAGCCCAGGCGTGCCCTGCTGGGTTGTGCCTGTAACACCCCCAGTGGTTAACTACAGTAATCACCCTTTTGATTATGCCAAGTCAGCATGATTAACAGTGCATGATCATCATTTGCATCATAATGCATTTCAACTCCTAAGTCAAAATCCAAATTAAATTAAAGTGGCAAAATAAAAGTTGTTCAAACCAGAAACTAAAATGTTAAATAAATAACAAATATTCCAGAGACTATTCAAAAATTGAAACCAACATCATTGGAATTGGATATGAGGCTTGATCGTGTGCATTTGCGTGTATGATTAGTGCACGGTCGGGCCGGGGGCGTCACAAGTTGGTATCAGAGCCGACTGCCTGTAGGAATCCCCCTTTCCAACTCCTTGGCCGAAGTTGAGTCTAGTAATCGAAAACTGTTTTACTAACTTGGCTGTGTGGCTTACGGGCCCACGTCGCCAATTGGGTGGTATTAGTATCTTTTATTCCTCGTCTATACTCTGGGACTCTGATCTCTCTTCCTTTCGGGTTAACTAAAGTTTACTAACGCCGACACTTAGGATTTCGTAATTCTCGTCCACCCGGAGAGCTAGATATCTGTGCGATTTCTCTGACATTGATCTGATTAGTCTGATAATCATTTTCCTTTCCATTGTTTTGTTTAACCTTTCTCTCCGAGATCGGTTATACTTCTCCTTGTCTTTTGACAATCATGAGTTTCCTCTGTTTCAGATGGATCGTTTGTTTCCACCACACCCTGCGACGCAGCTACCAGCTGTTCGAGCAGGGATACATCCAGAGTACATTCTTTATCCACTGGGGCAGATGTCAATCCGTTACAATACCCCAGTACTTTCTCCTCCAGATACCCGCAAAGACTTTGTGATTTATTGTGATGCATCCCGTGAAGGATTAGGCTATGTCCTAATGCAAGAGCGTAAAGTGATTGCTTATGGCTCTCGTTAGTTGCGCCCACATGAAGAGAATTATCCGGTACATGATCTAGAACTAGCTGCTGTCATCTATGCATTGCAGTTGTGGCGACATTACCTTCTCGGTAATCGTTGCGAGATCTACACGGATCATAAAAGTCTGAAGTACTTGTTCACTCAACCTTCTCTAAACCTCCGTCAGCAAAGATGGATGGAGGCCATTGCGGACTATGATTTGGGTATTTCCTATACCCCTGGTAAGGCTAACGTGATGGCTGATGCCTTAAGCCGCAAGTCCTATTGCGACAACCTCATGGTTAGGTGAGCTCAACCTCGTCTTTTTGAAGAACTGCGCAAGCTGAATCTACGTATTGTTCCACAGGGTTCTCTTAATAACCTTGTGATACAACCAGATCTTGAGAAAGCTGTTAAGGATGCGCAAGCTAAAGATGCTGAGATTGATCTCATGAAGAAAGACCTTCACCTTGTAAAGTACAGGGATTTCTCACTGTCTGAAGATGGAACCTTGTATTTTAGAAACCGCATTGTCGTACCTCGCTTCGAACTTATGACCGACAAAGTCATGAAGGAGGCCCATGATACCCCATTGTCTATTCATCCGGGTAGCACCAAGATGTATCGTGATCTCCGTCAAAGGTACTGGTGGTCTAAAATGAAGCAGGACATTGCTCGTTATGTTGCTGAATGTGATGTGTGTCGTCGCGTTAAAGCAGAACATCAGAAACCAGCTAGAATTCTGCAACCACTTCCTATTCTCTATGGAAATGGGATAAGGTTCAAATGGATTTCGTCACAGGACTTCCCAGGTCACAGAAGGGTCACGATGCTATTCTTGTCGTCGTCGACCAACTCTCTAAAGTTGCACACTTTCTGCCTGTCAAGGAGACGATCACTGCTAGTCAGTTAGCAGAATTGTATATCTCCAGAATTGTATCACTCCACGGTATTCCGAAGGAGATCAGTTCGGACCGTGGCGGCCTTTTCACTTCCAAATTCTGGGAAAGTTTCCAAACAGCTATGGGAACTCATATTACCTGGAGTTCAGCTTATCATCCCCAATCCCAAGGCCAAGTCGAACGAGTCAATCAAGTGCTTGAAGACATGCTTCGGGCTTGTGTTATTTCATTCGGCAAGAAATGGGAAGAATCTCTCCCGTATGCTGAGTTCTCGTATAACAACAGCTATCAAGCCAGTTTGAAAATGGCTCCCTTTGAAGTTCTATATGGACGTAAGTGTCGAACCCCTCTGAATTGGTCAGAAACTGGGGAACGACCGCTCGTGGGTCCGGATATTATTCAACACGCCGAAGAACAAGTTCGTATTGTCCGAGAAAATCTCTAGGCGGCTCAGGACCGCCAGAAGAGCAACTATGATCGCAAACGATGGGGTTTGACTTATCAACCTGGTGATCAAGCTTATCTGCGTGTCACTCCTATGAAAGGCACTCACCGTTTTGGAATCAAGGGCAAGCTAGATCCATGCTACATTGGTCCTTTCCGCATTATTGCTAGACGTGGTCAGGTGGCGTATAAATTGGAGTTGCCGCCGCAATTCTCCCATATCCACGACGTCTTCCATGTGTCGCAACTTCGTAAATGCTTCAAGGAATCTCCGCATCGAGCTGTGGATCACGAGATGCTCGAATTGCAAGATGATCTATCATATAAGGAACATCCGATCCGCATTCTCGATGAAGCTGAACGTCGGACCCGCCAGAAGGTTACCAAGTTCCTCAAAGTGCAGTGGTCAAATCATACTGAAGATGAAGCCACTTGGGAACGCGAGGATAATCTTCGTGCGGAATACCCCGAACTTTTTCCTTCTACCTCTTAATTCTCGGGACGAGAATTCTTGTTAGTAGAGGAGATTTGTAACACCCCCAGTGGTTAACTACAGTAATCACCCTTTTGATTATGCCAAGTCAGCATGATTAACAGTGCATGATCATCATTTGCATCATAATGCATTTCAACTCCTAAGTCAAAATCCAAATTAAATTAAAGTGGCAAAATAAAAGTTGTTCAAACCAGAAACTAAAATGTTAAATAAATAACAAATATTCCAGAGACTATTCAAAAATTGAAACCAACATCATTGGAATTGGATAAGTGACTCAAACAACTTAAAACAGTGGCTGAAAATAACATTTAGTAACCTTTTAATTTATTTAAAACAAATATGAAATGATGTTTTGCCCAAACTAATTTTAGGTGTTAGGGAATAAAGCACTGGTATTTGTGGACTAGGTCTCCCTTTTTACAAAAACCATTTGGGGCCTAAACAATTAACAGAATAGAAAAGAAAAGAAACAGAAAAGGAAAAAAAAGGAAAAGAAGCCCACTATGCCGGACCGCAAGTGCACAGTGGCGGCCCAGCCCAACTAGCCCCCCTTTCCCTGCCCCCTGACGCCGCAGGCGCGCTGTCGAGCAGCTAGCGCGCGCGCGCGCCCGGCCCCCCTGGCCCCTCTCCGTGCGGTCGACAGCGGCCTCGCCTCGCCGGGGAGGTTAAGTGCACCCCCGCTGACCCCCTGGTTCCCCCTTCGCCATTCTCTCCCTCTCTCCCTCGTCTCCCCACCGCGGCAGAACGCGGCCATGGCTCCGCCGCCATAAAACACGCAGACCCCGTGCCCCGTTCGCCCCGCCGTGCTGTCCACCGTCCTCCCCGGCCTCGACTACGCCTCGGCCTCGACTGGAGGGAGCGCGGAGCCACCGCAGCGCCTCCTCGAGCCCTCCTTCCTCCTCGGATCGCCACCGCACGCCGTCATCGATTCGCTCCGGAAAGCCCTCCCCGAGCTCGCTTACGCACACCTACAGGCCCTACGTGAGCACCCCGTCCTTCTTCCCCTCTCCATGCGATCTCCTCTGCACCGTACGTGCCGTTCCCCTCGTGCCCGAATGCGCCGCCGCCTGGCCTCGTCGCCGGCGTGGCCTCGGCGACCATAGGGCCCCGTGCGTGCCACCACTGCACTCACCGCGTCGCGTAGACGCTGTAGCCATTTTGCGCTGCTCATTTACCCCACCGTAGCCCCGATTCCGTCGCACGCTCGAATCACCTCGCCGCCGGCGAGCTCGTGGCACTCAACTCCAGTCACCACAGCCCCTAGCTCCGCCACCATTCGACGCGCGACGTCGAGCCGCGTCGAACGCGCCCAACCCCAGCCTCTTAGACCCCCTGTGGGTGAATCCCGAACCCATCCCGACGCTGCTCCGCCGTGAACACGCTCGCCGGCGTGATTCCGGCGAGTCACCGGCCGTCGCCGACATGGCGCCGTGGGCCCCGCCCCTGTGTGGCTGACGCTGGGCCCCGTGGGGCCAGTTGACTGGTCAGCGCTGCTGACTGGGCACAGTGGCCCACTGACGTGTGGGTCCTGCTCGCTTAAATCAATTTTAAAAATAAATAAAACTGATGATTAGTTAATTAATTAATTAGTATATTAATCAGTCCCTGACGTCTGGGCCCCACCTGCTAATTAGGTTAATTAAATTAGACTAACTCTGGTTATTAACTGAGTCACTGACATGTGGGTCCCACAGGCCAGGTTTGACTCTGGGCAGCGGGGTTTGACCTGCTGACATCATCAATGCGTCATGCTGATGTCACCCTGCTACTGTTTTGGATAATTCGAATTTAAATAATTTAATAAATTCCAGAAAATCAATAAAACTTTAGAAAATCATATCTTTTAATCCGTAACTCCGATCGAAAAACTTTATACATGAAAATTGCTCAGAACGACAAGACGAATCCGAATACGCGGTCCGTTCGTCCGCCACACGTTCCTAACTATCCAAACATGGAACCGTCCCCCTCCGGATCGTCTGTCCGATAATTCCAAAGACCCGGGAAATATCGTCAGATATTCTTTCGCTCCGTCTGATACTTGTAGTACTGCGTTAGACTACCCCTAGCACCGTGTATCGTATTTGTCATGCTCATGTTTGCTCTATATTTATACTGTTTCCTCCCCCTCTTCTCTCTCGGTAGCCCCCGACACCGACGTCGTCCCCGAGACCGACGCAGCTCCGGAGCCCGAAGACACCATTGACGACCTTGCCCTTGCCGCCGAGCAACCAGGCAAGCCCCCCCCCCCTTTGATCATCCCGATATCGCCCATTCTATTTCTCATGCTTGCATTAGAATTGCTGCTGCTGCTTTACCTATTCTGATGCATAGCCTGTTCATTGTAGCCTGCTGTTGATAATTATCTGCATAACCTAAACTGCTTAGTATAGGCTGGGTAGAGACCTATCAGTGACCCCACTTATCCCGACTGCCGCGCTGGATCGTCAGAAGACCCGATCAACGGGATTGAAGACCAGGCCCCGACACCGCACATCATCCCCCTTAGTTGTAACGACACTGCATCGTTACTATCGAGTGCCGAGGGTGAAACCTCTTGTAGCACTTCTGATGTTAACTCTGTAGAGTAGCTATTCGGTCGTGGTCATCGAGGGTGATTCCTCCTTCACCACTTCCGATAACGACGCTGTCGTACCACACCTCAAGTGTGGACCCAGTGAGGGAGATTCCTCCGAGTTCACCTTGACGGAGACATCAATTAGGAATCCAACGAGGGTTATACCTCGGATTCCCCTGATGTTATGGACACACGGATACTTGGACTTTACACTGATACTTGGAAAGGCGGGTCGACCTTGAGGGGTACCCGCGTGTGATGTGAAGACGGGTTGCCTGTGTGGAGCCCGAGTGAGAATACGAGGCGCGGTCGGGCATTCTTAACCCTTGCAGCAAGTCCTCGAGACGGGGCGACGGGGTCACATCTTTCGTGAGTCTCTGCTCATTACCGCAAGCCCCTAGTCCTAACGATTTGGATATTTGATCTGAGCAGGCCTCTGGTCTGATAGCACTAACCATCACGTGGGCATAGTATGGGCGTTCTGCATCGTAGCATCAGCCGACAGTTTTGTCAGACGTCCAGTTCAGCATTGTGGCACGGTCGGATCGTACCGACCCTCCGAGGCGGTGCTGGTATCCACCCTGCACACAACGACCCGGAGTGCACAGGGCGATGGCCCAAGACCCCTGAGTGCTTAGGATGTAGACCGGCGGGGACCTCTCTGCTGAGCTTTAGGTAGGGCTGCGGTGTATCGTTTGGCCGAGGCCGGGCATGACCCAGGAAAGTGTGTCCGGCCGGAGTTAATCGAGCGTGTTGGGTAAGTTGGTGCACCCCTGCAGGGAAGAAAACTTCAATCGATAGCCTGTCCTACGGTAACAGACACTCGGAGTTGTATCCCGATCGATACAGCTAGAACATGAGATGAGACCTGGATATGAGGCTCTGGGATTGCTTCTCGCAGGGAGTCGAGAAGGGATCTCCGGACGAGGTTGTTGACTGTATGGCTCTGGGATTGCTTTCTCACAGGGAGTCTAGAAAGGATCTCTGGGTGAGGTTGAGACTTAATGTTACTACTACATTATATTGTATTGTTCTACTCTCATCTATTTCTGCAAGACCACTGAAGATGCTAGTCTTCGATAGGACTAGGCCTTCTCTCTATTCTGGCATTTCTGCAGCCCAGTCCACATATACAGCCTCTCCTTGAAAATGTTGCATATGTAGTGTAGATCCTTGCTTGCTGAGTACTTCTGAGTACTCACGGTTGCTTTGTTTTCCTTTTCTCCCCATATCAGTTTGACGTGACCAAGATGACGGAGCCCCTGAGACAGATGCCCCGTCGATCGACTACTACTACTACCCAGAGGATGGATACTACTACGAGTTGACCGTCGACCAGGAGTAGGATCGGAGGGTCCCAGGCAGGAGGCCTTCGCCTTTCGATCGTAGTGTTTTATTTTGCCCCGCCTTTCTAAAGGCCTTTCTGTTTCTCTTTTAATATCTGTACTCAGATATCTGATGCTTCCGCTGACGCTTGTTCGCAAGCTTATGTATTCGAGCCCTCGAGGCCCTTGGCTTGTAATATAAAGCTTGTATGACTTTATTTATGTTTTAGAGTTGTGTTGTGATATCTTCCCGTGAGTCCTTAGGCTTGATCATGTGCATTTGCGTGTATGATTAGTGCACGGTCGGGCCGGGGGCGTCACAGTGCCCTCCTCGGCCCACCTCCGGTGCCCCTCTTCTGGTATATAAGTCATTTTGACCTAGAAAAAATAAGGGGAGGACTTTCGGGACAAAGCGCCGCCGTCTCGAGGCGAAACTTGGGCAGGAGCACTTTTGCCCTCTGGCAGAGCGATTCTGCCAGGGGAACTTCCCTCCCGGAGGGGGAACTCATCGCCATCGTCATCACCAACATATCTCCCATCTTTGGGAGGGCAATCTCCATCAACATCTTCAACAGCACCATCTCCTCTCAAACCGTAGTTCATCTCTTGTGTTCAATCTTTGTACCGGAACCTTAGATTGGTACTTGTGGGTGACTAGTAGTGTTGATTACATCTTGTAGTTGATTACTATATGGTTTATTTGATGGAAGATTATATGTTTAGATCCATTATGCTATTTAATACCCCTCTGATCTTGAGCATGATTATTATTTGTGAGTAGTTACTTTTGTTCTTGAGGTCACGGGAGAAATCATGTTGCAAGTAATCATGTGAACTTGATATGTGTTCGATATTTTGATGATATGTATGTTGTGATTCCCTTAGTGGTGTCATCTGAACATCGACTACATGGCACTTCACCATATTTGGGCCTAAGGGAATGCATTGTGGAGTAGTTATTAGATGATGGGTTGCTAGAGTGACAGAATCTTAAAGCCTAGTTTATGCACTACTTCATAAGGGACTGATTTGGATCCAAAAGTTTAATGCTATGGTTAGATTTTATCTTAATACTTTTCTCGTAGTTGCAGATGCTTGCAAGGGGGTTAATCATAAGTAGGAGGTTGTTCAAGTAAGAACAAGACCTAAGCACCGGTCCACCCACATATCAAATTATCAAAGTAGCGAACACTAATCAAACCAACATGATGAAAGTGATATGATGAAATTCCCATGTACCCTCAAGAATGCTTTGCTTATCATAAGAGACTCTTTTGGTATGTCCTTTGCCACAAAAGGATTGGGCTACCTTGCTGCACTTTATTTACCGTTACCGTTACTTGCTCGTTACAAATTATCTTGCTATCAAACTACTTGTTACCGACTATTTCAGTGCTTGCAGAAAATACCTTGCTGAAAACCACTTGTCATTTCCTTCTGCTCCTCGTTGGGTTCGACACTCTTACTTATCGAAAGGACTACGATTAATCCCCTATACTTGTGGGTCATCACATGGGTATCCATATGCAATACATACATCAAGTGTTCTCAAATCCAATATTCAATCCAACATCAAGGAGCAAGACTCAGTTCATTACAACAAGGGAAAAACACCATATGATCCGACTACATTAACAAAGCCCATGGTTACATCAAGATCGTGCCAGATCAAGAATACGAGAGAGGGAGAGAGATCACACACATAGCTACTGGTACATACCCTCAACCCCAAGGGTGAACTACTCCCTCCTCGTCATGGAGACCGCCGGGATGATGAAGATGGCCTCCGGTGATGATTCCCCCCCTCTGACAGGGTGCCACAGAAGGCCTCCAGATGTGATCTCTTCAGTATAGAGGCTTGCGGTGGTGGAGCAAAAGTTCTCAGTTTCTTTCTGGCGTTTTCTATATCTATAGGAATTTTTGGCATTGGTTTCATGTCAGGGGCCCACGGGGAAGCGACAAGCTCAGGGGGTGCGACCTAGGGGGAGGGCGCGGCCCCCAGGCTTGTCGTGCCCTCGTGTCTCTTCTGTCCTTTGCTCGAAGCTTCGGGGGTCTCTTTTTGTCCATAAAAAATCACCGTAAATTTTTAGCCCATTCCGAGAACTTCTATTTCTGCACAAAAACCAACACCATGGTAGTTCTGCTGAAAACAGCGTCAGTCTAGGTTAGTTCCATTCAAATCATACCAAAACCATATAAAGTTGTTATAAACATGTCATGAATACTTCATAAACTATAGATGCGTTGGAGACGTATCAGCATCCCAAAGCTTAATTCCTGCTCGTCCTCGAGTAGGTAAATGATAAAAGAAATAATTTATGAAGTGTCAATGCTAGCATAGTGCATAAATTTGATCAAGGGTAATTTCAATCACCTTTTCTAGCATCTTAACAACAAGTCTTACTCATAAAACTCATCATGATCAAGTAGCAATCAATTCACATGTTATAGTTCAAACAATGCATTCTCTTGAAACTTTACAACCTATGTTCTTAGTCACCAAACAATTCCAATGCATCTTATTTTCAGGAAAGTCTAAGTAAGAGCTCCACATACTCAATTATCATATAGTCTTCCATGATTGCTAGTACTCAAAGCATATTTTTAGAACAAATAACATCCATCAAACACAGAGAAAGATAGGGGCTTAATGTTTCGCCTCACAACTCATTTATCATAGAGATAATTGTCAACAATAATAATTCATGATCAAATATATTTGAATGGCCATATGTGCCCGGATCTTTCCCCACAACATGATGCTTGCCAACTAAAGAATAGGTTGGAATAAGAAATTGACTCAACAAAAATAAAATTAACAAATAAAGTAAAAGATAATCCCTTCGCAGAGGGAGGCATGGATTTGCAGAGGTGCCAGAGCTCATTGCTTAAAACAGAGACGAATACATTTTGAGTGGTGTGCCTTTCCTGTCAATGTCATGACAAAGGTATTCAATATCATCGATGCTAAACACATTATTGGCGGTTCCCATGCAGAAATGAAAAGTTTAACTCCCCCTCAACCATTCAAACACAAGCCATGGCTAGCCGAATTCACGGGTGCCCTCCAAACTTTCAACTTTCCAGGGGGATCTTTTGTTTTATTATATATTTTTCCTTTTTGATTGACGGGACCGGGCATCCCAATTACCAACCTCTCTCATGTAAGGACAAGTGAATAAACACCCATCATGATAATAACCCTCTTAGCATGGAAGATACTGACCGCCCCATCGCTGCATGAGCGGTACGGGCACACAAAACAGATGTTTATTTGAAGATTTAGAGATGGCACATGCAAATTTACTTGGAACGGTAGGGTAATACCATATATAGGTAGATATGGTGGACACTCATGGAAGAAACTTGGCTCAAGGATTTTGTATGCACAAGCAGTATTCCCTCTTAGTACATAAATTTTGGCTAGCAAAAGATCGTAAACAAGCACCACATGTTGGAGGATCCATAACAATATAACTTCGATGCAAATATACCCAAGCATAACTCATTATGTTGTCTTCCTTGTCCAACTTCAACTAATTTGCTAAAGGTTGAAAATAATTAATGGGTATTCACAATCATAAAAGTTGTCCAAGATAATATATTTGTATGTGAAAGTTCTCTTCCATACACTATCTTTCATGAATTGCTTGTATGACTAATATTGTGATTGCCAAACTTTAATAGATTTTACTTTCTAAACCAAATGTGAAATATTAGTAAGCATATGGAACAATATAATTTGAGATTTTTCCTATTCAATTCATTCAAACATTTTATCTTAGGATATAAGTGAAGCACGAGAATGAATGACAAACTACTCCAAAAGATATAAGTGAAGATCAATGAGTAGTCAAATCATTAAGTAGCTATGTGAGGATTCTCTCTCATTCAAGGTTTCAGATCCAAGGATTTTTATTCGAACAACAAGAAAAATGAAAAGACGCTCCAAGCAAAACACATGTCATGTGACGAATAAAAATATAGCTCCAAGTAAGGTTACCGATAATATTGAACATGGAAGAGGGGATGCCATCCGGGGCATCCCCAAGCTCAGAGGTTGAGTCTTACTTGGATATTACCTTGGTGTGCCTTGGGCATCCCCAAGATTAGGGTCTTGCCACTTGTAAGTGCATCTAGTGCCACCCCTAGTTGGTTTTGTAGTATTGACGACAAACGTGGTTAAGGGACTAATGTGTTTGTGAGATTCACAGGAGAACACAGGTGGAAGTCCCTATTGATTCGGTTTTCCCATCGGAGATGACCCCTAAAAATGTATGAAGACATTGAAGACAATGGTGGTTCGTGAAGACATTCACATCGAAGATAATGACATGTGAAGACATTCACTTGAAGTCAATGGAGTGCGAAGACGTAGTTTCTTTCGTAGTTTCATTTTCTTCTTTCTTGAGTCATAGGAACCACCAAACTGTCAAGTGGGGTTCAAGTGAACAAAGTCAGAAGACCGACGTGATGCTCAACCAAAATCCTATGTCTTCGAGTGAAGATAATGAGAGAAAATCTTATCCAGAGTTGGATGAGTCAGCTTTACTTGTAGCCCAAGTCGAGTTGCCACGTGTGTTTGAAATCCAGCCGTTGGACACATGTTGGTTCCTTAGTGACCCAGGGTCATTTTGGACATATCATGTCGGGTTGCCTCCTGGCTATAAATAGCCCACCCCTACACCATAAATTGGTGGCTGCTCAGAGTTAGTACATGGCTTTTGTCATTTGAGAGCAACCCACCTCCGAAGCCTTTGAGAGAGAATCCTTGCGAGGACAAAGCCCGAAACACCCAGAGCCCAAAGAGTGTTTGGCATCACTGAAGTCTTTCTGTCGGCGTGATCTGAAGACTTATTACACTTGAAGACTGTGATCTTCTAGTCGGTTAGGCGTCGCATTCTGAGGATCCAAGAGTCATTATGGATCGCCGGTGAACGAAGTCTGTGAAGGTTTGGAAGTCTACCTTGAAGACTTACCTGAGTGATTGGGCGAGGACTAAGTGACCTTAGCTCAAGGGGAATAAGGTGAAGACGTGGTCTTCTGAGTTCAATCTCAGCCTCCCTAACCAGACGTACAGTTGTCACAGCAACTGGAACTGGTCTACCAAATCCTTGTCTTCATCAAGCAACTGGTTCTATCTCTTCACTCCCTACTTGCAGTTCTGTCTTGTGAAGTCATAACTTGCCTGCTCTGTTTGACTTCATTGTGTGAAGACATTCTCTCTGATTGCATAATTGGCTTCATACTGTCTTCTTATTCTGATCCACTCTACCTAGCTGCTATTTGTCTTTGTGGTTACTCTGTACTATTTCCTTAACTATGGCATGGCTAGTGTAGTTTATCTTCCGCTGCATACTGTTTAGGTGTTATTTGGTTGTCTGTCTTCGAAGAAATTGCCTGTCTTGAAGACTTTCATAAAAATTGCCTATTCACCCCCCTCTAGTCATCTAGTCAATAACTAGCACTTTCAATTGCTATCAGAGCAAGGTGATCCCTTGTTCTATGTGATTCGGTTTAACCACTTGGAGTTTTAGCTATGTCGACTGCAGGGATAATCAAAGTCTCCGCTGCGTGCCCTGTCTTCGATGGCACTGATTACCCCTACTGGAAGAATAAGATGCGAATGCATCTTGAAGCCATCGACAACGACTTCTGGTATGTCATCAAGACTGGCGTTCCCAACGTCGGTGAAGGTGTCACCGCTGCTGATGTCAAGAGGTTCGCACAATTGGATTCAACTGCCAAGAATATCATCTGTGGCCATCTGACCAAAGGGCAGTATGGCCGTGTGAGTGCACTGGAATCTGCAAAGCTAGTCTGGGATTGGTTGCCCAAGGTCAACGAAGGCGTCTCAACTTAGAGAGACTCAAGAATTGATGTGCTTCGCAATCTCTTCAACCGCTTCAAAAGGCTTGACAATGAAAATGTCTAGCACACCTTTGATCGTCTCACTGATATCACAAATGAGCTTCGTGCTCTTGGAGCCACTGAGATCACTAAGCAAGAAGTCGTGAAGAAGCTGCTGAGATCGCTTGACAGCTCATTTGACACTCTATTCTTGATGATTCAAGAACGCCCTGACTTCAAGGATCTCAACCCATCTAACATACTTGAGAGGCTCAATACACATGAGTTCCATCTATCTAAGAAGAGAGATATCTATGGTCCCAATTACGACCGATCTTGTGCTTTGAAGGCAAAGGCCGTTTCCTCATCTGAAGAATCTAACTGCAATTCTGATGATCCTGAAGACTTATGCAAAGAGCTAGCAATGCTTGTGAGAAAATTCCAAAAGTTCTCTAAGAAGAATCGCTTCGAAAAGTCTTCAAAATCCAGCTCCAAAAATGCTGAGGCTTCCACTCATGACTACAAGAAGAGAACCTGTGACAAATGCAAGAAACCAGGCCATTACATAGCTGAATGTCCTCAGTGGGAAAAGGAAGCCAAGAAAAATAAGAAGAGCAAGGAATATGACTCTGACGATAAGAAGAAGAAGAAATCTTCAAAGTCTTCATCTTACAAGAGGAGCTCATCTGGCAAGGCTCATGCTTTCATCGGCAAGGAAATGGATTCAGAGGAGGAGTCTGCTTCTGAGGAGGTGGAGGTGGAGTCGAAAGAAGAGTATAATCCAGGCGTGGCAAGCCTGGCTCTAGCTTCGGCATTCATCGCCAAGTCCATCTTCAACACTGAAGACAATGGTCACGTCACCGACGCTGAAGCCAATGATGACGATGACTCTGCTCTTACCTACTTCTTCATGGCAAGAGGTGCTAAGGTAAAGTCACGCGATGCTTACTTTCAGACCTTCAGTGAAGATGACTCTGAATGTGAATCCAAACCTAGCTATAAAACTCTTGCTAAAATTGCAACTGAGCAACAAACTGCTATGGAAAAGATTCAAAAATTGTTAGACAAAAGCAATGACCTGTTGGATGAGGAAATGAATCGAACTCAATCCTTAATCAAAGTCATAAAAAATCTTCGAGTTAAGTATGAGGAACTTGAAAGTTGTCATGAAGCCCTCTCAGCTAATCATGAGAAGCTTTCCTATGATTATCTTGAAAGGAAGCAAGATCTAGAGAAACTGAGAGCGTCTCATGAAGATCTTCAAAGGGAAAATGATTCGCTACTCGCTCAATAGATCAGTTCCGCTCAGGAAGAGTTTGTGCCACCTTGCTTAAAATGTCTTGAGCGTGATAATGTTATCTCTACTGCTGAATGTTCAAATGCTTATGAAGTTGCAGTATCTTCAACTGCTGATGTGGTAACTAACCCCTCTTCTGAGGATACCACTACTATTGCTGATGAGAATGCCAGGTTGAAGACATTTCTTGAGACAGGCATGTATAAAAGTCTCAAAGGGCATCAAACTCTATGTGATGTCCTCAAGAAGCAGATTCTGAACCGAAACCCTAGAAAAGAGGGTGTTGGTTTTGAGAGGAAAATGAATGCTGATGGTTCTTTCTGTAAGCCTGAGCAGTACCCCAAAACCACATGGGTTGCTGCAAAGGGCCCTTCAGTGGATCCATCCACCTTATCTGGTTTCACTTGTGCTAACCCTGTTATCACTGATGATTCATTTGACTCCCACTATAAACTGTTCAAAAACCAGAACAGTGAAGTGTTTGCCAGGTTTATTGGAACTAACTGCAGGAATGGGTCACCTATGAAGAAGATCTGGGTTCCTAAAAGTCGTCTTGAGAAGATTCTCGTGAATAACATCATGACGCCACCAGGGAAGAAGACAAACCCCAGACCAAAGGCTTCATATGGCCCAAAGGCTTCATACAGACAGAGGACCTCACAAGGTCACCCTAACACTAATGTTTTGCAGGGAAATTATCATCAGACTCATGAATATGAGCGTGTTTCTTTGAACCGCTATGTTCACAAATCAAAGAACTTTTCTACTTATTCATTTGAGTACTATTCACCACCTGCAAAACTATTTGCTAGGGCTTCAAAACCAAAATTCTCAGATGCTGCACTTAGACTTATTGCTTCTAAGCCACCCCTTTAGATGTGGGTGGTTAAGAAGAATTAATTTCTCTTGCAGGGTCGGGTCTCCAGCCGAAAATCATTGACTTCTGAAGACAATGTTGGGGACCTAAAAAATCTTATTGGGCGCAAGATAAAATGTCAAAATGGTCTTACCATTTATTTTGCCCATGGTTTTCTTGATGATCGTCCTACCATATCCTCAACTTTGCTTACCTATGATGAACGACTCTATCGATACATGTTTGTTCTTCACAATACTCTTGGTGAAGCCTATCCTACTAACTACATTGTAGGGTTCCACTCCGAAAGCTACTGAATGGATCATGGATAGTGGATGCACTAACCACATGACTGGTGATCGAAGTCTTATCATGGATTCTACTCTTCAACCATCTACAAAAAGCCATATCACATTTGCTGACACTGGTAAAAGCAAGGTATTGGGTCTAGTTAGCACTACTGTAGGGGTGCTGCTAACGCGACACTACAATCAGAGACCCTTTGACGAAACTGTGTGTGATGCATTAATCGCAAACGATGATGTAAAGAAACGTTTGTGATGGTGGAGACATCAAACACGATTCACATTATAGTTACGTGTGTGATTCGTGGCATAGGGTTCACTCCAATGAACTGTTTGTGATGACACAGAACAACAGAAACGGGCAGCCAGATGAAGGTGTGTGCAATATACGGCATACAGTTCACTCGGATGAGCTGTTTGTGATTAGGCAACTCAACAGAAACGGTCAGCCAGATCAAGGTGTGTGCGATATACGGCATACAGTTCACTCGGATGAACTGTTTGCATTGAGCCAAGACAACAGAAATGGTTTCCCTAGTATGTTCCGTGTGTGATGTGATTGTATACAGAACAACAACATATATACTAATATGGACATGATTGCAGAACCAAATTAAACATCCAATTACATAGGTGCCTAGTACACACATGATTCCACACACCAAAGTAAACTATTACATGCATAATTAACTAGGATAAACGATCATCTTACCATCATCTACTTCTTCTTGTGATGCTTGCTGCCACTACTCTACTAGGATAAACGGAACAGTATTCTTTACTATGAATAGTGTGCTCTGTTGGGCACACAAGTATATGGATCATAGCCTTGGGCGAGCAATGTGCCCGCACGCATCATGCTAGCTCGATGTTCCTTCTATGCTAAGTTTCCATTAATTGATGGTGTTTTATGAACACGCCACCATTTCCTCACCGAATTCCCGCCGCCACCCAACGATATTGCGCAGAAAACCTAGGCAGCGCGCGACGCACCGAGGCAACAAGCGTAGCCTGTAGCACATCCACCTTTTCCAAGCATGCCAACCCACCGAAGCGCCGCCTCTACCATGAACATCTTCGATGAGGAAAACGAGAAGGCACCACGGCTCGTCAAGGCCGAGGCGCTCCCCGGCAACATGATGGACGACGCCGTGCTGCGAGTCATCGCCAGGGTTGAGCAGACCCTTGGCGCATGGTGCTTCAGCGCCGTGGATCAAGATAGGCATGTCAGCGCTGAGAGGCTGTAGCTCACCGTACAACATGATCGATGGTGCGCCGCAGAGCAAGCTAGGTACGTCCGCGCCGATAGGCTGCAACTCGCCGCATAGCAAGACCGTTGGAGCGCCGCACAGCGAGAGGCGCGGCGCGCCGCAGAGCAAGAGCAGATCCATCGGCGCTTGCCTGCTCTCGACAGGGCATCGCAGTTAGGTACACATCCCATTAGTACCCCCATTCCTCGCCAAGAGTGGGCAGAGGCCGTCTGCGCCATACTTGCACCAGAGGCCGGCCGCACCGTACTTGCACTAGACGCCTGCCGCGCCGTTCGCATGGGTCGCGCCATTCGCCTTGTCCGCGGCCCGCTCGATGCCAACGCGCTGGTCGCTAGGCTCGGTCGCCTCCTTGGCCCAGGTGTCCACCTGGGCGCAGTAGAGGAACATGGCCATCACATCCTCGAGCTGGTGATCTCCGATGAAATAGCCAACTTGGAGCTCGAGATCGCGCTCTAGATGTACCGCGAGCGTGTCGACCGCTTGGACGAACGCTTGCACGAGTTCAGGCAGAGCCAAGAGCTACCGTAGGCAAGGGCTGCTGGTCATGGGCACGTTTTATTTTGTTGAGTCGTTTCGACGTGGATCGCTATGTATTCACAACAATCATAATATTGCTCTATTTCAATGTGTGTACTCTGTTTTCCGTTCTTATATGTTCTGTTTCAATGTGTGTATATATGCTTTCCATTCTGTAAATGTGGAGGATAACAGCTAGATACAAATTAGTATACAAAAACAGATAGAAAAATGGAATTCGTAATATATATTAATTGTTCATTAGTTCATCACAGAATATATATAATATCATCACTTATACGTGATGATACTTAACTACTATGTACAATGCATAAAATTGAAAATGAACAATACTAAAACTAATAATCCCTCCTGGGGGTAGTATTCTGGCAGCCCCTCGCCAGCAGCTCCCTGGTGCGTGGCGTCTTCCCAGCGCGGAGGCAGTACTCCGCCTCCTCCGCCTCGCAGCGCTTGACGTACCGATCTGCCTCTTGCTGGTGGACGAGTGCGAACGATCTTGCCATTTTGTTGGGCGCCTACCAGAGCTCCTCGTCGGTGGAACGCTGGAGCTTATCGACCCACCTCCACGCAGTGATGAGGTGCCTAGCACCTTTGACCTTCATCGCGAAGTACCCGTCTTCGTACACCTCCTCCGCACGACGACGCACCCGCCCCCAAAGCTCCACTGCCTCCATTTTCCAGGCAGCCTCACGGGCTTCACAGGCCGCCTGGTACCTGGCTTCCTCCTCCGCCATATCCTTCTTGAATGCCACTTGCCTGGCTTTCTTAGCCGGTGGCAGCGACTTCCACACACAAAGATTGTATTGGCCCCAAAACCACTCCAAAGTTGGGGGGTCCGGCGTAACCTCGTCCGGCGGCCTGTAGGGGTCCTCCTCATTGCTTCTCTTCGACTGAATGTCCTCGGGGGGCGGCGCCACCTCATCGGCGCATGGGTAGATCGTCGGCGCCATGGCAGAGATTTGTGTGTGTGTGTGTGTGTGTGTGTGAGAGAGAGAGAGGCCGAGCGAGGGAAGGATGTAGATGAGAATGCAGGCAGGACGACGTGAGCAAGGTAGTATTTATTGGCGGCTGGAATATAGATCGACGGGAACAGTACACATGTCGATCGCCGGAATTTATGAGTACTGTAGTTTGAATTGCACACGATTCCCACAGCAAAAGCCATGTGTGAACTTAATAGCTGACGGTTTCCAATACAGAACCGCATCTGATTAATAACCCGCGCCACTCACCTTCCAAACCTCGAGGTGTGAAATAGAGTGTCAATCGTGTGGGGCCCGGTTGTCTTGCCAGATATTACATTTTCTTTCCTCATATAAGGCACGAATGCTTATTTTGTGTTACCATGGCACTCCATGCATGTGTCCATGCCGTGGCACCAATATGTTTGAAAATTCCTTCCAATCTACTGCACATGGAATTAACTCACGCACAACAAGTACACATATATGATTTTTCAAACTGTTATGGTTAGCTGTTTCATGTACATGTAGTTCAAATTTGAATTACGGTTAATAAATGGCTAAAAAATCACTTAAATGTCTTAAAAAGGTCAAATGACCCCTGAAATTTTCCAAATTTTGACATGACAGTTGTATTAGTGCACGCTAACTATAGAAATTTTTTGAAGTCCATAAGAGGAAGCTATCGTCGGTTCGTCATCAAACATGCATTGATCCCTCTCGGAACCACGAGCCTTCTAGTGAGTTGCTCCGGTTTGTGAGGGGGGTGTGTCCAAACTTTCGTCAAACAGGCCAATTTTTTTACCACACCGTCGTGGTGCCATGCCATTACGTCAAGCAAGGTTTCATGTATTTACGATCATTTTTTGATTTTTTGGAATTTAAATGCCATGGCACTCGATGCTTTGTGTCCAAGCCGTGACACCAATATGTTTGAAAATTCCTTCCAATTTACTGCACATGGAATTAACTCGCACACAAGTACACTAATATGATTTTTCAAACCGTTATGGTTAGCTGTTGCATGTACTTGTAGTTCAAATTTGAATTACGGTCATTAAATGGCTAGAAAATCACTTAAATGTCTTAAAAAGGTCAAATGACCCCTGGAATTTTCCAAATTTTTACATGACACTTGTATTAGTGCACATTAACTGTAGAAATTTTTTGAAGGCCATAAGAGGAAGCTATCACCGGCTCATCATCAAACATGCATTGTGCCCTCTCGGAACCACGAGCCTTCTAGTGAGTTGCTCCGGTTTGTGAGGGGTGTGTGTCCAAACTTTCGTCAAACAGGCCAATTTTTTACCACACCATCTTGGTGCCATGCCATTGCGTCAAGCAAGGTTTCATGTATTTCTGATCATTTTTGAATTTTTTGGGATTTAAATGCCATGGCACTCGACGCTTTGTGTCCAAGCCATGACACCAATATGTTTGAAAACTCCTTCCAATTTACTACACATGGAATTAACTCGCACACAAGTACACAAATATGATTTTTGAAACCATTATGGTTAGCTGATGCATGTACATGTAGTTCAAATTTGAATTACGGTCATTAAATGGCTAGAAAATCACTTAAATGTCTTAAAAAGGTCAAATGACCCCTGAAATTTTCCAAATTTTGACATGACAGTTGTATTAGTGCATGTTAACTATAGAAATTTTTTGAAGGCCATAAGAGGAAGCTAACACCGGTTCGTTATCAAACATGCATTGTGCCCTCTCGGAACCACGAGCCTTCTAGTGCGTTGCTCCTGTTTGTGAGGGGTGTGTGTGTGTCCAAACTTTTGTCAAACAGGCCAATTTTTTTCCACACCATCTTGGTGCCATGCCATTACGTCAAGCAAGGTTTCATGTATTTCTGATCATTTTTGAATTTTTTGGAATTTAAATGCCATGGCACTCCATGCTTTGTGTCCAAGCCGTGACACCAATATGTTTGAAAACTTCGTCCAATTTACTGCACATGGAATTAACCCGCACACAAGTATACAAATATGACTTTTGAAACCGTCATGGTTAGGTGTTGCATGTACATGTAGTTCAAATTTGAATTACGGTAATTAAATGGCTAGAAATCACTTAAATGTCTTAAAAAGGTCAAATGACTCCTAAAATTTTCCAAATTTTGACATGATAGTTGTATTAGTACTCCAAATTTTCTCATACATTTAAAACACCATCCATTACCACTGTACTCTAAATTCGTCTTTCACAGCTAATACAAAATATCAACAACATCACATACAGTTTGTTGTAGGAACCGTTTGCGATGAAAATTCATGGGTCTACTTAAGTCTTCCTCCATAAGCTTCGCCGGCTTCGTCTGCTCTAGTGCCGGCCACCCCCGAATCCACGAATCCCCGATCCCCATTCCCACAACCCCTTCTTGCAAAGAATGACGCCGTGGAAATGCTTCGTGAGGGCCCTTACGGTGGCCGCGTCCTCCCCGAGCGCCGCCGCCTGCGCCGAGAGCGCCGCCGCATCCGTCGAGAGGGCATCTACGACAGCCGACAGGGCTGCAGCAGTAGCCGAGATGGCTGCAGCAGCTGCTGCGATGGTGGCTGCAAACATTGAGAGCGCTCGTGCTGCCGTCCGTGCATCCGATGTTGCCTTGGCCCGGGTCGAGGCCATCCATGCCAAGATCGAGGACGCACACGCCAAGATATTCCAGGCCACCTCGGAATCCAGCATGCAACCCACGTCCAAAAAGGTGGCGGAGGCCATGGAGCACCTGCTTCCTCATGAGATCGCCAAGCAGGAGCTGGAGATGCAAGAGGCAGCGGAGATCGAGGAGCGCTGGTAGGAGGAGTTGCGCGTGACTGGGGACGAGGTAGAGAAGAGCCTGTCCGTCGAGGAATCGGCGGGGGAGTACCAACACGAGCTCTGGTGTAGCCACTACTATGAGTACTACAACCTTGAGGATGGCGCTGAGGACGAGGATGAGGACGATGACGCGGTCGACTTCAGCTGGGGCGATGCGGAGTCCACCAACGGCGGCATGTCACCAGGACAAGTCATCGACGTCTCATCTTACACCGGTGAGGCATAGTGCGGCGCGGCGGCGGCTTTGTTAAAATTATGTGTACTTAGCCTTTGTTTATAACGCTGGTCTTTTGTTAGAGCAATGTTTAGGTCAACTGGCTCTGTTTAATTACTAAAATTGCTCAATTCAGTAAGTGTGGTCTGTGTGCTGTAGGCTATTTTGTGTGCCCAAATTAGCAAGCGATGTTAAATTATGCAATGACATGGATGAGGACAATACCCAGGGAAATTTCCACCAAAATTTGAATGATCAAACTCATTGTGCATAAAGCAGAAGAATTGTTTGCGATGCACACATTCGTTCAAAGTAAATGGTGCCCGGCGGCACCACGCGCAAAGTTTCCCTCCACCTTTCGAAATTTTTGGCCTACCGCCGAAATATCTAACTCCCCCACCCCCTTTTCTCCCCGACCACAAGTCACATTTCCCCTGTTTCCTCCTTCCTTCCTTCCTTCCTTCCCAAGCTATAGCCGCTTCCTCGCTTGCTTCCTCACTCTCGCCGCCTCGCATCCGACCGCCGCGGTCGCCATGGTCTTCTTCAATGACCTCTCCAGCGGTTCCTCCTCCTCCTCCGACTCTTTCACTACCCAGGTATGCCTCTATTCTCTCTCTCTCTCTCTCTCGGGTTATGATTTGGAATGAAGGATTTTAACCCGGCGGTCGATTTGAGTCATTTCTTCCTCTTGTAGCTCCCTGATACGTCTCCATCATATCTACTTTTCCTAATGCTTTTGCTCTTGTTTTGGACTCTAATTTGCATGATTTGAATGAAACTAACCCGGACTGACATTGTTTTCAGCAGAACTACCATGGTGTTGTTTTTTGTGCAAAAATAAAAGTTCTCGGATTTGGACAAAACTTTTCAGAGAATTATTTTAGAATATATAAAAAATACTGGAACCAAGAACCACAGGAGGGGGTGCCCTGGCTGGGCACGATACACCAGGGCGCGCCCCCTCCCTCTAGCGCGCCCTGGTGGGTTGTGCTCACCTGGTGGCCCCCTGGCCCTAATTCCAACTTCATAAATACCTATTTTCAGAGAAAAAATAGGGAGGAAGTTTCATCGCGTTTCACAATACGGAGCCGCCACCACCTCCTGTTCTTCATCGGGAGGCCAGATCTGGAACCCGTTCGGGGCTCCGATGAGGGGAATCTTCGATCTTCATCATCACCAACCCTCCTTCATCACCAATTCCATGATGCTCCCCACCGGCTGATGGAGACTTCAACCCACGAAGGGTAACAGCTGCGCGAGTCCACGGAGGGCTCCACCCATGAAGGGTCCACGAAGAAGCAACCTTGTTATCCCACCATGGCCATCGCCCACGAAGGAGTTGCCTCACTCGAGTAGATCTTCACGAAGTAGGTGATCTCCTTGCCCTTACAAACTTCTTGGTTCAACTCCACATCATGAGGGAGGCTCACAAGCGACACCTAACCAATCTAGGAGACACCACTCTCCAAAAGGTAATAGATGGTGTGTAGATGATGAACTCCTTGCTCTTGTGCTTAAAATGATTGTCTCCCCAACACTCAATTCTATCTCTCAGATTTGGCTATGGTGGAAGAGGGATTTGAGTGGAAAGCAACTTGGGGAAGGCTAGAAATCAAGGTTCAAATGGTAGGAATGGAATCTCTTGATCTCAACACATGAGTAGGTGGTTCTCTCTCAGAAAATGAATGGTGGAAGTGTAGGCACGTTCTAATGGCTCTCTCTCAAATGGAGAAGGGGGGTGGAGGGGTATATATAGCCTCCATACAAAATCCAACCGTTACACACATTTGGCTCATCTCGATGGGACCGAATAGTTAAACTCGGTGGCACCGATCAGTTCAAAAATGTGAACGTTGGGAATCTCGGTGGGACCGATGTGCTAGGGCTTAGGGCAAACCACGTCTCGGTGGCACCGATTGCATCAACTTGGTGAGACCGAAGTGAAGCAATAAGGCAACAAAGAGTTGGTCAAGCCATCTCGGTGAGACCGATTGTTATTTTGGTGAGACCGAAATAATTGCAACTGATAACAGGGAGTTGGCAAGGCCATCTCAGTGAGACTAAGATCCGTATCGGTGAGACCGAACTGTTAGGGTTTCTGGCAGTGGCTATGTCATATGAACTCGGTGGCTCCTGATAGAAAGAATCGGTGGGGCCGAGTTGGAGTTTAGGGTTTGGACATATTTGGATGGAGAAAGTGGCTGAGGGTTTTGGAGCAATACCACTAATCACTTGAGCAAGTAAGCCATTAAGCAACACCTCGTCCCCTTTTAATAGTATTGGCTTTCCTATGGACTCAATGCGATCTTGGATCACTAAAATAAAGATGAAGAGTCTTGAGCTTTTTCCAATCTTTGTCCTTAGCATTTTGAGGGGTCCACATCTCTAGTCCATGCCATGCCAATCATTGAACACCCTGAAATATTTATCTTGAATGGATATTAGTTCAATGAGCTATATGTTGTTATGAATTACCAAAACCACCCAGGGATTAGTTGCACTTTCAATCTCCCCCTTTTTGGTAATTGATGACAACATATAGATCAAAGCTTTGACAAATGATAAAATGAATGAAATACATCATTGCTTTGAGAAGTATGTGATAAGCAAGAGCTCCCCCTAAATTTGTGCATTATTTAAAATTTGCGTTTGAATGCAAATGCACAATCGATTAGGATCATGGGTCACTCTTCCATGTCACATACATCTTAGTGGAGCGCACAAAATGATATGAGTGAAAAAACATGCACGCATCACCAAATACATAAGTGAATCATCACACACAAACAATCATAGAGATAAGCATAAATCACACATTAAGCATAGTATGATCAATCACACGACCAAACGTAGTATCTCACGAGCATAAAACAATAGGTAGCACAAGTCAAACGGGCAATAAAACCAACGAGCAAAAGAACGAGACACACTCTCTTTCTCTTGAAGCATATGATCTATACATTTTTCCCGCTTTGGCAACAAGTTACCAAAAAGCTTGAAAAAGTATAGTGCTATATGGCACTCTAGGCACGATCCTCTGGAGCTCCGGAAGGGGTCTTCTGGCTTGTTGCTCCGGTGTGCATTGATGGCGTTGAGAGAACTGCCTCTGCGAATGCTTCTGCTGAAGTCTGCTGAGCTGGTGGTGTAGGTACTAGGGGTGGCACTGTAGCAGTGGCAGCAGGTGCAGAGTGAGTAGGCCTCGTGTCTGCAACTGGCACAGCTGAAGACCTGGGTGCCCTTGGCACAGTCTGATACCTCTCAGTAGTCTGTCATTCATCTCCACTCTCAGCATCATCTCTAAGATGTTCAACAATAGACTGAATCTCAGTGACCTTGTCATCAAGATTGTATATCTTGTCCTCCACAATCCGCTCTAAGCTCTCCTGGTTCTTGGCTAAGTTGGCCGGACTTCACTCAATCTTCAGTGTTTCTTCTAGCAGATATGTCATTTGGTCTTGCTTGGATTTGAGATTTGCTATTGGGGCATTGGGTGCATTGGCTTCCTTCTCTGCTCTTGTTGCTGTTGCCTGAGCCTTCTCTTGAGCCTCAACTGAAGTAGGGTGGGAAGCATCCATCACCACTTCATTGTCTTTGAACTCTGGCTGAAGAGGAAGGTGCTCATGATCAAGTAGATATGTATCTGTACCAACCTTGTAGTTGATAAGCATCTGAATATGTGGTGCATATCCACATGACCTCTTCTGGTCAGTAGCTGTCCTCTTGACTGTCTCAACAATTAAGCTCATGACTTTGAATTTCTGTGGTGGGGAGTCAAACAAGTGAAGCAGGTTGATGGAGTGGCCATGAATCATTCTCTCATCTCCAGATTTGGGCAATAGAGTGTGCCTCAAAATGTAGTTTGTGGTGGCCAAACCAGCTAGCAAATGATATATTGATCCAAGCTTATGAGTTTCCAAATCCTTGTCAGGAATAGTCTTGTACATATTTGCCATAGTGTTGTGATCCATCCTGGGCTTCCCATAGACATCAATGTCATCTTCATCTTCTTTTGGTGCATTAATAAGAGCAGCCCACTCAGAGATAGATGACTGGCATCTAGTGCCCTCAATCATCCATACAATTCTTCCATCCGGATAAAAGTGTGCTGTGGAGTAGAATTGCATGACCATCTCATCATTCAATTTTGTAAGCTTTTGTCCAACAAAAGCATCAACTCCAGTAAGTCTGAAGCTCTCATGAATGTGGGGGAAGTAGTCTTCATTTGCATCAATATACTTCCAGTCCACCCACTTCATGTTGCTTATGATGGGCCTCTTATCAAGTAACACTGGCTCATAGAAATCTTGTTGTTCACGGGTATGGAAACAATAATCACAAGCTGTCCTCCTCCTCACTGAATATGGATCCACTTTCCTCCATTCTCTCAGACCACTGTCTTTCTTGAGCTTCATGTTCTGTACAACTGGATGAGCACCATCATTATCTGGGATCTTGGGCTTCAAGTTTCTGAGCACTAGTGGCTCATCATCCTCTTGAACTTCTGGCACTGGGGCCTTGTTCTTCTCAAGAGCTGGGATGTTCCTAGTTGACCTCTTGGGTGCAGCAGCTTTGGGTTTTGGCTTAGGCTTGGAGAGAGCAGCAGCTGACTTCATGGCATCTTCCAGGAGCTTCAGAGTTTTGGCAGGGGGTGCAACTGGTTCCTCTTCCTCCTCTTCTTCTTCATCAGATGTGTGCTTTTCAAATTCAGCCATGGGATCAACAAGTTTGCACCATCTACCTATTTTCCTTTCTTTCTTCTTCTTGCTGGCTTCACCAACAGCACCACTTGGTTCCTCAAGTGTGGGGTTCACTTGCGCTTGAGTAGCTGTAGATTTTCTGACTTTTGACATAGGAACTCTTTTGGCAGGGGCCTTCTTCTTAAGACCTGGCTTGGTGGTGGCTGCAGAGCCATACTCTTTCCTGAGAGTTGCTTTCTTCTTGGAAGTTACTTCCTCATCTGCAACAAAATCCTCATCCTCACTCTCTGAGGTTCTCTTCTTCCTAGTCCTTGTGGCAGCTTTTGGCAGGTTGCTTGGGGTGCTCCTGCTGCCATCATCATAACTTCCACTAGGGCTTGTGCCCTCACTCAGATTTACATCCTGTTCTGGCTATCACTTGCATCTGACAACTTGCAAATCTGACCCTATGAATAGATGGGTGTGGATAGAGTAGATAAGTATCACAAAAAGCAGATGGTTTTTCAAGAATTTGAATCCAAACTCTAGTTTTAGTTTTCTGCAGAAGGCATTTTGGAGCTACCGATATGATTATCTTGGTGACACCGAAGCACTAACAGAGTCTAAACACACACTTTCGGTTGGACCGAGTTGTGGTTCGGTGACTCCGAGATGCTTGGGTTTCACTGAGATTTTACTGTCGGTCTCACCGATTAGTACATTTCGGTGGCACCGAGTTATACTTAGTGCAATGGCCAGAGCCAATCGGTGGGGCCGAAAGTTTCATTTCGGTCGGTCCGAGATGAGTTCGGCGGAAACCTAACCCTAAATTTTTTCTTCGAATCTATTCTAAAGGAACTTTTTGGTGGATAGAAGGATCTCAAATGTGGCAAGATACATGGCATTATCCTTGTGCATTGAATCGGAAGGGGATAGCACGAGGAGATCGAATCGTACCCTAACCTGGTGACGATCCTCTTCGGTGGCAACGGCGGTGTTGATTCCCGTTGACGGTGACGGAGACCAACGGTGGAGATGCACAGGCGAAGACGACGACAATCCGGAGACCAAGTGGGCGGCAGCAATGGGGCGCGGGCTCGAAGGGTTTAAAGAAATTTTCAACCGAACGGGTCCGCTAGAATATATACCCATGTGCTGTCGGTGGCACCGAGTGGAATGAATCGGTGGCAACGAGATGCTAAACTGCGTGCAGTTACAGCAACTCGGTGGGACCAAGTCGGTCTAATCGGTAGCACCGAGATGGAAAACCTAGATCGTTCTAGTGCTTTCGGTGTGACCGAGTTTGAGTGAATTGGTCTGACCGAAATGCAATAGAAGGTTTTGGAGTGCAGCCCTTGACGGATCGGTGGCTCCGAGTGCTCCTCACCCGGAGGGTCCGAAAAAGACTTGTTCAATTTTTGTGATATAACATGAATAGAGTTTGAGACAAGAAGAGCATAGATAGCTAGAGAAGGCTCTTAGGCATTCTTGTCCATCCATTTAGCCAATTAAACCAAGACAATTAAAACAACAAATGGATGTCCTCGAATGGAGAAATTATGCAACCAACATGCTCACACAATAAGATAGCAAAAGAAACATGTGTCAAAGCATGCACAAACAATTCTAGCATCTATCAAGCAATTGGCGATGACTAGGTCATCTATATATGAGTATATTGACTTAGGAGTCAAATGAGAACATTTGATCATAGGTCATACTCATCATTTAAGCACAAGTGGGGTTACCACTTTTACATAAAGCATTAGTGTATTCACACCATTAGAGTTGCTTTCGCTCAATTTTTAGAGCAAAGCTCCCCCTAGATGTGATATCACCCCTAAGAGGGATGAACTAACCTTGGGTTTTGTCGATGATGACTTCATGTAGATAGTGAAGATGTGGATGCTCAATGTTGATGTAGATCATTTGGAGCAATCCATTGGAGTGTTGCACTTTCAATACCTACATGGGTTAGTCCCACAAGGAACATACAAGGATATCCATAGACATAGATTGAATTGCACATATGATGATGTCCATGAAAGCATTAGGTTACCTTGTCCTTGTCTTACAAACAAGAGGGTTTGTGACTCCATGAACTAGTGCAAGATATGAAAGTTGATTGCACAAGTCCTTGCCAAAATGAATATGAGTGAAGTATGTTGGTGGAGTCACCCTCAAGAACACTCTAGTTCTTCTTCTTTGGGATCCACATCAACTTGATGGGAATCCTTGTAGTTGTAGTTGAACTTGATGAGGTAGAGCTTGACGTAGTATTGGGAACCCACTTGACCACGGCCTTAGGAGCTTCTTCAAATGAGTCAATCTCTTCTTAAAGCGTGTCCTTGCCTTTTAGCTTGTGGCACTACCAAAAAAAGACACATCCGTGACATTTAGGCCCAAACGAAAAAAAATCGGTCATGCTTATGACACTTCTATGACGATAATTGTGACAAAACCACGTATCATCATAGATGTGGTGGGCTCCTACTTCTATGACAAAAAATCATGACAGAAAATGGGCTTTTCATCCTGTGCGGGCCAGGGACGCACCTGCATGACATTCTTTGGGCCGTCCATGATGGAAAAAATCATGGTAGAAGCGAGGGCGAGGAAATTTCGGGGAGTTCCCGGTTACGGTGGGTGGTCGGGGCCAACCGATGCACGAAGGTTTGCGTGTTTCTCTCGTGTACACGTGTGTGTGCAAGGCATTGGCTAACTGAACCCGAGCGATCGCACTAGCTATGTTACTGAACCCGAGCGATCGATCCCTTGGCTGTTAACTGAACCCGAGCGATTCATTCGCTGCTGACTGAACTCGATCGAGCGATTCCTTCGCTGCAGTAGCTTACTGAACCCGATCGAGCCCCCGTGCGAGATGTAGCCAGCCGGTGTTGGGTTGCCTCTCGATGAACAGTGATCATTGCTACCGTGCGTGCGGTACGTAGAATGAATCGAGACGTGGTGAGTCAAGCCGGTTGGTTGGTTGTCGATGAACAGTTCCCGGTGGGGGTTGGATGAACAGGACCCCGTGGTAGTAGGCGGTTGCCGCTGCATGAACAGGACCCCGAGGAGGCCGTCACACCCCAGCCGATTGGGGGTGGATGAACAGGACCCCGTGGAGGCTGGATGAACAGTAGTCGTGGATGAACAGTAGCTGGTGGAGGCTGGAGGAAGCCGACAGTGGATGAACAGTAGCCCGTGGAGGCTGGAGCGAGGCAGTAGACAGTGGATGAACATGACCCCGTTTCGACTGTAGGCGCTCGAACAGAAGTCCGTTTCCTCCGTTTTGCGGTACACAACATGATACATCTCCAATGTATCTATAATTTTTTATTGTTCCATGCTATTATATTATCTGTTTTGGATGTTTTATATGCATTAATATGCTATTTTATATTATTTTTGGGATTAACCTATTAACCTAGAGCCTAGTGCCAGTTTCTGTTTTTTCCTTGTTTTTTAGCTTCGTGGGAAAGGAATACCAAACGGAGTCCAAACGGAATAAAACCTTCGCGATGATTTTTCTTGGACCAGAAGACACCCAGGAGACTTGGAGATGAAGTCGGAGGAGCCACGAGGCGGCCACAAGGGTGGAGGGCACGCCCAGGGGGGTAGGGCGCGCCCCCTGCCTTGTGGGTCCCTCATGACTCCCCTGACCTAATTATTTTGCCTATATATTCACATATGTTCCCAAACCACCAGAAGCATCCACGAAAAGACTTTTCCACCGCCGCAACCTTCTGTACCCATGAGATCCCATCTAGGGACCTTTTCCGGCACCCTGCCGAAGGGGGATTCGAACACAGAGGGCTTCTACATCAACTCTATTGCCCTTCCGATGAAGCGTGAGTAGTTTACCTCAGACCTACGGGTCCATAGCTAGTAGCTAGATGGCTTCTTCTCTCTCTTTGATTCTCAATACCATGTTCTCCTCGTTGTTCTTGGAGATCTATCCGATGTAATATTCTTTTGCGGTGTGTTTGTCGAGATCCGATGAATTGTGGATTTATGATCAGCTTATCTATGAATAATATTTGAATCTTCTCTGAAATCTTATATGCATGATTTGATATCTTTGTAATTCTCTTTGAATTATTGGTTTGGTTTGGCCAACTAGATTGGTTTTTCTTGCAATGGGAGAAGTGCTTAGCTTTGGGTTCAATCTTGCGGTGTCCTTTCCCAGTGACAGTAGAGGCAGCAAGGCACGTATTGTATTGTTGCCATCGAGGATAAAAAGATGGGGTTTACATCATATTGCTTGAGTTTATTCCTCTACATCATGTCATCTTACTTAATGTGTTACTCTATTCTTCATGAACTTAATACTCTGGATGCAGGCAGGAGTCGGTCGACGTGTGGAGTAATAGTAGTAGATGCAGAATCGTTTCGGTCTACTTGACACGGACGTGATGCCTATATTTCATAATCATTGCCTTGGATATCGTCACAACTTTGCGCTTTTCTATCAATTGCTCGACAGTAATTTGTTCACCCACCGTATTATTTTCTATCTTGAGAGAAGCCTCTAGTGAAACCTATGGCCCCTGGGTCTATTTTCCATCATATTACTTTCCGATCTACTATTTTGCAATCTTTTATTTTCAGATCTATAAACCAAAAAACCCAAAAATATTTACTTTATCTTTTGTTTAGTTTTACCTATCTCTATCAGATATCACTTTTGCAAGTAACCGTGAAGGGATTGACAACCCCTTTATCGTGTTGGGTGCAAGTTGTTTGATTGTTTGTGTAGGTGCTAGGTGATTTGTGCGTTGTCTCCTACTGGATTGATACCTTGGTTCTCTAACTGAGGGAAATACTTATCTCTACTTTGCTGCATCACACTTTCCTCTTCAAAGGAAAAACCAACACAAGCTCAAGAAGTAGCAAGAAGAATTTCTGGCGCCGTTGCCGGGGAGATCTACGCCAAGTCAAGACATACCAAGTACCCATCATAAAACTCTCATCTCTGGCATTACATTATTCGCCATTTGCCTCTCGTTTTCCTCTCCCCCACTTCTAAAACGATTTTCGAAAAGATTTTCCTTTTTATTCGCCCTCTTTTTCGTTTGCCTTTTTCTCGTTTGATCTTTTGTTTGCTTGTGTGACCATGTGTCTTCTATTTGCTTGCATCTTCGCTTACTAAAAATCTATTGATATGGATCCTCATCTACTTGCTAATCTTTTTAAAGGGTCTAATTATGATGAACCAATTGCTAGTGAGTTGAGTGCACTAGATTATCTTTATGAGGTTTTGCTTGAAATTCATGAATCTGAAAATTTTGATGAAGTGTTGAAGGAAGAAAATTTTAAAGTGATTCACGATAGTGCCTTGGATGAAAAGCATGATTGCAATGATGTTATTATAAATTCCATTAATGTTATTTGTGTTAATGATATGCAAAACCCTAAGCTTGGGGATGCTAATTTTGCTATGTCCTCTACTTAGTGCAATGATCATGATTGGGGTGATAATGCTTCTTATGATCTTGAAAATTTATTTAAGCCCCATGATGAATATGTTTGCTATAATATTGAAAGTGGGTTTGGAAGAGTGTCAACTTCAGGAATTAATGATCCCACTATTTTGGAGATTGATCGATCTTATGAAAATTTTGATAAACGTGGGCTTGGAGAAGTAATGACTTTATTTTATGTTGATCCCACTATTTTGGAAGAGTGTCAACTTTGCATGCATGAGGATCATAAAGAGAAAAATTTATGTGATAGCTATATTGTTGAATTTGATTATGATCCTATATGTAATTATTATGAGAGAGGAAAATATGGTTGGGGAAATCTTCATGTTACTAAATTACCTCTTGCTATGTCGAAATTGCTATTGTTTCTTTCTTCTTCCTTGCATATGCTAGTTTTTGCTTGTCTTGATAATTTGTTTGCTTATAAAATGCCTATGCATAGGAAGTATGTTAGACTTAAACTTGTTTTTTACATGCTACATGATGCTCTCTTCGTGTTTCAATTGCTATCTTTCATGTGAGCATCATTAAAATTATCAACACCTAGCTAAAAGGCTTTAAAGAAAAGCGCTTGTTGGGAGACAACCCAATTTTATTTTTT
Source organism: Thinopyrum elongatum (assembly GCA_011799875.1). NCBI lineage: Eukaryota > Viridiplantae > Streptophyta > Magnoliopsida > Poales > Poaceae > Thinopyrum > Thinopyrum elongatum. The sequence goes on along the minus strand of CM022297.1, from coordinate 304,765,407 downwards.
GTTCCTGTTTTTCTTTGAATAATTCATCTAGCCTCTGGTTAGATGTGGTTTTGTGTTTTAATTAGTGTTTGTGCCAAGTAAAACCTTTGGGATGGCTTACGGTGATAGTTGATTTGATCTTGCTGAAAAATAGAAACTTTTGCGTCCAGTCACAGAATTTTAGTAATTCACTGGAGCGTTGAAAAACCATGAATTTTTTACACGAGATTTATATACAAATTTCCTATGTTTTCCTAAGGTTTCAGAATTTTAGGAGTTACAGAAGTATTAGAACAATTCGGATCTTCGCAGACTGTTCTGTTTTTGATAGATTCTATTTTCTTTGTGTTGTTTGCTTATTTTGATGAATCTATGGGTTGTATCGGGGGGTATGAACAATGGAGAAGTTGGAATACAGTAGATATTACACAAATATAAATAAAGAATGAGTTCACAACAGTACGAAAAGTGGTGATTTATTTTCTTATACTAACGGAGCTTATGAGATTTTCTGTTGAGTTTTGTGTTGTGAAGTTTTCAAGTTTTGGGTAAGGATTTGATGGACTATGGAATAAGGAGTGGCAAGGGCCTAAGCTTGGGGATGCCCAAGGCACCCCAAGGTAATATTCAAGGACAACCAAGAGCCTAAGCTTGGGGATGCCCCGGAAGGCATCCCCTCTTTCGTCTTCGTCTATCGGTAACTTTACTTGAGGCTATATTTTTATTCACCACATGATATGTGTTTTGCTTGGAGCGTCTTGTATGATTTGAGTCTTTGCTTTTTAGTTTGCCACAATCATCCTTGCTGTGCACACCTTTTGAGAGGAACACGCATGAATCGTGATTTATTAGAATACTCTATGTGCTTCACTTATATCTTTTGAGCTAGGCAATTTTGCTCTAGTGCTTCACTTATATCTTTTTAGAGCACGGCAGTGATTTTATTTTATAGAAATTATTGAACTCTCATGCTTCACTTATATTATTTTGAGAGTCTCTAAACAGCATGGTAATTTGCTTTGGTTATGAATTTAGTCCTAATATGATAGACATCCAAGAGGGATAATAAAAACTTTCATATAAAGTGCATTGAATACTATGAGAAGTTTGATTCCTTATGATTGTTTTGAGATATAAAGATGGTGGTATTAGAGTCATGCTACTGAGTAATTGTGAATTGGAGAAATACGTGTGTTAAGGTTTGTGAGTCCCGTAGCATGCACGTATGGTGAACCGTTATGTAACGAAGTTGGAGCATGAGATATTTTTTGATTGTATTCCTTATAAGTGGCGGTCGGGGACGAGCGATGGTCTTTTCCTACCAATTTATCCCCCTAGGAGCATGCGCGTAGTACTTTGTTTCGATGACTAATAGATTTTTGCAATAAGTATGTGTGTTCTTTATGACTAATGTTGAGTCCATGGATTATACGCACTCTCACCTTTCCACCATTGCTAGCCTCTCTAGTGCCGCGCAACTTTCGCCGGTACCATACACCCACCATATACCTTCCTCAAAACAGCCACCATACCTACCTATTATGGCATTTCCATAGCCATTCCGAGATATATTGCCATGCAACTTTCCACCATTCCGTTTTATTATGACACGCTTCATCATTGTCATATTGCTTTGCATGATCATGTAGTTGACATCATATTTGTGGCAAAGCCACCTTTCATAATTCTTTCATACATGTCACTCTTGATTCATTGCACATCCCGGTACACCGCCGGAGCATTCATATAGAGTCATATTTTGTTCTAATTATCGAGTTGTAATTCTTGAGTTGTAAGTAAATAGAAGTGTGATGATCTTCATTAGAGCATTGTCCCAAGTGAGGAAATAAAAAAAAAGAGGCCAAAGAGGCCAAGCAAAAAAAAGAGAAAAAGAAAAGAAAAAATGAGAGAAAAAGAGAGAAGGGGCAATGCTACTATCCTTTTTCCACACTTGTGCTTCAAAGTAGCACCATGATCTTCATGATAGAGAGTCTCCTATTTTGTCACTTTCATATACTAGTGGGAAATTTTCATTATAGAACTTAGCTTGTATATTCCAACGATGGGCTTCCTCAAATTGCCCTAGGTCTTCATGAGCAAGCAAGTTGGATGCACACCCACTTAGTTTTCTTTTTGAGATTTCATACACTTATAGCTCTATTGCATCCATTGCATGGCAATCCCTACTCACTCACATTGATAACTATTGATGGGCATCTCCATAGCCCGTTAATACGGCTAGTTGATGTGAGACTATCCCCTTCTTTTTTGTCTTCTCCACAACCACCATATTCTATTCCACCTATAGTGCTATGTCCATGGCTCACGCTCATGTATTGCGTGAAAGTTGAAAAAGTTTGAGAACACTAAAAGTATGAAACAATTGCTTGGCTTGTCATCGGGGTTGTGCATGATTTGAATATTTTGTGTGATGAAGATGGAGCATAGCCAGACTATATGATTTTGTAGGGATAAGCTTTCTTTGGCCATGTTATTTTGAGAAGACATAATTGCCTTGTTAGTATGCTTGAAGTATTATTGTTTTTATGTCAATATTAAACTTTTGTTTTGAATCTTATGGATCTGAACATTCATGCCACAATAAAGAAAATTACATGGATAAATATGTTAGGTAGCATTCCACATCAAAAATTCTGTTTTTATCATTTACCTACTCGAGGACGAGCAGGAATTAAGCTTGGGGATGCTTGATACGTCTCCAACGTATCTATAATTTTTGATTGTTCCATGCTATTATATTATCTGTTTTGGATGTTTTATATGCATTAATATGCTATTTTATATTATTTTTGGGACTAACCTATTAACCTAGAGCCTAGTGCCAGTTTCTGTTTTTTCCTTGTTTTTTAGCTTCGTGGGAAAGGAATACCAAACGGAGTCCAAACAGAGTAAAACCTTCGTGATGATTTTTCTTGGATCAGAAGACACCCAGGAGACTTGGAGATGAAGTCGGAGGAGCCATGAGGCGGCCACAAGGGTGGTGGGCGCGCCCAGGGGGTAGGGCGCGCCCCTACCTTGTGGGCCCCCGTGACTCCCCTGACCTAATTCTTTCGCCTATATATTCACATATGTTCCCAAACCACCAGAAGCATCCACAAAAAGACTTTTCCACCGCCGCAACCTTCTGTACCCATGCGATCCCATCTAGGGACCTTTTCCGGCACCCTGCCGAAGGGGGATTCGATCACGGAGGGCTTCTACATCAAGTCTATTGCCCTTTCAATGAAGCATGAGTAGTTTACCTCAGACCTACGGGTCCATAGCTAGTAGCTAGATGGCTTCTTCTCTCTCTTTGATTCTCAATACCATGTTCTCCTCGTTGTTCTTAGAGATCTATCCGATGTAATATTCTTTTGCGGTGTGTTTGTCGAGATCCGATGAATTGTGGATTTATGATCAGCTTATCTATGAATATTATTTGAATCTTCTCTGAATTCTTATATGCATGATTTGATATCTTTGTAATTCTCTTTGAATTATCGGTTTGGTTTGGCCAACTAGATTGGTTTTTCTTGCAATGGGAGAAGTGCTTAGCTTTGGGTTCAATCTTGCGGTGTCCTTTCCCAGTGACAGTAGGGGCAGCAAGGCACGTATTGTATTGTTGCCATCGAGGATAAAAAGATGGGGTTTACATCATATTGCTTGAGTTTATTCCTCTACATCATGTCATCTTACTTAATGCGTTACTCTATTCTTCATGAACTTAATACTCTAGATGCAGGCAAGAGTCGGTCGATGTGTGGAGTAATAGTAGTAGATGCAGAATCGTTTCGGTCTACTTGACACGGACATGATGCCTATATTTCATAATCATTGCCTTGGATATCGTCATAACTTTGCGCTTTTCTATCAATTGCTCGATAGTAATTTGTTCACCCACCATATCATTTGCTATCTTGAGAGAAGCCTCTAGTGAAACCTATGGCCCCGGGTCTATTTTCTATCATATTACTTTCCGATCTACTATTTTGCAATCTTTCATTTTCAGATCTATAAACCAAAAAACCCAAAAATATTTACTTTATCTTTTGTTTAGTTTTACCTATCTCTATCAGATCTCACTTTTGCAAGTAACCGTGAAGGGATTGACAACCCCTTTATCGCGTTGGGTGCAAGTTGTTTGGTTGTTTGTGCAGGTGCTAGGTGATTTGTGCGTTGTCTCCTACTGGATTGATACCTTGGTTCTCTAACTGAGGGAAATACTTATCTCTACTTTGCTGCATCACCCTTTCCTCTTCAAGGGAAAAACCAACACAAGCTCAAGAAGTAACACCACACCCCTCCCGATCAACAGGACCCTGTTTCGACCGTAGGTGCTCGAACAGAAGTCCGTTTCCTCCGTTTTGCGGTACGCCAGACCCCTCCTGATGAACAGGATCCCGTTTCGACTGTATGCGGTTGAACAAAAGGTCGTTTCCTCCGTTCTGCGGTACACCAGACCTCATTTCGGCTATTCCGTCCAAGCCGGTTGGCTCCCGATGAACACGACGCATTCCGTTCCCTCCCGATGAACACAATGCAGTTTCGCCGTTCCGACCCAACTGGTTGGCTGCCGATGAGCGGGACGCCGTCGCTGTACGCGTTCGAGACCCCGCCACGGGCACCGTATGTAGTCGTATTTACTTTCTTGCAGCGTGGTTGTATGTACTAGTACACGATATAGACGGGACTGAGTGACGGCAGTTCTACTAAGACACGTGCTGCTCCTTACTCGGCCACGGTTCATCGTTGCAGACAGACCGATCGACCGCTATGTACGTACACATTCGCGACCAGGATAACGCTACATGGGTCCCAGCTGTCAGGGGGTAAAGAGGCACTTCCTTTCGTGTAAAGATGTAGCTAGTTGGTCCCAGCTGTCAGGGGAAACATTTTTTCGCAAAACATAGAGGCCCTTCCGATGGGTCCCCACTGTCAGGTGGAGGAATCATTATTTTGCGCTTAATAAGGAGGCACTACCTTGCGTGCGGCCGTGGACCCAGCTGTTAGCCTCTCCACATACAGTCCTCTTCTGATGGAAGTCATTCGTTGTCCACGTTGACCACGATGCGCCGAGAGCACCAAGGCGGTGGACGACGGCGAGGCCTAGGAAGGGAATGACACGGAGCCGGGGAAGACTCAATAGTTGTTTCCCACACGGAGGGGAGTACGAGGGTTTACTGGTTCGTCTGTCGTCACCGGAGAACAACAGGAGGTGTGGGTGAGTAGAGGGATGGCCAGGCCAGTGATGGGAGTAGGGCAGGGCGGTGAGGCCTGCGCGACAGCACTGCCGCCCACGGGAGACAGGAGCAAGATCAGAGGTTGAAGAAGCAGCACAGATGTTGGATTAACATCCAACAGTCCAGCTGCTAGAATCATTTGTTGATTAAGTTGACAAAGCCCTGCGTACGCGTCAGCTTAGTAGGCCCACAAGTCAGCCACCAAATCTGTTGGGTCCCAGCTGTCATCGGGAGGAATAGTTTTTTTCGCATAACAAGGAGGCACTTCCTTCCGTGCGAAGATACATCCGGTGGGTCCCAGCTGTCAGCAGGAGCAATCATTTTTTTCACGTAATATGGAGGCACTTGCTTGTGTGGGTCCCTACTGCCAGCCTCTCCAGTTACATCCCTCTTCTGATGGCTGTTGTTTGTTGACCATGTTGACCACGCCGCGCCGAGAGCACCAACGCGATGGACGATGGCGAGGCCCAGGAAGGGAACGACCCGGAGCCGGCGAAGTCACAGCAGCGGATGCCCACGCTGAGGGGAGTACGAGGGCTGACTGGTCATTTGCGGGGTGAGGCTGACATTGCCAGAAAATAATAGGAGGTGCGGGTGGGTAGAGGGATGGCCTGGTAGCAGCACATCCGGCCACGGGATGAGGGAGCAGACAGTCCCGCCAGCGCTGGTTTGGGGGGCTGGAGCAGGAAGATCAGAGATTGAAGAAGCATGACGGCCATTGGATGGACATCCAACAATCACTGCTCTGTGTTGACTAAGTTGACAAAGCCTTGCGTACGCGTCAAATTTGTTTTTTAGGACAGCGTCATCGTCAACCTAGTAGGCCCACAAGTCAGCCTCCAAATCTGTGGAAAATAGCATACATCCCATTTGCCATTATTTTCAATAATTTACAGCCCATTTGCTAATTCTTCAGGATATTTTGAAGCCCATATTCTTTTTATTAGCATTACAGACCATATTCTGTCCACTCCTAAAAAATTCAACGAAATTTTGCATATTTCGGTGGGGTCCGAACTCTTTTAATCACGAAATTTTGAGTCACGTTAAAAATAATTTTTAAAAAAGTTATATCAAAATAAAATACAAAGAAATTTTCTCCGCAAAAAAAATGAATGAAATTTAAAATTTTGAAATCCAGAAAAAATGAAATTTGAATGTAATTGCCGGTTGGCTTTGGTTTAAAAATTTACAGCCCATTTCTTACTACTTATAGCCCATTTTCTGGGGAAGCCAAATACATCCCTCCTCGTCTTGAAAGATTTGCAGCCCAGCAGGGCTGAGAAAAGCAAGTAGGCATCGGTTGGGTATTCTCCAAAAAAAAAAGAATTGGGCTAGCCATTTTCAGAAAGAAAAAAGATGTCAACTGGGCTCGTCATGTGCTTAAATAAAAGCGTGGGCTAGATGGGCCACAGCCCCCACAAAGCATAGTTGAGCTCCGTCTCTAAAACTAAAAAACAACTGGGCGAGCTGCTGGGTCCCTGGTGTTAGCCGCTCATTGTGTAATTTTCTAGTTTATTGACTACATTGACAATGGCATGGGACCTAGATGTCAAACCATTAGGAGGAAGTATTTTTTTTGGCTTGTAATAACGAGGCACCTGCTTGCGTAATGCCATGACCCTGGAGGGTCCCTACTATCAGCCTGTCTACGTATAGTCATCTCCTGATTCCTCTCGGTTGTTTACCATGTTGACAACGCCAGACGGCGGTGGGCGCACCGCGAGCGAACCAAGGCGGAGAACGATGGCGAGGCCTCGGACGGGAACGAACAGGAGCCGTGGAAGATGCGGCAGTGTAGTGGCAGGTGGAGGGGAGTACGAGGGCAACAACATGTAACTCAAGCTTACAAATGATACAAAAGCCCAAGAATTAATTGTTCATTAAATTTAGACAAAACCCAGATTGAACATGGCAATAACATCTAACCCAACCACTGTTTTTGGCAGTCACAAACAAATGGATCGGTCTGATCCATAAAATCAACATCTTGTGCCAAAAAATTTATTGGAACATGACCACAAGTTGTTGTAAATAGAAGCCCGATACGTCCATTTTGCATCATGTTTTCCTACTATTATTTATAATGTTTTTATGCATAATAATGCTTTTGGGAGTAATTCTAATGCCTTTTCTCTCATAATATGCAGGGTTTCCACAAAGAGGGAGAATACCGGCAGCTGGAATTCTGGACCTGGAAAAGCTATGTCAGAGTTACCTATTCTGCACATCTCCAAATGAGCTGAAAATTTACGGAGAATTGTTTTGGAATATATGAAGAATATTGGAGCAAATAACTACCAGAGGGGGCCCACTGTGACTCCCCCGGCTCAATCGTGCACTAATCATACACGCAAATGCACACGATCAAGCCTAAGGACTCACGGGAAGATATCACAACACAACTCTAAAACATAAATAAAGTCATACAAGCTTCATATTACAAGCCAGGGGCCTCGAGGGCTCGAATACATAAGCTCGCATACAAGCGTCAGCGGAAGCATCAAATATCTGAGTACAGATATGAAACAGAAACATATAAGTCTCTAGAAAGGCAGGGTAAAACAAAAACTACGATCGAAAGGCGCTGGTCTCCTGCCTGGGACCCTCCGAACCTACTCCTGGTCGTCGGCCAACTCGTAGTAGTATCCACCCTCGGGGTAGTGGTAGCGATTGTCGGCGAGGGCAGCTGTATCCGGGGCTCCGTCACCTGGTCGCATCAAACGGGTATGGGGGAAAAAGAAAGCAAAGCAACCGTGAGTACTCATCCGAAGTACTCAGCAAGCAAGGATCTACACTACATATGCAACATTATCAAAGGTAGGCTGTATATGTGGACTGGGCTGCAGAAATGCCAGAATAGAGAGAAGGCCTAGTCCTATCGAAGACTAGCATCTTCAGAGGTCTTGCAGCATTAGAAGAGTGTAGATTAGTATAATATATAGTAGTAGTATCACTAAGTCTCAACCTCACCCAGAGATCCTTTCTCGACTCCCTGCGAGAAAGCAATCACAGAGCCATACAGTCATCAACCTCGTCCTGAGATCCCTTCTCGACTCCCTGCGAGAAGCAATCCCAGAGCCATAGTATCCATATCTCATCTCATCATTATGTTCTAGTTGTATCGATCGGGATACAACTCCGAGCGTCCGTTACCGAGGATCCGGCTATGCATAGATTAGTTCTTCCCTGCAGGGGTGCACCAACTTACCCACCACGCTCACTTAACTCCGGCTGGACACACTTTTATGGGTCATGCCTGGCCTCGGTCAAACGACACACCGCAGCCCTACCTAGAGCTCAGCAGAGAGGTCCCTGCCGGTCTACAACCTAAGCGCTCAGGGGTCTTGGGCCATCGCCCTGTGCTCTCCGGGTCGTTGCGAGCAGGGTGGATACCAGTGCCAACGGCACGATCCGACCCGGCCACAATGCTGAACTGGACGTCTGACAAAGCTTTCGGCTGATGCATACGATGCAGAGTGCCCATAACTTTTCCCGCGTGATGGTTAGTGCTATCGGGCCAGAGGCCCACTCGAATCAGATATCCAAATCGTAGTGTGTTGGTAGAGTCATACAACTAAGGGGGGTGAAGTGATTTGTCGGTCTCCGGTCGTCGATCACATTGATTGAATAGTCGATGATGAAGCAGAGGCATCAGGGGTAAAGTGGTGGGGTCACTGATGGTTCACTACCAACCTATACTAAACAGTTTATCGTAGGCAGGTACGGTGACAATAACAGGTTACGAAAGCAGGCTATGCATCAGAATAGGAGCATACATTAACAATAGCAAAATCTAATGCAAGCAGGAGAAATGGAATGGGCGATATCTGGATGCTCAGGGGGGGGGCTTGCCTGGTTGCTCTGGCAAGAGAGAGGGGTCGTCAACGGGCTGCTCGTCTGTAGTGTAGTCGAACCCAGTTGTGTCGGCGTCGGTCTCGGCGTCTATCGAGAGAGAATAAGGGGGAGAGAAACAATAAATTCATGGCAATAATGCAAACAACATGTATGACATGCCTAAATGATATGCCGGGGTGTTCTACTGCCTAACTAAATGATTTAGTTAATTTAGGAATTTATCTGGGTTTATTTAATTAAAGTTGGGCACTATTCATTTATTGAATTCGGTCTAAAAGTTCAACGTTCATATAGCTAGGGGCGTCTGACTGGAATACGAAGGACGTATTCGGGTTCGTATCGAAATTCTGAGCAAGTTTCATGTATAAAGTATTTTCATCGGAGTTACGGTTTATTTAATATGATTTTCTAAAGTTTTTATTAATTTCTGGAATTTAATTATTTATTTAAATTCCACATTATCCAAAACAGTAATTGATGATGTCATCATGACATCAGTATGACGTCAGTAGGTCAACTGGTCGGCTGACTAGTCAAACCAGACAGGTGGGGCCCACATGTCATACAATGTGGCTATAACAGAGGGGTTAATTTAATTAATTGGGTTAACTAACAGGTGTGGCCCAGCAGTCAGTGTCTGATTAGGATTTTAATTATTTTTATTAACCTAATTAGTTAATTAGGCACCTGACAGGGGGCCCCATATGTCATAGACAGAGGGAGAGGGGCCCCACCAGTCAGTGACTAGGCAGTGCCCAGTCAGCCAGTTGACCAAGTCAACTGGTCAACTGGGGCCGGCCTGGCCCACAGGCAGTGTCACAGGGGGTGGCCCCAGGCCAGCCACGTCGGCGGCGGCGGCGGCGGCGGCCGGCCACCGGAGTTGCTCCGGCGAGCACCAGAGACGGCGGCGCGGCTCGAAAATGGCGCACAGGGCACCATTGCGAGCATGGCCGGGTTCATTCGAACGGGCAAACGACGGCGGAGCGACCTGGGGTGACGGCGGGGGCTGCGGTGGTCGGTATCGTCGACGGCGAGCGACGAGGCGGTCGCCGGAGTTCGGTATTCGTCGGGATCGGAGCTACGGCGCGAATGCGAGCAAGCGGAGCAGCTAAGCGAGGCCTACGCGATGCGGCAAATGCAACGGAGGCACGTACGGGACCAAATGGTCGCCGTGGCCACGCCGGCGATGAGGCCAAGAGGCGGAGGGTGCGGCCTAACGCGGAGCGGTGGCTACGGTACGCCAGCGAGTTAATGGAGAGGGGGAGGAGGAGCAGGAGCTCACAGTGGGGCGTAGCCGTTCAGAGCGGGCGCGGGGAAGGCGTGGTGCAGCCGGAATCGACGGCGAATGGCGGCGGGGATCCGAGGAGGAAGAAGATGGCGCGGGGTCGATGCAGGGCTCCCGGGGCTCGGGCTCGCGGTCGAGGAGGATGGGCTTGACGCGGCGGAGCTCGTGGACACGTCGGGGAGGCGAACGGGGCACGGTGGCCGTGGCTACGCCGGAGCCATGGCGGCGGTGGCGCTCGGCTGCGACGGGGAGCGAGGGAGAGGACGAGTGGAGTGGCTAGGGTTCGTCCGCGAGGTCGAGGGGGCTGCTCTTATACCTAGCGCGCGCGCGGGCGCGCTGTCGAGCGGCGAGCGAGGGAGGCCTGGGGTGCGCGCGCGCGGTGTTCAACAGCGAGGCGAGGAGCAGTGCGGGAGGTGGGGGACGGCGCGGGGTGGGCTGGGCCGCGCTGTAGCAGTAGGCCTAGTGCACAGTAGAGCGTTTAGGCCTTTTCCCTTTTTCTCTCTTTTTTCTGTTTCTTTCTTTTCTGTTTTGTCTTTTATTTTTATCCCAAATGACTTTTGTAAAATATGGCACTTGCCCATATAACACCAGTGCAATATCCAGCCCTGGTATAAAACGGTTTTGGGGCCAAATGTTTTCATATGGCTTTTATTTAAATAAAAAGGTGTTAACCTACCCTGTTTTTCTACTGTTAGAGTCACCTAATTAGTTTATTAATTGTTGATTATAATTTTGGAACAGTCTCTGGAATATTTGCTATTTATTGAACATTTTAGTTTCCATGTTGGACAACTTTTATTTTCCACTTTTATTTAAATTTGAATTCTGACTTAGGAGTTGAAATGCAATATGATGCAAATGATGATCATGCACTGTTAAACTTGCTGACTTGTCATTATCAAAAGTGATTACTGTGGCTAATGACATGGGGTGTTACAATTCTCCTCATCTATCAAGAATTCTCGTCCCGAGAATTAAGAGGAAGACTGAAAGAAAATGGGGTATTCTTCGCGAAGACGATCCTCGCGTTCCCAAGTGGTATCATCTTCAGAATGATTCGACCACTGAACCTTGAGGAATTTGATTGACTTCTGACGAGTTCGGCACTCAGCTTGATCAAGAATACGGATGGGATGTTCTGGATAAGACAGATCTTCCCGCAATTCAAGCATTTCGTGATCCACAACTCGAATAGGATCCTTGAAACAGCGACGGAGTTGGGATACATGAAAGACATCATGTACTTGTGAAAGATTAGGTGGCAATTGTAACTGATATGCCACTTCTCCTCGACGGGCAAGAATACTTAACGGGCCAATGTAGCGAGGAGCTAACTTGCCTTTGATTCCGAACCGATGAGTGCCTTTCAACGGAGTGACACGGAGGTAAGCTTGCTCGCCAGGTTGATAGACCATTTCCTGGTGCTTTCGGTCATAGTTGCTCTTCTGACGAGACTGAGCAGTTTTCAGATGTTCACGGACAATGCGGACTTGTTCTTCAGCTTGCTGAATAATGTCCGGTCCAACGAGTGAGCGTTCCCCAGTTTCTGACCAATTCAGAGGGGTTCGACACTTACGACCGTATAGAACTTCAAACGGTGCCATCTTCAAACTAGCTTGATAGCTATTGTTGTAAGAGAATTCGGCATACGGAAGAGATTCCTCCCACTTCTTACCGAAGGAGATGACGCAAGCTCGAAGCATATCTTCGAGCACTTGATTAACTCGTTCGACTTGACCCTGAGACTGAGGGTGAAAAGCGGTACTAAAGGACAGATGAGTTCCCATAGCTTCTTGGAAACTATTCCACAATCTGGAGGTGAAGAGGCTGCCACGATCAGAACTGATCTCCAAAGGAACACCATGGAGTGACACAATTCGGGAAACATACAAGTCTGCTAACTGACTAGCAGTGATTGTCTCCTTGACTGGCAGAAAGTGAGCAACCTTTGAGAACCGGTCAATGACGACAAAAATAGCATCATGACCCTTCTGAGATCTGGGAAAACCAGTAATGAAATCCATTTGGACCTTGTCCCATTTCCATTCAGGAATTGCAAGGGGCTGCAGAGTTCCAGCAGGCCTTTGATGTTCTGCTTTAATGCGGCGGCAAACGTCACACTCAGAAACATAACGAGCAATGTCTCGCTTCATATTAGGCCACCAGTATCTCTGACAAATGTCACGGTACATCTTTGTGCTACCAGGGTGAATAGACAGAGGAGTGTCATGAGCTTCTTTCATAACGTGTTCCCTCTCATCCTTGAACTTGGGTACGAAGAGACGGTGTTGGAAGAATAGGACCCCATCATCATTAAGATGGAATTCCGACGGCTTTCCTTTTTCGAGGTATCGCTTGATCCTTTCAACTTCAGAGTCATACCGTTGCATAGTCTTAATGCTGTGCTCTAAATCTGGTTCAACAACCAGGGTATTGAGATAACCCTGTGGAACAATATGGAGGTTCAATTTGCGAAGCTCTTCATGGAGAAGAGGTTGTGTTTCCTGAACCATAAGGTTGCTGCTATAAGCCTTGCGACTCAAAGCATCGGCCATTACATTAGCCTTGCCAGGGGTGTATGAGATATTCATATCATAATCGGCAATTGTTTCGAGCCATCTTTGTTGACGAAGGTTCAGATCTGGTTGAGTATATAAATACTTCAAACTTTGGTGATCCGTGTATATCTCGCAACGGTTACCGAGAAGGTAATGTCGCCATAGCTTCAGGGCATAAATAACCGCAGAAAGTTCAAGATCATGCACTAGATAATTTTCTTCATGAGGACGCAATTGTCGAGAGGCATAAGCAATCACTTTGCACTCTTGCATTAGGACACAGCCTAATCCTTGATGAGATGCATCACAGTATATCACGAAATCCTTTTGGGAATCCGGGGGTGCTAGCACTGGGGCAGATGTTAACTTATCTTTTAGTGTCTGAAAGCTTTCTTGACATTTTTCTGTCCACTCAAATTTAACACCTTTGTGAAGCAGATTCGTCAATGGTTTTGCAATTTTGGAAAAATTCTCAATGAATCGTCGGCAATAACTAGCGAGTCCGAGAAAACTTCTGACTTGCTTGACATTCTTCGGGGGAGTCCAATCAAGAATAGCCTGAACTCGTTCGGGGTTAACAGCAATTCCATCCTTGGAAATCACATGACCAAGATAGGTCACTTCAGATAACCAGAACTCACACTTGGAGAATTTAGCATACAAGTGATGTTCTCATAGCTTCTCCAATACAAGTCGAAGATGTTCAGCATGTTCTTCTTCATTCTTGGAATATATAAGGATATCATCCAGATAAACCACGACGAATTTTTCGAGGTAATCCATGAAGATATAGTTCATCAACCGGGAGAAGGTGGCTGGAGCATTTGTTAAGCCAAATGACATGACAGTGTACTCATAAGAGCCATATCGAGTAACAAAGGCAGTCTTCGGAATATCCTCTTCGCGGACACGGATCTGATGATAACCCAACCTCAAGTCGAGTTTCGAGAAGACAGAGGATCCAGCAAGCTGATCATAAAGATCATTGATCCGGGGCAGTGGGTATTTATTCTGGATTGTGGCTTGGTTAATGGGTCGGTAATCCTGAACCAATCGGTTAGTTCCATCCTTCTTCCTAACAAAGAGTGAAGGTGCTCCCCGAGCAGAGGAACTGGGGCGGATGAAACCTTTCGTAAGTGACTTGTCAATTTCTTCCTTAAGCTCGAGAAGATGGTGCGGAGGCATCTTATAAGGACGCTTTGCAATAGGGACAGTGCCAGGCTTCAAGTCAATGACGAACTCGACAGCTCTAGCCGGGGGTATTCCTGGAAGTTCTTCGGGAAAGACATCCGGAAAATGTCGAATGACAGGAATGTTCTCGATTCCTTCCAGAGGCGAGGCATTCAAAGCATTCATAACATATATATGAGCTTCAGCGTCCCGAGTAATGCGGGCGGTATAGTTCACTATTTCATCGGAGGGGTGAAGAAGTTGGACAACTTTAGTGGCACAATTGATCGAAGCAATGTGAGCTTTCAACCAATCCATTCCGAGAATGAGGTCTATAGTGGAAGACTTCAAGACGATGGGTGAGGCAAGGAATTCCAACCCTTTAATTTCGACGGTAACGTCAGGTGCTATCACGTCAGCATGACAATGACCTCCGGGAGTTTTAATGACTAACGGAGTATGCATCTTCTCATATCGAATGCCATGCATGAATGCAAATTTTCCAGAGATGAATGAATGTGATGCTCCTGAATCAAATAAAACAGAAGCAGGTACTGAGTTAACAAGAAGGGTACCCATCACAGTAGCAGGTTGATCCTGGACTTCTTCAATATCAATGTTGTAAGCGTGTCCACGACCATGTGCAGCAGACCCAGTATTATAGTTGCGGGCCTGATTGTTGCCACGACCATTGCCACGGCCAGTATGAGGAAAAGCCAACTGATTCTGAGTCTGGCGGTAGTCTTTAGCCTGGTGACCTGGTTTGCGGCACTTGAAGCACAGACCATCTTCAGGACGAAGAGGAGCATTGTTTTGAATAGCTTGAGCTCTTGGCTGCCTCGATGGCGGAGGAGGCAGACATGGTGCAGCACAGTTGTTCTTTGGCGCAGAGGCATTTGGACGGAACACATTGTTGGGAATCCAGACTCGACACTTCTATGCTGAGCCCGAAGATGAGCCAGCATCACGATAGCGCTTCTGCGAGTCCTTATGCTTCATCTGAGCGGTCTCAACAAGAATAGCCTTGTTCACAAGAGTAGAAAATTCATTAAAGTCTTGAGCAGCAAGGGCAAGCTCAAGGTCTGGGTGTAATCCATTACGGAACTTCTCTTGTCTACGAGCATCTGTGGCGATGTCTTCTTCGGCATAGCGGGAGAGGTCAAGAAATTCCCGCTGATAGGCTTCGACAGTCTTGTTGCCCTGAGTGAGGTTGCGGAACTGGGTCTTCATTCGTTCCATAATTGCCTGAGGGATGTAACATGCACGGAAAGCAGCCTGGAACTCATACCAGGTAATGACTGTTCCAACAGGCAGTGTACGCTTGTGGGTGTCCCACCATTAAGCAGCGGGACCCTTTAGGAAAAAGGCCGCGAAGGTGACGAAGTTGGCAGGAGCGACATTAGCAGACTCCATCTCGTGAGTGATGTCGCGAAGCCAGTCATCAGCATCCAGTGGCTTGTCAGAGTTGCGGAACTGAGTGGGGTTGAGTCGCATAAACTCTGTCAAAGTTATTGAAGGAGGGTGTTGGTTCTGGTTGTTCTAATGCGGGAACTGAGCCATGATTCCAGTCATGAACTGGCGGTTGAGCTTGAACTGTTGCATCATAGCTGCCATATAGTCTGGCAGTGGTGGGCGTTCAGGGGCACAACCACGACCACGACCACCTGGTCTAACCATCCTGCTGAGTATCAACAGGGGGCAGTTTAGTAAAAGCAATTGCGAGCGTTTAGCGACAAGCATGATGTAACTTGACAACAATTAAGTAGTGTAACAGATACACAACAGTAGTCAATTAAGACATATAGATCCATACACAAAGTTGAGTACATGCGGACAGCATAACGGCGCAAATTTAAAGGCTAGACATACTAGGCGGCGCGCAGGCACGCGGTAAGGAAGTACACAACGAGACATAGAAAAGGCTACATCAACGTCGGAGAGAACCACTGAAATGGGGCAACTGCGAGTGCGGACGACAAATGTTCGTCGCAGAAGGATCCTGCGCTCCATGTGCACTCTGATGCAGAACCAGGTCTCGAGCTGTAAGAAGAGGTCCACGTGTAGGTGTGTGACCTCCAACAGCAGGCCAATCAATACCAGCATACATCTGAGTCTTGCGCGGGTAAAGGATGTGCTCTGGATGTATCCCTGCGCGAACAGCGGGTAGCAACTACGTCATAGCATCGTAGAGACATGCTCGAGTGGCAACCAACTCGACGGCAAGAGCCCGAACAGTGCGATCCAGAGCCTGAGTGCACTGAATCAGAACACGCGGGTCGTAGCGACGAGGCTCGTACGGGGCACATATAGTTGTGTAGTATCCAGTAGCATATCTAGCAGGGGCATAAGGAATGTATCAGAACTCAGAGTCATCCAAGATATCGCTGAACTCTCCTCGGAGACATGCGACAGCAGAGTAGGCGGCATCATGTACTGCCATCTCAATCGTCACGCCGATACCATGGAAAAGGTGCAGCTCGGTGTCTAAGTCATTTTGCTGATCATAGATATGAACATCAGCATGGTACTGCTCCTGGTTGAACTCGCGGTAATCCTCGTAGACCATGTACTCGGGGTACCAGCGGTAGCCAAGTCTGGTCAGGAGGGCGATCAGAACAGCTGGAAACCCAGGGGCATCACGAGCCCAAGTGCGAAGCACAAGCTGTGTCGTAGGACGCGGTGGAAACAAACGGTCCATCTGAAACAGAGGAAATTCAGGTTGGTCAAACGACAGTGAGAAGTTTAACACAACTCGGAGAGAAAGGTTAAACAAAACAATGGAAAGGAAAATGATTATCAGACTAATCAGATCAATGACAGGGAAATCGCACAGATATCCAGCTCTCCGGGTAGACGGGATTTACGAGATCCTAAGTGTCGGCGTTAGTAAATTCATTTAACCCGAATAGAAGAGAGAGATCAGAGTCCCAGAGTATAGATGAGGAATAAAAGATACTAATACCACCCAGTTGGCGATGTGGGCCCGTAAGCCACACAGCCAAGTTAGTAAATTAGTTTTTTCGGTTTCTAGACTCAACTTCGGCCAAGGAATTTGGAGGGGGCTTCCTACAGGCACTTGGCTCTGATACCAACTTGTGACGCCCCCGACTCAATCGTGCACTAATCATACACGCAAACATGCACGATCAAGCATAGGGACTCACGGGAAGATATCACAACACAACTCTAACACAAATAAACGGAGATCCACAATATTACAGACCAGGGATCCAGAGATCCGAATACATAAGTCAGTCATACAAATATTATCTGGGTACAGACATAGTTAGACAAGTTTTGCCTTAAGAAGGCTAGCACAAACAACGACTCTAGATCGAAAGGCATTGGCCTCCTGCCTGGGAGCCTCCGATCCTACTCCTGGTCGGCTGGCTCGGTCCAGTAGTACGTGCCATCCGAACCCTCCTTGTAGTAAGCTCCTGAGGTGGCATCTAGCTCCGGGGCTCCACCGTCTGATGTATCATCAAGGTGGGGTATGGGGAAAAGAGAAAGTAAAGCAACCGTGAGTACTCATCCGAAGTACTCAGCAAGCAAGGATCTATACTACATATGCAACATTATTAATGGAGAAAGGCTGTATATGTGGACTGGGCTGCAGAAATGCCAGAATAGAGAGAAGGCCTAGTCCTGTCGAAGACTAGCATCTTCAAACATCTTCACGAAGCCACCATCTTGCAGCAATAGAAGAGAGTAGAATAACATTTTATTAAGCAAACATGTTGAAGCAAGCCTAGAGATCCTTCCTCGACTCCCTGCGAGAAAGCGATCCCGAAGCTTCAATTAAGTAACAAGTATCCAGTTCAAGTAGTAGATTGGGACACACAAACTGAGCGTCCTTTACCGTAGGACCGGCTATCGATAGATCATTCGTCCCTGCAGGGGTGCACTACTGTTACCCAACACGCTCGATCACCTCTGGCCGGACACACTTGCTGGGTAATGCCCGGCCTCGGGAGATCAACACGAAGCAGCGCCCTACCTAGGCTCGCAGAGAGGTCAGCACGCCGGACTAACCTATGCACCCAGCGGTCTTGGGCCATCGCCCTGGGCACCCTGCGCGTTGCCAGACTGGCCGGGGTGCAGGCGCGACACTGGACTCGTCAGTGAAGTATCCAGCCCAATCCCGACAATCAGCCCGCACGGTGAATCGTGACGTCTGACGAGCTTTCGGGAGAAACGTACATCGCAGAGGGCCCCATAACCATTATCCCGTGTGGTGGTAGTGCGTATAGGGCACGTCGACCCACTCAGATCACACACCCAAATCCAATAGGCTCATTTAGTATCACGCGGGGACAATCAGAGTTTCTGAAGTTCCGCCACAATATCTCACTCGAGTGCCCTTCCGGCACACCCGACATCGTAGATCCCCAGCGGGTACCCACCTGGGTCAACCCGCCTGTAACAAAGGTCAACTAACTGTGTGGTCATAACATCAAGGGGGAAACCCGAGGAATCACCCTCGGTGAATTCCACTCGACGAAATCATCAGGGTGAACGTATGAGGCATCATCCTCGAGGTTCACACTGAGGGGTTGCACGACAGAGTCGTATCGGAAGTGGAGAAGGAGGAATCACCCTCGATGACCACGACCGAATAGCTACACTGCGGAGTATTCATCAGGAGTGCATTACGAGGTATCACCCTCGGCACTCGAGAGTAACTATGCAGAGTCATACAACTAAGGAGGGTGAAGTGATGTGTCGGTCTCCGGTCGTCGATCACATTGATCGAATAGTCGATGATGAAGCAGAGGCATCAGGGGTAAAGTGGTGGGGTCACTGATGGTTCACTACCAACTTGTACTAAACAGTTTATCATAGGCAGGTACGGTGACAATAACAGGTTACGAAAGCAGGCTATGCATCAGAATAGGAGCATACATTAACAATAGCAAAATCTAATGCAAGCAGGAGAAATGGAATGGGTGATATCTGGATGCTCAGGGGGGGGCTTGCCTGGTTGCTCTGGCAAGAGAGAGGGGTCGTCAACGGGCTGCTCGTCTGTAGTGTAGTCGAACCCAGTTGTGTCGGCGTCGGTCTCGGCGTCTATCGAGAGAGAATAAGGGGGAGAGAAACAATAAATTCATGGCAATAATGCAAACAACATGTATGACATGCCTAAATGATATGCCGGGGTGTTCTACTGCCTAACTAAATGATTTAGTTAATTTAGGAATTTATCTGGGTTTATTTAATTAAAGTTGGGCACTATTCATTTATTGAATTCGGTCTAAAAGTTCAACGTTCATATAGCTAGGGGCGTCTGACTGGAATACGAAGGACGTATTCGGGTTCATATCGAAATTCTGAGCAAGTTTCATGTATAAAGTATTTTCATCGGAGTTACGGTTTATTTAATATGATTTTCTAAAGTTTTTATTAATTTCTGGAATTTAATTATTTATTTAAATTCCACATTATCCAAAACAGTAATTGATGATGTCATCATGACATCAGTATGATGTCAGCAGGTCAACTGGTCGGCTGACTAGTCAAACCAGACAGGTGGGGCCCACATGTCATACAATGTGGCTATAACAGAGGGGTTAATTTAATTAATTGGGTTAACTAACAGGTGGGGCCCAGCAGTCAGTGTCTGATTAGGATTTTAATTATTTTTATTAACCTAATTAGTTAATTAGGCACCTGACAGGGGGGCCCATATGTCATAGACACAGGGAGAGGGGGCCCACCAGTCAGTGACTAGGCAGTGCCCAGTCAGCCAGTTGACCAAGTCAACTGGTCAACTGGGGCCGGCCTGGCCCACAGGCAGTGGCACTGGGGGTGGCCCCAGGCCAGCCACGTTGCTCCGGCGAGCACCAGAGACGGCACCGCGGCTCGGAAATGGCGCACAGGGCACCATTGCGAGCATGGCCGGGTTCATTCGAATGGGCAAACGACGGCGGAGCGACCTGGGGTGACGGCGGGGGCTGCGGTGGTCGGTATCGTCGACGGCGAGCGACGAGGCGGTCGCCGGAGTTCGGTATTCGTCGGGATCGGAGCTACGGCGCGAATGCGAGCAAGCGGAGCAGCTAAGCGAGGCCTACGCGATGCGGCAAATGCAACGGAGGCACGTACGGGACCAAATGATCACCGTGGCCACACCGGCGATGAGGCCAAGCGGCGGAGGGTGCGGCCTAACGCGGAGCGGTGGCTACGGTACGCCAGCGAGTTAATGGAGAGGGGGAGGAGGAGCAGGAGCTCACAGTGGGGCGTAGCCGTTCAGAGCGGGCGCGGGGAAGGCGTGGTGCAGCCGGAATCGACGGCGAACGGCGGCGGGGATCCGAGGAGGAAGAAGATGGCGCGGGGTCGATGCAGGGCTCCCGGGGCTCGGGCTCGCGGTCGAGGAGGATGGGCTTGACGCGGCGGAGCTCGTGGACACGTCGGGGAGGCGAACGGGGCACGGTGGCCGTGGCTACGCCGGAGCCATGGCGGCGGTGGCGCTCGGCTGCGACGGGGAGCGAGGGAGAGGACGAGTGGAGTGGCTAGGGTTCGTCCGCGAGGTCGAGGGGGCTGCTCTTATACCTAGCGCGCGCGCGGGCGCGCTGTCGAGCGGCGAGCGAGGGAGGCCTGGGGTGCGTGCGCGCGGTGTTCAACAGCGAGGCGAGGAGCAGTGCGGGAGGTGGGGGACGGCGCGGGGTGGGCTGGGCCGCGCTGTAGCAGTAGGCCTAGTGCACAGTAGAGCGTTTAGGCCTTTTCCCTTTTTCTCTCTTTTTTTCTGTTTCTTTCTTTTCTGTTTTGTCTTTTATTTTTATCCCAAATGACTTTTGTAAAATATGGCACTTGCCCATATAACACCAGTGCAATATCCAGCCCTGGTATAAAACGGTTTTGGGGCCAAATGTTTTCATATGGCTTTTATTTAAATAAAAAGGTGTTAACCTACCCTGTTTTTCTACTGTTAGAGTCACCTAATTAGTTTATTAATTGTTGATTATAATTTTGGAACAGTCTCTGGAATATTTGCTATTTATTGAACATTTTAGTTTCCATGTTGGACAACTTTTATTTTCCACTTTTATTTAAATTTGAATTCTGACTTAGGAGTTGAAATGCAATATGATGCAAATGATGATCATGCACTGTTAAACTTGCTGACTTGTCATTATCAAAAGTGATTACTGTGGCTAATGACATGGGGTGTTACAATTCTCCTCATCTATCAAGAATTCTCGTCCCGAGAATTAAGAGGAAGACTGAAAGAAAATGGGGTATTCTTTGCGAAGACGATCCTCGCGTTCCCAAGTGGCATCATCTTCAGAATGATTCGACCACTGAACCTTGAGGAATTTGATTGACTTCTGACGAGTTTGGCGCTCAGCTTGATCAAGAATACGGATGGGATGTTCTGGATAAGACAGATCTTCCCGCAATTCAAGCATTTCGTGATCCACAACTCGAATAGGATCCTTGAAACAGCGACGGAGTTGGGATACATGAAAGACATCATGTACTTGTGAAAGATTAGGTGGCAATTGTAACTGATATGCCACTTCTCCTCGACGGGCAAGAATACTTAACGGGCCAATGTAGCGAGGAGCTAACTTGCCTTTGATTCCGAACCGATGAGTGCCTTTCAACGGAGTGACACGGAGGTAAGCTTGCTCGCCAGGTTGATAGACCATTTCCTGGTGCTTTCGGTCATAGTTGCTCTTCTGACGAGACTGAGCAGTTTTCAGATGTTCACGGACAATGCGGACTTGTTCTTCAGCTTGCTGAATAATGTCCGGTCCAACGAGTGAGCATTCCCCAGTTTCTGACCAATTCAGAGGGGTTCGACACTTACGACCGTATAGAACTTCAAACGGTGCCATCTTCAAACTAGCTTGATAGCTATTGTTGTAAGAGAATTCGGCATACGGAAGAGATTCCTCCCACTTCTTACCGAAGGAGATGACGCAAGCTCGAAGCATATCTTCGAGCACTTGATTAACTCGTTCGACTTGACCCTGAGACTGAGGGTGAAAAGCGGTACTAAAGGACAGATGAGTTCCCATAGCTTCTTGGAAACTATTCCACAATCTGGAGGTGAAGAGGCTGCCACGATCAGAACTGATCTCCAAAGGAACACCATGGAGTGACACAATTCGGGAAACATACAAGTCTGCTAACTGACTAGCAGCGATTGTCTCCTTGACTGGCAGAAAGTGAGCAACCTTTGAGAACCGGTCAATGACGACAAAAATAGCATCATGACCCTTCTGAGATCTGGGAAAACCAGTAATGAAATCCATTTGGACCTTGTCCCATTTCCATTCAGGAATTGCAAGGGGCTGCAGAGTTCCAGCAGGCCTTTGATGTTCTGCTTTAATGCGGCGGCAAACATCACACTCAGAAACATAACGAGCAATGTCTCGCTTCATATTAGGCCACCAGTATCTCTGACAAATGTCACGGTACATCTTTGTGCTACCAGGGTGAATAGACAGAGGAGTGTCATGAGCTTCTTTCATAACGTGTTCCCTCTCATCCTTGAACTTGGGTACGCAGATCTGAAAATATGTCATCTCAAGATTCGGAAGAGGATTGCCCAGTTTCTTATCGGCCTTTGGATAAAAATATCTTCAAGGGCACCTATCCCTATATATGGTTCACCGATGAGGAAGATGAATATGAACCAGTCCCTCCTCGTTTCAAGCAAGAAAGCAAGAAGGCATTATGCAAGAGGATAATAAAGCTTGAGATGGAGGACGAGGAGTTGAGGATAGATAATTTTACCCTTCGACGCAAGCTGGATAAGATCGCTACTACCACATCACCACCACCACCTTCTTCATCACCAAAAGAAATTTGAGTTGATGGTATGGACACTCCCCTTGTCTTGTGCCAAGCTTGGGGGAGGTGTCCCGGTATCGTATCACCACCACTATCTTTGCTTTCATCTATTTTAGTTCGATCTTTAGTTATCCTATGATTTAGTTGAATAAAAAGTTTAGTTTGATCTTTTCTTTTTGAGTGTTTGCTTAGTGATCTATCTATCGATATAATCATGTGCGAGATATATAATAAAGAGTAGTTGGAGTTTTGTTTCTTTACTTTAATGTTTCAATAAAAGGAAAGAGAATAAATGA
The DNA here is from genome assembly GCA_011799875.1 of Thinopyrum elongatum. Lineage (NCBI taxonomy): Eukaryota > Viridiplantae > Streptophyta > Magnoliopsida > Poales > Poaceae > Thinopyrum > Thinopyrum elongatum. The sequence goes on along the minus strand of CM022297.1, from coordinate 304,742,225 downwards.
AAAAGATCATATGCTAATCTTATGGTAAGTAATGACATCACATAAGGAAGAGTGTAAGTGGTAAAATTTATTGGAGATTGACAAACATAGCATTGGTCAATGATGCAATTCACGAAAGAATTAATAAGGGAAGAGAAGATTCACATGCAAATACACTATCTTGGACATATTTTATGATTGTGAGCCCCCATTAAATATTTTGTGTCAAAATAGTTGACGTTGGACAAGGAAGACAACGTAATGATTTATGTTTGTTCCTATTCACAAAGAAGTTATATTGTCATAGATACTTTAACATGTGGTGCTTGCTCAATATCTTTTCTAGTCAAAAATTCCGCACTAAGTAGAGATACTACTTGTGCACCCAAAAACCCTACACCCAAATCTTATTTTGAGAGTCCACCATACCTACCTATGGATTGAGTAAGATCCTTCAAGTAAATTGTCATCGGTGCAATAAGGCAATAAAAATTGCTTCTAAATGTGTTGGATCATTTAGTGTAAGAGAAAATTGAGCATTGTACGAACTTGTGATGGCAAAATAATAAAAGTGACAGACTGCATAATAAAGGTTGCCATCATAAGGGGCAATATAACATGATGTTCTTTTGCATTAAGGGATTTGGCATACAAACAAATAAGCGCATGACAACCTTTGCTTGCCTCTGCGAAGGGCCTATCTTTTACTTTTATGCATTTACTTTTATGTAAGAGTCAAAGTATCTTCCCCTATTCCTTTTTATTTTCTCTTTTTGCAAGCATCATGTGGTGAGGAAAGATCTAGGCACATATATCAAGTTGGATATGAGTAGCCATGAGTTATTATTGTTGACATCACCCTTGAGGTGAGTACGTTGGGAGGTGAAACTATAAGCCAATATCTTTCTATGTGTTCGGTTGAAACTTTTTATTCATGGGTACGTTGTGAGTGTTAGCAATCATAGAAGATTAAATGATGGTTGAGTATATGGACTTGCCTAAAGGCTCCGATACGTGACCCTTCCTAAAAATATGATGAATTGTAGTTGCAAAGTTGACTGAGAACATAGTTTGTTGGTTTCCAATAAGGTTTATGCTTTATACTTTAATGTTGTGATGAATTGTTACTTGTTCATGAGAAGTTTTATGATAAAGTTCCTTGCTGTTATAATAATATGCATGATGCTTCTATGTCCGTATTTTGTTTTTATCGACACCTCTCTCTCTCTCTCTAAGCATGTGGACATGTTTTTCGATTTTGGTTTTCGCTTGAGGACAAGCGAGGTCTAAGCTTGGGGGAGTTGATACGTCCATTTTGCATCATGTTTTCCTACTGTTATTTATAATGTTTTTATGCATAATAATGCTTTTGGGAGTAATTCTAATGCTTTTTCTCTCATAATATGTAAGGTTTACACAAAGAGGGAGAATACCGGCAGCTGGAATTCTGGACCTGGAAAAGCTACGTCCGAGTTACCTATTCTGCACATCTCCAAATGAGCTGAAAATTTACGGAGAATTGTTTTGGAATATATGAAGAATATTGGAGGAAATAACTACCAGAGGGGGCCCACCAGGCGGGCAGAACCCACCTGGGCGCGCCAGGGAGCCCAAGCGCGCCCTGGTGGGTTGTGCCCTCGTCGGCCCACCTTCGGTGCCTCTCTTCTAGTATATAAGTCATTTTGACCTAGAAAAAATAATTAGAGGACTTTTGGGATGAAGCGCCGCCATCTCGAGGCGAAACTTGGGCAGGAGCACTTTTGCCCTCCGGCGGAGCGATTCCGCCGGGGGAACTTCCCTCCCGAAGGGGGAAATCATCGCCGTCGTCATCACCAACAACTCTCCCATCTTTGGGAGGGCCATCTCCATCAACATCTTCAACAGCACCATCTCCTCTCAAACCCTAGTTCATCTCTTGTGTTCAATCTTTGTACCGGAACCTTAGATTGGTGCTTATGGGTGACTAGTAGTGTTGATTACATCTTGTAGTTGATTACTATATGGTTTATTTGGTGGAATATTATATGTTCAGATCCATTATGCTATTTAATACCCCTCTGATCTTGAGCATGATTATTATTTGTGAGTAGTTACTTTTGTTCTTGAGGTCACGGGAGAAGTCATGTTGCAAGTAATTATGTGAACTTGATATGTGTTCGATATTTTGATGATATGTATGTTGTGATTCCCTTAGTGGTGTCATGTGAACGTCGACTACATGGTACTTCACCATATGTGGGCCTAAGGGAATGCATTGTGGAGTAGTTATTAGATGATGGGTTGCTAGAGTGACAGAAGCTTAAACCCTAGTTTATGCGCTATTTCATAAGGGACTGATTTGGATCCAAAAGTTTAATGCTATGGTTAGATTTTATCTTAATACTTTTCTCATAGTTGCGGATGCTTGCGAGGGGGTTAATCATAAGTAGGAGAGTAAGAATAACACCTAAGCACCGGTCCACCCACATATTAAATTATCAAAGTAGCGAACACGAATCAAACCAACATTATGAAAGTGATATGATGAAATTCCCGTGTACCCTCAAGAACGCTTTGCTTATCATAAGAGACTGTTTTGGCATGTCCTTTGCCTCAAAAGGATTGGGCTACCTTGCTGCACATTATTTACCATTACCATTACTTGCTCGTTACAAATTATCTTGCTATCAGACAATCTATTACCGACTATTTCAGTGCTTGTAAAAAATACCTTGCTGAGAACCACTTGTCATTTCCTTCTGCTCCTCGTTGGGTTCGACACTCTTACTTATCGAAAGGACTACGATTGATCCCCTATACTTGTGGGTCATCAAAGCCGAGCATGTTTAGAAGCCCATTTGTCCACCTGAAACTTCTTTTTTTGATGTTCAACATGTCCGTCCGTGAGAAATTTCTTGTTGAAAAACTTAAGCCTCATGGACAATAGTAACCTCGCATTCAACAGGAAGAATGTGACAAAGCTTCTGTTTGCCTGCTTGGATGCATATCCTTCCATCGTTATTGTCCTCAAACGAATGTCATGAGAGCTGAGAAAATCCCGGTGCTTATTACGCCACCGATTGGTTTATGTTTTTCTCCATGTGTTAGTGCCTAAGTAGACATGAAGATTGAAAACAGTTAAGGTCTAAAAAAAGAGTATGTCGAAAGAGCGACAGCTGAACGGTTAATTCTAGTAAATATATACGGGCTTTCAATGTGCATGAAATCATCACCTTTATATATAAGTTCTCCATACTTGGAAAGCATCACAACAAGCCAATAATTATGTTCAGACCATAACTAAAATTCCGATATATAAGATCTTGACAGAATCCAGCAGCATTGATAGGTTGTCCATGGACGAACTCTTCATTGAGCATATAACATAATATTAGTACCCAAAGTGTACTCCAAGATGATATAAAACTTATGCGCATAGATGAAAAATGCAGTTTATGATTACAAATGTGTAGATGATAATATATGGTACCTGAATAAGTGTGGAGCCAAACACCAACTTGTGATAATTAAACGGAGCATGAATTACACCCAAGGTCTCCAGTTTGGGCGCAGAGACGACAGTTATTTACGAAGGTATATAACAATAATGAAGGAGCAACCTTTGAAGTGAAGGGGCATCTTCGATGATGAGCTGTTGTCCTTCAAAACAAATTCCAATGCTTTTAAGGTGAGGCGACTTTATTTGGAGACAACTAATACGGATTTCTATTCCCAAAACAATCAGCAAGCGCTCCAGGGCAACTGGATTGGATGATGCTGTGCAGTGAGGCCTCCGACAGATAAACCACCACAAGAGAATGTTTTTTTAGAAGTGGGAGTCGAAGCCTTTGTATCAGATCGTCTGGTAGATGGCACCGGGCGAAGGTGGCAGTGTGGAGAGAGGAGGAAAACCACGAGATGGACAACGATGGTGTGGGCACAAATTCTTGGTGTTCAGTTCATGGTATGTAACTTTCGTGGTGATGGTAGAACTCAAACTACTGGAGTTTTTCAAATTCAGGGGATGTCAGCCAGGCGTCCACCATGCAGGGTATGGACAGCAGGTAGCATGTCGGGATTCAGAGGCCTTGAACGGAGCCCTGGTGGGAGGAGATGATGGCTCTGGGAGTTCAAAATCATGAACGACAGATAGCTGACGACAGTCGAGATTAAGGGGCGTGGCGCGCCATAGAGGGCGCGCCACCGAGTTGAGAGGACTTGGGTGCGGCAACAATCCTTGGTGGGGAGAAGCAAGATGATCTCCCCAAGGATGGCGTCCGAGAGATCGCTGATGCGGTCCACCTGAGATTCTACGGTTTCCTCAGATCCGGTGGGGGGCCTGCCGCTTCTCCCCGCGCTGCCGGGTGCGGGATCTACAACCGGCGTCGCTGCTAGTGGGAGCCTCATCTTCTTGGCGCTAGGGCTAGCCGACTCCATTTTCCTTGCAGGCGTCATGCCGAGCTCACGGGTTTGAGCAGAGTAGCCAGAGACGAGCCTAGTGTCAGTGCGAGTGGGTAAGAAGGAGGGCTGGGGTTTTCTGTAGGAGTGGAAGAAGAGGAGCATGCATTTTCTGTACGAGTGAGGAAGAAGGTGAGCGGGGCTTTTCTTTATGAGTGAGAAAGATGGGCAGTGGGGGGAAGCGGGAGAGTCCAGCAAGCTGCAGTATAAGTGGAAGCAAGGAGGAAGGAGGGTTTTTCTAGGGTCTCCCCCTCTTCAAGAAATATGGGCTTTTCCTCGCAAAAAACAAAAACAAATGGGCTTTAAGATGGACAAGCTTTTGTATCGGCCTAGCCGACTACCCGTGTTTCATACTGGAGGGCCTTAACACTAGAGGCAGCCCATTAGAGACACTCTCCAGCTCTCCAGCTTATTGCCCATTCGAAAGAAAAAAAGAGACACCTCCAGCTTAATTATGGCTCCTCATGGGTAACATTTTTCAACTTGAAAAAAGGTTATAGCTCCTTCTCGGGCCGGCTTGGCATCCACCAAATTAGAGGATCCTGTACTGCATGCAGACACTCACACTGGTCGTAGCACAGCAAAATGAGGGGTCAAATAACATGCCCACAATATACATAGATTGTAAAGGTTGACACGCTAGTCAACATTCACACTAAACTAAGCTTCACAAGATACGGTATGCATACTAGCTAACATTCACAAGCACTTAAGTTCAGCATGTTTACGCATCTAAATGATTCACAAGACTATAACCAAGACAAAGTTGTGAGAGGGTGTAGAAATAAAGAAAAAAGGATCGATGCTTCTCTGTGCAAAGGGCCTCCCTACGCACGCATTAATTTCCTGCGCATGCTTCTTTCTGCTCAATGTTGCGTGCACTTTGAGTGTGTTGGCAACTCCACAGCTAGCTTGATGGCTCATCTTGCAATTTATGCTGACACATTGCAGCACACAGAGGAGCCAATAGAGATCACTCAACATCAGACCATTTTGTGCAGTTCCACTGAAAACATCTTCATTGTCATGAATGTGAAAAGATAGGAAAGCGCTGTACTTAAACGGTGTCGCAAAACAGTAGCACATATCAATAGCTCGGCATGACAAAACACGATCATCTGGATGAAGGGGATACTGACCTGCGTGAGGAAGATTATGCATAATTTTATAGGTGGTTAGTTGATTTCCATCTTGGGATCTCCTATGATGGCACGGAGGAAATTCTATGCAATCGATGAGTGCAATTCCTTCCGTGTGGCTGTAGAAAATTTGTCCGACTAACCCCAATATTTTTTTTGTGCAGTTCCACTAAAATAATGCACCGCTGTTTGCACGACCCCTACTCGCCGGCCAGGCCATCAATGACTCGGTCTCTTTTATCTTGCGTTGACGGCGCGGCTGCAGTGGTTGTTTGCTCCTCCACACATGACAGGCTCGTTCCACACTTCAAACAGCAAGTCAACGTACGAATAAGCTTATTTCATCTTGCGTTGGTCATTCTACCTAGTTACGAATGTAGGAATACCTGGAGCACCATGAGGTCAGCTGACAGCAGGTTCCACTAAAATTGAGGTTTGTGCTTCCGTTTGCACAAATAGACACCATATGGAGATAGACAACCCTGTTGGCACAAATATGTAGCAGGGTTATTTAAGCAGTGTCATTTTTTTGCAGCGGCATATGATTAACAGTAGCATCTCATATGTTATCAATGGCATTATAGTGACAGTATGAAAAAGTGTCATTAACTAAGAAGTGCCATCACATCAAATCAACACTGGCACTAGATTAACGGGGGCTTACATTAACATGCATAACAATTGCATTCTTACTCTGTGCTGACAGATTGGGAGTAGCACTTGATCAGTACGTACGTGCACGGTTAACAGGAACGATCGTTCTAACAAAGGGTGATACGGAAAGGAGAAACACATCGTCGTGTCAACCATTGTGCAATTAAATTTTGTGCAGTTCAACGGAGATGCAGCTATGTTACCGGCGTCACAGTTTAGTGCAACGGCCCAAAACACTCTTTATGAGAAATAAAGCAAGACAGAAGCATTTCATAAAATGGTGGTGGCATTGATTCAGTTTATCAATGGCAATAGATTGACAGCAGCATTACTTAACAGCGACATCACATTAACAGTGGCATTGTTTCATTTTACCTGTGATGTTAGATTATCAGGAGCAGTAAGGGCATAGGGACAGGGGAGGCACAAGCATGTTTTACATCCACCGAGGCATAAAGTGGTGAGGTAGAGGTGTTGCCGAGTGCGGCAAACATGCAAAGCATGTCTGGATTTGTGCATTTTTTGTTCTCATCAGTGACCTTTCCTATGTGACCACAAGAAACCTAGACGTGCTCATTCTCGGTTGCATTGTCGACCCAACACCCCCCACTTTCTGTCCTTTTTCGACCAAGAGACCGGTCAGGCCAGCATCTTTATTTCCCTTTCCAACCAAGAGATCAGTTTGTTAGCCAGTATCTGCAGTACCTTTTTTCCTCTAATAGTAAAAAATTAGGTGGTGTTCGACAAGCCAACGGAGCTAGCTACATGGGGAGCTTTGTAATACTAGAAGAATATCCACATGTAGGATGCAGTGACATGGGGAGCAATCCTAACTTGATGAAAAAAAGGGTGCAGCAACGTGGGGAGCTGGGCCATTAGAACAAGGCCGGTTCTAAAATAAGTTATACCTCTAGTCGGCAGGATGTGGCGAGGCAGATGGCGGAATTTGCCAACTCGATGGCGGGGAGCAAGGGTGAGGAGGACCTCCCACGCCGGTGCCAGGTCAGAGAAGACAGCGCGCATCGGCTTCCTCCCTCGCCACCGGCGACCACCAGCGGAAGGGATCCGGCCGGATCTATGTCAACCGGAGAGAAGAGAAAGAGAGACAAAGATAGTGGACACCGCCGTCTTGTTTAGATCTGGAGAGGGTGAGAGAGTGAGAAGAAGAGAGCAACCCTAGCAAGCAAGTCCCGAAGTGGACTAGTGGAGTAGTAATTGTTTTTCTCTCTGTAGCGATCGTTTTAAATTGAATACGCACGGAGCCATCTTTTCATTTAATGTACCAGTAAAAAGAAACTCGATCAATAACCGCGCCACCGCATTCAGGTCACACTTGGTATGGCTGACATTTGGTCTCAGACCCCACATTAAGTGGACGACTAGATGTCTCAAATTGTCATGTTACCTGCCTTTTCGTGTGCAAATGCGATCCACCGTGAGTGTACCCGCGCATGTGCGTGAGGGGAGATTGAAGTCCGACTTATAAACCTTGAGGTTGTAGAGCTAGTCGGAAACAAACCCTCGCCTTTAAATCCCTGAAGTTTGTACCCTGTCCTCTGTAATTCCGGTCATTTTTAACCTTAAGGGCATGTGCGGTTCAAGGGGTTTTAACTAGGATTAACAGGGATTGTGGGGGATTAAATCATGTACAAGCCAAATTCCCCTCCATTCCTCTCCAAACCCCTTGGGAGGAGGTTGAACCGAACAAGGCCTAAGACTAACCACAGTGGGAGTAACTTCAAGAGTAACATCGGGTCCTACTCAGCAAATTCGCCTATGTGGCAACTAGTTAATGAGGAGAGAGGTAAATTGAGTAACTTATAGCTAGTTACTCATTCTATGAGTAACATCACACATACCAAAATAAAATGACTCTATAACCTAATAAATGAAGCTTTGCATGACACTACACGTGTGATGACCATTGGAGCAATCCACTCAGGTTGTACGTAAACATGTTTATACTCTTCATTCATGATTTTTAGTACAAATAGTATGCACATGGCGATGCCATCCTCATACCAGCCACTATTGATGGATGGCCACGCAGCGTCGCCGTGCTCACCTACAACTACAACCCGAGTTGCGTATGCAGCAACTACGACTGCAATGGAGTACTAGACGCATAAGGCATGTTGTTGGTGCTGCTTCATGAGCTACCGAGCCGTCTAGACGAGCACGCGATAATGGCCATCACCTGCGGAATGAAGGACGTCGTTCTTTCACCGCGTCCTGGCCATCACAAAGGTGGTGACGCACTTTGCGGGGTTGTCAGATACAGAGTCCATCATCCCACTCTAGCGACGGACAGCGCTCACCCGAGAGCGCGAACGTGGACGAAAATTTGTGCAAACACGACCAGATTTCATATAAACATGACAGATTTCATTACATTTACATTAAATAAGTTGTGCTAGTCCGGAGCTAAAGGTAGAATTAATATACCTAATCTAAAGGGTCGCCGGCCGATCTCTTTGTCCTCCTCCAGCATCCGACTGAAGAAGAATCGTGCAAGACACCGGTTGTTTTTGCCGGCGTCGCCTCGGCGGTGGCCTTCATGGGATACAATCGGCGGTGGCCTCCCGTGTTCTACTTCTCCTTGATGATGGCGGTGGGCGGGGACATGCTGGCCGTCACCTTGTCGACATCCGTGTAGCCTCGTCACCTCGTCGACATCCGCGGCGGCTTCTTTCTCTGCCTGCATGGCGTGGCTACACGCGCGTCGACGGCGGATGGCGCAGTCGCAGGCACTGGAGGCACTGGACGACGTGGCGGCATCGAGGACAGCGATGATGCCCATACCGCCGTGCTCCCTGACAAGCTGGCGTGGAGCAACTCGGCACTCTTCCTCGAGCTGGATTGGAGCGGCCAGCTGCGGAACCACGCGCTGGCTTAGGGCGCCAACTGGCTCCGGCGGGCTAGGCGAGGTAGGTGGAGCAGCGAGCTGCCTTGCTCGTTACTACTGGGCTCAGCGGGCCACCCAGACGGCTTTTATGCCGGAGAACTGCTCTTCCTGCTCGTCGGATGTCACTGAAAGAGTGGAGAAAATGGTGGAAGGAGCAGCTTGGCCGACGTCCGGCTCCTAAACGGACGTGTGGCCGGAGTGGGTTTCTGGCATTCCAGGCAGGTTTAAATGTAGGTGTTTGAATGCGACGAGGAGGCGGGTACAACTGGGAGTGCAGTGGGCGGCACCCTCGGCCGGTGTGCTGCTTCAATGGCGGACGCAGTGAGGCTAGTCATAGTGGAGGGTAACTTAGACTAGTAACATGCATATGTTACTAGTTTATGTTACTACCTTCATATAGTGGGTAGTTTCCTATGTGTGGTAACATTTTGCATTGGGAAGCGCTATGTGATGGTAACATATCATGTTACTCTGTTTGCCTCTCTCCTCATTAACTACTTGCCACCTCACCATTTTTGCTTATATGGCATCTATGTTACTACCTATGTTACTCCCACTATGACCAGCCTAAGAGGTCGCGTCCGCCCTGACCCCCTTGACCGTGGACCTTGACCGTGTACGTCCGGCTTTGAGCACAACATTATCCTTAATGGACCTTGACGGTGTACATCACCTTGTGTATAGATCTGAGATGCCATTGCCACGTGTACCAGATGAATGACTCCAAGTTCGACCCCTGTGATGCTAGGTGTGAGCCGAGGAACACTGTTGGAGAGACCCCCCTCATAATTTTCCTACATTGGTCATTTGATTCATAGGATAGAATGCTATAGGAATTTTTCCTATGAAATCATGTGTTATTTGGCAATCTAGCATCCACTCCAACTTTTCTTTCACTTTCTTTGTTTTTCCTGTGTCAAACACTGTGTTAATGCTATGGGATTCAAGTGCACATGCCACTCCAATCCTTTATTTTTCCTATTCCTGTGTTTTAAGTTCCTACGAATGAAAGAAAAGAAACGGAGAGAGTACTTGCTCTAAATGATGTGCCACTGCAAGAGCTGCCTATATTAATTAACCATGGTCACAAAAGGTGGCCTAGCTTTGGCTATAGTACTGACCTTGCGCTTGGCTCTTCGCCTCTTCCGGAAGTCGAACAATGATGATGGTACTATAGTATATATACTTCTGGCAATCTGACACCGAATAACTGTTGCACGCCCACCGCTTGTATAAAGCCCACTATTGTAAGCAAAAGCTTCTCCTCGTGCTGCGAGCCATCACGCGCGTGTGGGCGAGGGAGAAGGCGTAGGAAGCAAGCTTCTCGTCGTTCTGTGAGTTGACGGGACACATCAAAGTTATTTAGTACTCTCTCCAAAAAGGGCCGACCATGTCCATGGCTACCATCCCGTGCTCCGTCATTGAGTACGTGAACGATTCACGTGCCATCGAGGAGAAAAAATATTGCGTAGTACGTGCCATCGAAGTGCACGACTCACTTACGCACTGCTTATCTCCATTTTCTTGCATGACACATGCACCTTGATGCTAGATGTCCCGCATGTTGGCAAAAGGATGAACAAAGCTCACTTCAAAAAAGAGAGTGGAAGAACATAGATTCCTGACGACCGAGAAGGAGCAAGGAACCTCGCGGTGGAGCGTCTGCACTCATAATATTTTATATCATTCAGCGATATAAAATTAACCAAATCTCTCCACATTCCTATACCATTCTATAGTGTGAGAATAAGAGAATAATTGGTTTCGTGCCAAAAATTGGCATGCCAATGTTTGGCATTGTGCCAAATATTGGCTACAACTTGGTTGGTTACAGAGTTGTTTTGCCTATCTCACATAAAGTTGTTGATGGCTCGTGTTCGCGTCAGTATTTTCCCCAGAGAGGAAGGGATGATGCAGCACAACTATGGTAGGTATTTCCCTCAGTGATGAGAGCATGGTTATCGAACTAGTAGGAGAACCACGCAACACTATGTAAACGGTACCTACACACAAAGAACAAATACTTGAAACCCGACGCATAAGAGGGGTTGTCAATCCCTCCCGCGTAAAAGATAGATAAATTTGTAGTAGATTGGATAAATAGATCTCGCGGAAACGTCAAATAAAATAAATAACAAAAATTTGCAGCAAGGTATTTTTGGGTTTTTAGAATAATAGATCTGAAAATAAAAGAGGCAAATAATAGATCGGAAAGCAAATATGATAAAGAATAGACCCGGGGGCCGTAGATTTCACTAGTGGCTTCTCTCGAGAAAAATAGCATACGGCGAGTAAACAAATTACTGTTGGGCAATTGATAGAACTTCAAATAATTATGACGATATCCAGGCAATGATCATTATATAGGCATCACGTCCAAGATTAGTAGACCGACTCCTGCCTGCATCTACTACTATTACTCCACACATCGACCGCTATGCAGCATGCATCTAGTGTATTAAGTTCATGGAGAAACGGAGCAATGCAATAAGAACAATGACATGATGTAGACAAGATCTATTCATGTAGGAATAGACCCCATCTTGTTATCCTTAATAGCAATGATACATACGTGCCATGTCCCCTTCTGTCACTAGGATTGAGCACCGTAAGATCGAACCCATCACAAAGCACCTCTTCCCATGGCAAGAAAAATCGATCTAGTTGGCCTAACTAAACCAAAGATTCGAAGAAGAAATACGAGGCTATAAGCAATCATGCATATAGAGATCAAAACTCAAATAACTTTCATGGATAAAATAGATCTGATCATAAACTCAAAGTTCACCGGATCCCAACAAACACACCGCAAAAAGAGTTACATCAAATAGATCTCCAAGAGACCATTGTATTGAGAATCAAAAGAGAGAGAGGAAGCCATCTCGCTACTGCCTACGGACCCGTAGGTCTACAATGAACTACTCACGCATCATTGGAGAGGCACCAATGAGGATGATGAACCCCTCCGTGATGGTGTCTAGATTGGATCTGGTGGTTCTGGAACTTGCGGCGACTGGAATTGTGTTTCGTCGACTCCCCTAGGGTTTTTGGATTTTTGGGGTATTTATAGAGCAAAGAGGCGGTGCAGGAGGCCACCGAGGTGGGCACAACCCACCAGGGCGCGCCTGGGCCCCCAGACGCGCCCAGGTGGGTTGTGCACCCCTCGGGGCACCCCTCTGGTACTTCTTCGGCCCAAGTTGTTCCTTCTGGTCCAGAAAAATCCTCCAAAAAGTTTCACTGCGTTTGGACTCCGTTTGGTATTGGTTTTCTGCGAAGTAAAAAACAAGCAAAAAACAGCAACTGGCACTGGGCACTATGTCAATAGGTTAGTCCCAAAAAATGATATAAAGTTGCTATAAAATGATTGTAAACATCCAAGAATGATAATATAACAACATGGAACAAGCAAAAAATTTAGATACATTGGAGACGTATCAGCATCCCCAAGCTTAATTCCTACTCGTCCTCGAGTAGGTAAATGATAAAATCAGAATTTTTGATGTGGAATGCTGCCTAACATGTTCATCACATATTATTTTCTTTTGTAGCATGGACATTTGGACTTTTATATGGTTCAAAGCAATAGTCTAGTTTTGACATGAAGATTTCAATACTCAAGCATATCAACAAGCAGCCATGTCTTTGAAAATATCAACACTAAAGCAAGTTATCCCTAGCCCATTATGCTCAATCATTGATCCATTCATGAAACACACTCGCATATTAGCTATACCCAATGCTCAAGTACGATCATAGTGCCCCTTAGTTGGTGCTTTATAAGAGAAGATGGAGACTCAAATAAAAATAAAAATTGCATAAAGTAAATAGAAAGGCCCTTCGCAGAGGGAAGTAGGGATTTGTAGAGGTGCCAGAGCTCAAAGCGAAAAAGATAGAGATAAAACATTTTGGGTGGCATGTTTTTCCTGTCAACGAAAATGATCGAGTAGTTCCCAATACTTTCCATGCTAGATATATCATAGGCGGTTCCCAAATAGAAAATAAAGTTTATTCTTTTTTCCACCATACTTTCACATTCCACGGCTAACCGTATCCACGGGTGCCGTCCATAAAAACACTTTCCAAGTAATTTATTATTTGACAACATAAAGTAAATTCATTTTTCATTTCAGGACTGGGCATCCCTAATACCTTTGCCATACTCTCGTGCAATGACAAGTGAATAAACACTCATCTTGAGAATAACACATCTAGCATGGAAAAATATCAGCCACCCCCTACCGTTTCATGAGCGGTACGAGCACACAAAAAGGAAGTTATTTTGAAAATTAGAGATGGCACATACAAATTTGCTTAGAACGGCAAGAGAATACTGCATATAGGTAGGCATGGTGGACTCATATGGCTAACTGGGTTTAAAGATTTTGGATGCACAAGTAGTAATCCCACTTAGTACAAGTGAAGGCTAGCAAAAAGATTGAGAAGCATCCAACCAAGAAACGAAAAATCTCATAAGTGAGCATTAAGCATAACTAACACCGAATAATGCACCATAAGTAGGATGTAATTTCATTGCATAACTATTGACTTTTGTTCTTGCATAGGGAATCACAAACCTTAACACCAATATTCTTACTAAAGCACAATTACTCATCAACATGACTCACATATTATATCATCATATCGCAAAACTATTACAAAGAATCAAGTTTATTTTGTCCAATGATATTAATGAAAGTTTTTATTATATCCCTCTTGAATATCTATCACTTTGGGACTAGTTTCATATGTTGCTTTTGATAGCTCAAATAGATCTAAGTGAAGAACATGAGCATAAATTTTTTCTTCTCTCAAAATAATATAAGTGAAGCATGAGAGAATTTCTTCAAAACTCTACTAACTCTCAAATAAATCTAAGTGAAGCATGAGAGCATTTCTTCAAAAATATTAAAGCACACCGTGCTCAAAAAGATATAAGTGAAGCACTAGAACAATTCCATAGCTCAAAAAATTTAAGTGAAGCATAAAGAGTAATTCTAACAAATCATACCATAATTTTGGCTCTCTTAAATAGGTGTGTCCAGCAAGGAGAGATGACACAAACTAAAAATCAAAACAAGCAAAGACTCATATAATACAAGACGCTCCAAGCAAAACTCATGATATGTGACGAATAAAAATATAGCTCCAAGTAAAATACCGATGGCCGTTAGAAGAAAGAGGGGATGCCACTCGGGGGCATCCCCAAGCTTAGTTGCTTGTTTCTCTTTGGATAATAGATTGGGGTGCCATGGGGCATCCCCAAGCTTAGGCTCTTCTTAGTCCTTATTCCTTCATCCATCGTGATCTCACCCAAAACTTGAAAACTGCAATCACACAAAACTCAACAAAACCTTCGTGAGATCCGTTAGTATAAGAAAACCAATCTTTACTTTAAGTACTGTAGAAAACCCATTCAATTTTTTATTGCATTATATCTATTGTATTCTAACTTTTCCATGGCTTATACCCACCGATACAACCCATAGGTTCATCAAAATAAGCACACAATGCAAAGAAACAGAATCTGTCAAAAACAGAATAGTCTGTAAAGATGCAAATGTCCTCATACTTCTGTACCTCCAAAAATTCTGAAAATTTTGGACAACAGAGGAAATTTGTATACCAATATTTTGTAAAAAATTCAGAATTTTTCGTCGTTTGTGTGAATCTAGACAATTATTTTACTAGATGCAAAAAATTTCTGTTTTTCAAAAAGATCAAATGAACTATCACCAAAGCTATCCCAAAGGCTTTACTTGGCACAAACACTAATTAAAACATTAAAAAAAATCATAACAGAGGCATAATTGTGCAAACACTCAAGAACAGAAAGAAAAAGGCAAAAATAAATTTTATTCATTGGTTGCCTCCCAACAAGCGCTATCGTTTTACGCCCCTAGCTAGGCATAAAGCATAGATTCAAGTATTGTCATCTTTCGTTCTAGATCCATAGGATGCCCTCATGATTGATTCATAAAGTGGCTTAATTCTTGTTCTAGGGAAGTATTTCATTCCCTTTCTTAGTGGAAATTGAAATTTAATATTGCCTTCTTTCATATCAATCACGGCACCAATAGTACGTAAAAACGGTCTACCAAGTATAATTGGACAAGACGGATTGCAATCAATATCAAGAACAATAAAATATATGGGCACATAATTCCTATTTGCAAGAATAAGAACATCATTAATTCTTCCCAAAGGCTTTTTAATAGTAGAATCCGCCAAGTGCAAATTTAAAGAACACTCTTCAATATTGGTATGACCAAGCACATCACATAAGGATTTCAGAATTGTGGAAACACTAGCACCCAAGTCACATAAAGCAAAACTCTCATAATTTTTAATCTTGACTTTGATAGTAGGTTCCCATTCATCATGTAATTTTCTAGGGATTGAAATCTCTAATTCCAATTTTTCTTCCAAAGCCTTCATCATAGCATCAACGATATGTTTAGTAAAAGCTTTATTTTGTTCATATGCGTGGGGTGAATTTATCATGGATTGCAACAAAGAAATACAATCAATCAAAGAGCAATTATCATAATTAAAGTCTTTGTAATCCAACAGAGTGGGCACATCACTAGTTAAAGTTTTGACTTCTCCAAACCCACTTTTATCAATTTTCTCAACAAGATTTTCACCCTCCAAATTACCGGGACGCCTTCTAACTAAAGTTGATTCCTCTTCAGTCCCTTTACCATCAATTTTAATTTTACTAAACAAGGAATCAATAGAAGAAACACCAATCACTTTAAGATCTTCATCATTTTTATCTTCTAAAGAGATTGGTTTAGTGGCCATTTGATTTACTAGGGTAGCTTGTGCATTGGATATTTTCCCTAACAAACTTTCAGCAAAAGCATGCTTAGATTGGAGGTTACAAACTTCTCTACTAATATCATCAAGTTGTTTTGTTATAGCATCCAGCACAACAGAGTGTTCCTTAAGTTCCTCGGTGAAATATTTATTATGCTCAAATTGTGTGGTCATATATTCCTTAGTACTTTTCTCAATTTCAAGAAAAATATTAGGGTAAGGAACGTCATAATATTTTCTTTGAGGCATCATGACTTCGCAAACAAGATTGCACACAAAAACAGATCTGACGAGAAAACGGCGAACGAAAAAGAGGGCGAATAAAACGGCAAATTTTTGTGAAGTGAGGGAGATGAAAATGAGAGGCAAATGGCAAATAATGTAAATTGCAAGGAGATGAGATTTGTGATTAGGAACCTGATAGATGTTGATGATGTCTCCCCGGCAACGGCGCCAGAAATCCTTTCTTGATAGCTCGTGTCCGCGTCAGTATTTTCCCCGAAGAGGAAGGGATGATGCAGCACAACTACGGTAGGTATTTCTCTCAGTGATGAGACCAAGGTTATCGAACCAGTAGGAGAACCACGCAACACTATGTAAATGGTACCTGCACACAAAGAACAAATACTTGCAACCCGACGCGTAAGAGGGGTTGTCAATCCCTCCCGGGTAAAAGATAGATAAATTTGTAGTAGATTGGATAAATAGATCTCGCGGAAACGCAAAATAAAATAAATAACAAAAAATTGCAGCAAGGTATTTTTGGGTTTTTAGAATAATAGATCTGAAAATAAAAGAGGCAAATAATAGATCGGAAAACAAATATGGTAAAGAATAGACCCGGGGGCCGTAGATTTCACTAGTGGCTTCTCTCGAGAAAAATAGCATACGGCGGGTAAACAAATTACTGTTGGGCAATTGATAGAACTTCAAATAATTATGACGATATCCAGGCAATGATCATTGTATAGGCATCACGTCCAAGATTAGTAGACCGACTCCTGCCTGCATCTACTACTATTACTCCACACATCGACCGCTATCCAGCATGCATCTAGTGTATTAAGTTCATGGAGAAACGGAGTAATGCAATAAGAACGATGACATGATGTAGACAAGATCTATTCATGTAGGAATAGACCCCATCTTGTTATCCTTAATAGCAATGATACATACGTGTCATGTCCCCTCCTGTCACTAGGATTGAGCACCGTAAGATCGAACCCATCACAAAGCACCTCTTTTCATGGCAAGAAAAATCGATCTAGTTGGCCTAACTAAACCAAAGATTCAAAGAAGAAATACGAGGCTATAAGCAATCATGCATATAAGAGATCAAAACTCAAATAACTTTCATGGATAAAATAGATCTGATCATAAACTCAAAGTTCATCGGATCCCAACAAACACACCACAAAAAGAGTTACATCAAATAGATCTCCAAGAGACCATTGTATTGAGAATCAAAAGAGAGAGAGGAAGCCATCTAGCTACTGCCTACGGACCTGTAGGTCTACAATGAACTACTCACGCATCATTGGAGAGGCACCAATGAGGATGATGAACCCCTCCGTGATGGTGTCTATATTGGATCTGGTGGTTCTGGAACTTGCCGCGGCTGGAATTGTGTTTCGTCGACTCCCCTATGGTTTTTGGATTTTCGGGGTATTTATAAAGCAAAGAGGTGGTGCGGGAGGCCACCGAGGTGGGCACAACCCACCAGGGCGCGCATGGGCCCCCAGACGCGCCCAGGTGGGTTGTGCCCCCCTCGGGGCACCCCTCTGGTACTTCTTCGGCCCAAGTTGTTCCTTCTGGTCCAGAAAAAATCTCCAAAAAGTTTTGCTGCGTTTGGACTCCATTTGGTATTGATTTTCTGTGAAGTAAAAACAAGCAAAAAATAGCAACTGGCACTGGGCACTATGTCAATAGGTTAGTCCCAAAAAATGATATAAAGTTGCTATAAAATGATTGTAAAACATCCAAGAATGATAATATAACAGCATGGAACAAGCAAAAATTATAGATACATTGGAGACGTATGAGTTGCCAATAGATGGCAAGTCTTGGTATTGCCAATATTTGACGATGCCAACATTTGGCTAGCCAAATATTGGCAGCAAACCAATCATGCTCTAACTTTGAATGTAAGCCATTAATTCACTATATCCAATGGTCAATAGTTGGAAAATCCAAACAAAACTAGCCATTGGATCAACTCTTTAGCACTCAGATTGTTGCCACCTTGCACATCCTGCTGCAACGCAGAAACTACTGCGCTATCTAGTGAACCATCCCGAACATTCATGCGAAGCCGTGGAGACTTGCAGGGCATGTGCTCATGCAACATGTGGGTTCACAACTTCACATGCTGTCATAGTCAGCTTCCCCATTTCTTTTCTTTACTTTTCTCTAAGAAGTACTCCCTCCGTAAACTAATATAAGAGTGTTTAGATCACTACTTTAGTGATCTAAACACTCTTATAGGGAGTACAAGCCTGCCCTGTACGTGAATAAATCTTGCTTGCTGCACTTACGTACGTGGCAGGACATGGTATCCAATCTCCATTTAGTTACTAATTTTGTGTTACCAAAGAAAACACGTGGTTCATTTTTAAATTAAAGTAGTCAAAACCAGCATGGAGCTAATCAGTCACACTGAACATTCTTTTCTACCGGCAAAAAAATGAACATTTTGTTCTGATATATTTGCAAAAAGATATATTCATAATCTCACATGTTATTGTCGACTACCCAAATGTTAATTTATTACTATTTAGAGCATGCACGGTGCTTCATAAGACAGTTTTATCTTAAGCTTGTCACTTAATCTAGAGGAGACATCAAAATATGTTGTAGTGGGTTATTTTTAGTCTTATCTTTGATAACGCGATATTTATAAATATTTGGTGAGACATATTGTTGGTAAGAGATCATCTATTAATCAAGAGAAGACATGCATTTTCTTATGGTCTCTCTCATCCACCTCATCATTTATCCTACATGGCAGTCCAATGATAATACAATTATAAACATGTAAAACCGGTTACCATTATTTTCGTAAGTTGGTTGTAATGTTACCTGCAATTAAATAATAAAAAACATGTAATAACATCTCTATATCATTGGGAAAAAACATCTATAGGTTTGGCATGTGTATTTTAATTAGGTATATGTTTCTGTATGATAATTAACGTGCAAAGCACGCTGAAACACATCATACATCGCCCACCTCATGCATTCACCATATTCCTCGACCTCCGTGCGACACCTAGTTATAGTATATCCAGGAGCCCGTATCGCTTCTCGCTCCTCGTCCTTATAGCCTGCTGACTGTACCTTATTATAATTGCTCTTTGAGCAAAGGGCCTCCCTAAGCCCGCATTAATTTCCTGGGCATGTTTCTTTCTACTCAATGTTGCGTGCACTTTGAGCATGTTAGGAACTCCACTGCTAGTTTGCTGGCTCATCTTGCAATTGACGCTGACGCATTGCAGCACTCCTGCAAGGCCTAGAGGTTAATTTGAGAACAAGTACACAGAGGTTAATTTGACATACATGACTTATAAGTTGACATAAGTCATATCACTTTTTTTGGAAACATGTCATAAAGTAACGCGGTAGACCTTCGATTAACATGTGTTAAAAAATGGCTCATCTTGCAATTGACGCTGACACATTGCAGCACTCCGGCAAGGCCCGGAGGTTAATTTGAGAACAAGTACACAGAGGTTAATTTGACATACATGACTTATAAGTTGACAGAAATCATATCACTTTTTTTGGAAACATGTTGTAAAGTAACAAAATAGACCTTCTTTCAAGCCAATCAACATGTGTTCAAAAAAACTAAAATTATCAAAAAGTAACACGATAGACCTTCTTCAAGCCAATTAACATGTGTTCAAAAAACAAAAAATGTCAAAAATTACAAAACAAGGACCTCGAGGTTAATTCAACTAATAGGACGGAGCACTATATACATTCAAGGTAATGTTTACAGTGACCCATCAAATCAGTTAATTTAACATCGAGACCACTTCCCATCCAGTCACCCATATGATGACTACTCCAGTCTCAGCACAGTTAACTTGGGAGTTCTATTAGATGAGCTATCGGTAGGGAAGCTGGTCCTTACTGCTATAGGATGCCTCTTCGCATCCTTTATTGCGTACCCGGATAACCGCTTGTTGCCGCCCAATGGTCAATGTCATGTCCCCCACGAATGTAGAAGCTTCCCTCCCTCGTCTAGCTGGTTCGCGCGTTTTCCCCTGTTTTTTGCCGCCTTCCCACCTATAGAACCGCCTTGCGCCGGCCAATTCCTCTCCAAACACCTAGTGAGGCAGTTGAACTGAACAAGTCTAGACTTGTTTCTAGTGGATATGTTGATGTGGCACTGGAAGGGTGTGATAGCTGACTCTGACGAAATAATTGACTAGCACGTTGGCATACATGAGCATGGGGCCCACTTGTCAGCGTGCTGGACGGAGGAAGGAACGCAAAGACAAAATGGAGCGCGAAAGGGTGCGAATCGATTGGCTCACGTGTGATGACCACTGGAGCAATCCACTCAGATTGTACGTTAAAAAATTCATGCAAACACGGCCGGTTATACTATGAGTAGGTGACCGTGCGCTTGGCTCTTAGCCTCTTCCGGAAGTCGAACAATGATGATGGTACTACAGTATATATACTTCTGGCAATCTGACACCGAATGAACTGATGCACTTCCACCGCTTGTATAAAGCCCACTATTGTAAGCAAAAGCTTCTCTTCGTGTTGCGAGCCACCGCGCGCGCATGGACGAGGGAGAGGGCGTAGTAAGCAAGCTTCTCATCGTTCTGCGAGTTGACGGGACACATCAAAGTTATTTAGTACTCTCTCCAAAAAGGGCCGACCATGTCCATGGCTACCATCCCATGCTCCGTCATTGAGTACGTGCACGATTCACATGCCATCGAATAGAATAACTTAATTTATAAAAAACACGCCACCGCGTCATGGTCGAAATTTGATTCGTCCACGTGTGGTTCCCATGAACAACTACTACACTCGCCAAATTATCACTGGAGCTACCTCTTCGTACAGAAATGAGCTCACCGTGTACCCGCGCGTGAGTATTAGGGAAAGAGGCAAAGAGTACCTGCGTCGGTGCCTGCACCTCTTCTCTTTGTGCTCGTATTCCTTTTTTCGGGTGATTCGTGCATGTACTCCACCTACGTTCTTGACCGTTGGTGAGTCTCTCCTACTACTTAACTGCATTTTCTTGCATTACACATGGACCTGGATGCTGGATGTCCCACGTGTCGGCAAAACGAAGAAGAACGCTTTCCGCTGACCGAGAAGGAGCAAGGAACCTCCCGGTGGAGCGTCTGGACTCTTAATATTTTATATTCGGTGATATAAAATCTACCCAATCTCCTCCACATCCTAGTAGACCAAAAGAGTCCGAAACACGGCAGCCAAGTGTAGTTACATCGTACATGGCCCACCTCACGCTATCAGCATATTTCTTGGCCTCCGTGCGACACCTAGCTCTAGTAATCCACCAGCCCATATCGCTTCTCGCTCCTCGTCTCTCTCAAAGTGCAGCGGGCTGGCAATTTTGCCTTCTATTGAGGTTGGTTAACTCACACTCGCTCCCACATGTTAGTGACATGCCAAGAGCATTCTAAAAAAAATACTGTACTCTATTGTTATGCCAAGAGCATTCTAAAAAAAATACTGTACTCTATTGTTATGCCAAGAAGAGGAAGCGCTTTGACCGACGGACCAAACGAGACAGGCGTGTCGTGCCGTGAGTGGGTCCAGTTTCTCGTTTTGAACTTGTTTGGTGTAGTAGTAACACTTTTTGCACCTTCATAGAATGATGAAAATCCCCGCTAAAAAGGCGCTTTGCTTTCTGTTAATCCCGTCAACCATTCTTGTTTTGTGCATTAATTTGTTAAGTGCCATGATTAAGATATAATTAACCAATGCATATAAAAGATTCTTGTTTAGTGATGTAGTACTCCTCACGCATGCATGCATTGCGATTAGTACTACTCTCTTCATCCATGCGTTGCGATTAGTAATGTATTCTTCGAGGTTGCCTTTGACTATTGATAAGATTTTATATAATTTGAAAATTATATCATTCGAAGATCCTTTCACGTACGAAATTGACGGTATGCTTTGAGCAACTTGCATGTCAGTTAGTCTCGAAAAATGCTTTAGGCCCTATATATACATCGACAGATGGAGTACATGATACTAGCAAACGCTCACCATCTAGTAGTTCATTGGTTGGTTTCAATTTTTGAATTGAGTAGTGCTAGTACACTTGATGTTGTGCTACTACCGTCCAATATTCGCGTATGGTGGTTTCTAGAATAAAAAAATGAGGTAGTACTTACTGTGGGAAAGGTGAAGTGATGGTTGCTTCGTCCGAGCAACTTATTACTCTGGGAATATTGGAGTACTAGCGGATTCAACGAAGAGTGAAATGATGGTTGCTTCATCCGAGCAACTTATTGTGGCGAAGGTGGGGCTCTGTTATTTGACTGCTCACTAGTCATTATTACTGCGGCGCAGCAACCGGGGTGAATCTCCCCTGCAGTTGTGCACTCAATATTGGTGCATGACAGGTGGAGCCAGATGAAGGATGTCCCACATATCGGTGAAACAAAGTTGAATGGTTTCTGGCATTGCTATCAATCTTTCAGGATTTGTTTATATGTACGCATAATTTTCCAGCATAATGAAATTGTACTATAATGCTATGAAGGTTCCAACTTTGGTTCCCACAGAAAAAAAAGGTTTCAACTTAGGATTCATGTGTCCTCTTGCCTCAAGATTGTCTCGTTGCAACATTCCATCAAATACAAATGAAACTACCATGGCTGCTAATGCATCTCAATGATTCGCAGATCAGCGCCAATATTCACATCACAACTGAAGACAAAGTTGTGAGAAGGTGTACAAATAAAGAAAAATATATAATTGATCGATGTTGTTCGTAGGCATGGCTCCATTTCCTGGCCACGGTGTTCATTGGTTGGCAGCTAGTTTCATGCAGCTCTGTAGCCAAGAAAGAGGTGTATGGAGGACATCACAATCCGATCATTTTGTGCAGTTCCACTAAAATCGAGCTGATCATCCCTATTTGCAAAGATATTCAGTCAGTGTGATTACAATAATAGTGGAACTAGATGATGAAACATAACACTCACAAATAGAAGCCGATCACCTCTTCGATCTCTCTTTAAGATTAACTACTTGTTGGAGAAGATTAGGCTCGGAGTTGGATGAGGAGGATAGCAAAACCAATCTCCCTTTCTGCAGTCCCACAGAAATGTAAAAATGTTGCATATGTGACATTTTGGTGGAACTGCACAAAACACGCTTAAGAAAAAAGTGATTTGTGCAGTTCACCAAAAGGTCACAATAGCAACGAGGTGAAATGGATAGCCCTATTTGCAAAAAGAGGTAGAAAGGAAATAATTACTGCCCAATAACTGTTGAAGACACATACGCCGACAAATAAGAAAGGATATTCCATGTCATAAGGGAAATATAGCAGCATGGTGGATTATCAAAAATGGTGTGAGGACGAGATTGCAAGATGGAAAGTACGTCGGACGAGCTACGTTTTGGGCAAAGAACTAGGGAAGATCCACATGCAGGATTTTCCACATGCAGCAATGTGGGAAGATGGGCAGTGGAGCAAGGCCGGAGGGGATACTTGGGGGTCGTCGGGATGTAACTAGGAGGGCGGCGGTGGGCGGGATCTGCCCATACTGCGGCAGCGAGAAAGTGGCGTAGGCCCTACCGTGCCGGAGCTTGGTCAGAGAGAACGGCGGGTACCGCAGATCGAGACGTGCTGCCTCGACACCGTCGAATGGAGAAACAATGCACATCCTCCCTTTCCGCCGGCGGACGGGATGCGGCCGGATCAGTGACCAACGGTGAGAGAGAGAGGCCACCGCCGCCTTGTGTGAGATACTGTGAAGAGAGACAAACCTCGGCAGGCAGGCTCCATTGTATATAGTGGAGCGGACTACTTTTTTCTCCGTAACAATCATTTTATATTCTGTGTACGTGCCATTGAGCAATATAACTTTATTTAAAAATAATGCGCCAACGCATCAAGTCAAACTTTGTTTCGTGCACGCGTGGTACATGACCTCCGTAAGTAAACAACCGCTACATGCTCTCAAATTAGCACGTGAGCTGCCATTTCGTACAAAAGTGAGCTCCACCGTGCACCCGCGCGGGTGTGGCTGGGCACGAAGCATGAGTACGTGCACCTATTCTCTTCGTGTACATACACCACCTACTTGGGTTTGTGTGAGAGAGATTGAAAGCACAAGTGCTCCCTGGGTGATTTTGGTAATTAATGTCAACATATCTCTTGTTGGACTAATACTTTCATCTAGTATATTTCAGATGAGTTCAACAGTGGAGTGGCAGGACAAGAGGATGTGGAACCCCTTCAAGATGCTAAGGTCACATATTGGCAAAAGCTCAAGACTCTACATTTTCATTTTTAGTGATCCAAGATCACATTGAGTCCATAAGAAAGCCAATACTATTAAAAGGGGATGAGGTGTTGCTTAATGGCTTGCTTGCTCAAAATGCTTAGTGATATGCTCCAAAAGCCCTCAACCACTTTCTCATTTCCACATATGTCCTAAACCTAAAGTCAAACTCGGCCCCACCGATTTGATCTATCCGGCGCCACCGAGTTCACTTGACATAGCCACTGCCAGAAACCCTAATCAGTTCGGTCTTACCGATGGGATCTCGGTCTCACCGAGATGGGCTTGCAAACTCTCTGTTGCCTACTGCAATTATTTCGGTCTCACCGAAATAGGTAGTCGGCCCCACCGAGTTTGCTTGGCCAACTCTCTGTTTGCTTATTACTAAAATTGGTCTCACTGAGTTTGTGTAATCGGTCAAACCAAGATGAGGTTTTACCCTAACCCTAGCACATCAGTCCCACCGAGTTGACCTTGTCGGTCCCACCGAAAATCCTAACGTTCACATTTTGAACTGAATAGGTCTGACCGAGTTTCACTATTCGGTCCCACCGAGTTTGGTAAATTGTGTGTAATGGTTAGATTTTGTGTGGAGGCTATAAATACCCTGCCACCCCCTTCTCCATTTGTGAGAGAGCCATCAGAACGTGCCTACACTTCCACTACTCATTTTCTGAGAGAGAACCACCTACTCATGTGTTGAGACCAAGACATTCCAATCCAACCACTAGAATCTTGATCTCTAGCCTTCCCCAAGTTGCTTTCCACTCAAATCATCTTTCCATCATATCCAAATCTGTGAGAGAGAGTTGAGTGTTGGGGAGACTATCATTTGAAGCACAAGAGCAAGGAGTTCATCATCAACACACCATCTATTACCTTTTGGAGAGTGGTGTCTCCTAGATTGGTTAGGTGTTACTTGGGAGCCTCCGTCAAGATTGTGGAGTTGAACCAGGGAGTTTGTAAGGGCAAGGCGATCGCCTACTTCGTGAAGATCTACCCAAGTGAGGCAAGTCGTTCGTGGGCAATGGCCATGGTGGGATAAACAAGGTTGCTTCTTCGTGGACCCTTCGTGGGTGGAGTCCTCCGTGGACTCGCGCAACCATTACCCTTTGTGGGTTGAAGTCTCCACCAACGTGGATGTACGATAGCACCACCTTTCGGAACCACGCCAAAAATCTCCGTGTCTCCAATTGCGTTTGCACACTCCAATCCCATCCCTTTACATTCTTGCAAGTTGCATGCTTTACTTTCTGCTGCTCATATACTCTTGCCATGCTTGCTTGAAATGTATTGTGAATGTTTAAACTTGTGCTAAAACTCCACCTTAACTTGAAGAACTTAAAAACTGCTACTTTTATTTGTTGAGGGTCTAATCACCCCCATCTAGACACCTCTTCTCGATCCTTTCAATTTGTATCAGAGCATTGGTCTCCATTGCTTTCGTTTAATCACCATTGGAGGAAGATGGATGAGTCTACGATGGGGAGTTTTAGACATAGAGTGCCCATACTTGATGGAGAGTTCTTTATTGCTTGGAAAAATGAGATGCTTGAGATTTTCAATGAATATCACTTGAACAAGTATACTACTAGCCCTTGTGAGCCTCTTGTTGATCCTTTGCATCCTACCCCCAATGAGTCTCTCGACATGATTCGCAATCTTAGAACTGTCAATCTTATCACTAGAGGATTGCCTAGAAACTTGATAGCTCGCTTGCCTACTCTTGATTGTGCCTACACTATATGGAGATTTCTTGAGGAATGATTTCCAAACTACTCCTTGAAAATCTTAGATGAGATTCTTCATAAGTCCATTGCTTTAAATAAGATGAGCCCTAATGATCCTAAGTTTGGTGATTGTCTATTTGAGCTTCGTGACCTTATGCGTGCCAAAGGAGATGTTGGAATCATTAGCAATATCATCTCGGAAGTCATTAGAATTCATAAATATGCACATTGTCATGGTCAGAAAACTAATGAATCACTCTCTCTAGGTAATGATCAATCACAAGACGATGTTGAACATGGATACTATGATGAGGATGATGATAGTGACTTTGATCTCGATGAGTCTATGAGACACTTTGGTCTTATGGCTAATCTTCGCGGCTACATGGCTGGAGGAAAGGAATGGTTTCTTGATAGTGGATGTACTGATCACATGACCGGAGACAAGGATATGTTTCGTGAGCTCGCTGAAAACAACGGCCCTAGAAAGTATGTTACTTTTGGTGATAACTCAAAGGGTAAGGTGGTTGGCCTTGGTAAGGTGGCCATCTCACATGATAGCTCCATCCAAAATGTCATGCTCGTTGAATCTCTTGGCTATAATTTACTTTCTGTATCTAGACTAGCCGATTTCGGTTTCAATGTCCTATTTACTGAAGTAGATTGCCAAGTGTTTCGAAGAGATAATCATAAAATGGTCTTTACCGGCATACGCAGAGGTGATCTATACATTGTTGATTTCACTAAAAAGGCTCAACCTAGAACTTGCTTAATTGCTAAATCTTCTAAAGGCTGGTTGTGGCATAGAAGGTTAGGTCATGTGGGCATGCGAAATCTTGATAGGCTTATTAAAGGTGATCACATCCTTGGAGTGAAAGATGTTATATTTGACAAGGATAGATTGTGCAGTGCTTGTCAAGCAGGAAAACAGGTTGGAGGAAGCCACCCCATGAAGAACATCATGACCACGAGAAGACCACTCGAGCTACTTCATATGGATCTTTTTGGTCCAAACGCCTATAAAAGTCTCGGTGGAAATTCATTTGGTTTAGTCATAGTCGATGATTTTTCAAGATTTACGTGGGTGTTCTTTCTTGATGATAAGTCGCAGGTCCAAAAGATCTTCAAGAACTTCGCTAGGAAGGCCCAAAATCAATTTGAAGTGAAGATCAAGAAGGTTCGCAGCGACAACGGAATGGAGTTCAAGAACACCAATGTGGACAGCTTTCTTGACGAAGAAGGGATTTCACATGAGTTCTCGGCTACGTACACGCCTCAACAAAATGGAGTTGTTGAGAGGAAGAACCGGACGCTCATTGAAATGGCGAGAACGATGCTTGATGAATACAAGACGCCAAAACACTTTTGGGCGGAAGCGGTTGAGACAGCTTGTCATGCGACAAATCTTCTATATCTTCACAAGCTACTCGGCAAGACGGCATACGAGCTTCTCACCGGTAACAAACCACAAGTTGGATACTTTCGAGTATTTGGCTCAAAGTGCTACATTCTTGATAAGCATCGTCGTTCGAAATTTGCTCCTAAATCTCATGAAGGTTTCCTACTCGGTTACGGCTCAAACTCTTACACTTACCGTGTCTACAACAATTTCACCCAAAAGGTTGAAGAGATGGTAGATGTGAAGTTTGATGAATCTAACGGCTCGCAAGTAGAGCAATTGCCAATTGATGTAGGAGACAAAGACCCTTCGGAAGCAATCCAAGACTTGTCTATTGGCAAGGTTCGTCCAACAGAGGTGAAGGAGAGTACCTCATCCGTCCAAGTGGAAGCTTCTACCTCACAACAAGGTGAACCACGAGTTGACCCGGAGGCATCCACAAGTGGGACACGCCAAAATGAAGAAAACGAGGAAGTACACCAAGATGAACCACATCGACCTCCCTCACCACCTCCACAAGAGAACAAAAACACCAACAATGATGAAAGCCAAGAGGAAGAACAAGATGTTGAAGAAGATGTTCCACCCTGACCTAAGCAAAAGCTCTCACGAGTTAGAGCAAGAGTCTCAAGAGATCATCCCATCGAAAAAATCTTTGACGATATCCAAACGGGGAGAATTACACGCTCTAAAACACGCTTAGCTAACTTTTGTGAGCATTACTCATTTATCTCTAGCATTGAACCTATGAGGGTTGAAGAAGCTCTAGAAGATCCAGATTGGATAAATGCCATGCACGAAGAGCTACACAATTTCGAGAGGAACCAAGTTTGTACATTGGTTGAGAAGCCCGACAATGACCACAACATCATCGATACCAAATGGGTGTTTTGCAACAAGCAAGACGAAGATGGACAAGTCATTCGCAACAAGGCACGTCTCGTCGCCCAAGGATACACTCAAGTCGAAGGTATGGACTATGGTGAGACATATGCCCCCGTTGCTAGACTTGAGTCCATACGAATCTTACTTGCCTATGCAAATCATCATGATATTACCTTGTACCAAATGGACATCAAAAGTGCTTTTCTAAATGGTGAAATTGAGGAGGAAGTTTATGTTAAACAACCTCCCGGCTTTGTCAATCCTAAGAAACCTAATCATGTTTACAAACTTCACAAAGCTCTTTATGGTCTTAAACAAGCTCCTAGAGCGTGGTATAAATGCTTGACCAAGTTCCTTATTGAAAATGGCTTTGAGATTGGAAAAATTGATTCAACACTTTTTACTAAAAGGGTTAATGGTGAATTATTTGTGTGCCAAATTTATGTGGATGATATCATATTTGGTTCAACTAACCCTCATTTTAGTGAAAAGTTTGGAAGGCTAATGTCGGAGAAGTTTGAGATGTCTATGATGAGTGAACTAAAGTTCTTTCTTGGTTTGCAAATCAAGCAAACTAAGGAGGGTACCTTTGTCTCTCAAACAAAGTACACCAAGGACTTATTCAAGAAGTTCAACATGCAAGAATACAAAGGTATGAGTACACCCATGCCTACTAGTGGACATCTTGACTTGACCAAGGATGGCGAACCGGTTGACCAAAAGGTTTACCGCTCTATGATTGGTTCATTGTTATATCTATGTGCCTCTCGTCCCGATATTATGCTAAGTGTGTGCATGTGTGCACGATATCAAGCGTCCCCCAAAGAATGTCATCTTAAGGCTGTGAAAAGGATAGTGAGATACCTAATTCACACACCAAACTTTGGCATTTGGTATCCTAAGAGGTCTTCTTTTGATCTTGTTGGCTACTCCGATTCGGACTATGCCGGAGACAAGGTTGATAGAAAGTCCACTTCGGGTACTTGTCAATTTCTTGGTAGATCTCTTGTGTCTTGGTCTTCCAAGAAACAAAACTCGGTATCCTTATCGACCGCTAAAGCGGAATACATTGCCGCTGGTTCATGTTGTGCTCAATTACTTTGGATGACCCAAACTCTTAAAGATTATGGGATCTATGTGAGACATGTTCCATTGCATTGTGATAATGAGAGTGCTATTAAGATTGCTCACAATCCCGTGCAACATTCTCGAACTAAGCATATTGAAGTTCGTCATCATTTCATTCGAGATCATGTTGCTAAAGGAGATATCGATCTTAAGCATGTGCGTACCGATAAGCAATTGGCTGATATATTCACCAAACCGCTTGATGAGAAAGTATTTTGCCGTTTGAGAGGTGAATTGAACATCATTGATGCTTCAAATTTGGAGTAGAAACTCCATTTGGATGCATGCAAGGCATGAGCCTTTATATGACTAATCCTTGATATTTCTCTTATGAAGATGATCATATATCTTGGACCTACTTATACCCTTGCATGTTATCTAACCCTTGTAGGTACTTGGATGAGCCCAACTCTATGAGATTGCAACTCACTCACATCCTAAGCAATCCCTACATTGCCAAGTCTCTACAATATGGTGGTCGAAGGCAAGGAAGCATGAATCCATTCAATATATCCTTTGACAATATATCAAATTTCATTTGGTATCAAGTTTCATTATTGTCATTTTGGACACACAAGTGCTCTTCCTTGCAAGACTAACCCATGTAGGAAGGTGAACTCAAACTACAAGTGGTGCTCCCAACTCTTGATGAACTACATCAACCTTGAGCATCCAACACAAGATCAACTACATGATCAAGATCAACACCATCACACAAGGTATGTTATTCCATCTTAGAGAAGCTTTACCCCAAGACATGGGTTAAAGCAACTCAACAAGATGTGAATACATCAAAATGCTTAAACGAAAAATGGCCACCCCATTTTTAGCTTAAACTATGAGTATGACCTATGATCAAGTGACTTCACTTGGCTCCTACGTCAATATACTCTAACATAGGTGACTTTGTCACCGACCAATTCTAGATGAAGCTCTCTTGTGTTTTTCTGTGTTTTTGCATTTGTTTCTTGCATACATATTCCCCTTTCAAAAAAAATTTCATCTAGATTTCTTTTCTTTTCTTTGATTATTTTCTGCATTCCCTGCATCTAATTCTTTGCAAATCTTTCAGTTAATTCCTTGCAAATCTTTGTGAGATCTTATTTGCCTAGTGAGCTGAGATGACAAAAGTTTTCTCTGTGCTGAACTCGGCCTCACCGATCTTTTCTTCTCGGCTAGACCGAACCAACTCGGTGTCACCGACTAAAAAGATTCGGTGTTACTGATTTCATCACTAAGGAAACACTTTGCCATTTGCATCCTGCATATCTGTTCCAGCATCCACTCGATGATTCTTATCCTCTACCAGCATCCGAAATTACATAATGCTTTGTAATGTGACTCAAGGACCAAACCTACTTGACTCATGCTCCAGAAGATCCCTTCTTGGAAATTGATGTCAAAGGGGGAGAGAGAGAACATCAAAGCTCAACCATATCTAAGGGAGACTTCTTAGCCATCCCAGATGCCTGGTATTCATAGAGGAGAGAAGCCACATGTCTTTAAGAGGGGAAAGACATGTTAGTAGATGTTTCTTTGAGTATGTTGTTATGTCTTTCTTTGCTCTGATTTTCTGTTACCCTACCTTCTCCCATTATCCAGTATTAGATTCAGGGGGAGTAAGATATCTAAGGGAAGAAAATCTTTGAAATTCATTGCACATCTTGATATCTTGGGGACAAGTCAATATCCAAATAGAGTACTAAGTACTTACTCACTACATGTCATCCCAGTCTTGGTACTCTTGTGGTTTCCTGTTCTTGCTCTACTTAGTAGATGTTCCTATGTTATCTAACCCTATTTTCTCAGGTTCATCTCTTCCAAAGTCAGCTCAAGACCACAAGGTAAGTATATGCATCACACTCAGGTGCATGAGGATCTCTTGCTGATGTACATATTGTTTGCAAGAAGGACTCATGAACATGTAGGTACATTTTCTGCACTTTAAATCATTTGCTCTGATGCATATAGCCAAGATACATGTAACTCGTTACTTGCTCTGACATGCTTATGCACTCACATGGTATTATATTCTACCTTCACATGATTGCATACATGTAGGGGGAGCCAATGCATGTTGCATGTTCTTCCAAAGCTTTACTTGTTAAACTTCATATCTTTATCTAAAAGCTTTGATGTATGTTGTCATCAATTACCAAAAAGGGGGAGATTGAAAGCACAAGTGCTCCCTGGGTGATTTTGGTAATTAATGTCAACATATCTCTTGTTGGACTAATACTTTCATCTAGTATATTTCAGATGAGTTCAACAGTGGAGTGGCAGGACAAGAGGATGTGGAACCCCTTCAAGATGCTAAGGTCACATATTGGCAAAAGCTCAAGACTCTACATTTTCATTTTTAGTAATCCAAGATCACATTGAGTCCATAGGAAAGCCAATACTATTAAAAGGGGATGAGGTGTTGCTTAATGGCTTGCTTGCTCAAAATGCTTAGTGATATGCTCCAAAAGCCCTCAACCACTTTCTCATTTCCACATATGTCCTAAACCTAAAGTCAAACTCGGCACCACCGATTTGATCTATCCGGCACCACCGAGTTCACTTGACATAGCCACTGCCAGAAACCCTAATCAGTTCGTTCTTACCGATGGGACCTCGTTCTCACCGAGATGGGCTTGCAAACTCTCTGTTGCCTACTGCAATTATTTCGGTCTCACCGAAATAGGTAGTCGGCCCCACCGAGTTTGCTTGGCCAACTCTCTGTTTGCTTATTACTAAAATCGGTCTCACCGAGTTTGTGTAATTGGTCAAACCGAGATGAGGTTTTACCCTAACCCTAGCATATCGGTCCCACCGAGTTAACCTTGTCGGTCCCACCGAAAATCCTAATGTTCACATTTTGAACTGAATCGGTCTGACCGAGTTTCACTATTCGGTCCCACCAAGTTTGGTAAATTGTGTGTAACGGTTAGATTTTGTGTGGAGGCTATAAATACCCCTCCACCCCCTTCTCCATTTGTGAGAGAGCCATCAGAACGTGCCTACACTTCCACTACTCATTTTCTGAAAGAGAACCACCTACTCATGTGTTGAGACCAAGACATTCCAATCCAACCACTAGAATCTTGATCTCTAGCCTTCCCCAAGTTGCTTTCCACTCAAATCATCTTTCCACCATATCCAAATCTATGAGAGAGAGTTGAGTGTTGGGGAGACTATCATTTGAAGCACAAGAGCAAGGAGTTCATCATCAACACACCATCTATTACCTTTTGGAGAGTGGTGTCTCCTAGATTGGTTAGGTGTTACTTGGGAGCCTCCGTCAAGATTGTGGAGTTGAACCAAGGAGTTTGTAAGGGCAAGGAGATCGCCTACTTCGTGAAGATCTACCCAAGTGAGGCAAGTCCTTCGTGGGCGATGGCCATGGTGGGATAGACAAGGTTGCTTCTTCGTGGACCCTTCATGGGTGGAGCCCTCCGTAGACTCGCGCAACCGTTACCCTTCGTGGGTTGAAGTCTCCACCAACGTGGATGTACGATAGCACCACCTATCGGAACCACACCAAAAATCTCCGTGTCTCCAATTGTGTTTGCACACTCCAATCCCATCCCTTTACATTCTTGCAAGTTGCATGCTTTACTTTCCGCTGCTCATATACTCCTGCCATGCTTGCTTGAAATGTATTGTGAATGTTTAAACTTGTGCTAAAACTCCACCTTAACTTGAAGAACTTAAAAACTGCTACTTTTCTTTGTTGAGGGTCTAATCACCCCCCCCCCTCTAGACACCTCTTCTCGATCCTTTCAGAGATACAAACCTAGAGAGAGA
This sequence comes from Thinopyrum elongatum, assembly GCA_011799875.1. Taxonomy (NCBI): domain Eukaryota; kingdom Viridiplantae; phylum Streptophyta; class Magnoliopsida; order Poales; family Poaceae; genus Thinopyrum; species Thinopyrum elongatum. The sequence goes on along the minus strand of CM022297.1, from coordinate 304,708,845 downwards.
TGATGTGTGGATTCGTGAGTGTTTTTGGGGGGGTGCGTGAGAGATAGACATGGAATATGTGTCGATGTTAGCTCAAACAAAAAATGTAACATATGCAATGTGTGTGAAACAGAGGCCTGGATATATCATATATAGAGGGGGCAATCCATGAGAAGAGAGTGGAGGTATCATCGGTGTGAGATATCCATAGAATCAAAGAGAGGGATGAAGTGTGTGTGTGTGTGCGTGCGCACGCGCGATCGATAAAGAGTGCCATCGAATTTGTGTGTGCCCACATTAAAGATATAGGGTGGCTGGCCTACTGGAACGTGGGAGGGGACAGGTGCAGTTTGTCTCTGTGGCATGGATACCTACCTACAGTGTTCGACTATCGGTGTGTGTGGGGGGGGCAGAGACCTAACTATAGAGGTAGAACGACTCGTATATGTGTGGAGGAGGAGAGAGACCTACCTTATGTATTGAGGGAGATCATCGACATCCATGCATATGTGTAGGAGGGGAATAAGGTTGGGAGAGAGACAGAGCTAGAGTGTCGGAGGGGTTGGTGGTGGAGTTGCTTCTCACAAATGGTGGGAGAGGCCTGCTAGACAAACGGAGGGCATGCCTGCATTATCAATAAGAGAGGGGATGCCTGCCTGTCTGTGCACGTGCGTGTGAGAGACGGGTCAGCGGGCATGCACGAATGATGAGGGGGGACGATATGGCTGTGGTAAGCAGACGTAACTACATAGGAAGATCAATCGTCCTATGTCGGAGAAAGGGAGAGACATAACTTGTGAGGTACGTCGATCGATGCATGGGGAAAAAGAGTTATAGTCGACCTAGGTATATGTAGGGAGATGGATCGGTATACATGCATGCATGTGTTAGAACCAAATAAGGCCCGGAGAGAAGGATAGGGAGAGAGGGATGCGGCTCGGAGGTGGTGCAAGAGGCCTACTATATTGAGGGGGAAGGAGTGTGCGAGTATGAGATCGATGAAAAGAGGGGCGGGAGTGTGCATGTGCGTGGAACCGTATTAGACAGAGGGGAGATGGACGGTGAGAAGAGAAGAGGGAAAGCTTGTGTTTGTGGTAGGCACACCTGGCCAGAGAGGTATATCGATCGATGTGTGCTGGAAAGGAGCTGGGGGCCCTACACACACTGTGGGTGAACGACCTAAAGAGAAATGACGAATGTGCACGATGGAGTTAGAGAATGCTAAGGGAGGGTGAGAGGGAGACGGTCGTGTGCATCCACGAGAGAAAGTTAGCACTAGCTACAAAGATAAGAGGATTGTGTGGGTGTAAAAGACGAATAGAGATCATAATTCATTATAAAAGTGGATTCGGATATTTGAACAAGAGATCACAGTGTTTTAAACCGACACATGCATGAATATATATAATGGTGATACGCATGGTGTGGTTATGAACAGGTTATACTACATATAATATATAGAACATTTATTTGAATTTGTGATAATGTGTGGCATTTGTAGCTCAGGGCTAAATACTTGTCATAATGTAGGGGGCGGGGCACTATACTTTGTGTGATAAACACAGTGTACGTATGAAACATGGTTTAGATTATGAAGATCTAGTTAGTACATCAAATGTACTATTATTTGGAATCAACATCAAGTGTATTCACAATTTTGAATTTGAGTTCATATAGTACACATAGTTCATATCTATCTCTATAGTAATCATGTGGTGTGTTGTTAAGATAATATACGAATGATGGTTTAACTTGGCAACAATCATGATTGTAGATTCTTATTCAAATAGAGAAACAAATTCAAATTTAGTTCGAATTGCAGCGGTAGTATAGACATTTGGAATGCACTAAAATGTTTGTATGAGTAGGTTACATGCATTATACAGCCAGCGAAAAAATTTAATTGGACATAACATGGATTCATAGCTTTGAATAGCATTTGTACAGTAAAACAGGACAAGACTCTCTCTTTGTGTGGTGCGAATAGTTTTATTTTATTTTTCATTGGGGGAAGTGCGAATTGATTTGGTACATACATTATTACACGTTAGGATTATCCCGAAAATTCAGATACCGTGCTCCCAAAACTCGCGCCTTCACAACCCACGCCATGCTATCCCGAAATTACAATGCGCGCAAAAACTCCTCCAGCTACCAAATCCCGACATGCGAAATCCCCCTTCTAACCCTGAGCCGAAAGGGCCGCTAGTTCAAATCGGTGGGGGTACTTTTTTTAACACACCCTACATTTTGGCTAGCGCGTCCCTAAGTCATGGTCCCCCCCTCCCATCACCTCCTTTTCGCCATTCAAAATCCCAGGCCGCCATAACCTCTCTGCTCCAGCCGCGAAACCCCACCCCCCTCTGTCCGCCACCCCACCGCTGCCTAGCCGGAGCCTCTTCCCTGACGATGTCGTCCACCGCAACAGCTCGACGTCCCTCATCCACCGCCCTGGATGACGATCCGTCGTCGATCTCGTCATCTCGCCGGTTCAGCCACCCATTCCTCCACCTCCAAGGAGCTGCTCTGACGATCGCCTCATCTATCGCGGCTGATCCATCCCCACAATGCTGCCTTAACCTGCTCCACCGGAACCGTAGCATCCTCACCGACTCCTCGGACGAAGCCGAGGCATACTCGGCGCCACCAAAGAGGTTGTGCACTCATCGCATCGCACCTTCTCCTTAACTCGACCTCCCGGTGCCAACGGTGCTCGATCCCGCACCCCCATGGCGCAGCTACCTCAAAGCCGGCGCCGCCGGCGACATCTCCACAGCGGCTCTCCCCCAGTGCGAGGCTCCCTCAGCGGCGGCGTCCATACTAGCCGGATCTGCTGCTGCTGCTCTGGCTCTCGCTCGCTCGTGTTGTTGTTGTTGCTGCTACTACTCCAGCTCCCGGTCGCAATGTTGCTCTGCTCTTCCCCTCGCTCATGTTGCTGCTCTGCTCTTGCTCTCACTCGCGCTGCTGATGCTGGTACATGGGCTGCTGCAGCTACACGAGTTGCTGCTCTGGCTCTAGTTCGCGTTGCTCCTCCAGGCGCTGCTGCTCCGGCTACTGTGTTCCCTGTCGATCGCCTGCTGATTTAGATCATTGTTTCTCTACTAGTAGAAAGTAGTGATCGAGCGGCCTAAACTACATGTGAAGTGCCTCTCTGCTACCAATGCGTTTAGTTTCGACAGTAACATTCATATTCCATAGTAAATTTCAGTTTCGACAGTTAAGTTCAGAGTCAACAGTTTTTACCTCATCAGTTGTAGTCAGGTGTTTTTTGGTGATGTAAATTTTACATCTATCACTTTTTGGTAATGTATTTTACATCATCTATTGGAGATGCTATTAGAATCCCACTTGAGATTAATGATGTCTGTCTTGTACTACTTCAGCCTCGATGTCTTACGGCTCGCTGGAGCTGCTCCAACAACAGAACCATCGATCACAATAGAGCAATACCCTGGACGCCGTCTACAGACGCCTCAGATCTTCATCCACACCTCCGACAGCCACCTCTGCCGCAACTTCTTCAACGACCAACCCAATGATGCTGAGGTCGACATGGCTACGCCAAAGAGGTTGTACACTTGTCGCATCACTTATTACTCTAGATTCATGTCGACCCATTAGGGCTATTTTGGTTCAAAGGAAAAAGTGAAGGAAAAACATAGCAATAGGAAATTTTCCTATGGCACTCTACTATTCAATTATTCATGCATTTCGTTGAAAGGAATGGAGCAAAAGATCCACCTGGACCTACTTTTCAAAATCCTATGCATGAAAACAAGACTAAGTGCATTAGTGGCAGAATAACATTCTAACTGTACACACTTTCATATGGTTTCACTTTAATTTGGCCATGTTTCTTTGCATTCCTCTGCTCTTCCAATTCGTGTGAACCAAACACCCAAGTTGACAGAAATCATGTGTTTACAAATGCTCTGTTTCCCACATGCATTCCTATCCTATTACGGTGTTTTTCCTATCCCTGCGTTTTTAGAATCCTGCAAGCCAAAGGAGCCCTTACAGAATTACTTCAGTTACAGATAGGTGTCGAAGAAAACTTTGTGTGGTTTGTCCTGCTCCTGCCACGACGTCGCCCACCTCACCTGAGCTGCTCCATCGACAGAAGCATCCGCCATACCAGACATTACGACTCCTGACCGTCTTTCGCCGCCTCAGATCTCCTTCCCTGCCACCGGCACCCACCGCAACTCGTCACCATCATCGACTCAGAAGATGTACCTGAGGAGTACACAGGTCCACAAGAGAGGTCGCACTCTTTTGCTTCTGCTTATGTTATGCATTGCTTAATATTACCTGCTACTTTATCGTCCTGTTCACCTCTTAGACTCCAAGTCAGGTCCAAATTAATGTTCAAACTTGAGTTTTAAAATTACTTGTGGGGCACATATCGAGGCAGCAATGAATAGTATCTTTGTCTATTATCTGGTTCACCTAGGGTATGCGTATGTTGTTCATCTTGGGTGGGAAACAAACAATAAAGCAATCATCATCTGTCATTTTATTAAATTAAAGCTATCATCAGCCTGCTATCATTATTTTTGGATCCATCCACTGGTTGTTACCATCACTCTAGATTTCTACATGCTCTCCTTACATAATCTCACTATATTTTTTTCGTATGCATGTCAGATATTGTACACAGTCATGATGAACATGTAGAGAAAAAGAGAAGAGTTTTGCACGGCAATACAATGTCATGCAGATGTCGCTCCATGGTGGGTTCAATGGCAAACCCTCTCCCCCCTCCAGATTGTAATCCAGAGGAAGATATCTGTTCTGAGGCAGATTCAGATGGAGCTGACCAATCTATTTCCCCCCCCCCCCCCCCCCGAGGTGTTTGCTCTAACTTGGCATGATGATGTTGGTCATATCATGCATATGTTGACTTGCAGTGCCTACTTTCGACATCATATATGTTATCTGCTTAGTTTAGACATGTTTTGTAATGCCACCTATTTAGTTTCTATATCATATATGTGAATTATGCAATCTCATCTCTTTTAGCCAGCTATAATATATGTGAAATATGCAATGCCATCATGTTTAACCAGGCATCATATATTTGAATGATATCTTGCCAATCCTTTTCTTCATTACATTTCCATTTGTCGATAATGTTTGTACATTCAACTACTCTTACTGTTAATCAGCCATTTGAGTGGGTGATGGAAAAATCTGGAGTGAAAACAAGGTCTTCAGAGCAGACAGTGCTACCTGTCGAAGCAGATCTCTTGCTGGGTCCCGATAGCTCCTCGGAGATGGATTCAGAGATAGATGACCAGTCCTATTCCCCCCACCGAGGTGTATGCTCTAACTTGGCATGGTTATACTGCTCATATCATGCATATGGTGTCTTGCATTTCATAGTTTAGACATCGTATACACAATATTCGACACCATGTTCTTAGTTCAGACATCATATATGCGAATGCCCTTTGCTTAGCACATATGTGAATTAAATCATGCGATCCTGATTACTTAGATAACATGTATGGGAATTATGTCATGAGAACCTGTTTACTAAAGACATCATATAATTATCTCATGTCATCCTGTTTAGTTAGTCATCATATCTTTGAATTATGTCATGCTATGCTATCCAGTTTAGATAGACATCATATATGTGAAATTATGTCATGCTATCCTTTTTAGTTAAACAATATACATGTGAACTATTTCATGCCCTCTTTTTTCCACACTTTCTATTGCATCTGTATCTCATACAAGGTATGTACATTCAACTGCGTTTCTTGTTTATCAGCCTTTTGAATTGGAGCGGGTGATGGCAGTATCTAGCATAGTAAAAACACTGTCTTCAAATAAAACAGTGCTACCTCTTGGTGGAGATAGCACCCCGGTTGTACATGCACGAGAACTAGCCCTACCACACATAACCCAGACTCTCGCAGATTGTACCCCTACTGCAATGGACAGAGAACCAGCTACACCCAATCTAACCCCAACCCCAGCAAATAGTAACCCAGTTCCAGTTGACACAACACCATCTCCACCACAGAGCTCCCAAACAAGAGCAGTTAGTAAGGCAGCTCCAGTGCCCAATGCCCCAGTACTACCACGGTGAACCCCAACTCCACCAGTTAGTACACCTATTCCTGTGGACAAAGCACAACTAGACATTCGTAGTTTAGCATCTACCGCATTTGATGTTGTTAAATCCTATGTGCGTATCTTCCCATCATGGAAATATTATACTAAAGATGAAGGAAAATGCCAGTTGCAGGTGTTCGTCCAGGAGTTATGTGTAAGTAATGTTATTCATGGCAATTACTTTGCTTTGTCCCATACATTCTACCTCCATGCTGGTTATAATACAGCAAAAGTTCCCATTTTTGTCTATAGAGAAGGACCGATTTGGAAACTCAGGATGAGGTAACCTGTGATAATACCTCTGCTATCTTCAAGAATGCTTGGTGGAAGTATCGGAATTACCTGAAGAAAACGTACTTCACTGGCAAAGAAACTCATCAAATTCCCTTACGTTCTCCTGAGACACATTTACGGGACGATGACTGGGAACGCCTTGTTCTGTACTGGTCCCGAACCAAGAATGTGGTAAGGTCTATGAGCTCATTTTTTATTTTTAAATACTATATGCCTGCGTCTTACTGTACTCTCTTCATGTAGAACAACTGCTTAAACCTGAAGAACAACTGTTCTCATTTAAGATTCCATTGCTATGGTGCATACTGCTTTGCTCTTGTATCACTGTATTTACTCATACAAACTTATTTTTAAATTGAAGGATCCAATCGAAACTCCAATGGCACAACAGGTATGTTTAAGCAAGTTTCTTTAACAGGTTTGGTCTTCTAAATAGCTCTGTTGATTTCAATTTCAATTGTGTATATAGTTGACTTCTCATATCATGCACATTATTAGCATCACAACAGAGCCAATAGCGTTGTTGTACATGTATACCCGTGGTACCCATATGAAATCTTGTTGTGCCGTGTAGTTTCCCACACTTTGTATTCTTTCAATGCTGCTTTGTCTTGAACTGATATGATTTGAACCGTGTCTCTATTTTGATTTGGCAAGACAATGCAGTGACCATAGGACATAGATATATGTTTGTTTGATGCATTTATTATGTACTACTTTGCAATAGAAGACTTGGTAGTTTAATCCTGTCCAACTTACTACTGAACTGGTTCACCGAAATGAGTTTCATATACTACATGCTAAACCTGTTATCTGTCTGCTTGTTTCTTCTTTTAGAATGCTGACAGAATATTGGCGAAGAGTACCTTATTAAGCAATGGTAAAGGAAGTAATGCAGATAAGGTCCAGGATAGTGAGACATCCTTGTTGGTCTCCAACAAAGCTGATAAAACAACTAAGGAAAACTATCTTGAAGACAGTGAGAGAATCCCAAAGTCCTGTCTTGGTGTAGTGTTGAGTTACTGGCCACTACCGCTGGCACAAGCTCTTCAAACTCACTGTCTGAATCAGTTCGGTTTCTTGAGTCTCAACTACAAGCGGAAAGGCATAGATCAGCTGTGCTGCGACAAGAAGCTGAAGGACTGCGGAAGTTCGTGGAGAATTCAGATGCATACTTTCTGGTGCAACAGCAAGCGTTGGAGGATTTTAGCGCCAAATAGGAGAAAGCTAATAAGCTTGCTAAGCTTATTGCCAGCATGGTGGATACCCAGGATAATGTTTCTTGAGCTCTTCTGAAGTTATTTCAATTATGGACTTGTTTTGCTGCCGCGTTTATTTGCACTGGTGGCCAACTTAGACGGCCAGTGTATGTAATATGCTGCTTTGTTCCCTATATTTACACTGGTGGCAAACTTTGATGCCCAGTGGATGTAATATGTGTAATAGCCCTAATAGCCTAGTGTTAGTTGATTGCTTATTTATTTCCTTATTGTCTTTTTTAGTTGTTTGCTTGTAGTGACTGCAGTTCTTTTTCCGCGTTTTTCTAGTGGCCACAATAACCTATTTTTTATAACTAGGCCAGAATAACCATGGGCAACATATCGACCATTGTAACCATGGTCCTGCTACCTGCTGTAGTGACCATGGGCCTCCTATGGGTCGTAGGATCCATGGTCCTTCTATGGGCCGTATAATCAATGGGCCTTCTACGGGCCGTATAATCAATGGGCCTTCTATGGGCCGTATGATCGATTGGCTAAACATGGGTCGTACTATTCGTGGACCAACAATGGTCCGCAAAATGGGCCGTAAACGGGCTAGAGTGGAAATCGTCTGTTTATGGCCTGACCATAACGGGCCGTTAATAGGCCAAAATATATAACGGGCTTAATTCTATTGACAGGCAAAACGGGTCATTAATGGGCCGTATTTGATGACACTATGAAAACAGCCCAACAGGTTAACGGACCACAAACGGGCCGACTGTAACCATGGGCTGAATTTGGCCCACAACGGAACATGCCAGTAACGGACCGTAAGTAACCGAATGCTGGAAATGAGCCCAAGAATAAATGGTCCCTTAGAAGGCCGAAAGGTAACACGGGCTAGAAATGGCCCAACAGAATAATGGGCCATTAATGGTTATAAAGTGATACACTGTTCATTATGGGCCAGTTTTACCACGGGCCTTTAGGGTGTATTTGGTTGCCTGGGTGCCTGTAGCTTGCATCGCATGAGGGATCCTGGGTGAGCTTGGCCTGGTTGAGTTGATGCAAAGATAAGCTAAGATGTGTATTTGGTGGACTGTATGATATGGATGCATGAGAGATGCTACATACAATAGATGTTGTTTGGTAGGTTGTGTTTGATATTCATTCTGTGAACTTTTCTCTTTTAATTTTAATCATTCCAACTGAATATGGACCATTTTTATGGACAAATAGAACAAGTAAAACAAGAATGAACTGAAATCTGAACCAAAACAATTAAAACATTTTCACCAATCTGACCATTCCAGTTAGTTGGGGTAGATGGCTGTGACACCAACAAAATGAAGGGGCAGATAGCAACCAGGAGGAGATGCCAGCGGCGGAGATTCGACTACAACTGAATTGGTGGCGGTGGCTCAACTCCAGGTGAAACGCGACATGCAGGTGCTCCCCTCCTCCTGCTTCATCTCGATGGGTGACAGGCGGCACAGCGAGCTCCTCCGCAGGCGCGCGGTGATGGCGTTCGCCGGCGGCGGAACTCAACATTGTCGAAGCAAGGAGGCGATCCCACGACGTGGGTGTGGAGGAGTGCTGGCGGATTCGATCTCTGGCTAGGAGTTCGCATCGGTGCCGGACGAGGGGGCTCAGACGGTGGCCGTGGGTTGGTGTGGTCGATCGGATCTGAAGCGTGAGAGAGAGAAAAAGGAAAGGGCGATGCATGCGCGAGCCTAGCTGCGGGATACGCCCGATTCTAGCATTTCCCTCAGCCTGGCTGAGAGGGCCTCTTTTGCATTTGACGGGCCAGGATGAGAAGGCCGTGCAGGATACCAAACACCTTGGATTTTGCACGTCGGGTGTGATGCAGGTGCGACACACCCATCCAAACACACCCTTAATGGGCCCAGAGTTACAAAGGGCCTCGTATGGGCCGAAAGACGTCATGGGCCATACATGGGCCGAAAGTTACAACGGGCTGAAATCATATTGGACGGCCCAGATGATGCTACTGGGCCTAATTCGGATAGGCCATAACAGGCCGTCATTTAGCGGGCTGTAAATGGGCTATATGCAAACATACCGTTAACAGGCGTTTCGTGGGCCGGCCCGCTACCTTTTGACCAAGTCAAATGGGCTGGCCTTTTCACCTGAATGGGCCTCTGCTGGGCCATGCCACATGTCGACGTATCATAGGCGCCTCCCGTCCAATGAGTGGATGACATCTATCCCAACGCTGAGCCAACACGTGGTTCCTGTGGCCATTGAGAATTTTCCACGTGGAAAATCCCCATTGGTCCGGGCTGTTAACGGGTTATCGGATCCAAACCGGAACCCGATAGCTTAATGGCGACCCGTTATGGTGGATGCCACGTGTCGGTTACCCTTGACGAAAGCACTTCCATGACGCGCCATTTATCGTCATGGAAGTGGACACTTCCGTGATGATAATTTTGGTATTGTCATGGAACACTTCTACGATAGCATAGGTATGACTATCTTGATTCTGTCATAAAATCGTCATGGATGTACATGCATGATAGAAAACATGACCTACTGTGACAAACACGTATCATCACGGAAGTGGTTTTTTTTTTGTAGTGTGGTCTTGTGGTGGAAGATCATCTTGAGCTTGTGTTCCCTTGAAAAAAGTGGGTTCATACTTCTGTTGTTGAGGAACAAACTTCGTCTTAGGGTATTGATCTTCTTCCCACTCAACTCCATTGGCATTAAACTTTTGTTCAAAACCAACACCTTGATTCTTCCGGTGCCTTCCTTGCTTGTGTACAATTTCCTCAAATTGCTTACTCCCGGCAAGGCTCTTGTAAACACCTTTATCTATAATTCCCTTCAATAAGCTGTTTTCTTGCTCAGGTGTAACTTGGCTAAGAGAATCATTAGTGGAATCAAGAGAACTACTAGAGGCAATAATATTGGATTTAGCATGATTATTGTTACTACTAGAGGAAGAATCTTTCTTGCTCTTGTTGATAGATTTTACTTGTGGCATGTAAGTAGACAAGAGGAGACATTTGGCAATGTAAGAAGAACTCTTCTTTCGAAGTTCATCATTGATAGCTTTTAAGAACTCATGCTCTTGCTCTAAATTTAGCTTCTCGAAGCGTAGCTTCTCATGAGTCTTTAGGAGCTCTCTATTATCCTCTTGAGTTGTTTCATGAGCTAACTTAAGAGTGTTTAGTTCTTTAGTTAGATGCTCAATTTCCTTCTTATCATTGTCATTCGTTTCATCTTGATTAGCATGATTACTAGCAGGTTCATCATAGTTTTCATCACTAGTTTTATCAACAAGTAAATCAACATCACCTAGCAAATCATCTTCATCACTATCAATATTAATATACTCGGGGTGTGATACCTTGGGGCCTTTAGCCATGAAGCATCTACCAATTCCTTCATTTGGTGAGTTAAATATGTCGTAAGAGTTGGATGACACTAGTGCAAGACCGGCAGCACCTTCTTCTTGAGTATAGTCAGAGTCGAAGTGATAGCTTCTCTTGGAGTAGGTGTCGGAGTCGGAACCGGATACCCATTCACCAACGTGAGCTTTATGTCTTCGTCTTGTGTGGCTCTTTGATGACTTGTCCTTCCTTTCCGAATCCTTGCTTCTATGAGAGGGTCTTCATTCATAACGATCATCTCTACTCCTTCTCTCTCTTCGAGGTGATTCATCCCTTCTACTTCTCCTTTTTGGTGAGTCTTCTCTTTTCTTGTAGGGAGTCGTACACTCATTGGAGTAGTGTCCGGGTCTTCCACAATTGTAGAAATTACGATCACGACTAGAAGATCTTTTGTCATTGTAGGACCTTGACTTGGAGCTTCTCTCTTTGCTTCTATTCTTGTAGAACTTGTTGAAGTTCTTCACCATTATGCTCAATTCTTCATTAGAGACTTGCTTCTCACTTGATGTTGTAGGAGCATCACATGAAGCTTTGTAAGCACCACTTGACTTGTTGTGGAGCTCTTCCTTATCCTTGAGTAACATCTCATGAGCAACAATTCTACCAATGACTTCTGTGGGCTTGAGATCTTTGTAATTGGGCATCATTTGGATCAAAGTGCACACGGTATCATATTTTCCATCCAAGGCTCTAAGGATCTTCTTGATGATGAATTTGTCAGTCATCTCTTCACTTCCTAAGCCGGCAATCTCATTTGTGATGAGAGCAAGCCTAGAGTACATTTCGGCGACTCCTTCACCATCCTTCATCTTGAACTTGTCAAGTTGACTTTGAAGCACATCCTACTTGGATTCCTTGACGGACTCGGTACCTTCGTGCATATCAACCAAAGTATCCCAAATTTCCTTTGCATTCTCAAGGCGACTGATTTTGTTGAATTCTTTGGGGCATAATCCGTTGAAGAGAATATCGCAAGCTTGAGCATTGTATTACAACATATTCATTTCTTCCGCTGTCGCTTCACGATCCGGTTCTTTACCATCCTCGAAGAAATCACCTTGCAAGCCAATACGCACAACAGCCCAAATGGCGGGGTTATGACCAAGAATATGCATCTTCATCTTATGCTTCCAACTAGCAAAAATTGTACCATCAAAGTAAGGACCTCTACGGTGGTAATTTCCCTCGCTAGACGCCATACTCTCCTAGGTTGTGAAACCAAGGCTATGATCACCAAAGCTATGGAAATCAAGGCTAATGGAGACCAAAACTCTGATACCACTTGTAGGATCAAAAGTATGTCTACAGAGGGGTGATTAGACTACTTGACCAAATAAAAATCTATCATTTTCCCAATTCTAGTTGTGGGCAGATTTTAGCAATTAGCACAAGTCAAGCAATCAACCTACACATGCAATTCTAAGAGTATAAATACAGCATAAAGTAAAACATTGCATATGAAGGTAAAGGGAAGGGTTTGGAGAAGGCAAACGCAATGGAGACACAGAGATTTTTGGCGTGGTTCCGATAGGTGGTGCTATCGTACGTCCATGTTGATGGAGACTTCAACCCACTAAGGGTAACGGTTGCGCGAGTCCACCAAGGGCTCCACCCATGAAGGGTCCACGAAGAAGCAACCTTGTCTATCCCATCATGGCCATCACCCACGAAGGACTTGCCTCACTCGGGTAGATCTTCACAAAGTAGGCGATCACCTTGCCCTTACAAACTTCTTGGTTCAACTCCACATCATGACGAAGGCTCCCAAGCGACACCTAACCAATCTAGGAGACACCACTCTCCAAAAGGTAATATATTGTGTGTAGATGATGAACTACTTGCTCTTGTGCTTCAAATGATAGTCTCCCCAAAACTCAACTCTCTTTCTCAGATTTGGCTATGGTGGAAGAGTGATTTGAGTGGAAAGCAACTTGGGGAAGGCTAGAAATCAAGGTTTAAATGGTAGGAATGGAATCTCTTGATCTCAACACATGAGTAGGTGGTTCTCTCTCAGAAAATGAATGGTGGAAGTGTAGGCACGTTTTGATGGCTCTCTCTCAAATGGAGAAGGGGGTGGAGGGGTATATATAGCCTCCACACAAAATCCAACCGTTACACACATTTGGCTCATCTCGATGGGACCGAATAGTTAAACTCGGTGGCACCGATCAGTTCAAAAATGTGAACGTTAGGAATCTCGGTGGGACCGACTGGAACAACTCGGTGGAACCGATGTGCTAGGGCTTAGGACAAACCGCGTCTCGGTGGCGCCGATTGCATTGACTCGGTGAGACTGAAGTGAAAGCAATAAGGCAACAGAGAGTTGGTCAAGCTATCTCGGTGAGACCGATTGCTATTTCGGTGAGACCAAAATAATTGCAACTGACAACAGGGAGTTGGCAAGGCCATCTCGGTGAGACCGAGATCCGTATCGGTGAGACCGAACTGTTAGGGTTTCTGGCAGTGGCTATGTCATATGAACTCGGTGGCTCCGGATAGAAAGAATCGGTGGGGCCGAGTTGGAGTTTAGGGTTTGGACATATTTGGATGGAGAAAGTGGCTGAGGGTTTTGGAGCAATATCACTAAGCACTTGAGCAAGTAAGCCATTAAGCAACACCTCATCCCCTTTTAATAGTATTGGCTTTCCTATGGACTCAATGCGATCTTGGATCACTAAAATAAAGATGAAGAGTCTTGAGCTTTTGCCAATCTTTGTCCTTAGCATTTTGAGGGGTCCACATCTCTAGTCCATGCCATGCAATCATTGAACATCCTGAAATATTTATCTTGAATGGTTATTAGTTCAATGAGCTATATGTTGTTATGAATTACCAAAACCACCCGGGGATTAGTTGCACTTTCAGAAGGAACTGGGCATCGGAGCAACTAGGTGCTCCGGAGTTCGGTTCCCTAATTTTTTTTTCTCTGCATCGGCTCGCCAGTGCAGGGCACCGGTGCCAAATGTGGCAACAGTTGTCTTGACACCGGTTTTGGCATACATAGTGGACGGCCTTAGTGCTATTAGTTCTATGTTACTAAATTTGTGCATGTACACACATGTTAGTATCAATTTGATGTCATCCAAACACTGTCGCTATGCTCTGCAGTTATATTTAGCTTCCTCATAAAATGTTCAATTTGTTATTTATAGTACATGACTAAGAACTTGTAGCGTTGTTGCAGTTAATTATATCTTCTAATGTTTCTGAATTTGGTTGTTGTTTCAGTAGCAATTAATTCATTTGCACATTGATCTTTTTGAGAAGATATGTCATAATTAACCTGTTTCTTCAGTTTTTCAAAATATGTATTTGGTGATTTTCTATGTTGCTAGAAACCCATTTTCCCTACAATTGTTACTGATTTAGTTTTAAATATTATAGGATGAACGGAAGTGTTCTTACCTGGAGTGGGTTGATCAAGAGTGGCCATAGTCTTTGAAGATGTGCTTGGCAAAGCTTTGGAGCATGTAAGAGGAAGAGAACAGAGATAGGCTGAGAGAAAGTGTTGGCAACGCTGAAGAATATTTCAAGATGTGGGAAAAAAAGAGGAAGATGGAGAATGAGCTCAGATTTTTTAAATTAGACTTTGTTAAGATGGTTTTGGCGAAGAAGGAGGCACTTTCCTAGTTGGTCAGTGCAAAACAGGTTCTTACTGAACTGAAACCAGAGGTGGAGAAGACGAACCTGGCTGATCATGCATCAGTCGATTAGGGAAATGAATATATTGTTCTAATATTGTTCTTATGAAGGTGAACTAGCTATATGATGTACTGTGTTGTTTTCAGGTACCTATCGTCCTGTGATGTTAAATATATTTATGTGCCTGGTATGAAATTGGCAAATAGTTGTTCGATATGAAATGTGAATTTGCGTAATACTGGAATTATTAATTGTAAATTAATAAACCTGCTAAATGGGTCATGGAACTTTGCAAATGGTTCTAGCAGTAAAAGCGGTTGTGATGGATAGCCTAATGGCATATAGTTTTCTTCATCAAATCGTGTGTGATATAGTTGAATAAAGCAAACGGTTAACGGAGGCAGAGTGTGTGTGATCATTACACCTATCACACATGAGGCTATACATAAAACTGTGTGGGATGTACAGACAAACGGAAACGTTTCTTTGGGATTCACTATGTGGGATATGCAGACGAACGGAAATGTTTCTCGTGGATTGACTGTGTGGGTTGTGCAGACGAAGGGAAACGTTTTCTCTAGGAATCACTGTGTGGGATGTACTTATGAACGGAAATGATTGGGCCTATATAATTGTATGCAATGGCTAGCCCGATCACACACAAGCTCATTTTGCGCAGCGTGTGTGACCGGAGGGCCTATCCCCGATGGTTTCTGGGTCGTGTGGGAAGGACCCCCCTATCACCCACACACACTAGGCGACGGTTCAAAATGCCATCGCGGAAAGGGGTTAAAACCGTTTGTATAGCAGCTTGTTGTACCAGTGTAGGGTTGCTATCTCAAAGGATCAACACATGGATAAAGTGATGCTTGTTGAATCTCTTGGATACAACCTAATGTCTATCTCAATGCTTTGTGATCTTGACATGATTGTGATAGTTGGAAAATATCGATGTCTTGTACTAATGGCTTATGACGAATCTAAAGTCTTCGAAGGTTATCGAAGAGGTGATCTGTATATGGTAGATTTCTCCGCGGGACCACAGCTTGCCGTATGTCTCCTAGCAAAAGCTTCAGAGTGCTGGCTTTGGCATCGAAGGCTGGGACATGCGGGCATGAGGAACTTGCACACTCTCATGAAGAATAAGCATATCATTGGCATTGAGGGCGTCAAGTTCAAGAAGGGCCATCTATGTGGCGCCTGCGAAGCCAGGAAGATGACTAGGGAAAAACATCCCTCAAAGACAATCATGACGACTTCACGTCCCTTCGAGCTGCTACACATGAACTCATTTGGCCCTACTCATTACTCTACCCTTACTACCACTGCACATCTTTATGGCTTCGTTATTGTTGATGATTATTCTAGATATACGTGGGTGCACATAATTCTCTATAAGACTGAAGTACAGGATGTCTTCAGACGATTTCCTAATCATGCCATGACCAACTATGGCATCGAGATCAAGCACATCATGAGTGACAATGGCACTGAATTCAAGAACACCGGCCTCGACACCTATCTTGATACACTGGGCATCACTCATGAGCTTTCAGCTCCATATACTCCTTAGCAGAATGGCGTCGTGGAGCGCAAGAATAGGACTCTTATTGAGATGGCTCGTACGATGCTTGATGAATACAAGACTCCTCAAAAATTCTGGCCTGAAGCCATTGATACTGCATGCCACATCATCAATAGAGTATATCTTTACAAATTCTTCAAGAAGACATCTTATGAACTACTCACTGGTAAGAAACCAAACGTCAGTTATTTCAAAGTCTTCGGTGCTAGGTGCTGGATCAAAGATCCACATCACACTTCCAAATTTGCATAGAAAGCACATGAAGGTTTTATGCTTGGTTACGGAAAGGATTCGCACACCTACAAAGTCTTCAACCTCTTTCACTATAAAGTGGTTGAAACTATAGATGTGCGATTTGATGAGACTAATGGCTCGCAAAGAGAGCACCTGCCAAATGTGCTAGATGAAGCTTCTCCTAGTGAATCTATCAAGCTAATGGGTACTGGAGAAATCATACCCACTAAGGAGCAAGTAGAATAGGAGGTTGTCATTCCTGCTCCTACTCAGCGTGAAGACAATGTTGAGCCTGAAGACAATGATGAAGATGAAGATAGTGATCAGCAACAGCAAAGTTTTCGCCCTGTTCATCCTCGTGTTGCTAATGAAGTTCGGATTGAGAAGATAATTGATAGCATCAATGCACCTGGTCCACTTACTCGATCGAGAGCTACGCAACTAGCAAATTTCTGTGGGCATTTCGCATTCGTCTCCATATCCGAACCCAAGAAAGTTGATGAAGCCTTTATGGAACCAGAATGGATTCAAACTATGCAAGAAGAGCTTCTACAATTTGAGCTCAATAATGTCTGTGAGCTAGTCAAGCGTCCTGATCCTCACAGGCACAAAATTATTGGCACCAATGGATCTACCGCAACAAACAAGATGAACATGGTCAAGTCATCAAAGAAACAAAGCTCGTCTCATTGCTCAAGGTTACACACAACTAGAGGGAATTGACTTCAATGAAACCTTCGCTCCTGTGTCTAGGCTTGAAGCCATTCGCATACTGCTAGCCTATGCTAACCACAATGACATCCTCCTGTATCAAATGGATGTGAAGAGCGCTTTCCTCAATGGCAAAATTGAAGAAGAAGTCTATGTAGCTCAACCACCTGGTTTTGAAGATCCAAAGCATCCTGACATGGTCTACAAGCTCAATAAAACATTGTATGGCCTCAAACAAGCACCTCGAGCTTGGTATGACACACTCAAAGAATTCCTGAAGAGCAAAGTCTTCAAACCTGGTTCTCTAGATCCCACTCTCTTCATGAAGACATATGATGGAGAACTGTTTGTATGCCAAATCTATGTGGATGGCATTATCTTCGGCTGCACTGACAAGAGATACAGTGATGAATTCAGTCATATGATGCAAGAGGAATATCAGATGTCCATGATGGGGGAGCTGAAATTCTTTCTTGGTCTTCAAATCCATCAACAAAGAAATGGCATCTTCATTTCTCAAGAAAAATATCTCAAAGATTGCCTAAAGAAGTTTGGAATGCAAGATTTCAACACGACGCCAATGCCAACCAATGGTCAACTGGGCTCCGACGACAATGGTAAAGAGTCCGATCAAAAGGTATACCGCTCCATGATTGGTTCTTTATTGTACTTATGTGCATCTAGGCCAGATAAAATGCTTAGTGTTTCCATGTGTGCCCGATTCCAAGCGGCACCAAAGGAGTCGCATCACCTCGCAGTGAAGCGAATAATTTGATATTTGGCTCACACCCCAACTCTAGGATTATGGTATCCAAAGGGCTCAGATTTTGATCTAGTTGGATTCTCATATGCTGATTATGCTGGTGACAAAGTGGATCGCAAGTCTACATCAGGCACTGATTGCTTGTATCTACATTGGTATTTCTCCGAAGAGGAGAGGATGATGCAACATAGAAATGGTAAGTATTTCCCTTAGTTATGAAACCAAGGTTATCAATCCAGTAGGAGAACCAAGCAACACTATGTAAGCGGCACCTGCACACAAATAACAAATACTTGCAACCCAACGCGTAAGAGGATTGTCAATCCCTCCTAGGTATTGAGATAGATTAAATTGTATGAGATTGGATAAATAGATCTTACAAAAACACAAAATAAAATAAATAAATAAAAAGTGCAGCAAGGTATTTTTGGTTTTTTGGAATAATAGATCTGAAAACAATATGATAAAAGATAGACCCAGGGGCCGTAGATTTCACTAGTGGCTTCTCTCGAGAAAATAGCATACGGTGGGTAAACAAATTACTGTTGGGCAATTGATAGAAAAGCGAATAATCATGAGGATATCCAAGGCAATGATCATGTATATAGGCATCATGTCCAAGATTAGTAGATGACTCCTGCCTGCATCTACTACTATTACTCCACACATCGACCACTATCCAGCATGCATCTAGTGTATTAAGTTCATGGAGAAACGGAGTAATGCAATAAGAACAGCGAAATGATGTAGACAAGATCTATTCATGTAGGAATAGACCCCATCTTTTTATCCTTAATAGCAACAATACATGTGTGCCTTGCTACCCCTTCTGTCATTGGGCGAGGACACCGCAAGATCGAACCCATCACAAAGCACCTCTTCCCATTGCATGAAAAATCAATCTAGTTGGCGAAACCAAACCAAAGTTTCGGAGAAGAAATACGAGGCTATAACAATTATGCATATAAAAGATCAAAGAAGACTCAAATAATATTCATAGATTGAACTGATCATAAACTCACAATTCATCAGATCCCAACAAACACACCGCAAAAAGTCATTACATCAAATAGATCTCCAAGAACATCGAGGAGAACATTGTATTGAGAATCAAAAAGAGAGAAGAAGCCATCTAGCTACTGCCTATGGACCCGTAGGTCTGTGGTAAACTACTCACGCATCATCGAAGGAGCACCAATGAGGATGATGAACCCCTCCGTGGTGGTGTTCCCCTCCGGCAAGGTGCCGGAATAGGGCTCTAGATTGGATCTTGTGGTTCTGGAACGTGCGACGGCTGGAATTGTGTTTCGTCGACTCCCCTAGGGTTTCTGGAATATTTGGGTATTTATAGAGCTGAGAGGCGGTGGAAAGGACTCCCGTGGGCCCCACTACCCACCTGGGCGCACTAGGGGCCTCTGGCGCCCTGGTGTCTTATGGGCCCCACGGGCCTCCCCTCATGCACTTCCTTGGCTCCCAAGTTGTCTTCTGGGCAGAAAAAATCTCCAAAAAGTTTCACTGCGTTTGGACTCCGTTTGATATGGATATTCTGTGAAGTAAAAAACAAGCAAAAAACAGCAACTGGCACTGGGCACTATGTCAATAGGTTAGTCCCAAAAAATAATATAAAGTTGCTATAAAATGAATATAAAACATCCAAGAATGATAATATAACAGCATGGAACAATCAAAAAGTATAGATACGTTGGAGATGTATCAGGCACATGCCACTTTCTTGGTCGATCACTTGTCTACTGATCTTCAAAGAAGCAGAACTATGTGTCCCTATCTACTGCTAAAGCTGAATACATTGCTGTTGGATCTTGTTGTGCTCAGCTTCTCTGGATGAAGCAAACTCTCAAGGACTATGGCATCAACAAGAAGATGGTGCCCCTCTACTGCGACAATGAAAGCGCCATCAAGATTGCTCACAATCCAGTTCAGTACTCGAAGACAAAGCACATTCAGATCCGTCATCACTTTCTCAGAGATCATGTGTTGAAGGAAGACATTGATATCATTCACGTCAACACTGAAGAGCAATTGGCAGATATCTTCACGAAGCCTTTGGATGAGAAGAGGTTTTGCAAGCTGCGATGTGAGCTAAATATCTTAGAATCCTCAAATGTCCTGTGAATGGACACACATCCTAACGCTTATGCATGTTGATGACATAGGTGCGCAACACATGAAGTAACGTATGTCTTCAACTCATGAAGATATACACTCTAAGTGTGAAGACATTAATGTGGAAATTGACTTTGGAGCGCCACGATAATTGTGTGTCGTGTCTGGGTCTAATACTTCCTATACGGTGGGTAACGCCACCACCAATCCTTTTTGAAAATTTTCGTTTGGCGTCACAATGCATTATCTTCACAATTGATTTGTCTTCAACTTTGGATTTATCCTCACATTTGGATCTCATCGCCTATCTATAAATATAAATATATGTGTTATGTCCTCTACAGCATTCACTTATAGCTATGTCTTCAAGTTGCCTTCTTCTGCACTAAGTGAATGTGATCGGACCCTTACCCCATCTGTGCTTATCTCTCCTACTCTCTCTAAATCTTCATATGCATTCTATTTGACACGTGTCGATTGTCTTCACTGTGTCCTTGTCAGTCAAAGATTTTGAGACAAACTTTTAAAATGCATTTATTGCCCTTATCCTTTATGCCAGAATCCGGAGAAGCCAGAACGACCGCCCATCATACCAGCTATGTGTGGGGTCATGGCACAATTGTTTAAACTCTGCATGCATGCCACGCGTCGCACAGATGCGTATCGCTAAGGGCAGCTAAGTAAATTCATAGTGTTGCTACCTTCCTTATAAATACATAGCCACCAACGGTCACTAAAATCTCTACTCCCATCGTTGTCTCACTCGCAACCCTAGCGCCGTCGCTAGCTCTCATCGTCGCCGGAGAAGAAGCGCTTCGCTGCCGTGACCTCTCCGTCATCATACTCACGCCGGCCGCGGTCATCTTCACCCCGCCTCCGCCGTAGCCGTCTTCCATCGCCAAGTTAGGGCACGGGAGATCAAACTACTCGGCTTCCTCTTCCAACTCGTCTAGCAGTTCCTTGTCTGTTCTTGAGCGGTAAATAATCGCTAACTTTTTACCATTTATTTGATCCGACGAACTATCTATATCTTCAAAAAGTTTTTATGACACTTCCAAATCTGGATCTTCCATCTTTTGCATCTCATGATTTGCATGTACTTTCACTTATGCTTCACAACTAGTTTGATTCCTCACTTGTACTTATTCATGGATTCATACAACTCTGGAACCAACTTATCCCTAATAAGTGAATGTCTTCGCACTATGAGGTCAATATCTTCAAACTGATTTTATCTTCAAAATCCTCTGAGAATGCATATGACCTCTCCTACTTCCCTCGCATCTCTAATGCTTTCACAGGTACATGTCCGTGGGCGAGTCTCTTGGTTCTCATAGTCTGAATTCATTTGCAGACTTCTTACAGCGTCATACTGACTCACCTGAAGCCAGTTCTTGTGTGACCATTAAGGCAAAGCCAATCATATTTGTGAAGCCAATGGCAGGAGGCAAATCAGCCAAGAAAGGGGGTAGACAGCATCGTGAGAATACTGCAAAGGATCTACCTCCAGATATATATGAGATGTACAAATCAGATCCTGAAGAAACCTATGGGGAGTGCAAATCACGCGTTCAATGGATCCGCAGGTACTGGGCCGAGCAATGGTTTCTGTACAACTTCGTGACCCCATAGTACGCTGCCAAGAACGCTGTGAGGCCACCATGGGCCGACATTGTATACAAGAAGCTTCACCCAAAGACCAAGGCTGAAGCCATTCAACAAGGCTTCTATCCTTGCATGGTGAGGCGGCAAATGCTAGAAAACCCAGATCCATCAAGTTTGCTGTGGTGTCATGATGATGATCTGTTTGAAGCCAACTATCAGCTTGCCAGGGGCTCTGCTGCCCAAAACCAGAAGAATCTTGGGATTGAATTCAACCCAGGTCCAGCAGAACCAAGGCAAGATGGTTCTCGTAAAGCTGATGCCAATCTCATTGGCCCGTTTGATGATTTTGATGCATATCTTGCTCATTTTGTTGCACAAATGGCTCGAGCCGAAGCTGCTCAAGAAAGAGCCCAACCAACTGCTGCTCCTGAATCCTCAAAGCCTACCAAGAAGACAAAGGCTTCAAAACCTGTATCTGCTCCAAAAGCTTCAAGAGTGAAGCCACTGAAGATTGCACCTCCTGAAACAAGTGTGCATTCTGAAGACTTGCCTCGGACTTCTCCGAAGATAAAGAAAATATCAGGCCAAGGACTTACTCCAGCAAGCATTCTGCACAATGAAGATGATATCATAGATCTGTCTAGTGATGAAGATCTTGCTGATGATGCCCTGGAGCTGCTGATCAAGAGCAAACAAGAGGTCAAAATCTTCAAGAATCTGCCTCTTTGATGCTGATATATTATCAATGGTTTGAAGACACTTCTATCACCATTGATGATCTGTAGCTGCCCATTGACATTAGTGTCACATTCCAAGGCTGCATAGCCAAGGAACTTGCTATTGCTCAGAAGGTCATTGAGCAGAAAAACAAAATTGACCATGAGAAGGCAGTCTTCAAGAAGCACGTGGCAAAGCTCAGTGTTTCTGATGTTCAAAAATTCAAGTTGATGTTGGCTGACTTGAAAGCAGAATTTCTAAAGCGTCGTGATGAAGCCAAGGGCTCTCGAGATCATCTCAAGTATTATGCTGAGAAATGTGTTCAGGCTCACAATGAAGCTTGAAGAGAAAGTCACTTGGGCTCCCAGGCATTGACCCCAAGCTGGCAGCCAAGAAGAAGAAGCCAGTCGTACACGAAGCTGAGGCTCCAAGGCAAGAAAGGCCAAAGATCATCTTCCCTTCTAGCATGACTAGTTTGAAGCCTAACGCTCCATCAGTTGCTTCCAAAAGGAAGAGGACCAAGCAAGCTGAAGTTGAAGCCAAGAAGCGCAAAAACCATGAAGCTTCTAATGCTGCTCCCTCTCAGAAGAAGCAGAAGTCAAAGTCTTCAAAGGCTTCAAGAAGGGCACAAGCACCAATGTCTGCATCTGCTCCTAAAGAGCCGTTGCTTGTGAAGCCTTTGTCCATTGCTTTTCCTGCCTCCTCCCACCAAGAGTGTCGAATGGTTGTGCATGAACCTGCTATCACAGAGGATCATGTCACTATTGAGATTCCAGTTGTTGACAACACCGCAGCTGAAGACATTGGTCATGAAGACAATATAGAAAGAAATGATGATGAAGTCCTTCCTCAACTGCCACAGCTGACCCAGAACCCAGTATAATCGAATGCTCCCACGAGCAGTGAGCAAGTAAGCATTGGCGGTCCCACGACGCCAATCGCACAAGATGAGTTCTAGAAAGAGCAACACTCCAACTCCCCACTCCATGAAGTTATTCCGCGCACGCCACCGGCTCACGTCACTACTCCAGTGCTTGAGACCCCCCAAGCAACACCAGAAGATATGGAGAAGACTACACCATCACCACATGCGTCGCCCTCATTCCAAAGGCTTAGCAGACGCCCAAGGCCATCTGTCTCCATGTCAAGTATTCCTGAAGAGGATGTGCACACCACCAGCTCAGTAGCACGCCAAGTGTTCCCTGAAGCCATCCCCTCAGATACTGCTCAAGAGTCTGAAGCCAAAGAGGCTGAAGATGTTCTGGCTGCAACAGCCGATGAAAATGAAGAAGAACAAGTTGTTATTCCCCCTGCTGAGACTGTTGGAAAATGTTTCCAGAGATGTTAAAATATATATAATGGTCTAGAGGTATTTAGAACATTTTATATTTAATTTAAATATCAACGGGCCTTAAAAGGCCAAGAGCTGGAAGGCAACTTGGGCCACAAGGGCCCAAGTAGGAAGTGATACGTCTCCATCGTATCTATAATTTTTTATTGTTCCATGCCAATATTATACAACTTTCACATACTTTTGGCAACAACTTATATGATTTATTGGACTAACATATTGATCCAGTGCCCAGTGCAAGTTCATGTTTGTTGCATGTTTTTTGTTTCATAGAATATCCATATCAAACAAAGTACAAACACGATAAAACTTTACGGAGATTTATTTTTGGAATATATGTGAATTTATGAAAGAAGAATCAACGCAATACGGTGCTCGAGGGTCCGTCATTAATGGCCGATTGCACCTGTCGAGGGAACACATTACAATCATTCGTAGCATGAGAAAAAGCACCGTGCCATTTACAGTAAGCTCTTCTACCCAATTCTTCCTGAGATGGAATCACATGCCCTTCTTTTATTCTAATTAACTTTACTTGCAGCAACATGTCAAAAATCTTGTCACACTTACTAACATCAAAAGTATATTTGATTTCCTCTCTTTTAGCTGGTGTGGGTTTCAGGGAAGCACATGTGAAAGGTTTTGACTTAGGTGCTCTAACCCATTCGTCCATACATATATCAACATCATCTTCACTAGCCGAATTACTATCATGCTCTACAACATTAACCGTATGTTTTTCCTTGTCTCTGTTTTTATTATCTCTAAACCGGTTGTATGGTTTAACTTCTTTAGCACGGTTTTCCTGTGCCCAAGCCTTTTGCAAAACTTGGTTATCATATGAAAATTCTTGCCCTTCCAATTTATCTCTAATATGAGCAAGCAAACCCAAAAAAGCAAGATTGACTAAATCTTTTTCGGCTATGGTCAAACTGAAGCATCAGTTTTTGACATCTCTAAATCTTTTGATATAATCATAAACAGATTCATTGTGCTTTTGCTTAACCATTGTCAAATCTGAAAGTCTAAGTTAAGTTTCACCACCATAAAAGTACTCATGAAATTTCTACTCCAATTGGGCCAATGTTGCAATAGAATTAGGAGCAAGTGATGTAAACCAAGTAAATGCAGTACCAGACAAAGCCAAAGGAAATAATTTCACTTTATAAATGTCTGATTGTAGCGACCCGACCCGAATGGATCAAAGTCTCTGTGCTTAAGTGTCATCCCTGGATCGGTATGCTGACACACACAGTACTCGAGGATTTATAACAGAGGTAAATCACATGTATAAAGTAACGTAAATACTATTACCTCAATCCATATAGCGGAAGTAACAACAAGGTTGTGGATTCCCATCAACACCAACGGCAAAGTTGAGTGTAGAAATCGTAACCCTAACGTATCACTTACTCGTCGTAAGAATTCCTGCAACATGAGACGTTGCAGCCATGTAGGTCAGTACATTGAATGTACTGGCAAATTCACACCATAGGATAATGATGAATAATAGCTATCACTATATGCATATTTGGCTGGTGGAGGCTCTAGGTTTAACATGATTTTGCGAAAAGCTAAAAAAAAATTCCTACAACAAAGGAATTTATTTTATTTAACTATCATGGTGGTTGAAACATTGAGAAGGTAAAACCCCCTCTCAATCCCAATTAAAAGTAATCATTAATCCCAACAAATTAATTTAGAGTGATGGGATTCAATATGAAAATCCAAGAACCAGATACTCAAGATGTCCATAACCGGGGACACGGCTAATCATGATTAGTTTTTACACTCTGCAGAGGTTTGTGCACTTTTCCCCACAAGACTCAATCTCCTCCGTTGGATTTCTCGCACTACATGGTGTTTGAGAAACGGATGACTGAGACACAGTCTTTCAGAAACATTTACTCTTTACTCTGGGTAGATAGTTACACCTACTTTCCCCTACATCTGCTAGCCTACCACTGAAAGAGGTCATGTAACATACTCAACTATGCTAGAGCCCATAATAGCTTGTGGCTGCACACGGAAGTTTCTAGCATGAATAATCTTATGATCCCTTTGAGCCTGGGTGACGGACCGTAGGAGGATCACACGGTATATCCCCGGGATCTCCTAGGACAACACTGGTATATCCCCAGGTGCCCAAACAAGCAATCCACCCAGATGTGTATTAAAGTTGCCACCTTAAGTTGAACCATTAATTAAAAATCTCACATCTGTCATGGATACACTCAAAACCCAATCCACGTCTACGAGCATAGCATGGCAACATAAGCATAGCGTGGAAGTAACTCCCAAGGGTTTTATAATAAAAGGGCAATAGGTTCTACCTCATCATCTACTTCCCAATACCCACAAGTTAATCACATCCTAGTCATGTAGTGTTTGAGGATAAAACTAATGCATAAAAACTGGGTATAGAAGAGTATGATCAAAGTGTGAACTTGCCTTGTACTGTTGATGAAGATCCTTCGCACTCATAATTCCTGATAGTTCTACTCGTCACACTCCGTTCAATCTAACGTGAGCAAGCAATTGCATACATAAGCACTCATTTAAAAGAATCGAAGAAAAGATCTCGAAAAACTTCGAAAACTAGCAATTAACTCTTGCAACAGAAAACAATTTCTAACAGTACCAAAATTGGGTGGATTTGGTCTTATCAGAAAGTTTAGGTCAAGAGCTTCAATTAGCAAAAAGAATCAATTAAATCGGAGTTACGAAACTCAAGTTATAGCCAAAACAAGTTTGAATATGAATCAGAACAAATTTCGAAATTTGAAAGTTGCAAAAAGTGTATTGGATAGATTCACTAGATAGGTGGAGTCAAGACGAAAATGTAGACGTTGGTTTCGTCTAATTTGGATGAACGAGTAAAAAGTTATGGCTATTTGAAAAATCAGGGCCAAGCTGTTTTACGGAAGAAAAAGAGTTATGGCTAAAAGAATTCTAGTCCTAAAATGTAAATACAAGGACTAATTTATAAATCTAATTATTCTACCGTACTAGTCTAGAAATAATAAGCTACGGGAGTATATAAAAAAATACGAAAAAAGATACCTTTATAAGGTAGAGAAAAGATGACTTCTGAGAGAGAAGACAACTTTCAGAAGTCCCGCCGGAGAGAAGAAAAATATTTTTATTTAGTGAATCTAGTCAAACCAAAATATATTGATTTAACCCGAATCGGATGATTTTTGGAGGCTCTATGGGTCTATATTTATAGATGGAAAGGAGGCTTAGAGGTCAAAAGCTAGGCAATGTGGGACTAAACGTAAACAAAAGGCAGACGAAAGATATAGGAAAAACAAAGAAAAGAAACGACGCCGCATGGGCCTTCGGCCGGCCTGCGCGTGTGCTCGCATGTGTGCGTGCGCGGAGTTTTTTTTTTTAACAGAAAATAAATAAATTAAAGGACAACTGGAAAAATAATATAGTCGGACCTGCTAGCTATGTTGCGCACGCTGGCGAAGGATAGCAGTCGGTCGCTCGTACAGTTTTTTTTTTTAGAATAAAAACAAAAAAAGGTAAACGGAAAATAAGAAAAATTTCCATAGGCATATTATATATCAAAATTTTCAGAAAAAGATTTCCTAAAAGATGAACATATTTTCAGCGGCAAATAAATTTCACAAAAATTTAAATAAAGCAAACAGTGCTACTGCTGCAATAAAACCTAATAAAAATCATTTTAAAAATACCAAAATGATTTCAAATTTATTTCCCTCTAATTTTATATTGAAGGGAATCATTTTACCCTAATTTCCATATATTTTATTTTTGGATAAAAATAATTTGAATAAAAACCAAATAACTCCAAATTGAAAATAATTTCAAAGGGACTTTAAATTTGATTGTTTTAAACTTCCAACTCATATTTCATATAATTTGAAGAAGTCATTTTATCTCCTCTCATGAAAATCATTGAGTTGCATAAAGTTTTCGAATTTGGAATATTTCCAAATGGAATTCAAATCTTTTCAAAACCCCTTTTAAAATAGAAGAAGTCATGTTATCTTCACTCTAGGGTTTGTAATGAAATAAATTTGAATTCAAGGAGATCATAAATGCAAGGTGAAAGTTTTGGGAAAGTCATTTTATTCCCTCTCATTCAACTTTCAACAAGTTTCCAAATTTCACTCAATTTCACACAAGCAACCACACCACAATCAAACAATCAATCAAAACTATTTATTTAATATAACATTCCAAAATTTAGAATTTTGGGATGTTACAAACCTACCACCCTTAAAATGAATCTCGTCCTCGAGATTCGGAGAGGCTAGCAAGAAATAGGTTAGGGTCGGGGGTCTCCTCAAAATCCATCGATTGCCATGAAGGTCTGGGGTGCTACCACCCTTAGAAGCATGGTTATGGTTCCATCAAAACTCATGTACTCCTTCTTTATTGTTGACAGTGTCGATCTTCTCAGATCTTCAGGATAATTCCTTCTCTGCGCTCTTCCGGTAGTGGCATAACCTTTTTTTTTTCAATTCTTGTGTCCTTGCATCATGGTAATTAAGGTTCTTCCGAGACAGTGTCTTCTTAGCTGACATGTTTGGCGCCAATACTAAACAACTATCGATATCTCATGGTGGTCATCAAACAATTTGACTGGGTCCCTGCAGAAAACGGGTCTGGGCTTCATTCTCACCGTATGGCCTACGGTTGGCAACAACTGCCTTGTACAAGGGGAAAAATTGTCACACCACTCTATGGTTTAAACAAGGTTTTGATCGTCGTCGCTCTACTATGGGTAAGTCACTCAGATTTACCATCCCATATAGCAAGGCGAATAATAAGAGTAAGTCGGTATGGTGATCAATCCATCCCGCACCCAAATCATTACCTTGTATATGGTTTAGCGAATCTCGCATTCTATCACTCGGTCATCCTCACAAGCATTGCAGAATTTCTCTTGTCGACGAACTAAGTTCGGATAAATCCGTTGATTCTGCAAGCCAAACGAACATCTATCGTTTCTTCACCTCTCTCAGGTTTTGCGTTAACTCCTATAAGATCGTCTGTTGATAAAGTCGTATCTTCTTCCAGGGTTTTTCCTTCAGCAAGAGTGTGCTTGCTTCTTGGTAGGTCCTAGGGCCTGTGGGTTATGGCCCATCTCATCACTTGTAAACCTTGAACTCATCATCGGGGCAACTGATCATTATTCCAACATCCAGCTTCCTAGCATTCTTAAATCCATCCCATTGTACTGTCTCCCTTCCTTCTATCGGTACCAAACTAAGAAGGGATTACACAGACTCATCAGGGAGTTACAATTGCTCCATATTGCCAACCTTCTACCTCCTTTATATCCAATAGTACTTCATCCCATCATATTCTTGGGGTATCCCACATATCGAGATAAAACTCGTACTTATTTTGTCCGAAGTCCACTCCGTGGAATATCATTATCTTTTCCAGATGTCAAGTGTCCTCACAGGGTACTACCACCCTTGAACTGCACAAATTCATCCGTAGACCATATTTCTCATATCCTCGAAAATGGTCAAAATCTTTCTTCATAGAGTAACAACTCATAAAATCCAAATCAGTACCAACAATAATGCTAACTTTATTGATTCTCAAATTTTTACAATCTCCTGCATTTCCATTACAGGCCTCAACTCAATACCTCAAAAAGAATTGTTCCCACTACTACTAGTATATTTCTTTTTCGACACAACTATTTAGCACAAGTCTCCTTCTCATTGGGATAATCTCTGGCAAAGTGACATGCTTCATTACAGCAGAAACATATTACTTCTGACAAGTCTCGTGGTTTCCTAGTGATTACATAGCCTCCTTGGGTCCTCGGCTTCCTTTTTGGGCATTCGCTAAAGTAGTGTCCTGAATCTTTGCGCCTAAAACATATGATATGACTCAGGTCCTTCTTTGTAGAAATTTGGTTGTTCTTGGAATCCAATCTATTTCTCTTCCTGGACTTTTCCGTGCCAATCAGGACTTCTATTTCCTGTGGATCATACTCTACTTCTACTGTCGGAAATGCTACTAGATCCCCCTTCAGACAATTCTGGGATATGTGTCCTTCTTCTCCACATGAATAGCATGACTTGGTGCAGAGTTTAATTGGGTCTTCTTCGGGTGTGTCCTCCACCTCTTCCTTCATCACAGGTTCTTCTAAAATTTCCATGAGGTCTCCTTTCATTGCTTCTTTCTTCTGCTGGATGGTTCTTTGTACCATGGGGTAAATGTGACACTGAGCAGGGTAGTGGGTAGTCCCTTCACACAAGAAACAAGTAATCTGCCTAGTTGGGCATTCTTCAGTTGGGTGATTTCCTTCACAATGAGGGCATTCATCCTTGTGTTCTTTATGGTTGTGTCCTATTTCTCCACAGAACTTGCATGCACAAGGTTTCTTCATATCATTTCCATAAGGCTTCAACTTCTGGGACACAAGCCGAGACTTTAGCAGAGTCATCTTAAATTCTTTCCAAGTGGTTACTCTTTGCCATCCATTGATGGTTTGGTACATCCTCCACCAAGTAGCAGCACCTCTTTCAAAGCACTGAAGAGCATGCTGGGTCATATCCTTTCTGGCTATAGCGTTATTCTTCATGTGATCTTCCATGTTCTGAATCCATCGGTCCGTCTCCAATTGACTTATCGGTCCAGAAAATATGAGCTCTTCTCCACTCATCCTCTATTGGTTCCAAGGGTTTTTTTGGGGTGAGACAAGAGAGATAGAGAGGGATACACACAATACAAACAAAGGTTTTGAAGAGACAGATTTTTATTTTGTGGCTGTCGGAAAAACATCAAACAAATGACAGCTCACAATCGTCGTATCTAACGTAAGTATATAACAGGGGTTTGGTCTTCTAATGGTCAATAAATCTTCAAAGTCGCCAAACTCTTCAAGTCTTGTTCATGTATCCGATGGGCTTCTTCCGATCGTGCTTGACCTTCTCAAGTTCTTTTGCCAGATCATCTTTGTTGACGCGAAGTCTCTCGTGACGTCCTTTAATATTCTGGAGTTGCGTTCCAAACTTCTGGGTTTCAACATCCTTGGCATGAACCCTGGTCCTACTGTCTTCCAGTTCCTGACGAATCTCCGGTATCTCGAGGTTTTGCTCCTCCAGCTTGGCTACTTTCAGCTTCTGGGTCCTGAGTTCTTCACGAAATGCTTCCTTGTCAAATACGGCTTCCTGAAGGTCCATCTTAAAATTCTCGATGTAATACTTCAGATCATGTCGATACACCAGCTAAGGTTAAACTTCATCTTTTGCTGATAGATGCTCCATTAGCCCTTTTGTCATCCAATCCTTCCGACGAAATGCATGCTTAACTCAGCACGGCGACAATAGCATAAGCGGGCGATAACATCATGG
Organism: Thinopyrum elongatum; assembly: GCA_011799875.1. Lineage (NCBI taxonomy): Eukaryota > Viridiplantae > Streptophyta > Magnoliopsida > Poales > Poaceae > Thinopyrum > Thinopyrum elongatum. The sequence continues at coordinate 304,677,735 of CM022297.1, read as the reverse complement.
ATAGCAGTGTTTCTGCCCTTGTCATTGCCATGAGCTATCATTCCATAGTTGATATCTCCTGCCTTAGGGTTTTCTTGACAAAAACTTTGAGTTTTAACGCTCCATGTTCCGGTCTTTCTCCGACACACCTTGATCTCGGGTATTGACAGCTTCAATAGTCGGACAAATTCCATAAGGGTAGCCTTCCTAGGTCATACCAATCTGGAAATTCTTCAGAAACTTCAAATTCTCCTAGTCTTCGGAGTCTTCAACTGTTGTAGTTTCCATTATTATAATGCACGGTAAAATCCTCTTCATTCCGAAGTGGTCTTAGTTGTCCGATATCTTGTACTTCTTGGAGTGGTCTCATCAGTCGAATCTTCGCGTGGTCAAAAGGGAAAAGGGGTATAGTCTAACTACTTGAGGTGAGAGGAAATACTTGGTAAAGCTTTAGAAAAGATGAGACTTAAGGGATCTCTTTTGAAAATAAAGTTTAGAGAAAATCTTTCCAATGGGCTTGCCAGTTTCTAGGGGTCACGTACTACAGTCAACATGTGCTCTGATACCATCTTGTAGCGACCCGACCCGAATGGATCAAAGTCTCTGTGCTTAAGTGTCATCCCTGGATCGGTATGCTGACACACACAGTACTCGAGGATTTATAACAGAGGTAAATCACATGTATAAAGTAACGTAAATACTATTACCTCAATCCATATAGCGGAAGTAACAACAAGGTTGTGGATTCCCATCAACACCAACGGCAAAGTTGAGTGTAGAAATCGTAACCCTAACGTATCACTTACTCGTCGTAAGAATTCCTGCAACATGAGACGTTGCAGCCATGTAGGTCAGTACATTGAATGTACTGGCAAATTCACACCATAGGATAATGATGAATAATAGCTATCACTATATGCATATTTGGCTGGTGGAGGCTCTAGGTTTAACATGATTTTGCGAAAAGCTAAAATTTTTTTCCTACAACAAAGGAATTTATTTTATTTAACTATCATGGTGGTTGAAACATTGAGAAGGTAAAACCCCCTCTCAATCCCAATTAAAAGTAATCATTAATCCCAACAAATTAATTTAGAGTGATGGGATTCAATATGAAAATCCAAGAACCAGATACTCAAGATGTCCATAACCGGGGACACGGCTAATCATGATTAGTTTGTACACTCTGCAGAGGTTTGTGCACTTTTCCCCACAAGACTCGATCTCCTCCGTTGGATTTCTCGCACTTCATGGTGTTTGAGAAACGGATGACCGAGACACAGTCTTTCAGAAACATTTACTCTTTACTCTGGGTAGACAGTTACACCTACTTTCCCCTACATCTGCTAGCCTACCACTGAAAGAGGTCATGTAACATACTCAACTATGCTAGAGCCCATAATAGCTTGTGGCTGCACACGGAAGTTTCTAGCATGAATAATCTTATGATCCCTTTGAGCCTGGGTGGCGGACCGTAGGAGGATCACATGGTATATCCCCGGGATCTCCTAGGACAACACTGGTATATCCCCAGGTGCCCAAACAAGCAATCCACCCAGATGTGTATTAAAGTTGCCACCTTAAGTTGAACCATTAATTAAAAATCTCACATCTGTCATGGATACACTCAAAACCCAATCCACGTCTACGAGCATAGCATGGCAACATAAGCATAGCGTGGAAGTAACTCCCAAGGGTTTTATAATAAAAGGGCAATAGGTTCTACCTCATCATCTACTTCCCAATACCCACAAGTTAATCACATCCTAGTCATGTAGTGTTTGAGGATAAAACTAATGCATAAAAACTGGGTATAGAAGAGTATGATCAAAGTGTGAACTTGCCTTGTACTGTTGATGAAGATCCTTCGCACTCATAATTCCTGATAGTTCTACTCGTCACACTCCGTTCAATCTAACGTGAGCAAGCAATTGCATACATAAGCACTCATTTAAAAGAATCGAAGAAAAGATCTCGAAAAACTTCGAAAACTAGCAATTAACTCTTGCAACAGAAAACAATTTCTAACAGTACCAAAATTGGGTGGATTTGGTCTTATCAGAAAGTTTAGGTCAAGAGCTTCAATTAGCAAAAAGAATCAATTAAATCGGAGTTACGAAACTCAAGTTATAGCCAAAACAAGTTTGAATATGAATCAGAACAAATTTCGAAATTTGAAAGTTGCAAAAAGTGTATTGGATAGATTCACTAGATAGGTGGAGTCAAGACGAAAATGTAGACGTTGGTTTCGTCTAATTTGGATGAACGAGTAAAAAGTTATGGCTATTTGAAAAATCAGGGCCAAGCTGTTTTACGGAAGAAAAAGAGTTATGGCTAAAAGAATTCTAGTCCTAAAATGTAAATACAAGGACTAATTTATAAATCTAATTATTCTACCGTACTAGTCTAGAAATAATAAGCTACGGGAGTATATAAAAAAATACGAAAAAAGATACCTTTATAAGGTAGAGAAAAGATGACTTCTGAGAGAGAAGACAACTTTCAGAAGTCCCGCCGGAGAGAAGAAAAATATTTTTATTTAGTGAATCTAGTCAAACCAAAATATATTGATTTAACCCGAATCGGATGATTTTTGGAGGCTCTATGGGTCTATATTTATAGATGGAAAGGAGGCTTAGAGGTCAAAAGCTAGGCAATGTGGGACTAAACGTAAACAAAAGGCAGACGAAAGATATAGGAAAAACAAAGAAAAGAAACGACGCCGCATGGGCCTTCGGCCGGCCTGCGCGTGTGCTCGCATGTGTGCGTGCGCGGAGTTTTTTTTTTTAACAGAAAATAAATAAATTAAAGGACAACTGGAAAAATAATATAGTCGGACCTGCTAGCTATGTTGCGCACGCTGGCGAAGGATAGCAGTCGGTCGCTCGTACAGTTTTTTTTTTTAGAATAAAAACAAAAAAAGGTAAACGGAAAATAAGAAAAATTTCCATAGGCATATTATATATCAAAATTTTCAGAAAAAGATTTCCTAAAAGATGAACATATTTTCAGCGGCAAATAAATTTCACAAAAATTTAAATAAAGCAAACAGTGCTACTGCTGCAATAAAACCTAATAAAAATCATTTTAAAAATACCAAAATGATTTCAAATTTATTTCCCTCTAATTTTATATTGAAGGGAATCATTTTACCCTAATTTCCATATATTTTATTTTTGGATAAAAATAATTTGAATAAAAACCAAATAACTCCAAATTGAAAATAATTTCAAAGGGACTTTAAATTTGATTGTTTTAAACTTCCAACTCATATTTCATATAATTTGAAGAAGTCATTTTATCTCCTCTCATGAAAATCATTGAGTTGCATAAAGTTTTCGAATTTGGAATATTTCCAAATGGAATTCAAATCTTTTCAAAACCCCTTTTAAAATAGAAGAAGTCATGTTATCTTCACTCTAGGGTTTGTAATGAAATAAATTTGAATTCAAGGAGATCATAAATGCAAGGTGAAAGTTTTGGGAAAGTCATTTTATTCCCTCTCATTCAACTTTCAACAAGTTTCCAAATTTCACTCAATTTCACACAAGCAACCACACCACAATCAAACAATCAATCAAAACTATTTATTTAATATAACATTCCAAAATTTAGAATTTTGGGATGTTACAAACCTACCACCCTTAAAATGAATCTCGTCCTCGAGATTCGGAGAGGCTAGCAAGAAATAGGTTAGGGTCGGGGGTCTCCTCAAAATCCATCGATTGTCATGAAGGTCTGGGGTGCTACCACCCTTAGAAGCATGGTTATGGTTCCATCAAAACTCATGTACTCCTTCTTTATTGTTGACAGTGTCGATCTTCTCAGATCTTCAGGATAATTCCTTCTCTGCGCTCTTCCGGTAGTGGCATAACCTTTTTTTTTCAATTCTTGTGTCCTTGCATCATGGTAATTAAGGTTCTTCCGAGACAGTGTCTTCTTAGCTGACATGTTTGGCGCCAATACTAAACAACTATCGATATCTCATGGTGGTCATCAAACAATTTGACTGGGTCCCTGCAGAAAACGGGTCTGGGCTTCATTCTCACCGTATGGCCTACGGTTGGCAACAACTGCCTTGTACAAGGGGAAAAATTGTCACACCATTCTATGGTTTAAACAAGGTTTTGATCGTCGTCGCTCTACTATGGGTAAGTCACTCAGATTTACCATCCCATATAGCAAGGCGAATAATAAGAGTAAGTCGGTATGGTGATCAATCCATCCCGCACCCAAATCATTACCTTGTATATGGTTTAGCGAATCTCGCATTCTAACACTTGGTCATCCTCACAAGCATTGCAGAATTTCTCTTGTCGACGAACCAAGTTCGGATAAATCCATTGATTCTGCGAGCCAAACGAACATCTATCGTTTCTTCACCTCTCTCAGGTTTTGCGTTAACTCCTATAAGATCGTCTGTTGATAAAGTCGTATCTTCTTCCAGGGTTTTTCCTTCAGCAAGAGTGTGCTTGCTTCTTGGTAGGTCCTAGGGCCTGTGGGTTATGGCCCATCTCATCACTTGTAAACCTTGAACTCATCATCGGGGCAACTGATCATTATTCCAACATCCAGCTTCCTAGCATTCTTAAATCCATCCCATTGTATTGTCTCCCTTCCTTCTATCGGTACCAAACTAAGAAGGGATTACACAGACTCATCAGGGAGTTACAATTGCTCCATATTGCCAACCTTCTACCTCCTTTATATCCAATAGTACTTCATCCCATCATATTCTTGGGGTATCCCACATATCGAGATAAAACTCGTACTTATTTTGTCCGAAGTCCACTCCATGGAATATCATTATCTTTTCCAGAGGTCAAGTGTCCTCACGGGGTACTACCACCCTTAAAATGCACAAATTCATCCATAGACCATATTTCTCATATCCTCGAAAATGGTCAAAATCTTTCTTCATAGAGTAACAACTCATAAAATCCAAATCAGTACCAACAATAATGCTAACTTTATTGATTCTCAAATTTTTACAATCTCCTGCATTTCCATTACAGGCCTCAACTCAATACCTCAAAAAGAATTGTTCCCACTACTACTACTATATTTCTTTTTCGACACAACTATTTAGCACAAGTCTCCTTCTCATTGGGACAATCTCTGGCAAAGTGACATGCTTCATTACAGCAGAAACATATTACTTCTGACAAGTCTCGTGGTTTCCTAGTGATTACATAGCCTCCTTGGGTCCTCGGCTTCCTTTTTGGGCATTCGCTAAAGTAGTGTCCTGAATCTTTGCACCTAAAACATATGATATGACTCAGGTCCTTCTTTGTAGAAATTTGGTTGTTCTTGGAATCCAATCTATTTCTCTTCCTGGACTTTTCCGTGCCAATCAGGACTTCTATTTCCTGTGGATCATACTCTACTTCTACTGTCGGAAATGCTACTAGATCCCCCTTCAGACAATTCTGGGATATGTGTCCTTCTTCTCCACATGAATAGCATGACTTGGTGCAGAGTTTAATTGGGTCTTCTTCGGGTGTGTCCTCCACCTCTTCCTTCATCACAGGTTCTTCTAAAATTTCCATGAGGGCTCCTTTCATTGCTTCTTTCTTCTGCTGGATGGTTCTTTGTACCATGGGGTAAATGTGACACTGAGCAGGGTAGTGGGTAGTCCCTTCACACAAGAAACAAGTAATCTGCCTAGTTGGGCATTCTTCAGTTGGGTGATTTCCTTCACAATGAGGGCATTCATCCTTGTGTTCTTTATGGTTGTGTCCTATTTCTCCACAGAACTTGCATGCACAAGGTTTCTTCATATCATTTCCATAAGGCTTCAACTTCTGGGACACAAGCCGAGACTTTAGCAGAGTCATCTTAAATTCTTTCCAAGTGGTTACTCTTTGCCATCCATTGATGGTTTGGTACATCCTCCACCAAGTACCAGCACCTCTTTCAAAGCACTGAAGAGCATGCTGGGTCATATCCTTTCTGGCTATAGCGTTATTCTTCATGGGATCTTCCATGTTCTGAATCCATCGGTCCGTCTCCAATTAACTTATCGGTCCAGAAAATATGAGCTCTTCTCCACTCATCCTCTATTGGTTCCAAGGGTTTTTTGGGGTGAGACAAGAGAGATAGAGAGGGATACACACAATACAAACAAAGGTTTTGAAGAGACAGATTTTTATTTTGTGGCTGTCGGAAAAACATCAAACAAATGACAGCTCACAATCGTCGTATCTAACGTAAGTATATAACAGGGGTTTGGTCTTCTAATGGTCAATAAATCTTCAAAGTCGCCAAACCCTTCAAGTCTTGTTCATGCCTCCGATGGTTTCTTCCGATCGTGCTTGTCCTTCTTAAGTTCTTCTGTCAGGTCATTTCTGTTGACGCGAAGTTTCTCGTGACGTCCTTTAATATTCTAGAGTTGCGTTCCAAACTTCTGGGTTTCAACATCCTTGGCATGAACCCTGGTCCTAGTGTCTTCCAGTTCCTGACGAATCTCCGGTATCTCGAGGTTTTGCTCCTCCAGCTTGGCTACTTTCAGCTTCTGGGTCCTGAGTTCTTCACGCAACACTTTCTGGACGAATAAGGCTTTCAGAAGGTCCATCTGAAAATTCTTGATGTAATACTCCAGATCCTGGCGATACACCAGCTAAGGTTTAAAACTTCATCTCTTGCTGGTAGGTGCTCCATTAGCCATTTTGTCACCCAATCCTTCAGACAAAATGTATGCTTAACTCAGCACGGTGACAATAGCCTTGGCGGGCGATAGCATCATGGATAGCCGTGTTTATGCCCATGTCTCTGCCATGAGTTATCATTCCATAGTTGATATCTCCTGTCTTAGGGTTTTCTTGACAAAACTTTGAGTTTTAACGCTCCATGTTATGGTCTCTCTGCGACACACCTTGATCCCGGGTATTGTCAGCTTCAATAGTCTGACAAGTTCCATAAGGGTAGCCTTCCTAGGTCATACCAATCTGGAAATTCTTCAGAGCCTTCAAATTATCCTAGTCTTCGGAGTCTTCAACCGTTGTAGTTTCCATTATTATAATGCACGGTAAAATCCTCTTCATTCCGAAGTGGTCTTAGTTGTCTGATATCTTGTACTTCTTGGAGTGGTCTCATCAGTCGAATCTTCGCGTGGTCAAAAGGGAAAAGGGGTATAGTCTAACTACTTGAGGTGAGAGGAAATACTTGGTAAAGCTTTAGAAAAGATGAGACTTAAGGGATCTCTTTTGAAAATAAAGTTTAGAGAAAATCTTTCCAATGGGCTTGCCAGTTTCTAGGGGTCACGTACTACAGTCAACATGTGCTCTGATACCATCTTGTAGCGACCCGACCCGAATGGATCAAAGTCTCTGTGCTTAAGTGTCATCCCTGGATCGGTATGCTGACACACACAGTACTCGAGGATTTATAACAGAGGTAAATCACATGTATAAAGTAACGTAAATACTATTACCTCAATCCATATAGCGGAAGTAACAACAAGGTTGTGGATTCCCATCAACACCAACGGCAAAGTTGAGTGTAGAAATCGTAACCCTAACGTATCACTTACTCGTCGTAAGAATTCCTGCAACATGAGACGTTGCAGCCATGTAGGTCAGTACATTGAATGTACTGGCAAATTCACACCATAGGATAATGATGAATAATAGCTATCACTATATGCATATTTGGCTGGTGGAGGCTCTAGGTTTAACATGATTTTGCGAAAAGCTAAAAAAAATTTCCTACAACAAAGGAATTTATTTTATTTAACTATCATGGTGGTTGAAACATTGAGAAGGTAAAACCCCCTCTCAATCCCAATTAAAAGTAATCATTAATCCCAACAAATTAATTTAGAGTGATGAGATTCAATATGAAAATCCAAGAACCAGATACTCAAGATGTCCATAACCGGGGACACGGCTAATCATGATTAGTTTGTACACTCTGCAGAGGTTTGTGCACTTTTCCCCACAAGACTCGATCTCCTCCGTTGGATTTCTCGCACTTCATGGTGTTTGAGAAACGGATGACCGAGACACAGTCTTTCAGAAACATTTACTCTTTACTCTGGGTAGACAGTTACACCTACTTTCCCCTACATCTGCTAGCCTACCACTGAAAGAGGTCATGTAACATACTCAACTATGCTAGAGCCCATAATAGCTTGTGGCTGCACACGGAAGTTTCTAGCATGAATAATCTTATGATCCCTTTGAGCCTGGGTGGCGGACCGTAGGAGGATCACACGGTATATCCCCGGGATCTCCTAGGACAACACTGGTATATCCCCAGGTGCCCAAACAAGCAATCCACCCAGATGTGTATTAAAGTTGCCACCTTAAGTTGAACCATTAATTAAAAATCTCACATCTGTCATGGGTACACTCAAACTCAATCCACGTCTACGAGCATAGCATGGCAACATAAGCATAGCGTAGAAGTAACTCCCAAGGGTTTTATAATAAAAGGGCAATAGGTTCTACCTCATCATCTACTTCCCAATACCCACAAGTTAATCACATCCTAGTCATGTAGTGTTTGAGGATAAAACTAATGCATAAAAACTGGGTATAGAAGAGTATGATCAAAGTGTGAACTTGCCTTGTACTGTTGATGAAGATCCTTCGCACTCATAATTCCTGATAGTTCTACTCGTCACACTCCGTTCATTCTAACGTGAGCAAGCAATTGCATACATAAGCACTCATGCAAAAGAATCGAAGAAAAGATCTCGAAAAACTTCGAAAACTAGCAATTAACTCTTGCAACAGAAAACAATTTCTAACAGTACCAAAATTGGGTGGATTTGGTCTTATCAGAAAGTTTAGGTAAGAGCTTCAATTAGCAAAAAGAATCAATTAAATCGGAGTTACGAAACTCAAGTTATAGCCAAAACAAGTTTGAATATGAATCTGAACAAATTTCGAAATTTGAAAGTTGCAAAAAGTTTATTTGATAGATTCACTAGAAAGGTGGAATCAAGACAAAAATATTGGCGTTGGTTTCGTCTAATTTGGATGAACGAGTAAAAAGTTATGGCTATTTGAAAAATCAGGGCCAAGCTGTTTTACGGAAGAAAAAGAGTTATGGCTAAAAGAATTCTAGTCCTAAAATGTAAATACAAGGACTAATTTATAAATCTAATTATTCTACCGTACTAGTCTAGAAATAATAAGCTACGGGAGTATATAAAAAAATACGAAGAAAGATACCTTTATAAGGTAGAGAAAAGATGACTTCCGAGAGAGAAGACAACTTTCAGAAGTCCCGCCGGAGAGAAGAAAAATATTTTTATTTAGTGAATCTAGTCAAACCAAAATATATTGATTTAACCCGAATCGGATGATTTTTGGAGGCTCTATGGGTCTATATTTATAGGTGGAAAGGAGGTTTAGAGGTCAAAAGCTAGGCAATGTGGGACTAAACGTAAACAAAAGGCAGACGAAAGATATAGGAAAAACAAAGAAAAGAAACGACGCCGCATGGGCCTTCGGCCGGCCTGCGCGTGTGCGCGCATGTGTGCGTGCGCGGAGTTTTTTTTTTTTTTTTAACAGAAAATAAATAAATTAAAGGACAACTGGAAAAATAATATAGTCCGACCTGCTAGCTATGTTGCGCACGCTGGCGAAGGATAGCAGTCGGTCGCTCGTACAGTTTTTTTTTTTTTAGAATAAAAACAAAAAAGAGGTAAACGGAAAATAAAAAAATTTCCATAGGCATATTTTATATCAATTTTTCAGAAAAATTTCCTAAAAGATGAACATATTTTCAGCGCAAATAAATTTCACAAAAATTTAAATAACGCAAACAGTGCTATCTACTGCTGCAATAAAACCTAATAAAAATCATTTGAATAAAAATACCAAAATGATTTCAAATTTATTTCCCTCTAATTTTATATTGAAGGGAATCATTTTACCCTAATTTCCATATATTTTATTTTTGGATAAAAATAATTTGAATAAAAACCAAATAACTCCAAATTGAAAATAATTTCAAAGGGACTTTAAATTTGATTGTTTTAAACTTCCAACTCATATTTCATATAATTTGAAGAAGTCATTTTATCTCCTCTCATGAAAATCATTGAGTTGCATAAAGTTTTCGAATTTGGAATATTTCCAAATGGAATTCAAATCTTTTCAAAACCCCTTTTAAAATAGAAGAAGTCATGTTATCTTCACTCTAGGGTTTGTAATGAAATAAATTTGAATTCAAGGAGATCATAAATGCAAGGTGAAAGTTTTGGGAAAGTCATTTTATTCCCTCTCATTCAACTTTCAACAAGTTTCCAAATTTCACTCAATTTCACACAAGCAATCACACCACAATCAAACAATCAATCAAAACTATTTATTTAATATAACATTCCAAAATTTAGAATTTTGGGATGTTACACTGATGTGCCAACTTCACTGCATTATGCAAAAAATTGTCCTACATGCTCAAAGGTTGATCTACCATGTTCCCCGGTAAACTTAACAAAATCTAGAATTCTAAACCCATGAGGATAAGGTGTTGTGTCAAAATATTCAGGGTATGGTTTTTTATATGCTCGTGCTCTACCCTTAGGTTCCAAGCCGAATTCCCTAAGTATATTAGCAAGTTGGTCTTTAAAATTTTTAGTAGGTTGTGGAGAACTAGCTTGGCATAGATGTGCCATAGGTACGTGGTGGTAGCTCTGACAAAGAAGTTTGAGCATGGTAAATTTGATGTGGAGAATCATTAAAACATGCATCTGGTACTGGCCCATAGGGGACCCCAGTACCAATAGGTGGCAAGGGTGGTGTGCTATATGCTACTGTTTGATAGTAGGGTTGCTGCAAATTGGAATTAAAGCCAACACTTCGGTTATTGCTGCTGAAATTTTGTGGAACCGAAGTCAGAGTAGGAGTAGTAGCAGTAGGTACAAAACTATTGGCCAAATTGCCGATGTAATTTTGGCCACTTTGGTTATTGCTTAACGGGATGTGGGGCTGCACCATATTGGCTACCGCACCGGTTGTATGCATAGGGTTAGGTAAATTAGTGAATCTACTATTTTCTGGACGCACCGGTTGTTTCTCATAACGTTCATCATTGTCCTGTAACAGCATTGAACGAATTTGACGAGGTAAGCTGATCTGGATGTCTTTATTAAATTGCTCGCTGAACTCATTAAATTTGCTAGCTACAGATTCGGTAATCATGTGTGCCATGTCTGTCATTTGTTCGCCGTATTTACTAGCTACAGATGCATCAATTAGATGTGCAATCTCTTCTGTACAAGCAGTTTTACTTACCCCAGCAGGATGACTTGGTATAGCTACCTTCTGGATGACGCTATTTCTTGTCCTTTGGAAGCCTCCCAACTTTTGCTTCAACTTTTCCACCCTCTCTTCCTCAAGCTCCCATTCAAGTTTCTGTCGTTCATCCTCCGAAAGATCCTCGAGTGTGACGGCGATGATGTTGTTGGAGTTGGGATCACTCCCGTCCTTAGGGGCGGTGCTCATTGTGTGCCTCTTCTTCTTCCCCAGCGGAGTCGCCAATTGTGTTGCTGCGCAAAATTGATCCACAAAGCACCATGGATTCCTCGCTTCCGTGGAGCTAAATCGACCGTTTTTCATTACAAACGACAAAGATGAGCCAAACCCTAGGGCAGCTAGGGCTGGGCAGAAGCTACGAGCTAGATGCTGGAAAGAAAAGAACCTAGGGGAAAAAGTAACATAGGTTGTGATGCAGAGCTTCCTACGGTCATCCCCATGGACATTCGATCATCACCACGAATGCCAAGTGAACTGATGACAACAACCCATGAACGTACCATTGAAACCGAGGTTACCACTTTCCTCTTTGAGCTCCCTTTGGATTCACATGAGAAATGGCTTCTACCTCAAATGGAAACATTATGCATTGTTAGGTACCAAGGAGAAGATCATGAAGAACCAAGGAGGGAGAACCAAGCCCACACGGAGCCCCATGGAGAAGGAGGAGAAGGAGGGACCCCAAGACGTGAAAGACCGGAGACCTCCTGGACACCCCGGGTGCCCGGACAAGAGGACCCCCGGGTGCCTGGACGTGCGGCCGCGGGGTGGGCAAAGCCCCTGGACACCCCGGGTGCCCGGCCCTCCTCCCAGTGCCCCCCAGATGCCCGGACCTCCACCCTCGGGTGCCCAACCCTCTCCCCATGCGACTCCCCAGGTGCCCGGAACCCCCCGACCATGCCTGCGTGCATTAGGGACAAATAACCCTTGTACCCCTGTTTTCCCCCAATTCGTCCCAAGGCTATATATACTCTTTCCCCTCCTCATTTCTAGGGTTAGCAAAGGATATGATATGATCTAGAGAGCTTTGCTCCTATCTACCCTCTCCCATGGAGATCAAGACCTCCTAGGAGAAGATCCCTAGCGGATATCAAGACCCCTTCTAGGGAAGGATCTATCTAGATCATCAAGACCTCATCTCCACGTGGATTTGGGATGAACCTTACCATGTATCTATGTTCCTCTTGTTGTTCATGTACCTTTGTGGATCTTGTGTGGATATGAGTCTAGTGGATGTGTGATTGGACTTGTTCTTGAGTGTTCCTTGATACGTCTCCAACGTATCTATAATTTATGAAGTATTCATGCCATGTTTACAACAATTTTATATGGTTTTGGTATGATTTGGATGGAACTAACCCGGACTAACACTGTTTTCAGTAGAACTACCGTGGTGTTGTTTTTTGTGCAGAAATAAAAGTTTTTCAAATGCAACGAAATTTTTTGATGATTTTTTTGGGAACAAAAGAGGCACTAGAAGCTTCATGGGAAGGCCAGAAGAGCCACGATGAGGGCACAACCGACCAAGGCGCGCTAGAGGGGCCTGGCTTGCCCCGGTGGGTTGTGCTCACCTCGAGGCCCATCTTCGCGTGATTCCAACGCTGAAAATTCCTATAAATAGAGAAACCATCAGAAATAACCCTAGATCAGAAGTTTCACCGCCGCAAGCTTCTGTAGCCACTAAAAACCAATCTAGACCACGTTCCGGCACCCTGCCGGAGGGGGAAATCATCACCGGTGGCCATCTTCATCATCCCAGCGGCCACCATGATGAGGAGGGAGTAGTCCACCCTCGGGGCTGAGGGTTTGTACCAGTAGCTATGTGTTCAATCTCTCTCTCTCTCTCTCGTGTTCTTGAGATGTCACGATCTTGATGTATCACGGGCTTTGTTAATATAGTTGGATCATATGGTGTTTTCCCCTCTCTATCTTGTTGTGAATTGAGTTTTCCCTTTGAGATTTCGTTCTTATCGGATTGAATACTTTTATGGATTTGAGAACACTTGATGTATGTCTTGCTATGAATACCCATGGTGACAATGGGGTATCATATTGATTCACTTGATATGTGTTTTGGCACTCAACTCGCGGATCCCCAAGGTGACATTGGGGTAATCTATGCATAGGGGTTGATGCATGTTCTCGTCTTTGTTTCTCCGGTAGAAATCTTGGGGCACTCTTTGAGGTTCTTTGTGTTGGATTGAGTATTATGAATCTGAAATTATTTGCTGCATATCGTATAATCAACTCATGGATACTCGCGGTGACAATAGAGTTGGTTGATGTGTATCATATGGTGTTATTTTAGTATGAACACTTGGTTAGATCGAACGAAAAGAATATCTTGGTGTTATTTTAGTACGAACTATAGGATAGATTGATCAGAAAGAATAGCTTTGAGGTGGTTTTGTACCCTACAAACAAGTTCTTCTTATGTTCTCCGCTAGATAGGAACTTTGGAGTGATTCTTCATTGCACATTGAGGGATGGTTATATGATCCAATTATATTAGCACTGTTGAGAGATTGCACTAGCGAAAGTACAGACCCTAGGCCTTATTTTCAAGCATTGCAATACCGTTTGTGCTCCATTTTATCAATTGCTACCTTGCTGTTTTTATTGTTCCTATTACAAAAATCAATATCTACTATAATTACTACGCTTTTATTACCATATCTTCACCGAACTAGTGCACCTATACAAATTACCATTGTATTTGGTGTGTTGGGGACACAAGAGACTTTTTGTTATTTGGTTGCAGGGTTGTTTGAGAGAGACCATCTTCATCCTACGCCTCCCACGGATTGATAAACCTTAGGTCATCCACTTGAGGGAAAATTGCTACTGTCCTACAAAACTCTGCGCTTGGAGGCCCAACACGAGTCTATAAGAACAGTTGTGTAGCAGACATCAAGCTCTTTTCTGGCGCCGCTGCCGGGGAGGTGAGTACTTGAAGGTATATCTTTAGATCTTGAAATTGAATCAATTAGTTTCTTGTTTTATCACTAGTTTGGTTCATAAAAGAAAACTACAAAAAAATGGGATTGAGGTGGCCTCATATTATTCGTCTTTATCATGACTTTCTTGAAAATTATGGAAAGGAAAATTGTGCTCAATTGATAGAAGAAGAATTCAATAAAATGTTTGGCATAAAATATTTGAATGATGAGCATGATTGCAATGTTGTTAGTATGAATTCTTTGAATATCCATGATGCTAATGATATGCAAAGCCATAAGCTTGGGGATGCTATGTTTGATGAAGATGATATTTTTAGTCCCCCAAGTTTTGATGAGAATATTTACTATGATGAAAGCATACCTCCTATTTATGATGATTATGGTGATGACATGTATGCTATAAAGAGTAATGATATCCATGAAACTTTTCATCATGATTTTAACGCTCAATATGATTATGCCAATCAAGAATCACATGATAGTTATTTTGTTGAGTTTGCTCCCACTACTATTCCTGAGAATAAATTTGCATATGTGGAGAGTAATAAAAATTCTATGCTTGTGGATCATGAGAAGAATGCTTTATGTGATAGCTATATTGTTGAATTCATTCATGATTCTACTAAAAATTATTATGAGAAGGGAACATATGCTTTTACATACTGCAATAATATCAAGTTTCCTCTCTATGTGTTGAAAATCTTGAAGTTTTGCTTGTTTTGTCTTCCTATGCTAGTTGATTCTTGTTCCCATAAGTTGTTTGATCACAAAATCCATATGCATAGGAAGTGGGTTAGGCTTAAATGTGCTAGTAATATGCTTCATGATGCTCTCTTTGTGTTTCAATTCTTATCTTTTATGTGAGCATCATTGAAATCATCATGCCTAGCTAAAAAGGCATTAAAGAAAAGCGCTTGTTGGGAGACAACCCAACACTTACCTCTACTGTTTTGTGTGTTCACATGATTAATCTACTGTAGTAATCATGTTTTATAGCTTTTGTTTCAATAAAGTGCCAAGTAAAGCCTTTGGGATAGTATGGATGATAGTTGACTTGATTCTGTGCAAAAACAGAAACTTTTGCTTCCCGTAACAGAATTCTTTAAATTCACTAGAGCATCGAAAAATTCTGAATTTTTTACAGTTGATGGTATGCAAATTTTCTATGTTTTCCTATTTTTCAGAATTTTTGGAGTTACATAAGTATGACCTTAATTCAGATCTTTACGTACTGTTCTGTTTTTGACAGATTCTATTTGCAATGCATAGTTTGCTTGTTTTATGGTTTCTATGGCTTATATTGCTTAATATAAATTGTTGAAATTGTATAGTACAGTAGGCATTGTGTGAGAACAATTATGAATCTTATATTGACAGTACCAAAGTGAATGATTTGTCTTTATCATACTAACCCATCTCACGAAGTTCCGTTAAGTTTTGTGTGATTGAAGTTTTCAAGTTTTGGGTGAGATATTGATATGAGGAGAATAAGGAGTGACAAGACCCTAAGCTTAGGGATGCCCAAGGCACCCCAAGGTAATATTCAAGGAATATCCAAGCAACTAAGCTTGGGGATGCCCCGGAAGGCATCCCCTCTTTCGTCTCCAACATTATCGGTAACCTTACTTGGAGCTACATTTTTATTCGTCACATGATATGTGTTTTCCTTGGAGCATCATTTTATTTTATTAGGATTTGATTGATATTATTTAGAATAATGTTTTGTATCTTTTACTTCAATAAAAATGTCAAGTATAGCCTTTGCTATGCTTATTTTGCAAGTCTATATGTGGCTGTTTGAAAACAGAAAGTTGCATGCTAGTGCGTGAATTCTTGAGAAAATTCAGAATGTGATAAAATGTTGAAATTTTTGCACAACAAGCTATGATAAATATTCTACAGTGTGGAAAATTTTCAGAATTTTTGGAGTTAGGGAAGTGTGAGTAAAATTGCACTCTTTACAGACTATCCTGTTTAGACAGATTGATGTTATGTTTGAATTGTTTGCATATGTATGCTTGTTTAATGATTCTATTTGAGGATAGGAGTATTAAATATGCAGAGGCATTTATTATTAAATGTTAAATTATAATTTTAGTGATTTTCTACAGTAGATAATGATAAGGTTTTGCATTGATTTATACTAACTTATCTGACGAGTTCTTGTTGAGTTTTGTGTGGATGAAGTTTTCAAGATTTAGGGAAACCGTGATATAAAAGGAATTGAGGAGACACAAAATCTCAAGCTTGGGGATGCCCAAGGCATCCCAAGATAACATTTCAAGAAGTCTCAAGCATCTAAGCTTGGGGATTCCCCGGTAGGCATCCCACCTTTCTTCATCAACAACTATCGGTTAGTATTGGTTGAGCAAAAGTTTTTGCTTCTTCACATGAGTTGTGCTATTCTTGGAATGTCATTTAGTTTTTGTTTTCTTGATGTTTTAATAAAATACTTATATCTGAAAGTTTTAAATAAGAAAGAGTCCTCACATAGCTACTATTTACTTAACTACTCGCTTGATCTTCACTTATATCTTTTTGGAGTAGCTTGTCATTTACTCTTGTTCTTCACTTATATCCTATGAGTAAATTGTTGAATGAATTGAATATCATGAAGTTGAAATTATATCATGCCTAGTGGTAGCTTCACATTGGGTTTACAAAGTGAAATCTTTTGAAGCTTGACAATCACAATATTGGTCATACAAGCAATTCATGAATGATTAGTACAAGGAAGAGAACTTTCACATACAAATATATTATCTTGGACATCTTCTATGATTGTTAATACCCATTAATTATTTTCAAACTTGAGCAAATTAGTTGAAGTTGGACAAGGAAGACAATGTAATGAGTTATGTTTGGGTATATTTGCATAGAAGTTATATTGTTATGGATCCTCCAACATGTGGTGTTTGCTTAGGATCTTTTGCTAGCCAAAAATTCGTACTAAGTAGAGATACTACTTGTGCATCCAAAAACCCTTAAACCCAGTTTCTTGCCGTGAGTGTCCTCCATACCTACCTATGGATTGAATAAGATCCTTCAAGTAAGTTTTCATCGGTGCATAAAACAATAAAAATTGCTCCTAAATATGTTTGATCTTTTATTGTAAGGGAAAATCGAGCGTTGTACGAACTTGTGATGGCAAAGTAATAAAAGCGACAAACTGCATAATAAAGGTTGTTATCATAAGGGGCAATATAACATGACGTTCCTTTGCATTATGTTTGGGCATCGAAAAATAAAAAGTGCATGACAACCTTTGCTTCCCTCTGCGAAGGGCCTATCTTTTACTTTTCAGTATTTACTTTTATGCAAGAGTCAATAGTATGCATTCTCATTTCAACCTCAATTATCCTTTAGTTGGCAAGCATCATGTGGTGGGGAAAGATCTAGGCACATATGGCCAGTCAAATATATTTGATCATGATTTATTATTGTTGACAATTATGTCTATGATAAATGAGTTGGGAGGCAAAACATTAAGCCCCTATCTTTCTCTATGTTCGATGGATGCCATTTGTTCTAAGAATATGCTTTGAGTACTAGCAATCATAGAAGACTATATGATGATTGAGTATGTGGAGCTCTTACTTAGACTCTGTTGAATAAGTTGAATTGCAATTGTTTGGTGACTAAGAATATAGGTTGTTGAGTTTCAGGAGAATTCATTGTTTGAACCTTAACATGTGAATTGGTTGCTACTTTAACATGAGAAGTTTTATGAGAAAGAATTGGTGTTATTATGCTAGGAAAAGTGATTGAAATTATCATTGATCAAACTTATGCACTTTGCTAGCATTCACACTTCATAAATTATTTCTTTTATCATTTACCTACTCGAGGACGAGTAGGAATAAGCTTGGGGATGCTGATACGTCTCCAATGTATCTATAATTTATGAAGTATTCATGCCATGTTTACAACAATTTTATATGTTTTTTTATATGATTTGGATGGAACTAACCCGGACTAACGTTGTTTTCAGCAGAACTACCGTGGTGTTGTTTTTTGTGCAGAAATAAAAGTTCTCCAAATGCAATGAAACTTTTTGACGATTTTTTTGGGAACAAAAGAGGCACTAGAAGCTTCGTGGGAGGGCCAGAAGAGCCACGAGGAGGGCACAACCCACCAGGGCACGCCAGAGGGGCCTGGCTTGCCTCGGTGGGTTGTGCTCACCTCGAGGCCCATCTTCGCGTGATTCCAACGCTGAAAAATCCTATAAATAGAGAAACCATCAGAAATAACCCTAGATCAAAAGTTTCGCCGCCGCAAGCCTCTGTAGCCATGAAAAACCAATCTAGACCCCGTTCCGGCACCCTGCCGGAGGGGGAAATCATCACCGGTGGCCATCTCATCATCCCGACGGCCACCATGATGAGGAGGGAGTAGTCCACCCTCGGGGCTGAGGGTTTGTACCAATAGCTATGTGTTTAATCTCTCTCCCTCGTGTTCTTGAGATGTCATGATCTTGATGTATCACGGGCTTTGTTAATATAGTTGGATCATATGGTGTTTTCCCCTCTCTATCTTGTTGGGAATTGAGTTTTCCCTTTGAGATTTCATTCTTATCAGATTGAATACTTTTATGGATTTGAGAACACTTGATGTATGTCTTCTATGAATACACGTGGTGACAATGGGGTATCATATTGATTCACTTGATATGTGTTTTGGCACTCAACTCGCGGATCCCCGAGGTGACATTGGGGTAATCTATGCATAGGGGTTGATGCACGTTCTCGTCTTCATTTCTCCGGTAGATATCTTGGGGCACTCTTTGAGGTTCTTTGTGTTGGATTGAGTATTATGAATCTGAAATTGTTTGATGCATATCGTATAATCAACTCACGGATACTCGCGGTGACATTGGAGTATCTAGGTGACATTAGAGTTGGTTGATGTGTATCATATGGTGTTATTTTAGTACGAACTCTTGGTTAGATCGATCGGAAAGAATAGCTTGGTGTTATTTTAGTACGAACTCTATGATAGATTGATCGGAAAGAATAGCTTTGAGGTGGTTTCGTACCCTACAAATAATTTCTTCTTATGTTCTCCGCTAGATAGGAACTTTGGAGTGATTCTTCATCACACGTTGAGGGATGGTGTCGGGGTACAGAAATAGGGGTGTATGTTTCCCCCTGACTTGTGCACGGACAGGCAAGTCTCCAGCGCGGCAACAACAAAGCAAGCTCCACCAAGTGTCCAAGACAAGGCCAAGCAGAAGAAATAGCTCTTTGAGAAATCAAAGGGCAAATCAAGAAGACCAAGACAAGCCGAAGGAACAAGATATCACCAAGGGAAAAGCCTCCCTTGTCGGGCAGGCGAGCCTGGTCAGGTCGAGGCCACCCCAAGGACAAGTCCCAAGACCTTCCCGGCAAGGGTTGCCGGGGCCCCGACGGCCTGCTTCCCCGCCAAGGCTCCACCGCTCCACCTCACAGCAACGTCGGTCACTTATCGGTGCGGTGTCGAGCCCCCAAGTGATTAAGTGGCTGTCATTTGGCACGTGGCGGCCATTTCTGAGGAAGATCACCCCTAAATGACACACGTCCAGGGGCGTGTCACACAGGCAGGCGAAAAGGTGGTTCAATGGCACAGCAAGGCTTGTCGGGTTGCTTCCAGGACGTGACACTCAGTGGTGCATTTAATGCACCTTGTCCTGTCTGCAGAGTTAGGTATGATAGAACTGTGGCTATCTAATCACTAGATAATGACT
The DNA here is from genome assembly GCA_011799875.1 of Thinopyrum elongatum. Classification (NCBI taxonomy): domain Eukaryota; kingdom Viridiplantae; phylum Streptophyta; class Magnoliopsida; order Poales; family Poaceae; genus Thinopyrum; species Thinopyrum elongatum. The sequence goes on along the minus strand of CM022297.1, from coordinate 304,657,804 downwards.
ATTTTGCCACTGTGGTAACCCCTTTACCTATAAAAGGAGGGTCGAGGCAACCTTAGAAAGGATATTCGGACCCCTGTACGATCATACGCGCGTAGCTGCTCTCCCCGAAGCAACCTTGTCGGGCTTGAGCGCTGCACGTTCGTCACGGTCCTCCACCCAATCCACCAAAGCAGGAGTAGGGTTTTACGCCTCACGGCGGGCCGAACCTGGGTAAAAACCACCCGCGTCACCATTGTCGTGCTGTTCTATGGTCTCCGCTCTTTGTGCAACATGCCCTTCCCCCTTGCCGAACAACGAAGGGGCCGATGGCCCCATAGGTGATCGTGTCGAACCACGACATCTTTGGCACGCCAGGTAGGGGGAAGCACTTGTGCGAACCCGAGGACGTAAATAGTGCGTCAAGCTACATTGACATGAGCATCGACTCTCACATCATCAGTGGCTCCTAAGGAAAGAGGCGACGCCACCCCTCATTCCGCCTCGTCCGGACCCCGCTCCTTACGCCCACCAAAGCCGAGACGGCGGTGCGACGGTCCCGAGCCGCCTGGGTGGCATGGCCCCCGCAATGCCCTGTCCAAGGGAGAAGAGCGAGGCATGCGGTGACGTTGTCCTCCTGACGGTATCCCACCAAGCATGCCAGGTGACTGAGAGAATCACCTAGGCGGGCGAAAAGCGTGGTATGGTCTCCTCCTCCTCCTCCCTCGTTTTCGCTCGTCGACGGCAGAGCCGCGCAGGGGGCGACGTTTTCAATGTCAATGAGCCCACGCGGAACTTGGTTTAGCACTTACCCCGCCAAGGGGAAGTCCTGAGGGAAGCATTGGTGCAGATCTGTTGATTGACGCCCTGCCAAGTATGCTCTGGCAGGGTTGTCCGCGCCAGCGTGATTTTTTATGCCCATGACCGTGCTGTCGTCGACAGCAAAGGGAGAGAGGAAAGAGGAGCCGACCATCCCTTTTCGCCGTACATTATCGCCCGCAAATATTTGATTACCCCCTCCGGCTCTTGCCTGGAGTGGGCATGCAACTAACAAACCACCAAGTCTCTTTCCTGTGCTCGTTTCTGTTGCTAACCTTTGCAGACCTGAGACCAGCACATAAATGCCGTCCCCTCAGGATATGCGGGCATGACGAATGACCGTGGTTAAAGGAGAAGAGAAACGTGAACGAAAGCTAAGTCCACGCGTTCTCTGCTTTTTCTCTCCAAAATCTGCATTTGCTTATCCCTCGGATAACCAGGATGTTTCATATGAAGAAATCTTTCGTGTGGTGGCACCTTACCGGATTTGTCTGCGCCCCCACTCTGTTTTGAGCCTGCTCATAGAGCGGGCGGCTGCGTCAAAGACGCCCAAGGAAAAATCTGCCGGGGTGTGTCTTCGCCAGCTGAATGCTAAGGATCCATTCCTCGCAGCAATCACGGCAACATGCTACTGGCGGGCAACAAAAACACACAAAAAGAAACTAACCATACAAACATCCATGGATAAACGCAAGAGGGATAGCATGCATTTGAAATTAATTAAACACCAGTTCAGCGCGAGCAAAAGTAGTACGGGATCTAAACACAAGGCATGCATAATGTTTTGTTACAGGGCAACACGGCGACGCAAATGATTCAGGGCCGTGCTTGGCGGCCTTATGGAGCCCTAGGGATGGAGAGCACCTTGTCGGCGAAAGGGGCAGCCTTCTCCTTGGTAGCGGAAACGTCTGCGCCTTCTGGCAGCCTCCTAAAGCCATCGGTGTGGTTGAGGTCTGGATGACGGAAGGCGATGTTGCTCAAGACCATGAAGAGGGCATTTCGGGTAAGCTTTCGGGACTCGCTGGCGAAATGAGCAGCTCTTTCCTCCTCGTGCATCCTCAGCCCTTCGATCAATCCGTTGAAGAAGAGCAATAGCTTGACACTTGGGACCTCGTGCCTGTCAACCGAGAAGGCTGGGCTCTCCATGCCCATCGTTGTGATCTGGGCAGTGAGGCGCTCGGCAATGTCGACCAGGTTCATGATCCAAAGATGGCGCTACTGAACTTGGTTCGCCAATTTTTCCTCCATGTCCTTCTAGAGAATCTTCGTGTTTTCTAAGTCCCTTATCAGCTGCTTCTCAAGAACCGCGGCAGACTCGATCGTGCTCTCTAAAGTGCCAAGCCTGGCCTTCAAACCGATGATGGTGCCGTTAGCGGTATCAAGGGCCTAGCCCTTGGAGGAGAGTTGCGATTGCACCTCTTTCAGAAGAATCTCTGCCTTCTGCACCTCTTCCTTAAGGGCCGCAACTTCCTTGGCACTCCCCGCAAGCTCCTCTGTCAGTTTGGCCACCTGTTGATCAAGATCAGCTTTGGCAGTGGATGCAGCGGCAAGATCATAGGCAACCTTCTTTAGTTGAGTAGCGGAGTCAAGGGTGAGCGCATTAAGGGCCACCTTGTGCTTGTCTTCCAGCTCCTTGGTGCGTTGCTGGACAAGGGTCTCTAGCTCTCCGTCCTTGCTGCGAAGGGTGGCCTCGAGGCTCTCTTCCCAGGAAGAGACGTCCTTCTCTCTGGCGTCAAAAAGTGCTACGCGCTCCGCCAGACGGGCTTCTCGAGCAGCGACATCCTCTTTCGCCAAGGTGATCATCTCCTGTTGCCGCGGAAGGACTTGGAACTGCTTGTTGTGCCACTTGCGCAGCTCGCTGCCCTTGTCCCTCAGCTTCTGATCCATGATGTTGGTGGAGTTGCGCTACTCTTTGAGTGTCAAGCACTTCTTGCGGTACCTGTTCTGCATTTACTTGATGCTTGTTGCCACCGACTCCAGGAAGGACAGATCTAGAACTGCGCTGACTGATTCATCAGTTTCCTCAGCATGCTGGGACAGCAGTGCAATGATGCGCTGGATATCTTTGTCAAAGATCATCGCTTGCTGTCGCGGACAAGCCAAGGGCTCCAAGTCCAGGTTGTGCGAGGGCCAGCGTCAAACTGCTCAAAGATGGATGCGGAGTTGCGGCTGAGGCGCCGAATCGGGGAGGGGGGCTCATGGTCTGAAGGGGAGCCTTCTCCTCAACCACCACCTCCAGTCCTGGTGTCGGTGCAACAAACCCCCAGGTGTGTTGCCTGGACTGTACACAGGCTCAAGAGCAAGGTTACGACGTTCAAGACAAGGCCAAGCAAAAGAGATGGCTCTTTGAGCAATCAAAGGGCGGATCAAGAAGACCAAGGCCAACCAAACAAGCAAGATATCACCAAGGAAAAACCTCCCTTGTCGGGCAGGCGAGCCTGGCGGGTTCGAAGTTACCCCAAGACAAGCCTCAAGACTCCCCTGGCAAGCTTGCCGGGGACGCCAAGGGCGGATTACCCTGCCAAAACTCCACTGCTCCACTTCACAGCAATGCAAGTCACCCATCGTTGCGGTGTCGAGCCGCCAAGTGGCTAAGTGGCTATTACTTGGTACGTGGCAGGCCATTTCTGAGGAAGATCATCCCTAAATGACACCCGTCCAGGCGACGTGTCGCACAAACAGGCGAAAAGGTGGTTGAATGGCACGGCAGGGCTTGCCGGGCTATGCCACGATGTGACACTAAGCGGTGCATTTAATGCGCCCTGACCTGTCTGCGGAGTTAGGTATGATAGCACTGTGGCTATCTAATTGTTGGATAAATGACTGTTTTGCCATTGTGGTAACCCCTTGACCTATAAAAGGAGGGTCGTGGCTACCTTAGAAAGGATTTGGACCCTTGTACGCTCGTACGCGCGTAGCTGCTCCCGCCCCTAGGCGACCTTGCCGGGCTAGAGCGTTGTGTCTCGACCACGGTCCTTCCATCAATCCACCAAAGCAGGAGTAGGGTTTTATGCCTCGCGGTGGCCCGAACCTGGGTAAAATTGCCAGTGTCATCGTTGCCGTGCTGCTCTGTGCTTTTCGCTCTTTGTGCAATGCACTCTTCCCCCTTGCTAAACCACAAGGGGTCGATGGCCCCATAGGTGGCCGTGTGATACCACAACATCTTTGGCGCGCCAGGTAGGGGGAAGCGTTTGCGCGAACCCGAGAGTGTAAGCAGCGCATCATCTTCATCATCGTTTTCTTCATCAATGGCTTCATCATCCATGGCGCCCAAGAAGAAATCCGGTGCTTCAGCTCACCTGTCCAACTCGAAGCCCCCTCGCATGCAGCCACTAATGCCGTGGGGGCTACGGGGGAACATGGGAACGCCGATGCCGCGGGGAACGTTACTGGCGCAGGCGGCGCCATCACCGTTCCCCCTGCGGCCGAAGCAGGAGTAGGAGGCACCGGAGGAGGGCGACAACAACAACAACCCGGCGGCCATGCTCCGCAAGGTGCGGGTGAGGAGAACGCTCCGTCTCCGCCTCCCCACCTCGCCGAGGGACACAGCCGCAGCAGTGGCGCTCGCCCTGAAGCGGACCGTAATCACCTAGCTGCCCCCGCCGCGGGTGCGGCTACGGGGCCTGCGCCACCCTCAGGACAAGCTAACCGAGACGATGCGCCGAATGGGGTCGTCAACCCCCAAGCGCATCCGCCTCGTCGTCATGCTGCCCTGGCGACTGGCTCGCGGCGGTGAGAACATGGCGCCGCCACTACAGGCACCATCAGAAGTCGGGCGACATCGCAATCTGCGTCGTCGTCCATGCCAAGCACCGCTTCGGAGGCCATGGGGCGGGCCCAGCTCTTGTTGAAATTTCCGCCAGCGGCCAATCAAATGGATGAGTGGAGGGCCACTATCCAGAGCTAGATTGGTTTTGCTGAGGCGGGAGGATCACAGCAGGCAGGCCCGCCACGGCCTCCACCAACGGCGGCAACGGCCCAAGCCGCTGGCCGCACCGAGGGAGCCGTTCTGACAATGCAGTCCCCTCCACGACAGCCAGCGCAAGGGGCGCAGCCAGGGCCATGCGACCAAGAACCCAACGATGTATCAATGGCTTCATCTGATCCTCAGGCGCGTCGGGACCAGCGACGGGTCCGGGAAGACAGGCGGAGGGAAGACGCGCGCGTCACCATCGAGCGACGCCGCGACACCCGCCGCCAGTCTGATAGGCGCAATGGCCCCGACATCGATGAACACATGCCCGGTGGGGGCGGGTACCTGCCTTTCGAGGTTGGGTGCCCCGCCTTCACTCGTGAGCTGCGGCAAGTCCGTTGGCCATCTGCCCGTACATTCAAGCAAGAGATACCAGAAAAGTACGATGGAAGATTAAACCCGACAGAGTTCTTGAGCATCTACACCATCGCTGTTCAAGCTGCCGGAGGAAGGGACGAGAGGGTGTTCGCCAACTACTTCCCTTTGGCCCTCAAGCCAAACGTGAGGTCATGGCTGATGCACTTACCAGAGAACTCCATCTCGACCTGGGCTGATCTGTGCCATGAGTTTATTGGCGCCTTCACGGGCGGCCATCAAGAACCAGGGCGGCCCAGCGACTTGTAGCTCCTCCAACAGAAGAAAGGAGAGAGTTTGCGGAAGTATATGTAGAGGTTCAGCCGGGTGCACAGGAACATTCCAGACATCCATCCAGCAGCTGTGATAGTTGCGTTCCAGTCCAACGTGCGCAACCGCAGGATACGTTCCAAAATGAACGTTCGGTTGCCCAAGACTGTGAATGAGCTATACACTCTAGCGGACAAGTGTGCCCGAACAGAGGAGGGGAGGTGACTCCCCGGTGAAGAGGATGGCTTCGACGTTGACTCAGAGGACGACGACGATGCCACCAATCAGAAGAAGAAGAACAAGAAACGCAACAAGAAACACAAGGATAAAGCAGTGATGGCTGTTGAAGGAGCGAGCACTCCTAGTACCGGCAAGAAGGCCAAGACCGAGGCTCCCGGCAAGGAAGTTGCCGCGTGCGCCGACTACTGGGAGGCCGCGGCTGCCGAGGAGGCTGGGAGGGCTGACGGGCCGTACTGCAAGATCCATTGGACTAAGGGACACGATCTTCAAGAGTGTCATCAAGTTGAGCAGCTCATCAAGAAGCAGAAAGCTGAGTACGAGAAGCGTGACAAAGAGAGAGACCAAGATGGTGCTGGCGGGAAGGGCTGAGGTGGCGGAGGAGGTCACCTCGGCAAGGCCCCTCAGTATCAAGGGAAACTGGCCAGAGGCCGCGAGAAGACGGGATGCGATGATGGGAGTGATGAAGGAGATGAAGAGGAAACCAGCGAGCAGGAGTTCCAGAAGGCCAATGACGCCCTGTGCATTGACGGAGGTGCGTCCTTGCACTCCTCTCACCGCCAGCTCAAATAGTGGGCACGTGAGGTCAATGCCATGGAGCCAGTGACAGATTCTCGGAAGCCGCTCAAGTGGTCCCGCACGCCCATCATCTTTGATGAAGAGGATCACCCTGACCGCACCACTGCGGTAGGATGTTTGCCATTGTTGGTTTCACCAATGATTCGCAACCTCAAAGTCACAAAGATGTTGGTTGACGGCGGGGCCGGGTTGAATCTGATATCTCCCAAGGTCATCAGCAAGCTCTAGATAGCAGACGAAGAGCTCAAGGTTACCGGTACTTTCCAAGGCATCAACCCCGGCAGGAGTCGTCCTAAGGGGAAGATCATGTTGCCGGTAATGTTCGGGGGGGAGCTGAACTACCGGACCAAGAAGATCGTGTTTGATGTGGTTGACCTCCCCCTGCCATACAATGGAATCCTTGGCCGCCCTGCCCTAGGAAAATTCATGGCGGCATCCCACTATGCCTACAACACTCTGAAGATGCCAGGACCAATGGGCGTCATTTCCATTCCATCAGACAAGAAGGACGCAGTCATATGCATGTATAAGATGTACCGGGAAGCATTCGCTGCAGAGGCCGCAGATGCTACTACTCCCGCCAAGGAAAGCAAGAAAGGGAAGAAAGCTAGCAAGGACACCAGCAAAGAATCCGGGAAGCGCGCCTCTTCGGATTCCGCTGCGCCTGTTGATGATTTGCCAGAGAGTTCCAATAGCAAGAGATCAAAGGTTGCTGCGCCTGCTGTGAAGAAGGTCCTGGCAGGGTTGGCTGGCGCTGATGGTACATTTACTATCAGCTCCACCCTTGATGACAAATAGGAAAGCGCGCTCGTTGCCTTCCTGCGGGCGAATGTCGATGTGTTTGCTTGGCAACCATCTGACATCCCCGGTGTTCCCAGGGAGGTAATCGAGCATCACCTTGCTGTCTGCCCACATGCTCGACCTGTCAAACAGAAGGTCCGAAAGCAAGCTTTGGAGCGGCAGCAGTTAATTGCCGAGGAGATCAAGAAACTCGAAGCTGCTGGTTTGGTCAGAGGGGTATTGCATCCAACTTGGTTGGCAAATCCAGTGGTGGTGCGCAAGGCAAATGGGAAATGGAGGCTTTGCATAGATTTAACAGATCTGAATAAAGCATGCCTGAAGGACCCATTCCCCTTGTCGCGCATCGATCAGATTGTGGATTCCACCTCTGGATGTGATCTACTTTCCTTCTTGGATGCCTACTCCGTACCACCAGATTTTCATGTCCGAGGAAGACGAAGAGAAGACCGCGTTTATAACCCCATGCGGCACGTACTGCTTTGTATGTATACCCTTTGGGTTAAAAAGTGTTGGATCCACTTTCGTGAGAGTACTACAGATTGGCTTTGAGTCCCAGTTGCATAGGAATATTGAAGCCTACATGGATGATATAGTGGTCAAAACCAAGGACAAATCAACTCTCATTCAGGACTTGGAAGAGACCTTTGCAAATCTGTGCAAGATCAACTTGAAGTTGAACCCAGAGAAGTGTGTGTTTGGCGTTCCTTCCGGCAAGTTGCTTGGCTTCTTTGTGTCCCACTGGGGGATAGAGTCCAACCCTGACAAGATCAAGGCAATTGAGCAGATTCAAGCACCCAAGACAGTTAAAGATGTGAGGCGTTTGACTGGATGTGTTGCCGCGCTAAGCAGGTTCATTTCCAAGTCCGCCGAATGCGCCCTGCCATTCTTCAAAATCTTGAAGAAGGCTGGGCCCATGGAGTGGACCCAGGAGGCAGACGCTGCGTTGCAGGATCTGAAGACCTATCTTTCCACTGTCCCCACCTTAGTCACTCCAAAACCACAAGAACCGTTGCTGCTATACTTAGCGGCAACCAATCAAGTGGTTAGCGCAGTGCTAGTGGTGCAGCGGGAAGTAGATGAAGAAGCAGCTGCAACTATCTTCCCCTCTGGAGAAGGAAGTGAACTCGCCCCAGCAAGGTCAGAGGCAGATCAGAACAAGGAGGAGCGGGGTAATGGAGACAGCTCCAAGGTCACGGCAAGGAAGAAAGTGGTGCAGCGACCAGTGTACTTCATCAGCTCCCTATTGCAGGGGGCTAGGTCGAGGTACTCTAGCATGCAAAAGTTGATTTTTGGCCTCATCATGGCCTCAAGGAAACTGCGCCACTACTTCCAAGCCCACGAGATCACGGTTGTCACCCGCTTCCCCCTTGCAACGCATACTGAGGAACCCTGAGGCCATTGGCAGGATAGTGGAATGGGCTTTGGAGTTATCCAGCTTTGGTTTGAAGTTCGAGAGCACATCAACCATTCAGAGCAGAGCACTGGCGGAGTTTATTGCGGAATGGACGCCTACCCCTGACAAAGACGTGTTGGAGACAGTTATCCCCGGCAAGGGAGCGCCCCAAGAATGGATCATGTACTTTGATGGTGCCTCCTCCCTACAAGGTGCAGGAGCTGGCGTGCTTCTTGTTTCTCCCCCTGGGGAGCACCTCAAGTACGTGGTTCAAATGCATTTCCCTCAGGAGAAGGCTACCAACAATATAGCAGAATATGAAGGACTCCTTGCCGGGCTCAGGATCGCAACAGAACTGGGAATCAAGAAGTTGATCATTCATGGAGATTCGCAACTTGTGGTGAGGCAAGTGAACAAGGATTATCAAAGCCCATTGATGGAGGCATAAATCGAGGAAGTGAGAAAGTTGGAGGAGCGCTTTGACGGATTGCAAACAGAGCACATACCGCGTGCGAAAAATAGCATTGCTGGTCATCTGTCAAAGTGCGCTGTGCAAAAACTCCCTGTGGAACCAGGGACTTTTGTTCTCCATCTGACTCAACCCTCTGTATCCCTGGCAACAATGGCCAGGAAGAGGAGGAAACTGGGCTCTGGCAGGCCTCTCCCGGCAGGGCCCTTTGAGGTCCCGGCAGAGAGCTTGACGGGAACAACTCCCCTTCGAACGGTGAGCTGCACCCTCCCGCCAAACTACCAATCTCTGCGGTCGAGGAGTGCACTCCCATGAATGAGGAGGTGCCGCTGGTCCTCGTTGCCGAGCCTCAGGCTCCAACTTGGGCGTGGCACATAGTCCATTTCCTCCAAACAGGAGAACTTCCCGAAGAGCAAGAAGAAGCTGAAAGAGTAGCCCAGAGGGCCAGTATGTATCAGTTCGTTAACAACACGGTATACAGAAGAAGGCCCAACAGAGTGAAATTGAAGTGCATTTTCCAGGAAGAAGGAAAGGAACTGTTGGCAGAGATACACAAGGGTATATGCGGCTCCCACATTGGATCGAGGGCCCTGGTTGGAAAAGCCTTCCGGTAAGGTTTTTACTGGCCCACGGCCCTCCAAGATGCAATTGAGCTAGTCACCAAATGTGAAGCCTGCCAGTTCCATGAAGGAAATATGCCCTAGAGGCAATAATAAAGTTTTTATTTTATATTTCCTTATTCATGATAAATGTTTATTATTCATGCTAGAATTGTATTGATCGGAAACCTAAATACATGTGTGAATACATAGACAAACACTGTGTCCCTAGTGAGCCTCTACTTGACTAGCTCGTTGATCAAAGATGGTTAAGGTTTCCTAACCATGGACATGAGTTGTCATTTGATAACGGGATCACATCATTAGGAGAATGATGTGATGGACATGACCCATCCGTTATCTTAGCATATTGATCGTTCAGTTTTATTGCTATAGCTTTCTTCATGTCATATACATATTCCTTTGACTATGAGATTATGCAACTCCCGGATACCGGAGGAATACCTTGTGTGCTATCAAACGTCACAACGTAACTGGGTGATTATAAAGATGCTCTACAGGTATCTCTGAAGGTGTTTGTTGGGTTGGCATAGATTGAGATTAGGATTTGTCACTCCGAGTATCGGAGAGGTATCTCTGGGCCCTCTCGGTAATGCACATCATAAGAAGCCTTGCAAGCAATGTGACTAATAAGTTAGTTGCGGGATGATGTATTACAGAATGAGTAAAGAGACTTGCCTGTAACGAGATTGAACTAGGTATGAAGATACCGACGATCGAATCTCGGGCAAGTAACATACCGATGACAAAGGGAATAACGTATGTTGTCATCACGGTACGGCCGATAAAGATCTTTGTAGAATATGTGGGAACCAATATGAGCATCCAGGTTCCACTGTTGTTATTGACCGGAGAGGTGTCTCGGTCATGTCTACATAGTTCTCGAACCCGTAGGGTCCGCACGCTTAACGTTCGATGACGATTTTATATTATATGAGTTATGTGATTTGGTGACCGAATGTTGTTCAGAGTCCCGGATGAGATCACGGACATGACGAGGAGTCTTGAAATGGTTGAGAGGTAAAGATTCATATATAGGACGATGATATTCGGACACCGGAAGTGTTCCGGGGGTACCGGGTACATATCGGGTCACCGGAAGGGGTTCCGGGCTCCCCCGGCAAAGATATGGGCCTAATGGGCCAAGAGGGGAAACGCAGCAGCCAGCAGGGGCTGCTGCGCCCCCCATATGGGCCGCACCTTAGGAGGAAGGAAAGGGGGGAAGAGAGAAGGAAGGGGAGGGATTCGGCCTCCCCCTTCCTTCCCTCCTCCCTCCTCTTTCCTTCTCCCTCCGGTGGATATGGTAAGGGGGGGGCGAATTGGACAAGGCCCCCAAGTAGGATTCCTCCTACTTGGGGCGCCCCTTGGCTGTCCTCCTCCCCCTCCCACCTATATATACATGGGGAGGGGGCGCCTAGAACACACACCAACAATTGTTAGCCGTGTGCGGCGCCCCCCTCCACAGTTTACGCCTCCGGTCATATTCACGTAGTGCTTAGGCGAAGCCCTGCGCGGATCACTTCACCATCACCGTCACCACGCCGTCATGCTGACGGAACTCTCCCTAGACACTTTGCTGGATCAAGAGTTCGAGGGACGTCATCGAGCTGAACGTGTGCAGAACTCGGAGGTGCCGTACGTTCGGTGCTTGATCGGTCGAAACGAGAAGAAGTTCGACTACATCAACCGCGTTGTCAAACGCTTCTGCTTTCGGTCTACGAGGGTACGTGGACACACTCTCCCCCTCTCATTGTTATGCATCTCCTAGATAGATCTTGCGTGAGCGTAGGATTTTTTTTGAAATTGCATGCTACGTTTCCCAACAGTGGCATCCGAGCCAGGTCTATGCGTAGATGATATGCACGAGTAGAACACAAAGAGTTGTGGGCGGTGATAGTCATACTGCTTACCACCAACGTCTTATTTTGATTCGGCGGTATTGTTGGATGAAGTGGCCCGGACCAACCTTACATGACCATGTTCATGAGACCGGTTCCACCGACAGACATGCAACTAGTTTTGCATAAAGGTGGCTGGCGGGTGTCTGTTTCTCCAACTTTAGTTGAATCGAATTTGACTACGGCCGGTCCTTGTTGAAGGTTAAAACAGCAAACTTGACAAAACACCATTGTGGTTTTGATGCGTAGGTAAGAACAGTTCTTGCTAGAAGCCCGTAGCAGCCACGTAAAACTTGCAACAACAAAGTAGAGGACGACTAACTTGTTTTTGCAAGGCATGTTGTGATGTGATATGGTCAAGACATGATGTGATATACATTGTTGTATGAGATGATCATGTTTTGCAAAAGTTATCGGCAACTGGCAGGAGCCTTATGGTTGTCGCTTTATTGTATGAAATGCAAACGCCATGTAATTGCTCTACTTTATCACTATGCGTTAGCGATAGTTGTAAAAGCAATAGTTGGCGAGACAACCACGACGCTACGATGGAGATCAAGGTGTCAAAGCTGATGACAATGGAGATCATGACGGTGCTTTGGAGATGGAGATCAAAGGCACAAGATGATGATGGTCATATCATGTCACATATTTTGATTGCATGTGATGTTTATCTTTTATGCATCTTATTTTGCTTAGTACGGCGGTAGCATTATAAGATGATCCCTTAACAAAATTTCAAGGTATAAGTGTTCTCCCCGAGTATGCACTATTGTGACAGTTCGTCGTGCTGAGACACCACGTGATGATCGGGTGTGATAGGCTCTACGTTCACATACAATGGGTGCAAGACAGTTTTGCACATGCGGAATACTCGGGTTAAACTTGACGAGCCTAGCATGTACAGACATGGCCTCGAAACACTGGAGACCGAAAGGTCGAACGTGAATCATATAGTAGATATGATCAACATAGAGATGTCACCATTGATGACTACTCCATCTCACGTGATGATCGGACTTGGTTTAGTTGATTTGGATCACGTATCATTTAGATGACTTGAGGGATGTCTATCTAAGTGGGAGTTCTTAAGTAATTTGATTAATTGAACTTAATTTATCATGAACTTAGTCCTGATAGTATTTGCAAATTATGTCATAGATCAATAGCTCGCGATATAGCTCCCCGTTTATTTTTGATATGTTCCTAGAGAAAATAAGTTGAAAGATGATAGTAGCAATGATGCGGACTTGGTCCGTGATCCGAGGATTATCTTCATTGCTGCACAAAAGAATTATGTCCTTGATGCACCGCTATGTGATAGACCTATTGCAGGAGCAGATGCAGACGTTATGAACGTTTGGCAAGCTCTTAATGATGACTACTTAATAGTTTAGTGCACCATGCTTTACGGCTTAGAACCGGGACTTCAAAAATGTTTTGAAACGCCACAGAGCATATGAGATGTTCCAAGAGCTGAAATTGGTATTTCAGACTCATGCCCATGTCGAGAGGTATGAGACCTCTGACAAATACTTTGCCTACAAGATGGAGGAGAATAGCTCAGCCAGTGAGCATGTGCTCAGAATGTCTGGGTACTACAATCGCTTGAATCAAGTGGGCGTTAATCTTCCAGATAAGATAGTGATTGACAGAGTTCTCTAGTCACTATCACCAAGCTACTAGAACTTCGTGATGAACTATAATATGCAAGGGATGACGAAAACGATTCCCAAGCTCTTCGCGATGCTGAAATCAGCGAAGGTAGAAATCAAGAAAGAGCATCAAGTGTTGATGGTTAACAAGACCACTAGTTTCAAGAAAAGGGGCGAGGGAAAGAAAGGGAACTTCAAGAAGAATGGCAAGCAAGTTGTCGCTCCCATGAAGAAGCCCAAAGCTGGACCCAAGCCTGAAACTGAGTGCTTCTACTGCAAAGGAAATGGTTACTGGAAGCGAAACTGCCCCAAATAATTGGCGGATAAGAAGGATGGCAAAGTGAACAAAGGTATATTTGATATACATGTTATTGATGTGTACTTTACTAGTGTTCATAGTAACCCCAGGGTATTTGGTACCGGTTCAGTTGCTAAGATTAGTAACTCGAAACAGGAGTTGCAAAATGAACAGAGACTAGTTAAGGGCAAGGTAACGATGTGTGTTGGAAGTGATTCCAAGGTTGATAAGATCACCATCGCATACTCCCTCTACCTTAGGGATTAGTGTTGAACCTAAATAAATGTTATTTGGTGTTTGCGTTGAGCATGAATATGATTGGATCATGTTTATTGCAATACGGTTATTCATTTAAGTCAGAGAATAATTATTGTTCTGTTTACATGAATAAAACCTTCTATGGTCATACACCCAATGTAAAGGGTTTATTGAATCTCGATCGTAGTAATACACATATTCATAATATTGATGCCAAAAGATGCAAAGTTGATAATGATAGTGCAACATATTTGTGGCACTGCCGTTTAGGTCATATTGGTGTAAAGCGCATGAAGAAACTCCATGCGGATGGACTTTTGGAATCACTTGATTATGAATCATTTGATGCTTGCGAACCATGCCTCATGGGCAAGATGACTAAAACTCCGTTCTCCGGAACAATGGAGCGAGCCACTGACTTATTGGAAATAATACATACCGATGTATGCGGTCCGATGAGTGTTGAGGCTCGCGGCGGGTATCATTATTTTCTGACCTTCACAGATGATTTGAGCAGATATGGGTATATCTACTTGATGAAACACAAGTCTGAAACATTTGAAAAGTTCAAAGAATTTCAGAGTGAAGTGGAGAATCATCGTAACAAGAAAATAAAGTTTCTACGATCTGATCGCAAAGGCGAATATTTGAGTTACGAGTTTGGCCTTCATTTAAAACAATGTGGAATAGTTTCACAACTCACGCCACCTGGAACACCACAGCGTAATGGTGTGTCCGAACGTCGTAACCGTACTTTATTGGATATGGTGCGATCTATGATGTCTCTTACCGATTTACCACTATCGTTTTGGGGTTATGCATTAGAGACAGCTGCATTCACGTTAAATAGGGCACTGTCTAAATCCGTTGAGACGACACCGTATGAACTGTGGTTTGGCAAGAAACCTAAGCTGTCATTTCTTAAAGTTTGGGGTTGCAATGCTTATGTGAAAAAGCTTCAGCCTGATAAGCTCGAACCCAAATCGGAGAAGTGCGTCTTCATAGGATACCCAAAAGAAACTGTTGGGTACACCTTCTATCACAGATCCGAAGGCAAGATCTTTGTTGCTAAGAATGGATCCTTTCTAGAGAAGGAGTTTCTCTCGAAAGAAGTGAGTGGGAGGAAAGTAGAACTTGATGAGGTAATCGTACCTTCTCTCAAATTGGAAAGTAGTTCATCACAGAAAACCGTTCCCGTGATGCCTACACCAACTAGAGAGGAAGCTAATGATGATGATCATGAAACTTCAGATCAAGTTACTACAGAACTTCGTAGGTCAACCAGAACACGATCCGCACTAGAGTGATACGGGAATCCTGTACTGGAAGTCATGTTACTAGACCAAGGCGAACCTACGAACTATGAAGAAGCTATGATGAGCCTAGATTCTGACAGATGGCTTGAGGCCATGAAATCTGAGATAGGATCCATGTATGAGAACACAGTGTGGACTTTGGTGGACTTGCCCGATGATCGGCAAGCCATTGAGAATAAATGGATCTTCAAGAGGAAGACGGACGCTGATGGTAGTGTTACTATCTACAAAGCTCAACTTGTCGCAAAAGGTTTTCGACAAGTTCAAGGTGTTGACTACGATGAGATTTTCTCGCTCATAGCGATGCTTAAGTCTGTCCGAATCATGCTAGCAATTGCCGCAATTTATGAAATCTGGCAAATGGATGTCGAAACTGCATTCCTTAATGGATTTCTTAAAGAAGAGTTGTATATGATGCAACCAAAAGGTTTTGTCAATCCTAAAGGTGCTATCAAAGTGTGCAAACTCCAGCGATCCATCTATGGACTAGTGCAAGCATCTCGTAGTTGGAATATATGCTTTGATAAGGTGATCAAAGCATATGGTTTTATACAGAATGGTGAAGCCTGTATTTACAAGAAAGTGAGTGGGAGCTCTGTAGCATTTCTGATATTATATGTGGATGACATATTGCTGATTGGAAATGATATAGAATTTCTAGATAGCATAAAAGGATACTTGAATAAGAGTTTTTCAATGAGAGACCTCGGTGAAGCTACTTACATATTGGGCATCAAGATCTATAGAGATAGATCAAGACGCTTGATAAGTTTTTCAATGAATACATGCCTTGACAAGATTTTGAAGGAGTTCAAAATGAATCAGTCAAAGAAGGAGTTCTAGCCTGTATTGTAAGGTGTGAAGTTGAGTAAGACTCAAAGCCCGACCACGGCAGAAGATAGAGAGAGAATGAAAGTCATTCCCTATGCCTCAGCCATAGGTTCTATAAAGTATGCCATGCTGTGTACCAAACATGTTGTGTACCTTGCCATGAGTTTGGCAAAGGGAAACAATAGTGATCCAGGAGTAGATCACTAGACAGCGGTCAAAATTATCCTTAGAGGACTAAGCAAATATTTCTCGGTTATGGAGGTGATAAAGAGTTCGTCGTAAAGAGTTACGTTGATGCAAGCTTTTACACCGATCCAGATGACTCAGAGTCTCAATCTGGATACATATTGAAAGTGGGAGCAATTAGCTAGAGTAGCTCCATACAGAGCATTGTAGACATAGAAATTTGCGAAATACATACGGATCTGAATGTGGCAGACCCGTTGACTAAACTTCTCTCACAAGCAAAACATGATCACACCTTAATACTCTTTGGGTGTTAATCACATGGCGATGTGAACTAGATTATTGACTCTAGTAAACCCTTTGGGTGTTGGTCACATGGCGATGTGAACTATTGGTGTTAAACACATGGTGATGTGAACTAGATTATTGACTCTAGTAAACCCTTTGGGTGTTGATCACATGGCGATGTGAACTAGATTATTGACTCTAGTGCAAGTGGGAGACTGAAGGAAATATGCCCTAGAGGCAATAATAAAGTTGTTATTTTATATTTCCTTATTCATGATAAATGTTTATTATTCATGCTAGAATTGTATTGATCGGAAACCTAAATACATGTGTGAATACATAGACAAACATTGTGTCCCTAGTGAGCCTCTACTTGACTAGCTCATTGATCAAAGATGGTTAAGGTTTCCTAACCATGGACATGAGTTGTCATTTGATAACGGGATCACATCATTAGGAGAATGATGTGATGGACATGACCCATCCGTTAGCTTAGCATATTGATCGTTCAGTTTTATTGCTATAGCTTTCTTCATGTCATATACATATTCCTTTGACTATGAGATTATGCAACTCCCGGATACCGGAGGAATACCTTGTGTGCTATCAAACGTCACAACGTAACTGGGTGATTATAAAGATGCTCTACAGGTATCTCCGAAGGTGTTTGTTGGGTTGGCATAGATCGAGATTAGGATTTTTCACTCCGAGTATCGGAGAGGTATCTCTGGGCCCTCTCGGTAATGCACATCATAAGAAGCCTTGCAAGCAATGTGACTAATAAGTTAGTTGCGGGATGATGTATTATAGAACGAGTAAAGAGACTTGTAGGTAACAAGATTGAACTAGGTATGAAGATACCCACAATCGAATCTCGGGCAAGTAACATACCGATGACAAAGGGAATAACGTATGTTGTCATTACGGTACGGCCAATAAAGATCTTCGTAGAATATGTGGGAACCAATATGAGCATCCAGGTTCCGCTGTTGTTATTGACTGGAGAGGTGTCTCAGTCATGTCTACATAGTTCTCGAACCAGTAGGGTCCGCACGCTTAACGTTTGATGACGATTTTATATTATATGAGTTATGTGATTTGGTGACTGAATGTTGTTCGGAGTCCCGGATAAGATCACGGACATGACGAGGAGTCTCGAAATGGTCGAGAGGTAAAGATTCATATATAGGACGATGATATTCGGACACCGGAAGTGTTCCGGGGGTACCGGGTACATATCGGGTCAACGGAAGGGGTTCCGGGCACCCCCGGCAAAGATATGGGCCTAATGGGCCAAGAGGGGAAACGCAGCAGCCAGCAGGGGCTGCTGCGCCCCCCATATGGGCCGCACCTTAGGAGGAAGGAAAGGGGGGAAGAGAGAAGGAAGGGGAGGGATTCGGCCTCCCCCTTCCTTCCCTCCTCCCTCCTCTTTCCTTCTCCCTCCGGTGGATATGGTAAGGGGGGCGAATTGGACAAGGCCCCCAAGTAGGATTCCTCCTACTTGGGGCGCCCCTTGGCTGTCCTCCTCCCCCTCCCACCTATATATACATGGGGAAGGGGCGCCTAGAACACACACCAACAATTGTTAGCCGTGTGCGGCGCCCCCCTCCACAGTTTACGCCTCCGGTCATATTCACGTAGTGCTTAGGCGAAGCCCTGCGCGGATCACTTCACCATCACCGTCACCACGCCGTTGTGCTGACGGAACTCTCCTTCGACACTTTGCTGGATCAAGAGTTTGAGGGATGTCATCAAGCTGAACGTGTGCAGAACTCGGAGGTGCCGTACGTTCGGTGCTTGATCGGTCGGAACAAGAAGAAGTTCGACTACATCAACCGCGTTGTCAAACGCTTCCGCTTTCGGTCTACGAGGGTACGTGGACACACTCTCCCCCTCTCATTGTTATGCATCTCCTAGATAGATCTTGCGTGAGCGTAGGAAATTTTTTGAAATTGCATGCGACGTTTCCCAACATTCCACTCCAAGAATATCCATCAGCCTGCTCAAGCTCTCCGGACGATCCCTTTGTCATGGCCCTTCTCGGTCTGGGGGCTCGACATCTTGAGCCCCTTCCCCCATGCTACTGGGGGCTTTGAGTTTTTGTTCGTCGCTATCGACAAGGTCACAAATTGGCCAGAGGTGGAGCCCATGAGGAAGGTGACCGCACAGTCAGCTATCAAGTTCTTGAAAGGATTGGTGTGCCGTTTCGGAGTACCCGCCAGGATCATCACTGACAATGGCACCCAATTCACAAGCCGCGCCTTCATGCAATACATTCATGCCCTCGAAAGCAAAGTCTCATTTGCCTCTGTTGCCCATCCCAGAAGCAATGGACAAGCTGAGAGGGCAAACGCTGAAGTGCTGCGAGGACTCAACACAAGAACATTTGATAGGCTGCAGAAGTGCGGCAGACAATGGATCGATGAGCTGCCGGTGGTTCTTTGGTCCCTCCGTACGACACCAAATTGAGCTACTGAGCAGACTCCCTTCTCCCTAGTCTATGGGGCAGAAGCAGTTATCCCCACGAAACTCATATACGGATCACCTCGAGTGCTTGCCTACAATGAAGTAGCACGGGAACAGCACCGGCGTGATGACGCTGTGCTACTTGAGGAGAACCGTCTCCGGGCTGCTACGCGTGCTGCACGCTACTAGCAAGCCCTGCGTCGCTATCACAGCCGTAGGGTTCATGCCCGGAGCCTTGAGGAAGGCGACCTTGTCCTTAGGCGTGTTCAGTCCACCAAGGGTGCAAACAAGTTGACGCCGAAGTGGGAAGGCCCTTACCGGGTAGTACGAGTCACCAGACCCGGCGCAGTCCGTTTGGAGATCGGAGATGGCATTCAGTTGCAAAACTCATGGAACATTGAGCATCTCCATAAGTTCTACCCGTAAGGCGCGGCTGTCGGGCCCTGCCCAGCAGCCACCCTTTTGTACAAGCCTTGCCGATGTTGCATGTAACCCTTTGTACAAAGCCAGGCGCAAACCCTTAGCAACAGATGGATAAACGAAGCGCTGGGGGGCCCCCAACAAGATTGCATGCATGCATAAGCATATCATGAGCATAGCATGATCATGTAGATGAGGTCGCATGTAGCACTGTTTTCATCTGCACTAAGTTGCAGGGTTCTTGCCGTGGACTTGATCCCGAAGAGAAGAAATGAAGACAAGCCTACACAGCGATCCCCGGCAAGCCAAACAGATAAGTTTCTTCTTATCCATACCTGTTCTGTAAGGTAAAAACTTGTGCATATGAAAACCTCGCTACCTTCGAAACATAGGTGCTCCCATCCTTTGTCCCAAACATTGCTTCGGGCAAGGTGGTCGCAGTTGCCTTTGATGGAGAGGGTTCAACGAGGGGCCGGTCCCTTTTTATAGTTTTATGCCCGGCAGGCCTTGCCCCACGGCAGCAAACTAAGGGTACCGACAGGATAGTTTGTCGGGGAAACTTGTTTACTTGAACGTATAGAGGCACCTCACCTCTGCATGGACATGGTACATGCACAAGTACCCGGCAAGGCTTGTCTTTTTCATTAATATGCAAATAACCAAGTACAGATCTTACAGAGCACAAACTTGGATAAGGAAGTTTACATAATTTAGACTAAAGTTTGGCAAGTGCCTACATGTTTTAGACTAAAAAAAATAAGTGCCCCGTAATCCCTTTCTTGTCCCTCTCCTCCTAGGCACTACGGTGGGAGGTAAAGAAGGCAAAAGGAGTGCCTAAGCAGAAGCCCAGCCCGATCCCGTCAGGGCTTGCCGGACGCAGCCTGACAAGATCGGGAGTGGCGAGGCTGCGAAGGAGAGGGGCGGAGGGAGAAGCTCGGTGGTGCCCTGGTCACCACCTCCAGGGCCGGCAAGAAGCCCCAACACAAGCAACGGCTGGGAGAACCGCCGGAGCTCAGCTGGAAGACTGCTGGAGGAGGTGAAGGCACCAAGAGAGCGACCCCCTCCCCGGCAACCGTCCTAAAGAGGCCGGTGATGATGGTACCAGGGAGGAAGGGGAAGGGCGGAAAGATGAGGCAGCGGGCCGGCAGTACGAGACGAAGGCATCGGTGCCATCGTACTCCGACCTGACGGCCTGCCACCCGCCTTCTCCGTCTTCCCTCGTTCTTTCTTCATCACCACCACTCCAGAAGGACACCGGCCCCTCGGGCCGACACCTCCCCCTAAGAAACAGCAGGGGATAGCGGCGTCCGAGGCATGCAAGGAGCATCGCTCCCCACCTTGGAGGGCAGGAAGGTGCCGCCGTCTTCAACGATCGCCCCGACTCCGCCAGAAGGAGCAGTGCTGGGATTACCAAAGATCCCGAGCGCTGCACCCCAGGCAGGCGCCGGAAGCCCCAGAAGCCTCGTCGTCAACTTGACGAACCTCGGCGTCTTGTGGCCAGGGCAAGCACTCTCCACCAAGTGGCTGGCTCGTGTGGGAGAGACGGGCGTCTCACCATCTCGGAGGAGCGTAACGCCACCCACACTCTGGACAGTTCGGTGCCTACACCCCCGACCATTGCATCTCCTGCGCCCTCAAACCAGACTCACTCCCCCAGCGTCAATGCGAGCGTTCAGCATCATCGACCCCAAGCTGGAGCCCAGGGCCCGGCCCCAGCCTCTCCCCCTCAACATAACAAAGAAGAAGGCAAGAAATAAAGAAAGAGAGGTGCGTGGATGGACGCATTTTGCTTCATCCTTGCCCCCCCCCTTTTATAGGCAAGCTGGGGCTGGGGGCTGATCCTTTGCCCTCGCCCCAGAGGGGTCTCTTTTTGATCCGACCCGTCCAAGCTACCGCCGACGGTCGGATCCGATCACCGCCCCTCTCCACCAATTCGAAGAAGACCGAGCCCCTGCCATGACTCTCCCTCCTGCGCCACGCGCCTCCGTTGCCTACCCCACTCAATGCATGCATCATATGTGGCAGAGGATAAGGACGTGGTGGGAAGAGTGAATTGGCAGTTACTCCCCCATGCGTTAAAGTCATTCACGGGCCATTACAAAAGGTGGCCCCACTGCAATTGCATCTCGCGGCGCACGGGAAAATCGGAAACTGACTCAAGCACAGATTAATGGAGAAGCAAAGAAGATCTCAAAGGATGAGCTACCACAACCCGCTCGCCTGTGTACTAGACAGGGCCTACCCCGACAATGCTCGGCAGCGTGTTCAGGCCAGGCCCGAGGGCTCCTGTCGGTGCAACAAACCCCCAGGTGTGTTGCCCAGACTTTACAGAGGCTCAAGAGCAAGGTTACGACGTTCAAGACAAGGCCAAGCAGAAGAGATGGCTCTTTGAGAAATCAAAGGGCGTAGCAAGAAGACCAAGGCCAACCAAACAAGCAAGATATCACCAAGGAAAAACCTCCTTTGCCGGGCAGGCAAGCCTGGCGGGGTCGAGGTTACCCCAAGACAAGCCTCAAGACTCCCCCGGCAGGCTTGCCGGGGACGCCAAGGGCGGATTACCCCGCCAAAGCTCCACCGCTCCACCTCACAACAACGCAAGTCACCCATCGGTGCGGTGTCGAGCCCCCAAGTGACAAAGTGGCTATTACTTGGTACGTGGCAGGCCATTTCTGAGGAAGATCATCCCTAAATGACACCCGTCCAGGCGACGTGTCACATGGACAGGCGAAAAGGTGGTTGAATGGCACGACGGGACTTGCCGGGCTACGCCACGATGTGACACTAAGCGGTGCATTTAATGCGCCCTGACCTGTCCGCAGAGTTAGGTATGATAGCACTGTGGCTATCTAATTGTTGGATAAATGATTGTTTTGCCATTGTGGTAACCCCTTGACCTATAAAAGGAGGGCCGTGGCTACCTTAGAAAGGATTCAGACCCTTGTACGCTCGCACGCGCGTAGCTGCTCCTGCCCCTAGGCGACCCTGCCGGGCTAGAGCGTTGCGTCTCCACCATGGTCCTTCCATCAATCCACCAAAGCAGGAGTAGGGTTCTAGGCCTCGCGGCGGCCCGAACCTGGGTAAAATTGCCCGTGTCATCGTTGTCGTGCTACTTTGTGCTTTCCGCTCTTTGTGCAATGCGCTCTTCCCCCTTGCTGAACCACAAGGGGCCGATGGCCCCATAGGTGGCCGTGTGATACCACGACACCTGGCACACTGCCGGGGACCTCCTCTGAGACCTCTTGGATATCCCCGGCAGAGTGTTCCTGACCCTCCGTGGCAGCGATCTTGGCCGCCTCTTCAACTGCATCCTTGCCGATGCTGGCCACCTCTTCCAGCAGTTCTGGTTCCTCGACCACCAGGGCTGCAAACGAGATGAGCAAATAATGGTAGGGAAATAGTATGCTTCAGAAGGCCAGAGACTTGAAGCAAAACAATAAAGACAAAAGAAGACGGAAGGATGAGCAAGTTACCCGGAGTCGTTTGCCGTGGAAGGGCTACGGCTTCCCCGGCAGCATCAGTTGCCGGGATGCGACCATCGCCCTCTTCCTCGGTGACCATGGCATCAACTTGAGCCAGTCCTTCCATGGGGGCCCTCGCCGGAGATCCCTCGACTCGGATATCAGGAAGAGTGGACCCCTCTTGAAGAACCTCGCAAGGGGGAATCTCCTCTCCTTCCTTGGCTGGAGGTGAGGCATGTTCATCCATGCCACCCTTGGCGGAAGAGGCCTGTCCCACGCTTCCATGCCGGGGGCTGGGCTGGGGGCTTGGCGCTGGATCGTTCGTGATGCTTCCCGCCAAGCCCGTGCCCTCCGAAGGCCCCGACGACTCTGCCTGCCTGGGATGTTTGGTCCGGTGGATGAGGGTTTCTTCCTCCTCTTCTTCCCTGTCGAAGGCAGCAAATAAGGTTGGATCAGCAAGTCAACAAATGCCCAAGACACCAACGAAAAGGGAAAGCATTTTCCTTACTATGAGTCCATGAGAATGGAGCCCAACACGAACTCCATAGATGGCAGGGGTGCTCTGCTTCTCTTCAGGGTTGGGGGGGCAGTGCTCCCCGGCAACTTCACGCCCTGCTGGGGCGCAGGGAGCTTCGGCGAGGATGAGCTGCGCGAGGAGCTCGAGTCTGATTGGGAGCTGGAGTCGACTCCCGTGACTGCCCGTCGCTTGGCGGGAGGGGTCTTGGCCTCGGAAAGGCGAGAAGAATGCCGGCGCTCCACGTCCGGCTTGTCGCTCTTGGAGGCGATCTCC
Source organism: Thinopyrum elongatum (assembly GCA_011799875.1). Lineage (NCBI taxonomy): Eukaryota > Viridiplantae > Streptophyta > Magnoliopsida > Poales > Poaceae > Thinopyrum > Thinopyrum elongatum. Next base: position 304,634,449 of record CM022297.1, on the reverse strand, counting down.
TTCACCTTCCTGACGGCAGGCACACGAGCAGGAGCTGTTGTTCCCCGACTAGCCGCCCGCCTACGAGGGCGCTGATCCAAGTCTAGCTCGGGGGCTTGTGGGCCCACTGAGAGCCACTCCTCCTTGGGCTGCTCCATCGCCTCGGCCTCGTCCCCTTCCTGGGCTTCCGCTGCCGCGGCATACAAGGTTTCGATCCCGTAGGCTCAGTCCCGGCAGGATCATCCCCGGCAACCTCCTCTGCGGCATGCGCCTCGCTCCTGTCGTGGGAGGAGTCCCCGTCTTCGGCCTCCCCTTCCTCTTCCTCCTCCACCCTTCCGGGCCTCGCCTTCTCGGTAGCCCGGAACGCCTTGTCCTCCTCAATCCGCCTCTTGATAAACTCTGCCTCTACCATGGAGGTGCGCTTGAACATGTTGTTCTCCACCCTGGTAGCCCTTTCCACCAAGCTGAAAGTCCACTCAAGCTCTGCGTCAAGCTCGGGTAATTGCCAATCGCTCGCAACCCCGTAAGCATTGCAGTCGGGCATCCACTACAAAATCTGATCCAAGGCAGAGTTGACATTCAGCGGAACAACACCTGCCGGCAATTTGAACGGCCCAAGGCTACCAAACAGTTGTTTGCATAGCCATACAGGTTCTTAATGAGGCCTGGATACAGACGCATCCTATCCGTGGCATCTCCATACCACCAGGCAAACCTGTCCCTTTTCTGCAGCGGCGCGGTGCGGCGTCGAAGAAAATCGGCTCCCACCTGTTCGATGGTTAGCCCGGCAGCTTTGAGATGGGCAATTCTGTTCAGCGCCGGTCGAAGCCTGTCGTCAGTAAGGCCCAATTCCCTCCAGTCGTTGCCACGCACGATGCACTCCATCCACGCCTGGCAATACTCTAGAGCATCCTCATCCTGGATCCAACACCAGTCCGCCCACCATTCCTCCCATCTACCTCGCTGCTGGCCAGGAAGATAGTCCCAAATCTCCCTCTTCTCTCGGGGAATCCAACTTATGTTTCCCGAGCGATGGGCCATGTTTTCCACCCTCGGGACAAAAAAATGCCTGAACAGATCCACGTTGGGGGCGACCCCGATGAAGTTCTCACACAGATGGCGAAAATCGCCATGCACGCCATCGCATTTGGCGTAAAATCTAAGAGGTGGAACCCGTACACCACCATCATCGCCTCAAAGAAATCCAAGAAGGGGGGACAAAGGCCGCAGAGGAAATACGCGCAGAAAAATCGATATGAATTCGGCGGATCCTTCTTCCCCTCCGGCAAGACTACGGGTGCACCATGCCCCTTTGGAACTTCCATTCCCCACATGTATCCGTACCTTGCAACCAAGGCATCGATGTCCAGGCTCGACAGGAAGAAGACCACATCTCCCCGTTGCTTCTTGTCTAGTTCCGCTGCTCTCCTCTTGTTCCCCTCCGCGGTCGTCTCCTTCGTGGTGGTCGCCCATTTCCCCTTGGCCGCGGGTTTCTTTCCCATCCTCAGGAGCTGTGGAGAGGATGGAAGGTCAGGTAAGGCGTCGAATGCGAATGCTAGCGCGGTGCGGTCGTGTGGCTTGAGGAAGAAGATGGTGGACAGAGGAATAGGTGCGAATGAGCCGCACCCTTTCACAATTTTCCTTTTTATGAGGAACAGGCATAGGGAAAGGGGGGGGCTCTTCGCTACTTTCCTCGGAAAGTTATCGTTTTACATTAACTGCTACAGTCCCACGACCCCACGACATGCGGTAATTACGCGGAGTGGACGTTGGTTTGACTAGTCATCACAACCGCTGCACGCGCAGCATTCCCTTGACACATGTCCGTGCACTATTTAGGGCCTAACCCAACATGCCCGGCGACACGTATGGCTCAAGCCTGGGGGCTTCTGTCGGGGTACACAAACAGGGGTGTATGTTTCCCCCTGACTTGTGCACGGACAGGCAAGTCTCCGGCGCGGCAACAACAAAGCAAGCTCCACCAAATGTCCAAGACAAGGCCAGGCAGAAGAAATAGCTCTTTGAGAAATCAAAGGGCGGATCAAGAAGACCAAGACAAGCCGAAGGAACAAGATATCACCAAGGGAAAAGCCTCCCTTGCCGGGCAGGCGAGCTTGGTTAGGTCGAGGCCACCCCAAGGACAAGTCCCAAGACCTCCCCGGCAAGGGTTGTCGGGGCCCCGACGGCCTGCTTCCCCGCCAAGGCTCCACCGCTCCACCTCACAGCAACACCGGTCACTTATCAGTGCGGTGTCGAGCCCCCAAGTGATTAAGTGGTTGTCATTTGGCACATGGCGGCCATTTCTGAGGAAGATCACCCCTAGATGACACCCATCCAGGGGCGTGTCATGCAGGCATGCGAAAAGGTGGTTGAATGGCACGGCAAGGCTTGCTGGGCTACTTCCACGACATGACACTAAGCGGTGCATTTAATGCACCTTGTCCTGTATGCAGAGTTAGGTATGATAGCACTGTGGCTATCTAATCACTGGATAATGGCTGTTTTGCCACTGTGGTAATCCCTTTACCTATAAAAGGAGGGCTGAGGCAACCTTAGAAAGGATATTCGGACCCCTGTACGATCATACGCGCATAACTGCTCTCCCCGAAGCAACCTTGCCGGGCTTGAGCGATGCACGTTCGTCACGGTCCTCCACCCAATCCACCAAAGCAGGAGTAGGGTTTTACGCCTCGCGGCGGCCCGAACCTAGGTAAAAACCACCCGCGTCACCATTGCCGTGCTGTTCTACGGTCTTCGCTCTTTGTTTAACGTGCCCTTCCCCCTTGCCGAACCACGAAGGGGCCGATGGCCCCATAGGTGATCGTGTCGAACCACGACAGATGGTTATATGATCCAATTATATTAGCATTGTTGAGAGATTGCACTAGCAAAAGTACGGACCCTAGGCCTCATTTTCAAGCATTGCAATACCGTTTGTGCTCCATTTTATCAATTGCTACCTTGTTGTTTTTATTGTTCCTATTACAAAAAATCAATATCTACTATCATTACTATGCTTTTATTACCATCTCTTCGCCGAACTAGTGCACCTATAGAAATTACCATTGTATTTGGTGTGTTGGGGACACAAGACTTTTTGTTATTTGGTTGCAGGGTTGTTTGAGAGAGACCATCTTCATCCTACGCCTCCCACGGATTGATAAACCTTAGGTCATCCACTTGAAGGAAAATTGCTACTGTCCTACAAAACTCTGCACTTGGCAAGTTGTGTAGTAGACATCATTCCTCTTGTGATTTTTTCGTGTTCTTCCCCGTGTTCGTCGTGTTCTTCGTGGAATCCCCCTTCAATTCATGAAAGATCACCATTTAGGGTCTCCACCCTACAACATCTTGGATCAGAGCCATGGTTGACACGAATTTCGAGTCCTCCCCCCTCGTTTTCTAGCCTAATTTTGTTGCTTTTTGTCACAATTCGAAAATCCCCACCAAAAAATAGACATACCAAATTTTTTGCATTTTGTTGGTTCTTGTGAGTTTTTGTTGATTTTGATCCGTGGATCTAGTGTTTGGCAAGTGGATCTACCTCCCTTGGCATTCCCTGGCCCCAATTTTTATTTTTACCCATCTAATTTGGAGCTTGAAATCGAGTTCTTCAGCCCCTAGTTCGAGATCTGAAAATTTTCACCCAAAATCGAGTTTCCTCGGCCTACCCCGGGTACCCGGACCTCTTTACCCCGGGCACCCGGACCCCCGGGACATTTCCGCGCAAGTCTCTGCCCACCCCGGGCGCCCGTACCCCTTTTCCCTAGGCACTCGGACCCCCGGGCAATTTTTTCCCAACCCTCCCTGACCACACCGGGCGCCCGCACCCTCCTAACCCTGGGTGCCCGCACACCCCAGTTTCAGCCCACCTCCGAAAACTGTTTCAGCCATAACTAATTCATCCGGAGTCCGGTTTTCGCGTTCTTTAGCTCATTTTGTAGCTATTGACATCCACCATCCCACAAAAATAGTAACACCGCCATTTGACTTCATCAATTTTTTCGAATTTTGACATCTTTGCCTAGGCCCTCCACCATAGCATCCACAATACCGCCATAGTTTTCCGCAACCTAGCTCATTTTGTTTCCCATTGCATTTGTGGTTGTTTGAGTTATGATTTGAGTCTCCTAAGGTGTTTCGGCTACTTAGGGATGGTTACTTCTTCATCAACCACCAATAACTTGTATCGTTACATCGACTACATCCATCGTGAGCTTCCGCAACCGACGACGATCATCCATCCTTTGAGACCATCTTCAACCAGAAGCAAGGCCGGTTACCCCCCCCCCCCACAACTTAAAGGTTAAGTGTGACGAAGGTATCCATTCCATCATAAACTTTTCCTTCCTTGCCATTACACTTTGATATCCCCACCATCTTTGCGAATACTTTCATACCTATTGAGACTAGCATTCCGAGTATTGTCGGGCTTCGCGAAAACTTGAGCACCTTAGTGATACGATATCATATTGTCGTATCATTTGATATATCATATAGTGCACAATTACTTCCTCCCGTGCATATCTTGTGATAATTGTCTCATGTGTTTGGTTGAGGCTCAAAAACAATAATGGAAAGGAAGAAAAAAAGAGAAAAAAAGCTTTGAAGCAAGAAAGAAATATCAAAGCTTATAAGCAAAAGAGAGTTGAGCATGAAAAGAGATACTTGTGCATGTGGATACATGAAATAGGAAACATTTTGCTTGCACCATGCCCAAAAGTGCAATAAGCTAGCGTCTCTCCTTGTGTTTGTGCAACACGAGCCTAGTCTTCGTTAGGCAATTTTGTATTGCTCATCCCTATAGTTACACAAGCCCCATTATCCCACTGTGTGTGTTTCTTTATTGCCCTCCTCTATATTTGTGATCACTTGTTTTTCATTTTGAGTCCTTTGGATTTATTTCAACATTTACAATATCTTGGACTTCAATTTGCTTGAAATTTGTGCCACTTGTCCTAACCAAGCCACTCGATAAGCTTTATTTTGTAGGTGTGAGTGCACAAGTCCGGTACCAATTCCACTATTCTCTCAATTCACATTGAGTGAAACGGGATACATCCTCAACTTTGGGAAAATGTATATTGGTATTATTTATCTCATTTCCCACTCACCTTTGCTTGAGTCTTGTGATGGATAGGCAAAGCACATCTACTTCAGTCTATAACCACGACGACGAGTTCGATGCCACGAAAACCTCCATCAACACCAATATATATGCTCAAATGGAGGAGCACAAAACCCTCATCAACACCAGCGAGAGGTCTTCCTAATCTTAGAGAAGGCACACTAGTGCACATGCTTCTAAGCTACCATCTCCGGCAAGGTCACATCAGCATCGACGCCATCACGGACAAGAACGTGAATGTCAAGAGCTCAACACCAACCATCGCTCTACGACTTCACTATCTACATTGGCATATTTTCCAAGTGACTTAAAGGCATGTTCTCCTTTGGATATGCGGCATCTTCACCTTTGGATAGGCGGCATCTTCGTTGACAAGCACCTCAAGAGAAGCTCCCCAAGCTCAAGGCCGCGTCTTCCATGAGCTACTACGACCTCGACACCGGCCACGAGATTCCTTTCTATGGGACTCAAGACCCCGGGGAGTATCTTGAGTGGGAGCACAAGATGGACGCCTACCTCAAGCTACATCAAGTCCCCTCCGAAGATCAAGTGAAGTGCACCACAAGTAACTTCCATGACTACGCGTCGACATGGTGGCTTCACGCACCTTCGAAAAGCTTCAACATGAGTTGGCTCAAGACGAAGAAGGTGATGCGGCGAGAACTTGTGACTTCCAACTACACTGAACATCTTCTTTGCCAATTGGAGAACACCATACAAGGATCCAAGTCCCTCGATGAGTACTTCATGAAGATGAAGAAAGCTTTGCGATAAGCCGGTGTGGACGACTCCATTTGGATGAAGTTCCACTTCATGATGGGATTGAACAACGACATCGCCAAGACTCTCTTCACCAACAACTATGAGTCCCTCGATGACTTGTACTTTGGTGCTCTCAGGGTGGAACAAGAACACAAGAAGGCCAAGTCTACTCGACCCCGAGCACACTTCGCAACAACCATGTTCCAAGACGGCGAGTATGAGGCTAGTACCACCGAGTTGTCCAAGTTCGATGAGCTCCAAGACGACGCTCCAAAGTTTGACTTCACCGCCATCCCTCTTTGTGGCATTGACGATGTCGAGTATACCACAACTCTTTTTGAATATGGCGCAACAATGACTATGACTACGAAGCCTCTCAAGGAACATGCTTTGGAGGCGAGCGACATGGTGGTAAGGATGATGCTTCCATCTTTCAAGGCAAGAGTGAGATGATCAAGCATGGAATTTTCCCTTCGGCCATGGAGGCGAGTGATGATGTGCCATCTTTGGCCTTCATCCACGGTGACGGTGACGAGATGGTTGAGCATGGGATTTTCCCTTCAACCAAGGAGGTGTATGGTGATGAGTTGAGAGACTTGTGCATCCATATTGAGAGGTAGAGTGACTCCACCACTAGCCCCATATATGATGAGTTGCCCCAATTCCCATGTGAGGAGAGCCACCACCACCACTTGAGTGATTTGAGTGACTCCACCATATGTGACTTTGAGTGCACCTACCTTGAGGGAGTGAGTGAGCCACCACCACGTGGAGAGAATGAGGTAGTTGATAGGGCATGTGAGGCCATTTACACTTCTAACAACTTCACCTCTACCTCTATTGTGTCTTCTCATTTGGTCCTAGGTTCCATATATGATGACGCCCCGATCCTCGACAACTTCGTCCCTCCTTTGGACAAGACGACGACCATGGTGGAATGTTATGCACCCCCCCCCCCCACATGGTTCCATCATGATGATGACGTTGACCATGATTTGGTCCTTGTCACCTCACCTACACCACATGAGTGGAATGGAAAAGGTAACATAGGTGAAGGTGATGCTCTTGTACCACTAGTGGACATTCTTGGTATTGATTGCTGGCATGATGTCGATCCTCCTATTAACACGCTACATGCTAGTGCGACTTCCTCATCCAATGATTTACCCATTTATTATGAGTTTGATGATTGTCATGTGGAGTCTATTAGTTGTGATGCCATGTTGCATAGAATTTCTTGTGATAATTCTCTCGGTCGCATCATGTTTTATAATCCGCTTGACTTGTCATATGCTATGCATGAGATCAACCATATGTCATATTTGCAATCTCATCGTAGTAACTATGCCCATGCCATTAAAATAAACCCAATTTGCTCGTATGGCATAGATGACAAGCCCATGGTTATTGGAATTTGCTTTTCTTGTGATATTGATATTCTCCCTTTGCATCATTTCCATCATATGCCATACCATGACCACAAAGCTTCGGACATGCATTGTTTGCCATGTTGTCAATTTTCTCCATATTATGCTTCCGCTATTGATCATGAGGAGACCCCGATAGTTTCCTCATACATACTAGGAGATTTTGTGCCATCCTATGAATTGTATGATCCCAATAATTGTGTGCACAATATTCTCCCCATGAATAACAATGTTATTGTTGTGCCATATACTTGCATGCTAAATTTGTGTCCCCATCATGTTATACATAACAACTATTCTTTAATGATGGATGACATATTTCTCTATCGTGCTTCAAATTTCTTTGAACATTTCTTCTCTTGTGCTAACTCTCATGTGCACATACACATCATGATGGATGATGTGTACATTTACCACGCACACACATTGTTTCGTTTGTGTCTATATTTTATAAGTCCTCATACTTACTCATCAACCTCACAAGTGCACGAGTTGACGAAACGAGCTCTAGAGAGCAATGAAGAAGTGCGCTACCATGGAGTACTTACCCTCCACCCACCCACTTCACGCAAGGAGTTCGCGCATTTCTTATACATGGCCCTCACATGGTTATGGGTTATTATCCATTATATATCCTTTGCCCATATTGCCATGTTCACTTTGCATGATATGCTCATTCTATGCCTTTGTCATGCATTTGTGACACATGCTTTGCATTATACATGATCCTTGATTCTCATATTAGTATGTGTATTTGCAAGCTTGGTGGAGATATCACTTGTTATTGCCATGATTGCCTTATGCCCCATGCCTATGATGATTCTTTGATCATGTTTTGTTTCCGTGCTTGCGATATGTCATGTGCATTGCTTATGCCTACTATTTGCACACATGGCATGATTGCCATGATTACCTTTAATATCTTGCATCTTCGCAATACTAGCTTGCACGCCTTGACCACTATGATTGTTTGCCTGGTTGCATCACCCATGATACATAATTGCTCATTTCATTGGATTGACTCACATTACAAATGCCTTGATGCATCTTGTCTTTCCATATCTTTCACGGTATATGAGCTTGCGCACTTCCTTAGCAAATTTGTTGTGATATATCTTGATGGCATATTTTTTGCATAATGATCACATTTCCCACTATCAATTGCATGATAACACCATCATTTTGAGTAACAATTGCCATGTTCATGCTCTTGATATATCTTCTCACTATGACATCATCCTACACAATGGTAGCATTTTTCACTTGGTGCACAATGACCTTGATCACATGAATGCTTTATATGTCATGCTATATCCTTTTGCTAAGCTTCATGCTTCTCGTCACAAACAACCTTGTTGGACGAAGTCATGCTTAAATGATGGCTACCTTGTGTGCACTAACCATTGTATTTCCAAGTTTCCATTGTGTTTGCTCTTTTTGCATGAATCACTTCCCGATGATATCTTGGAGTACTTTGATTGTGCAATAGAAAACACTCTGTCCGCCTACAAGTTCGTCCATGCCTACAGTTTCCATGGTGATGAGGTTTACGATCTGAGAGCGGATCTTCCCCAAGGGGGGAGATGATGCGGAGCATCCTACGGTCATCCCCATGGACATTCCATCATCACCACGAACGCCAAGTACACTGATGACTGATACGTCTCCAACGTATCTATAATTTTTTATGGTTCCATGCTATTATATTATCCATCTTGGATGTTTTATATGCATTATTATGCTATTTTATATCATTTTTTTGGACTAACCTATTAACCTAGTGCCCAATGCCAGTTGTTGTTTTTTTCATGTTTTTGTCTTTTACAGAAAATCAATACCAAACGGAACGAAACTTTTGGATGATTTTTCTTGGGCCAGAAGACAACCAGGAAGCTTCGGGAGCAGGCCAGAAGGTCCACGGGTGAGCCACTAATAACCCACAAGTATAGGGGACCGCAACAATTTTCGAGGGTAGAGTATGCAACCCAAATTTATTGATTCGACACAAGGGGAGCCAAAGAATATTCACGAGTATTAGCAGCTGAGTTGTGAATTCAACCACACCTATAAGACTTAATATCTGCAGCAAAGTATTTAGTAGCAAAGTAGTATGGAAGTAACGGTAACAGTGGCAAAAGTAACAGTAGCAGTTTTGTAGTGATTGTAACGGCAGTAGCAACGAAAGTAACTTAGCAAAGATCAATATGTGAAAAGCTCGTAGGCATCGGATTGGCAATGATAATTGTGTTAGATAATATTCATCATGTAGCAGTCATAACCTAGAGTGACACAGAACTAGCTCCAAATCATCAATATAATGTAGGCATGTATTCCGTATATAGTCATACGTGCTTATGGAAAAGAGCTTGCATGACATCTTTTGTCCTACCCTCCCGTGGCAGCGGGGTCCTAATGGAAACTAAGGGATATTAAGGCCTCCTTTTAATAGAGAACCGGACCAAAGCATTAGCACTTAGTGAATACATGAACTCCTCAAACTACGGTAATCATCGGAAAGAATCCCAATTATTGTCACCTTGGGGTATGCGGATCATAACTCACAATAGGTGTCTACAACTTGCAAGATAGGATCAAGAACTCATATATATTCATGAAAACATAATAGGTTCAGATTTGAAATCATGGCACTCAGGCCCTAGTGACAAGCATTAAGCAGAGCAAAGTCATAGCAACATCAATCTCAGAATATAGTGGATACTAGGGATCAAACCCTAACAAAACTAACTCGATTACATGATAAATCTAATCCAACCCATCACCGTCCAGCAAGCCTACGATGGAATTACTCACTCCCGGCGGTGAGCATTATGAAATTGGTGATGGAGGAAGGTTGATGATGATGATGATGGCGATGAATCCCCCTCTCCGAAGCCTCGAACGGACTCCAGATCTGCCCTCCCGATGAAGAATAGGAGGTGGCAGCGGCTCCATATCGCAAAACATGATGAATCCTTCTCTCTGATTTTTTTCTACCCAAATAGGGTTATATAGAGTTGGAGTTGAGGTCGGAGGAGGTCCAGGGGGCCCACAAGCCCTCTAGGCGCGCCCCGGGAGGGCGCCCCCCAGGCTTGTGGCCTCTGGGTGGACCCCCTCTGGTTAATTCTTGTGCCAGTATTTTTTATATATTCCAAAAATATTCTCCGTAAATTTTCAGGTCAATCCGAGAACTTTTATTTCTGCACAAAAATAACACCATGGCAATTCTGCTGAAAACAGCGTCGGTCCAGGTTAGTTCCATTCAAATCATGCAAATTAGAGTCCAAAACAAGGGCAAAAGAGTTTGGAAAAGTAGATACGATGGAGACGTATCAACTCCCCCAAGCTTAACCCATTGCTTGTCCTCAAGCAATTCAGTTGACAAACTGAAAGTGACGAAGAAAAACTTTTACAAACTCTGTTTGATCTTGTTGTTGCAAATATGTATAGCCAGTATTTAGGTTTTCAGCAAAGATTATGAACTAACCATATTCACAATAACATTTAGGTCTCACATTTACTCATATCAATGGCATAATCAACTAGCGAGCAATAATAATAAATCTCGGATGACAACACTTTTTCAAAACAATCATGATGTAATATGACAAAATGGTATCTCGCTAGCCCTTTCTGAGACCGCAAAACATAAATGTAGAGCACCCCTGAAGATCAAGGACTGACTAGACATTATAATTCATGACAAAAGAGATCCAGTCACACTCATACTCAATATCAATTAATAACAAAGCATACAAATGACAGTGGTGCTCTCCAGCTAGTGCTTTTTACAAGAAGATGATGACTCAACAATAAAAGTAAATAGATAGGCCCTTCACAGAGGGAAGTAGGGATTTGCAGAGGTGCCAGAGCTCGGAGCTTCTAAAACATAGATGAATATAATTTTGAGCGGTATGCTTTCATTGTCAACGTAACAACCAAGAGATCTCACTATCTTCCATGCTAGATACATTACAGGCGGTTCCCAAACAGAATGGTAAAGTTTTTACTCCCCCTCCACCAACAATCACACTCCACGGCTAGCCGAGTCCACGGGTACCGTCCATACCAACAACAGTCCTAGGGGAGTTTTGTTTTATGATTATATTTTGATTTGATTTCAAGCATGGAACTGGGCATCCCGATTACCAGCCACTTTCTCGTGAATGACAAGTGAATAAACACTCATCATGAGAATAACCCACCTAGCATGGAAGATACTGATAGCCCCCAGTCACTACATGAGCGATTCGGGCATACAAAACAAATTATTATTTGAAGGTTTAGAGTTTGGCACATGCAAACTTACTTGGAACGGCAGGTAAATACCGCATATAGGTGGGTATGGTGGACTCATATGGAACAACTTTGAGTTTAAGGAAGTGGATGCACAAGCAGTATTCCCGCTTAGTACAAGTGAAGGCTAGCAAAAGATTGAGGAGCCACCAACTAGAGAGCGACAATGGTCATAAACGTGCATTGAGATTAACCAACATTGAATTCAAGCATGAGTAGGATATAAATCACCATGAACATAAATATCGTGGAGGCTATGTTGATTTTGATTAAACTACATGCGTGAACATGTGCCAAGTCGAGCCACTTAAATCATTCAAAGGAGGATAACAGCCTATCATACTACATCACAACCATTTTAAATTGCATGTTGGCACACAAGACAAACCATTATCCACTCCTAGCTAATTAAGCATGGCATGAGTAACTATAATCTCTAATTATCATTACAAAGATGTTTCATTCATAATAGGCTGAATCAGGAATGATGAGCTAATCATATTTACAAAAACAAAATAGGTCAAGTTCGTACCAGCTTTTCTCCATCTCAATCATTTCATCATATATCATCATTATTGCCTTTCACTTGCACGACCGAACAGTGTGAATAATAATAAGAGTGCACGTGCATTGGACTAAGCTGGAATCTGCAAACATTTATTCAGAGGAGAAGACAAGGTAATATGGGCTCTTTGTTAGATCAACAATAATGCATATGAGAGCCACTCAACATTTTCATCGTGGTCTTCTCCTTACGACCCAAATAAAAAGAAAAAGAATTTCAAAGAAACACACTGAAATATTTTTGGAGTTTTTGTTTTTCTGAAGAAAGTAAAATGAAAACGAGAAAAACTATTTACACGGGAAAGCTCCCAACAAGCAAAAGAAGAACGAGAAATCCTTTTGGGTTTACTTTTGATACTACTACTAAATAAACTAGAAAGAAAACTAAAAAGAAGCGAGAACTAATTTTTTTTTGGATTTTCTCAAAGTTTTTCAATCTCACGAGAAGAAAGCGAGAAAAATAAACTAACATGGATGATACAATGAAAAAGTATGAACACCGACAACTGAAATGAGTGTGTGAACATGAATGTAATGTCAGTGAGAAATACGTACTCCCCCAAGCTTAGGCTTTTGGCCTAAGTTGGTCTAGGGCCACGACTGGAAATAACCCTCTCCTCGATACTCCGGAGGGTCCTGAGGGTTCCACTGGTTGGCGAGCTCCTGTGTCTCCCATTGATAAACAGGTTCATGGTACGGATCAGGTGATAGTGCTGGCTCAGCAACTAGGGATCGCGTCCGCTCCCATTATGCATAAATGTCCTCGGGCATAATAATGTACCTGCCTGAATTAATATCGAACAAAGAAGGTGCAGGCAAACTAATAATCTGACAAGTGCCCTGACTGAATACTAGGTTATAGATGAGCCGCTTGTCATCGTCCTTGGCAATAAAATCATGTGCTACCATACTGGAATAGTTTAAATATTTAGTGGGTAACAACATTTCCTCCTCATCATCAAGCCTAATGGGTATCTCAAAATGTTTAGCAAGGCAGGCAGCATAGATACCTCTGAAAATAGGACCCCTCGAGCGGTTTGTGTTTAACCGTCGAGCAACAATGGCGCCCAAACTAAAAGTTCTATCAGAATATAAAGCATGGCACAAAATGGCAAGGTCAGGGGCACTGAGGCATCCACTCTCCCAACGACCAATCAAACATCTCCTAGCAAATAGTGAGTAATAGTGTAAAACAGGGAAATGTAAACTAGCCACTCTTGCTTCTGACACCCCTCTCTCTTCCCCCACAGTAGTTTCAGCAATAAAGCCCTCCACGTCTCTAGGACGTGGTTCACTGACGCCGCCCTCATAAGGTAATTTGCAAACATCGCAAAAATCATAAAATTTCATTCGCTTATGCACATCATACAAGTGAAATTCTACCATGGGAGGATCCTTCCTAGAATGAAAGTGAAAATTTTGCACGAAGGTATTAGTGAGTAGGAGGGGTCACACTTATCTTGGAGGAAGGCGGTGATGCCGACATTCTCCGCCAAATAATAAAAATCATCATAAATTCCGGCCGCCCTCAAGAATGCATCACTTGGCCATTCACATGGCCGAACCTCCGCGGTGCGAGGAAGGTTGTACTTGGGCTTCTTCTTCTCCTCATTTTCATTTCCCTCGGAGTTGCGGCTCGAAGAACCCCTTAACCACCTCCTCATCATGTCTTTTCTTTTCTCTGAAATTTTTAGTGACTCAAAATAAAAGTGAACAAAACTCAACAAGATTGATAGCAACCATTCCCATAAGTGTCTAGAAGCTATATCATGCAACAAAACTACTTTAGACCATATAAACTTGACATGCAAGCTCAAGAACAAGGTCACCACAACAGCAAAAATTTGCAATATATAAAGCACTATAGCAAAAACTAATTGGACCATTGGAGGAGTCACATACCGAAGGACAATCCCTCGAAACAGTTTCGAAAACGGAGTTCCAAGCAAGAAGATCGAAAATGGCAGCAAAATGAGCAAGAACACGGGTTTGAGCAATGGTGGGATTTTTTCTGGAGGAAGATGAAGTGGATGGGTGCTGGCATAAGTGAGGGGGACCCACGTGGGATCCACAAGCCTTGTAGGCGCGCCTTGGGGGGTGGGTGTGCCCTGTGGGCTTGTGGCCCACTGGTGCACCTCCCTGAGGTGTTTTCATTGCCAAAAATTCTTAAATATTCTAGAAAAAAATCATACTAAATTTTCAGGGCATTTGGAGAACTTTTATTTTTTGGTCATTTTTTATTGCACGGATAATTCAGAAAACGGACAAATAATAGTATTTTTGCTTTATTTATTCAAAATAACAGAAAGTAAAGAGTGGGTACAGAGAGTTGTGTTTACTAAGTTCATCCATCTCATGCCCGTCAAAAGGAATCCATTAACAAGGTTGATCAAGTATTATTAACAAACTTCTTCCAAATGACATGAAAACGGAGAACCTTCGTATAACACTAAGTTACCTCAACGGGGATATGCATGTCCCCAATAATAAGAATATCATATTTCTTTTTGACAGTAGGAAGTGGAAATTCAAAACCTCCAATAGTAATTGTTGAAAATTTTCCAATAGAATTGATACTATTCACTTAAGGTTGTTTCTTTGGAAAGTGTACCGTATGCTCATTACCATTAACATGAAAAGTGGCATTGCCCTTGTTGCAATCAATAACATCCCCTGCAGTATTCAAAAAGGGTCTACCAAGGATGATCGACATACTGTCGTCCTCGGGTATATCAAGAATAACAAAGTCCGTTAAAATAGTAACATTTGCAACTACGACAGGCACATCCTCACAAATACAGATGGGTATAGCAGTTGATTTGTCAGCCATTTGCAAAGAGATTTCAGTTGGTGTCAACTTATTCAATTCAAGTCTACGATATAAAGAGAAAGGCATAACACTAACACCGGCTCCAAGGTCACATAAAGCAGTTTTAACATAGTTTCTTTTAATGGAGCATCGCATAGTTGGTATTCATGGATCTCCTAGTTTCTTTGGTATTCCACCTTTAAATGTGTAATTAGGAAGCATGGTGGAAATTTCAGCTTCTGGTATCTTTCTTTTATTTGTAACAATATCTTTCATATACTTAGCATAAGGAGACATTTTCAGAATACCAGTCAAACGCATACGCAAAAAGACAGGTCTAAGCATTTCAACAAAGCGCTCAAAGTCCTCATCATCCTTTTTCTTGGATGGTTTAGGAGGAAAGAGCATGGGTTTCTGAACCCATGGTTCTCTTTCTTTACCATGTTTCCTAGCAATAAAGTCTCTCTTATCATACCTTTTATTCTTAGGTTGTGGGTTATCAAGATCAACAGCAGGTTCTATCTCCACATCATTATCATTACTAGGTTGAGCAACATCATGAACATCATCACTATCATTATTACTAGGTTCATCTTCATCACCTGATTGTGTCTCAGCATCAAAAATAGAGATATCATTTGGATTCTCAAGTGTGTCTATAACAGGTTCACTAGAAGCATGCAAAGTCCTATCATTATTCTTTTTATTTCTAGAGGAACTAGGTGCATCAGTATTAATTCTCTGAGAGTCTTGTTCTACTCTCTTAGGATGGCCCTCAGGATACAAAGGTTCCTGGGTCATTTTACCACCTCTAGTCATAACTCTAATAGCATCATCATTCATCTTATTATTCATCTCATTCAACAAATCATTTTGTGCCTTGAGAACTTGTTCTGCTTGAGTTTTTACCATGGGAGCATGTTTACTAATAATCTTGAGATCATTAACAGTTCTACACATATAGTCACCCAAGCAGTCAAGCATATAAGCATTACGTTTCAATTGTCTACTGACATATGGATTGAAGTTTTCTTGTTTAACAATGAAGTTGTCAAATTCATCCAAGCATTGACTAGCAGACTTATTATAAGGAATATCACCTTCATCAAATCTATAGAGAGAATTTACCTCTACTACCTGTGTCGGGTTATCAAGACCATGTATTTTTTCAATAGGTGGTAAATTCTTAACATCTTCAGCTTTAATACCCTTTTCTTTTAGAGATTTCTTTGCCTCTTGCATATCTTCAGGACTGAGAAATAGAATACCTCTTTTCTTCGGAGTTGGCTTAGGAGGTGGTTCGGGAAGAGTCCAATCATTATCATTACTCAATATATTATTCAATAATACTTCAGCTTGCTCAACAGTTCGTTCCCTGAAAACACAACCAGCACAACTATCTAGGTGGTCCCTAGAAGCATCGGTTAGTCCATTATAAAAGATATCAAGTATTTCATTTTTCTTGAGAGGATGATCAGGCAAAGCATTAAGTAACTGGAGAATCCTCCCCCAAGCTTGTGGGAGACTCTCTTCTTCAATTTGCACAAAGTTAAATATTTCATGTAAAGCAGCTTGTTTCTTATGAGCAGGGAAATATTTTTCAGAAAAGTAATATATCATATCCTAGGGACTACGCACACAACCAGGAGCAAGAGAATTAAACCATAACTTAGCATCACCCTTTAACAAGAAAGGAAACAACTTAAGAGTATAGTAGTAGCGAATTTTTTCCTCATGAGCAAACAGGGTGGCTATATCATTCAATTTAGTAAGATGTGCCACAACAGTTTTAGATTCATAACCATGGAAAGGATCAGATTCAACCAAAGTAATTAACTCATGATCGACAGAGAATTCATAATCCTTATCAGTAACAAAGATAGGCGAAGTAGCAAACTTAGGATCATATTGCATTCTAGCATTCAAGGATTTTTCTTTCCACTTGCATAGTAATTTCTTAAGATCATCTCTATCCTTACAAGCAAGAAAGTCCCTAGCTACCTCTCCATCCATAACATAACCCTCAGGTATAACAGGCAATTCATATCTAGGAGAGCTAGGTCTAATGGGTGTTTCAAAGTGTTCAATTTCAATAATTTCATCAGTTTCAGAATTCTCAATATCTTTAGCTCTAGCAAGTTGTTCATCAAGAAATTTACCCAGTGGCACAATATTATCAAGCAAAGTAGTAGTATCATCATAACCGTCATGCATAGCAGAAGTAGCATCATCAATTACTTGCGACATATCAGAATCAATAGCAGGTGTAGGTGTCGCAAGCTTACTCAAAACAGAAGGGGAATCAAGTGCAGAGCTAGATGGCAGTTCCTTACCTCCCCTCGTAGTAGAGGGAAAAATCTTGGTTCTGGTATCTTTCAAATTCCTCATAGTGATCAACAGATATAAATCCCAAGTCACTCAGAGAATAGAGCTATGCTTCACGGCAACGGCGCCAGAAAAAGGTCTTGATAACCCACAAGTATAGGGGATCGCAACAGTTTTCGAGGGTAGAGTATTCAACCCAAATTTATTGATTTGACACAAGGAGAGCCAAAGAATATTCACGAGTATTAGCAGCTGAGTTGTCAATTCAACCACACATGTAAGACTTAATATCTGCAGCAAAGTATTTAGTAGCAAAGTAGTATGGAAGTAACGATAACAGTGGCAAAAGTAACAGTAGCAGTTTTGTAGTGATTGTAACGACAGTAGCAACGAAACTAACTTAGTAAAGATCAATATGTGAAAAGCTCGTAGGCATCGGATTGGCAATGATAATTGTGTTGGATAATATTCATCATGTAGCAGTCATAACCTAGGGTGACATAGAACTAGCTCCAATTCATCAATATAATGTAGGCATGTATTCCGTATTTAGTCATACGTGCTTATGGAAAAGAACTTGCATGACATCTTTTGTCCTACCCTCCCGTGGCAGCGGAGTCCTAATGGAAACTAAGGGATATTAAGGCCTCCTTTTAATAGAGAACCGGACCAAAGCATTAGCACTTAGTGAATACATGAACTCCTCAAACTACGGTAATCACCGGAAAGAATCCCAATTATTGTCACCTTGGGGTATGCGGATCATAACTCATAATAGATGTCTACAACTTGCAAGATAGGATCAAGAACTCACATATATTCATGAAAACATAATAGGCTCAGATCTGAAATCATGGCACTCAGGCCCTAGTGACAAGCATTAAGCATAGCAAAGTCATAGCAACATCAATCTCAGAACATAGTGGATACTAGGGATCAAACCCTAACAAAACTAACTCGATTACATGATAAATCTAATCCAACCCATCACCGTCCAGCAAGCCTACGATGGAATTACTCACTCCCGGCGGTGAGCATCATGAAATTGGTGATGGAGGAAGGTTGATGATGATGATGGCGACGAATCCCCCTCTCCGGAGCCCCGAACGGACTCCAGATCTGCCCTCCCAATGAAGAGCATGAGGTGGCGGCGGCTTGGTATCGTAAAACGTGATGAATCCTTCTCTCTGATTTTTTTTCTCCCCGAATAGGGTTATATAGAGTTGGAGTTGAGCTCGGAGGAGGTCCAGGGGGCCCACAAGCCCTCTAGGCGCGCCTCGGGGGGTGCCCCCCCAGGCTTGTGACCTCTGGGTGGACCCCCTCTGGTTAATTCTTGCGCCAATATTTTTTATATATTCCAAAAATATTCTCCGTAAATTTTCAGGTCAATCCGGGAACTTTTATTTCTGCACAAAAATAATACCATGGCAATTCTGCTGAAAATAGTGTCAGTCTGGGTTAGTTCCATTCAAATCATGCAAATTAGAGTCCAAAACAAGGGCAAAAGAGTTTGGAAAAGTAGATACGATGGAGACGTATGAGCCACAAGCTCACCAGGCGCGCCCTAGGGGGCGCCCTATGAGCTTGTGGGCCCCCCATGGCTCCTCTAACCCTAATCTTAGCTCCATAAATACCCAAATATTCCCCGTATACCAGAGGGCACACCAAAAATACTTTTCCGCCGCCGCAAGCTTCTGTCCTCGTGAGATCCCATCTTGGGGCCTTTTCCGGTACTCTGCCAGAGGGGGTTCGATCACGGAGGGCTTCTACATCAACCTTGATTCCTTTCCGATGGTGTGTGAGTAGTTTACCGCAGACCTACGGGTTCATAGCTAGTAGCTAGATGGCTTCTTCTCTCTCTTTGATCTTCAATACAATGTTCTCCTCGATGTTCTTTGAGATCTATTCGATGTAATCTTCTTTTGCGGTGCGTTTGTTGAGATCCGATGAATTGTGGATTTATGATCAGATTATCTATGAATATTATTTGAGTCTTTTCTGAACTATTTTATGCATGATTAAGATAGCTTTGTATTTCTCTCCGATCTATTGATTTGGTTTGGCCAACTAGATTGATTTTTCTTGCAATGGGAGAGGTTCTTTGTATTGGGTTCAATCTTGCAGTGTCCTCACCCAGTGACAGTAGGGGTAGCGAGGCACGTATTTGTATTGTTGCCATTAAGGATAAAAAGTTGGGTTTATTTCATATTGATTGGATCTATCCCTCTACATCATGTCATCTTGCTTAAGGCATTACTCCATTCTTGTTAACTTAATACACTAGATGCATGCTGGATAGCGGTCAATGTGTGGAGTAATAGTAGTAGATGCAGGCAGGAGTCGGTCTACTTGTCATGGATGTGATGCCTATATTCATGATCATTGCCTTAGATATCGTCATAACTTTGCACTTTTCTATCAATTGCTCAACAGTAATTTGTTTACCCACAGCATGCGTTCTTTCAAGAGAGAAGCCTCTAGTGAAAACTATGGCTCCTGGGTCTATTTTTATCATATTAGTTTCATATCTATAAAACAAAAAAAACCAAAAATACCTTGCTGCAATTTATTTACCTTTACTTTATTTTGCACTTTTATTTATCTTTTATACCTATCTCTATCAAATCTCATCCTTGCAAGTAACCGTGAAGGGATTGACAACCCCTTTATTGCGTTGGTGCAAGTATTTGTTTGTTTGTGTAGGTGCAACCATTGGTGACTTGTGTGTTCCTCCTACTAGATTGATACCTTGGTTCTCAAACTGAGGAAAATACTTATCTCTACTTTGCTGCATCACCCTTTCCTCTTCAAGGGAAAAACCAACGCAAGCTCAAGAACTAGCAGGAAGAATTTCTGCCGCCGTTGCCGGGGAGGATCTACATCAAGCCTACCAAGTACCCATCATAAACTCTCATCTCTTGCATTTACATTATTCGCCATTTGCCTCTCATTTTCCTCTCCCCCACTTCTAAAACGTTTTTAGAAAAAACACAAAAATATTTTCCTTTTTATTTGCCTTCTTTCCGTTCGTCTTTTCGTTTGCTTTTTGTTTGCTTGTGTGCTAAATCGCTTGCTTTGCTAACATGGCTAGTCCTTCTATCGTAGTTGGTACCCCGGAAAGTGAGGTTCTTAATTTTAAACAAAGAGGAGGGGGGAATTTAAAAGATGCTTGGTATAGAATTTGTGATGCTCAGAATAGATCTACCCGTAAGCAATCCACTACAGTTTTTCTTCGAAATTTTTACGTGGGTGTTACTACTTGGTATAGATATGTGCTAGACACTATTACTGGGGGTAATTTCTTGGGTAGTCACCCTATGGATGCTTTTAATGCTATGGGAAATTTGGTGGGATCACCACCAATCGTGATTAATGAAACAACTTTAACTTTGGAGCATGTGATGCAAAGGCTTGATATTATTGAGAATAAAATTTCTACCGTAGAGCATATTGAAAATTTGGACAAAAAAGACTCATAATCATATTACTCAAATTGGATCAAGGGTAGGAATCACTTTAAAAACCCTACAGGAGAAGGAGCCTATAATTGATGAGAGGGTAGAACACGGTTCCGCTAGAATCGATAAGTTAGAGGATATTATTACCAATTTGGGTTCCGCTTTTGCCGCTGTCAAGACTACTCCAAACTTTCCTCCTAATAAAACTACTAAGTTTATTTATGTTCCTAAAAATAAGGGTGGATCATCTAGTAAAGGAAACGAGGATCTTAAGATGGCAAGTATTTGCCCTAGCTTTATCATTATTATTAAGGAACCTATTCTTACGAACGAATTTCTTGATTTTCTACATAGGAGTGTGATCATCAACAAACCTAATGAAATCCCTAGGAAGTATGGATGGGCCACTTATGGATTGAATACCAAAGATGACAATACCTAGATCTATGCAATATGCCTAGCTAGGGGCGTAAAACAATAGCGCTTGTTGGGAGGCAACCCAATTTTATTTTATGTTTTATGTTTTTGCTTCTGTTTTTCAATAAATATGCAATTATACCTCTGTTATGATTGTGTTTTAATGTTCCAATTAGTGTTTGAGCCAAGTAAGACCTTTGGGATGATTTGGAAGATCGTTGATTTGATTTTGCTGAAAAACAGAAACTTTTGCGTCCAGTAGCAGAATTGTAAAAAAAATTCTGGAACATGGAAAAATTATGAATTTTTTACACAAGATTTATATACAGATTGTATACGTTGTCATAATTTTTCAGAATTTTTGGAGTAACAGAAGTATGACTTTAATTCAGGTCTTTACAGACTGTTCTGTTTTTGACAAATTCTGTTTTCGTTGTATTGTTCGCTTATTTTGATGGATCTACGGGTAGTATCGGGGGGTATGAGCCATGGTGAAGTTAGAATGCAGTAGATATAATGCAAATATAAAATTGGAATGAGTTTACAACAGTACCTAAAAGTGGAGATTTGTTTTATCATGCTAACGGATCTCACGAGTTTTTTTTTTTAGTTTTGTGTTGTGAAGTTTTCAAGTTTTGGGTCAAGTTTCGATGGACTACGGAATAAGGAGTGGCAAGAGGCTAAGCTTGGGGATGACCAAGGCATCCCAAGGTAATATTCAAGGACAACCAAGCATCTAAGCTTGGGGATGCCCCGGATGGCATCCCCTCTTTTGTCTTCAATCCATCGGTAAATTACTTGAGGCTATATTTTTATTCACCACATGATATGTGTTTTGCTTGGAGCATCTTGTATTATATGATTCTTTGTTTTTTAGTTTGCCACAATCATCCTTGCTTTACACACCTTTTGAGGGGGACACATATTAATCGTGAATTTATTAGAATACTCTATGTGCTTTACTTATATCTTTTGAGCTAGGTAGTTGCTCTAGTGCTTCGCTTATATCTTTTTAGAGCACAACGGTGTTTTTATTTTGAATAAATTGATGAACTCGCATGCTTCACTTATATTACTTTGAGATTCTTAAAAATAGTATGGCAATTTTCTTAGGTTATGAATTTAGTCCTAATATGATGGGTATTCAAGAGGGATATAATAAAAACTTTCATGAAGATCATTGAATATATGAGAAGTTTGATTCCTTGCATTTGTTTTGAGATATAAAGATGGTGATATTAGAGTAATGCTAGTGAGTAATTGTGGTTCAGTAAGAACTAGCGGTGTGACCCGCGCATTAGCGCGGCTAGATTCTTCATATTACTTTATTACAATGTATTTTTCATGTATATAGTATTTGAATTGATGTAGTGATATGCCATTATGTATTTTATGTAAATGTTAAGTTGCTAATTTCTTATAATACTTTTTTTCTAAATTTTGTAACAATTTTCTGCCAAAAAAATAGATTCCTTTTGAACATCGGTACCATATTGCTAACAGTCTTGCGTATAGTGCTTCAAGGAAAATTCTTACTGTTCGTGGAGGTCGGATGCTCACGAAAGTTTGTGATTTGATCGATCCATATTCGGGAGAATGGGATGAAGAGTTAATCAGAGATAACTTTTGGCATATAGATGCAGAACGTATTCTCCAAATTCCCCTATTTCAGCAAGCTACGGAGGACTTTGTGGCGTGGCATCTGAACAGGAATGGTCGGTTCTCAGTTCGCTCAACTTACCATAAGCTATGGGAAGATACTTATATCAAGGAAGAGGAGAGGAATACATACCAGAGTGGCTCAAGCCCACACCCTGTATGGAAGAGGATATGGCAACTGAAAGTTCCAGCTAAAGTCAAGATTTTCATGTGGAAATGCTTACACAATGCAATCCCTTGTTACAGTGTCCTCGCAAATCGTCATATTGGCAGTAGGTCACACTGCCCACACTGTACAGAGGGAGCAGAAGATGTTCGCCATGCGTTGTTTACTTGTAACAGAGGTCGGGCAGTCTGAACAACGCTGGGACTAGATTCCGTGGTTTCAGGAGCTAGCACAAACCGGACTGGGGCAGGCACACTAGAGTTTCTTCTATGCGATGATGAACATCAGTGTGCGTACACGGATGGAATTGATTTGCCCGAAGTAGTAGCGGCGACCTGCTGGTATCTATGGTGGCAGCGTAGACAATTTGTTCGTGGAGAAACAATCCAAAATCCTCAGCGGACGGCGATGGCGATCCGAGCTGTTACTCTGAACTTCGTCCGTGCTGCTGGGAAAACAAAGAGCTCCCGTAGACTGAATAAGTGGCCGGTGGTTCTTGCAAATCAGCAGGTCCTCAATGTGGATGCGTCATTTTATGTGGGCGAACAATCAGGAGGATGTGGGGCCATAGTGCGAGACAACCGCGGTAACTTTATTGGAGCAGCCACGGCAAAACTAACTCATGTAGCTGATGTGGTTTGCGCAGAGGCGGCTGCACTGAGAGAAGGCCTCAAATTTCTCCAAAGTCTGGGATGCAACAATATGTTAGTAAGGATGGACAACATTATTGTTATAGATGCCATAAAGGAGAACGAAGGCCAAGGTATGGTGACGGCACCCATTCTGGAGGAGTGCATGACCCTTTTGCAAGATTTTGGGAAGGTTTCCATAGAGCATTGTAACCGTGAGTCGAATTTAGTTGCTCATGAGCTAGCTAGTTGGGGGAGTGTTAACAATCCATCTGTGTGGGTTGATGCACCGCCGAATTTTATTGTAAATCTTCTTGTGGACGATGTAGCAGTTATTGAGAAATAAAGCTAGCCGTGAAGGTCTTCCCGTAAAAAAAAAACAGTCTTGCGTATTTCGGTGCCTACATTATGTAAGAAAAGTTCTATCTTGTTCGTATAGAACAAATATGTTTTCATAATGGGACAATTACATTTGTGCCCCTAACTGGAACCCACTACTCAAATTTGCCCATAATTTCAAAGCATGCTCAAATTTGCCCCTCTGCCGTTAGTTGCCCTTATAGAAATGCCCTTCTGCGTCGTTATCGTCCGGTCAAAGAGCTTTGACCATCTCGAAAAAAAATAGCAAAAAAAAAAATCAAAAAATCTAAAATTTTGTGGGATCAAATATACTCAGGTGCGTGCAAATTTTCGTGCTATTTAGAGATACCAGGAGCTCATGGCAAAGGAAAACAATAAATCTGTACATCTTTGAATAGTAAATTCAAAAAAATAGCAAGAAAGTTCAAAAACATATGAAATTTTTTGGCATCCAAGATGCTCGGGTGCGCAAGGTGTGTGCAAAATTTTGTTATCAAATGACATGCGAGGAGCTCTAGCAAAAAAACCAAAATAGTGTATTTTTCAAAGTTTTTTTCCGAGCCAAATTTTGTTTTTTTCTCCATGAGCTCCTACAATGTCCAAACACAACAAAATTTTGCACACATCTTGCGCACCCAAGCATCTTGGATGCCAAAAAAATTCATAATTTTTTGAATTTTCTTGCTATTTTTTTGAATTTACTGTTCATTAGCGTACATATTTACTGTTTTTCTTTGCCACGAGCTCCTAGAATACCCAAACAGCATGAAAATTTGCACGCACCTAAGTACCTTCGATCCCACACAATTTCAGTTTTTATTTTATTTTTTTGCTATTTTTTCGAGATGGTCAAAGCTCTTTGGCCGGACGGTAACGGCGCGGAAGGGCATTTCTATAAGGGCAACTAACGACAGATGGGAAAATTTGAGCATGCTTTAAAATTAGGGGCAAATTTGAGTAGTGGGTTCCAGTTAGGGGCACAAATGTAATTGTCCCTTTCATAGTTGGTTTTATGCATGGGCGTGGCATTTTTTTATTCCACTACTACACAGATGGTGATAAGACCACCGTGCTGGACTGCAATATTTCCCATAATCTCTCATCTTAGTCGTTTACTTATATTGTTATAAAATGACCATCACTGGACCGTTCTCCTATTTTCTCTTCTCTCAACTCTTTTTCCACCAGCCTATGATTATCCTCCTTGAACAATACATCTCATCCTAGTCATCAGTATGCAACAACTCTAGTTGTTTTCATGGGTCAAAAACTCTTCTTGTGTTCGCCAAGTCTCGTCTTCCACAAATATTTGATCAACCCCTAATCCGAAAAGTATCTTATGAATGGGTTCATAATTTTCCTTCTCCCAAACCATGTCTCTCGTGACCTGGGTCGAGTAGCCAATTGCAATCCCAGTCACTTTCTCACAGTCGTTGTCCTTCTAGCTTTGTTCTGTTTTTAACATTCCTATGTTCTTTTGCATATACTCATATTCTTGTTATTTAGACATTCCGAAACACTCTTGACTTTTGGTTTTCATCTCACGACATCATTCGCTTTGTTGGTACAATATGCTCACTTGCACAAGAATAACACGTTGACATTGATCCAACTATTCTACTTATCCAGTGTCATATATGTCATGTAGTTGGCTATTCCAGATCTACATACTCTTTGATTCTTCCTTGTCTACTACTTCATTACCACTTTATGTCGCCATAGAATCCGTCTTTAACAATTACGTTCTTTGCATTGGCTGACATTCTATTCGGCGTCACTAAATTCATCTTTCTCCTACTCTGAATTTCTCTCTCGCATAATCTTTTTATCCAGTCTCATGCATGTCTTGTTTGAGGCCTTTCTCATGGTGTACTACCTTCTCCTCGCTAAAAGCCACTGTCAACTGTGTTTATGATGTCAATTTTAATTTAGAGAGATTCGGCTCGCCTTTCTCCTCCCTCTATTTTTTTCTTGTTCTAAAGTTTATAAGCTGATGTTCTATACAATAAAACTAAAGTGTACACGATTCTCTCAAAAAACTCAGCTGTACATGAAGAAGAAGCTAACACGAAAACCATAATTGGTGATCCCTGTACCAAAGAGAATAGGTGAAACTAATCAAGATTTGCATTTCCTATTTTTGAGGGAAAAATTGCATCTGTACTTGTTGTACACACTTTTCTAGAGGACCTCTTTTCATATTTTTTTAAAAAGGATCTGGTTATCGCTGGACAAAAGAGAATAGGATGAACCGAATAAAAAAATGCATGTATTCTGTTGTACACGTGTTTTACAGGTTTTTGGGGATATCCTTGTTTGTCTTTTATGCTTCTGCGTACATGTTCTCATGGAAATGGACGTCCCCTTTCTGGCAAAGAAAAGCAAAAGAATTAGACTTCCTAATCAGTAAGTACGTATCTACTGCATATTGTATCCGATTGGGTCTCCTAAGCTTGTGCGTGTCCTTGTGTTTGTTTTTTCGGAAGTGTCCTTATGGAAATAGGGTGCATGATAGAATGTATGTTTAAAGTTTATTGTCCTGTACAGATTATGGAGCCGGTCGAATAAATAAATATACTGCTTCTCTGTTTATTTTTTTTCTCTTCTTGGATTGCAGTAGGATTAGATGAACGCACTGCTTCTCTAGTTGAGAAAAAAAATGTGGTGCAAGAAAAAAGTAAATGATTTCTATTATGTTTCCCATGATGTCATCATGACATCACCACATGCAAATCAATTGGACACGTCCTTTTTTCTTACCGTGTCAGCTTCGGACATCATTCATACACGCGTGTACATATCAATACAAACTCAACGCTTCTTTCCAACAGTTATTTTCCTGTCTTATAACATGACATGTAGATTGATCAGAGCCGTTCTTTTTCTATTCCTTATGTCTACTAAATCCTGGCCGTTACTTTTCTTCTGTTTTGATTATATAATAGATAGATTTCCTGTCTTATAACATGACATGTAGATTGATCAGAGCCGTTCTTTTTCTATTCCTTATGTCTAGTAAATCCTGGCTGTTACTTTTCTTATGCTTTAATTGTATAATAGATATTTGTATTAAGGTTTGTGATTCCCGAAGCATGCACGTATGGTCTTTCGTTATGCGATGAAGTTGGAGCATGATTTATTTTTTATTGTCTTCCTTATAAGTGGCGATCAAGGATGAGCGATGGTCTATTCCTACCAATTTATCCCCCTAAGAGCATGCGTATTAGTACTTTGCTTCGAGGGCTAATAAACTTTTGCAATAAGTATGTGGGTTCTTTATGACTAATGTTGAGTCCATGGATTATACGCACTCTCACTCTTCCATCATTGCTATCCTCTTCGGTACCGTGCATTGCCCTTTCTCACCTTGAGAGTTGGTGCAAACTTCGCCGGTGCATCCAAATCCCGTGATATGATACGCTCTTTCACACATAAGCCACATTATATATCTTCCTCAAAACAGCCACCATACCTACCTATTATGGCATTTCTATAGCCAATCCGAGATATATTGCCATGCAACTTTCACCGTTCATATTTTTTATACATGTCACGCTAGATAATTGCACATCCCGGTACACCGCCGGAGGCATTCATATAGAGTCATATTTTTGTTCTAGTATCGAGTTGTAATTCTTGAGTTGTAAGTAAATAAAAGTGTGATGATCATCATTATTAGAGCATTGTCCCATGTGAGGAAAGGATGATGGAGACTATGATTCTCCAATAAGTCGGGATGAGACTCTGGACTTAAAATAAAAAAAGAGAGGCCAAAGAGCCCAAAATAATAAAAAGAAAAGAAAAAATGAGAGAAAAAGAGAGAAGAGACAATGTTACTATCATTTTCCACACCTGTGCTTCAAAATAGCACCATGTTCTTCATGATAGAGAGTATCCTATTTTGTCACTTTCATATATTACTAGTGGGAATTTTTCATTATAGAACTTGGCTTGTATATTCAAATGATGGGCTTCCTCAAATTTCCCTAGGTTTTCATGAGCAAGCAAGTTAGATGCACACCCACTTAGTTTCTTTTTGAGCTTTCATACACTTATAGCTCTAGTGCATCCGTTGCATGGCAATCCCTACTTACTTGCATCGATATCAATTGATGGGCATCTTCATAGCCCATTGATTAGCCTCGTCAATGTGAGACTTTCTCCTTTTTTGTCTTCTCCACACAACCTCCACCATCATATTCTATTCCACCCATAGTGCTATATCCATGGCTCATGCTCATGTATTGCATGAGAGTTGAAAAAGCTTAAGAGCGTTAAAAGTATGAATCAATTGCTTGGCTTGTCATCGGGGTTGCGCATGATAAATATTTTGTGTTAAGAAGATAGAGCATGACCAGATTATATGATTTTGTAGGGATAACTTCCTTTAGCCATAATATTTTGAGAAGACATGATTGCTTTATTAGTATGCTTGAAGTATTATTGTTTTTATGTCAATATTAAACTTTTGTTTTGAATCTTATGGATCTGAATATTCATACCACAATAAGAAAGGTTACATGATAAACATGTTAGGTAGCATTCCACATCAAAAAAATATGTTTTTATCATTTACCTACTCGAGGACGAGCAGGAATTAAGCTTGAGGATGCTTGATACGTCTCCAACGTATCTATAATTTTTTTTATTATTCCATGCTATTATATTATCCATCTTGGATGTTTTATATGCATTATTATGCTATTTTATATTATTTTTTTGGACTAACCTAGTGCCCAATGCCAGTTCTATTTTTTTCATGTTTTTGTCTTTTACAGAAAATCAATACCAAACGGAGTCCAAACGGAACGAAACTTTTTGACGATTTTTCTTGGGCAGAAGACAACCAGGAAGCTTCGGGAGGAGGCCAGAAGGTCCACGGGTGAGCCACAAGCTCACCAGGCGCGCCCTAGGGGGGCGCCCTATGAGCTTGTGGCCCCCCTGTGGCTCCTGTAACCCTAATCTTAGCTCCATAAATACCCAAATATTCTTCGTATACCAGAGGACACACCAAAAATACTTTTCTGTCACCGCAAGTTTCTGTCCTCATGAGATCCCATCTGGAGACCTGTTCCAGTACTCTGCCGGAGGGGGATTCGATCACGGAGGGCCTCTACATCAACCTTGCTACCCTTCCGGTGATGTGTGAGTAGTTTACCGCAGACCTACGGGTCCATAGCTAGTAGCTAGATGGCTTCTTCTCTCTCTTTGATCTTCAATACAATGTTCTCCTTGATGTTCTTGGAGATCTATTCGATGTAATCTTCTTTTGTGGTGCGTTTGTTGAGATTCGATGAATTGTGGATTTATGATCAGATTATCTATGAATATTATTTGAGTCTTCTCTCAACTCTTTTATGCATGATTAAGATAGCTTTGTATTTCTCTCCGGTCTATTGATTTGGTTTAGCCAACTAGATTGATTTTTCTTGCAATGGGAGAGGTGTTTTGTATTGGGTTCAATCTTGCGGTGTCCTCACCCAGTGACAGTAGGGGTAGCGAGGCACGTATTTATATTGTTGTCATTAAGAATAAAAAGGTG
The DNA here is from genome assembly GCA_011799875.1 of Thinopyrum elongatum. Lineage (NCBI taxonomy): Eukaryota > Viridiplantae > Streptophyta > Magnoliopsida > Poales > Poaceae > Thinopyrum > Thinopyrum elongatum. The sequence goes on along the minus strand of CM022297.1, from coordinate 304,604,931 downwards.
GGGTTTATTTCATATTGATTGGATCTATCCCTCTACATCATGTCATCTTGCTTAAGGCATTACTCCGTTCTTGTTAACTTAATACACTAGATGCATGTTGGATAGCGGTCGATGTGTGGAGTAATAGTAGTAGATGCAGGCATGAGTCGGTCTACTTGTCACGGGCGTGATGCCTATATTCATGATCATTGCCTTAAATATCGTCATTACTTTGCGCTTTTCTATCAATTGCTCAATAGTAATTTGTTTACCCACCGTATGCGTTCTTTCAAGAGAGAAGCCTCTAGTGAAAACTATGGCCCCGAGTCTATTTTTATCATATTATTTTTAGATCTATAAAACCAAAAACCCAAAAAAACCTTGCTGCAATTTATTTACCTTTACTTTATTTTGCACTTTTATTTATCTTTTATACCTATCTCTATCAGATCTCATCCTTGCAAGTAACCGTGAAGGGATTGACAACCCCTTTATTACGTTGGGTGCAAGTATTTGTTTGTTTGTGTAGGTGCAACCATTGGTGACTTGTGTGTTCCTCCTACTGGATTGATACCTTGGTTCTCAAACAGAGGGAAATACTATCTCTACTTTGCTGCATCACCCTTTCCTCTTCAAGAAAAAAACCAACGCAAGCTCAAGAAGTAGCAATGACGACAACCCATGAATGTACCATTGAAACCGAGGTTACCTCTTTCCTCTTTGAGCTCCCTTTGGATTCACATGAGAAATGACTTCTACCTCAATCAGAAACATTATGCATTGTTAGGTACCAAGGAGAAGATCATGAAGAACCAAGGAGGGAGAACCAAGCCCACATGGAGCCCCACAGAGAAGGAGGAGAAGGAGGGACCCCAAGACGCGGAAGACCGGAGACCTCCTGGACACCCCGGGTACCCAGACAAGAGGACCCCCGGGTGCCCGGACGTGCAGCCGCAGGGTGGGCAAAGCCCCTGGAAACCCTGGGTGCCCGGCCTCCTTCACCCCGGGTGCCCGCCCCTCCCCCCACCTGGGCGCAACCCCAGGTGCCCGGCCCTCCTCCCGACGCCCCCCGGGTGCCCGACCCTCTCCCCAGGCGACCCCTCGGGTGCCCGGACCCTCCCGACCATGACCGCGTGCATTAGGGGCAAATGACCCTTGACCCCTATTATTCCCCCCCCCCCCCCCCCCCCGATTCGTCCCTAGGCTATATATACTCTTTCCCCTCGTCATTTCTACGGTTAGAAAAGGATATGATATGATATAGAGAGCTTTGCTCCTATGTACCCTCTCCCATGGAGATTAAGACCTCCTAGGAGAAGATCCCTAGCGGATATCAAGACCCCTTCTAGGGAAGGATCTATCTAGATCATCAAGACCTCATATCCTCTTGGATTTGGGATGAACCTTACAATGTATCCTTGTTCCTCTTGTTGTCCATGTACCTTTGTGGATCTTGTGTGGATTTGAGTCTAGTGGATGTGTGATTGGACTTGTTCTTGAGTGTTCCTCTTGTGATTTCTTCGTGTTCTTCCCCGTGTTCGTCGTGGAATCCCCCTTCAATTCACGAAAGATCACCATTTAGGGTCTCCACCCTACGACAGGTTGTAAAAAGGATCAATTGGTTTTCAATCGGCCATGTACCCACATATATAAGGGTATGCGTGGCCTTTGGGCAAATTAGAGTAGGACTCTTGACGTGCTCTTTCCTTGGCATATAAGCCAACAACATTTTCCTAATCTTTAATTAATTCGTCCAGATCTGTAAAAGCATCAACCCAATACCAGTAGACTTTCCATATTAGCTCTGTTCTGGCTGAATAGCTGATTATGCAAAATCTTTTCCATCTCTAGTACTCCAAACCAGATCTCTTTCCTTCTTTCTCTTCATGCGTGAGCTCTAACACACAATTTTGTTCCCATCCAACTTGTTGCACCTAGCCTCTGTACTTGTAATCATGTGTGCATTCTCAAACAATTAGCTTGACCACCAAAACTAAATAATCTGGGCGACCCTTTAAGCCAGATCCAAATTAGACTATCAACACCAAGATGCCTAGATGAGGACCCCTACCTCGAGATATGCCGGAATCGACTCCGACACCATCACAATTAATATCGCACCTCAGCCACCCGGGCGCCGGCTCCCCCTGTGTCCGCGCTATTATGTTGTCATAGGTTACATCGTGTCTCTACCGCCCCACAATATATGGGACCTAGGATACAAGTTTCCTACTATGACACGACTTCATACCCTATCTACACACAATACGACTCAAAGTCCAACTATAACCTACATCATACACAATATTCAACACAATTCCAACAAATACTATGCTCAATTATAGCTTTAACATTTGTGATGTCCAATTACACTCCTCTGGCTTGGATGTCATTCGAAGATGCTCACTTACTACACAAATTTTCGTTGCAAATGTTACTCTTTGTCTTTGGACCAATTTCAGCGGTGACTTAATGTCTGATTTTGTTCCTTCTGCTTTAGGTTGTGAGGATGCAGACTAAGAGTGGTGTTGATTATATGAATGCTGACAAAAGAGTGGATACATTATTTTAATTCCATGAGTACGTTCTTTTTTGGCATGAATTCATACACTTTATTATAGCACTCAGATATGTGATTGTGCCTTCTTCTCTTTGGATTTAGAGGTTAGTTCTAATAGAAGGTTCGGTGTTGTTTTTATCCTCTACCTACCTTGCTACTAGAGCATCTGTGTTTCATCATGGGACTTGTTCTTGGGTTTGTATAGAGAACATGTCCAGCATTTTAAATAATCGCTTTGAGATTTACTACATGGGTATTCATGCAAACTATCGAGATTTGTGGTGGCATGGATAACATCATACATGAGAGTTATCATCTTTGATACAAACTGCACATGAGAGCTACGTTGAATGTTGGATGAATCGAGGCTTCTGCATGAGGGCGAGGAAGAGAAAATTTAGCATTGAAGTTTGTTTTGATTTGGATGCACATTTTTATTCAAGGTTTTTTTTTTCGTGCTAACACGCGGGTATATAGCTAGTTTGGGTGGGTAAATGATGACTGCAAGCACACGGCCTCTTGAGCGATGGAGAAAGCACCCGTTCGGTTGGGTAAAACTGAACGCGGACAATGCATGGAAGGAAGAGGAGGGCGCATGAGGTGCTGGAATGATACTTTGAGATCACGCGGGTGTTGTCATTTTCTCATCTTGCCGCTTCATTCAGAGATGTATGAGCGCCCTTAAAGCGGAGATGGCGGCGCTAATGGAGAGAGTGACTCTGGCCCTAGAGCGAAGTCCAGACTCATCGCGGAGACGGGCTGCTCTACAATGACCGGCATGAACAATGACCCCGAGGCCAATAGGTCTCCGGTGGTTGCAATGGTTGGCGATATCCGACAGCTCATTGCTGGCCGGTAGCATGAAATAATTTTGATCAAACGGGAGCAGAACAAAGCTAGCCACATGCTCGCCCAAAAGGGGAGTTTATTTCCCAAACCGATGTATGGCCTCGTGGTGTTCCTGAGGAGGTCGACATCCTTTGTCGACAGAACTGTAATGACTCTGTTTAATTAATGAAAAACTTTTTATGAGTAAAAAAAGCTAGATTGGTGTAAATTAAAGTTACACAAACCTAATTTTGTCATGCATACATAATTTTTTTACAAAATACAAACGTAGAAGCCCACATACACGCACATACACTTACTCTTAAGAACACACACATACACATCCGTCTTCGTAGTTGACGGGAACGTCTTCTCCCACTGAACAAGCATCACAGAAAAATCTGAAATAAATTCAGGAAAATGAAAATGCGAGCACCAGTGTCTAGGACTTGAAACTTGGTGGACTGGTTCCACCGTAAGGAACCTAACCATCTGAGCTACTCTCAGTTCGCGTCCTAACGTGCGAAATTGGTTATGCACAATTGTAGGTAAAGCTCTTTCTATTTCAGAAAAAAATAGCCTTTTCTTTTAGGTTGTTAAAGAAAATGTTTTTTTAGAATCATTAAAGAAAAAGCTGATACTTCCCTTAGTTGCAAAAAGGAAAAAAAAAACAGCTTAACCCGACCTAACCTAACTGCAACCCGCTCACATGGTTGTTGGGGGCCACGTAAGTAGACGGCCCAGATTATTCCTTGGGAATCCGCTACCACCCCCAACGCCAGTGAGCTCAGCATCTCCACCTCCTCGTCCTCCTCCCCCGTCGTCTCCGGCTCCGACTTCGACCAGAGGAAGGCAGGCAGGCAAGCAGGGGCGGGGCCGATCGATCCTTCCCCGAACCTCACACACGCCGCAGAAACTTCCAGAAGCCGGTCCATTCCCATCCTCTTCGGCGGCCGACCAGCCGGCCAGATTCTCCTGATCCAGGGAGGGAGGGAGATGGGCCAGGCCTTTCGCAAGCTCTTCGATGCCTTCTTCGGCAACAAGGAGATGCGGGTGCGCCCTCTTTTCTCCTCTCTTCTCCTAATTAGTTTGTTGGGCGAATGGATCGATCGGCCGACTTTAAGAATGAATCAGAGCACATATCGATCCGCTCCTCCTTTGATTTGCTATTAGTTTCATATGATTCTGTCTGATTTGATTTTTTTTTCATCCTGAATACATACAAGTGAGGAGCTAGCAGATTTTACATATCAACCATGTGATGTGATGGTGCTTGCTTTCTTACTAGCTGCTTTTCTGTCATGTTAGTTGCTATTTTCATCAGAGATACTCAGAGGGCACGAAGATCCAAGTTAATTCGTTGTGCCCCTCGATTCTAATGGAACGGCCTGTTGCCTTATGCTAGGTGGTGATGCTTGGGTTGGATGCAGCCGGTAAAACCACCATACTCTACAAGCTACACATTGGCGAAGTACTCTCCACCGTCCCCACCATTGGTACAACATACCTGCCTGCCTATCTCTTAACTTATTAACTTATTTTGGGCTCACGCACTGTGCTTTCATCCGACTAAACACGAAGCCCTTGAACTACTTTGCTAATTACTCCGTTCGTGGGCAGGCTTCAATGTTGAGAAGGTTCAGTACAAGAATGTAGTGTTCACTGTGTGGGATGTGGGCGGCCAGGAGAAATTGAGGCCCTTGTGGAGGCACTACTTCAACAACACGGATGCTCTGGTCATTACTCTCATTCCATATGCTTGCATGTTGTTTCGCTGTATTTTAAGTAGCAATTCAACATAGGAACATATAAGACTACTAAAGCTATACATCCCTTTCCTCCGGTTAGTTGTTTCATTCTTTACTTGCTTCTCTTTTGTGCCCATCTGATTTATGAACAAGTTCAGTAGCAGTCACCAGGAAAGATGGTCAATTAGCTTATCTACTATGGATATTTGCATACGTTAGTGCTCTTAGCTGCTGAGCCACCAAAAACAGACATGGTAGAATTGTTAGCCAAACAGGATAGGTGTCTGGATGTTACTACACATCTCCCTACCTAGCCCAGGACCTTCATCTTAGTGGATCATGCTGGAACTCACCTTTGATTTATTGATGGGGCATAGTGATTTGTGATATGACACTGCTTTCTTGAGATGTAAGCTTTCTCTGTTGCTTTTGTTAACTTGCAGATCTATGTGGTCGATTCCCTCGACAGGGATAGAATTGGAAGAGCCAGGGCTGAATTTCAGGTTTATGGCATTTCTTATCGAGAACCTGTTCCTGTTTCTGTGGTAATATCTGTTGTGATATGTGCTCTAAGTTACTGTAATCTATTATCTCTTGCAGGCCATAATCAATGACCCATTTATGCTCAACAGTGTATTATTGGTGTTTGCTAACAAGCAAGACATGGTATGCTTGTCATGGTTTCTTTTGGTATCACGTGCACTTGTTCAAGATGGTGTGGTTTGTGTAGAATACTAGTAGATTATAATTCTCTGCCTTAAGACTGTTTGTTTTGGACTTGCTTCTTGCGTGCATATATAGGGTTTGCAGATTGTAGGGGATTTACATTGTTTACATATATGGACATGCTGCATTTATGTAGGGCTGAAGTAGCCTTTTGTTGATATTTTCAGTTTCACTTGTGGAAAGGAAGAGTTTATTCTGCCTTAGAAAACAGGTTTATTTTCACTCCTTGTATGCTTAATCATGTAGTGTCTGTGTGTCTTGTGGATGCAGAGGGGAGCAATGACCCCGATGGAAGTATGCGAAGGTCTTGGTCTGTATGACCTGAACAACCGCATCTGGCACATCCAAGGCACATGTGCTCTTAAAGGCGATGGCCTGTACGAAGGCTTGGACTGGCTAGCGACGACTCTGGATGAAATGCGAGCTACAGGGCGGTTAGCTTCGACATCGGCATAAAGAGTAACAGGGATGGATCGTCTGTGTTTCTTGGCACCTCATTTTTCCTTTTTGTGTCTGCCCTGTGGCCGCCGTTTGATGTGGTCGCCAGATTTGTTGTAGTATGATTCACAAGAGGAGATGCGTCTCTGAAGAGGGGTTGCTCCTCCTAGTTGGACGCGCATATCTATTCTGTTCTACTCTAGGATTGTGGGATGTAAATACTGATGTTTCTACTGATGGCATGACACGCTCAATATTTGTGGTTTAGTCTGAAGAAATCACAGTATTTACTCTACTTTGTTCATTTGTTGGGAATGACTAGCTAGAATGCCAACGCTAAAAATGGAAAATTATGGGATGCTTTTCTTGGATTGGTGGTGTTGTGGACGTGGTGGTGATAGCTGCTTCAAATCCATGTCGAAGAAGCTGAAGCAAAGGGTCTGTGTTGTACTGGCTATGAAAATCGTGAATGATATTTCTCGGACCCCTACTATTCTGGAGTTGGGTAATGTTGTTGTTGTTGGAGTCAGCAGAAACAAAGAGATGTACCTAGAAAAGTCGTGGAGAATATCTGAAGAAATCAAGGAACCAAGATGATTTTCTTGTCAGAAAGATAGGAAGAGAGTGCAATACTGTAGCTCATCATCTAGCTTTGCTAACTACTAAATCAGGGTGTGAATTATGTCCTGTTTGGACTTGTGCCTGAAACTATGCGCGAGCTTTTGTATCTGACAATGTAAAATTTCTCGATCAAATGACGGCAGTTTTAAAAAAATGCATTCATTACCATGAAATTGTCATTCAAGAAATTGCCATACAAAGTTGTACTAAGGTTAAGAGACCTATCATTTCAGAAAAAAAAGGTTAAACACGTATTAGGACGGAGGGAGTATAACTTGTTACGTTTTCCCCTGATATTACTATAAAATATTTGTAAACTCCGTGTTACACCCCCAGGGCACTAAATAATTAATTGGAGACTGAGCAAGTCAAGATAGGCCCCGTCCATAGCCGAGCGAGGAGGGAGGGAGGATAAGGTAAAGGAGGCAGGCAAAGCGAGACGAGAGCGTAGCAGTCAGCGTGAGAGAGAGATGGCAGCAGGAACGGCCTGGGCGGGATGCCATCTCGCCCGCCTCCCCCACATTCCCATCTCCGTCAGCATCCCCGTGGCCGGCGCTGGCGCTAGCAGCAGGAGGAGGTGCGGGCTAGCGGCGGCGGCGGCGGCAGCAGCAGCAGCGACAGACGGGCGGGTGCTGGGCCGCCGGTCCGTGGAGGACGTGTACAAGGTGCGCGTGGTGCGCGGGGCGGCGGCGCAGGAGCGGGTGGAGGCGCTGCGGGCGATGGAGACGTGGTCGACGTGGCGCACGGGGGGCCGCTGCCGCCTGGCCTGGGACTGGCAGGTGGACCAGCTCGTGTACATCGTCGCCGGCGAGGTCCGCGTGCTCCCCGCCGGGGTCACCACCGGCGAGGAGTACATGCACTTCGTCGCCGGCGACCTGGTCCGGTACCCCAAGTGGCTGGAGGCGGACCTCCACTTCGACGGGCCCTACGAGGAGCGCTACCGCTTCCTCGCCTACGGCGACGACAACTGAACCGCCCCTCCTGGATGAATCCTGCCTGTATCGTCAGTAGCCTAGCTAGCTCCTCAGTCCTTCTACTAGTTCACTGAAGCTTTCGTTCGAGTTCTAGCCATATACTGTATTTCCTTTTGTTTACCATATATACTCCTAGCCTGGGGCAAGGAGGAGTATTTCCTAGTCGTTTGGGTTCTTTGTCGTGGTGATGCAAAAGAGCGCGTCCATTCGATTCCGATTCGCGAAGCACTTCACAATCTCATTACTGGACATTGTCGTTCTAGTTCACTCACTGATGCAAAGGATGCGGTCTACAAGCACTAGCAGGAATGCAGGTGAGGATCACAACAAGTTCTCTTGGCGCTGGAGCCGCCCAACTGGTTCTTACAGAGTGTCTCTGTCTACAAGCTGTTGTGCCAAGGACAGATTAGATTCAGTACTGCTAATTGCATCTGGAGGAATGGCCGTGTTCATCGCTTATCCCCTTTTCGAACACTCGCAAGGTTTTCGCTTGGCATTCAGTACAGGAGGATCTGGACGTCAGATCACTGAGTCCGGCATAGCCTTCAAGATGACATGGCTTCCTGCTATCTCTGTCTGCAAAGATCTCAACAGGTTTGGTACCATGTCTTCAGAACACAACTTCTTCCCTGTTGACAGTCTAGGACCCTGGTGGCTGCACGCTAGAAACCTGATTCCTAAGTGCAGCAAGAGGGAGTTTGACACTCTTTCTATCTTAAATCGCCTGGAGCATATGGAAACGGCACGGTGCCCAGTTTTCAGAAATCTGAAGCTCCAGGCGAAGGAGCCTGAATTGGCCAATCTCATTTTTCTGAATTTCAGCTCTGCAAGTTTGCCAAAGAGATGGATAGTGATAGTTTAGACAGTAGTTGGCTTTGAGTGTGTTTTCTTGGAGCTGGAGTCTGTTTGCTCCATCCTAACTAGGCCGAGTTCTTGTAAGTTTCTTGCCTTCCTACTCTTCTTCCAGAGACATGTCCTGGTCATGCTACTTCCTAATTCTACCCAACAAGCAGAAATCAAATTGCCAAGTACTTCCAATCAAATTATATATAGCATCAATAGAATCATACCATGAAGTAATATAGCAAGCAATGGCAAGGAGTATATAACCACATGTAATGTTAATTGCATCAACGAGAAGAAACATTCACCCCAATAGTCAAATATTATATGCTTATCAAGGTGCCCAGATGGGGCGACTACAAAAGTAACAGAACAGAGAATCACAAGAAAGAATAGTTCAAGGCTGGATTTATTTGATTGCCACTTTCAGGCCATGATCAATTGTAATTTGCTCCTTGCCTCCTGCTATTTTGCGTTCCTCTTCCACCACCGGAATTCGAATTACGGTTGCTTCTTCCTCTTCTCTCGGTCCATCCACCATTAGGCCGAGAGGAACCACCTGTATTATTAATATGATGAGGACCAACACCGGTGTCACGGTAAGATGCACCGCTGCCGTCCTCGATCCTCAAGCTACTCCCCAACACCATGCCAACAATGTGATCGTTGAAATGATCTGCAGATGTTCCTCTTGCTCTCCCGCGCTGACGCCGACCACCGCGGTAACCAAAATCTGGCTCCTGATGGGTTGCGTTGTCAAAGAATGTATCCATAATGTCATCAGAAAAAACACTATGATGACCATGTCGCCGGGAAGAGCCAATCACGGCTTCAGCGGCGTCAGCAGATCTAAAAATTGGGAGTCGCATTAAATCATGGCCATATACCTCATCAAAGTTGCGGTGGAGGTAGGGATTAGTGTAGTCATCATAATCTTGTTCGATGTCGTCATCGGGTATGATACTCATCATCATAGCACCTCTCAGCGAGTTAACTCCAAAGTCAAGACTAATCTCCCGGAGAAAGGGGTCGTCGTCTTCATCATCGTCTTCTATCATCATATTCAAGTTTGCAGCAGCAGCCTGCTGCAGCTGCTGCTGTCTTGAGCTTTCAACTCTGGCCCCAGTGGGCCTCGGCGGTGCGGCGTGAACAGACGCTGCAGAGCCGCCACGTCCATAGATGGGTATAATGGCATCGTCAGCGACCTGGCCCTTGCAGACAGGGCACTCGCGGTGGTTGGAGTGGACATGGAGCCACTGGTAGAGGCAGTCCCAGCAGAAGAGATGGCCGCACTTGGTGACGACGGGGTCGTCAGCCATGTCAAAGCAGACGTTGCACTCGAAGTTGGCAGCATTCCGCCTGGCCTTGTCGTCGGGTTCATTGGCATTGGGTGTGGAGGGGTTAGGAGACGGCTTGTGGTCTGTGAAGGTGGGGCGAGCATGTGGTGGACGAGTTGGCCGCGGGCGCCGGGTGGAAGTGGAGGAGCCTCCCTGCCCTTGATGTCGGTCCAGTTCCTCCGCCGGTGGGTGGCGCGGGTGCTGCGAGGAGTGGCCATTGTCGTTGACAGGACGGTAGCGATGATGCTGCTGCTGCTGGTGGTGCTGTTGTTGGTGGTGATGCTGTTGCTGTTGCTGCGGCGGCGGTGGCTGAGGCTGCGGCTGCGGCTGCGGCTGCGGTGGCCTTCTCTCTCTCCACCTGGTGGTGTTGTTGGCGTTGGCGCCGCCGCGGTTTGCGAAGCCGCCGCCTCCTCCTCCTCCTCGCCCTCGGCTGCCGCCAGAATCGGTCCAGCCGGCCATGAGGATTGGGCCAGAATAGCCCTAAAAGATCGAGATCTCGGGCGGTGAGAAACGAATCGAACAAGGGTTTGAAAAAACTCGTCGAAAGGGGATCGGGAGCGATACGAACCTGCGGGTCGCCGGAAGCACGTATTAATAATAGATCGAATCCACGGAGAAGCAGCGGGCGGAACAAGAACCTTCGCCACCACCTCCTCCTACTAATACTAGGGCCGGCTGCTCCGCCACCGCCTCCGCCTCCGCCTCCCACAGGGAAGAGGTGTAGAGATGTCTGCGCATTGGATTGGAATTCGATTTGATTTGATTCCGCTTTCTTCTCCAGAAAGCGATTCCGACAGCAACACCGCACGACAAGCCTTGGGCTTCGTTGGGCTTTTCTATCTCGTCTTCGGTTGAATTTGGCAGAAGGCCAGAGTGCTTCGTTGTTTTGCTTTATTTTACGGGAAAGCTAACTCGTGAACACCCCTAAAAAAAATACTACCTCGCGAACGGTCGCTGGGGCTGGATGGCAAGCGAACGGGTTTGTCTGGCAATTTCAAGTCATAACAAATGTTTTTTATGGCAGTTTCTGACCGTTCTTGCCGTATTTTTTTCCTTCCTAACACAGACTGTCACGTGCCTCTAAGAAAAATGGCATGCGTTCTAAAAAAAATGACAGGCAAGATGCTCGTAAATGCCATCTTCCCCAGCGAACTTTTGGAAAAATGGATACAACCCTTTCTTTATAACACATTACAAATGCAGATGCTCACATACACTCATCCTTATGAGCGCACGCATGCAACCTTATCCTTACGAGCACCTCCAAAATACTGAGTCGGCACAACATTTTTAGATTAACAAAGTCATCGCACGCGACTTCGTAGTCGACAGAAACGTCTCTTCCCACTGAATAAACATCGCAATCCTAAGATACAAGTACAGCACATCAATCGCTAAATACTGCAAAAATAACGGAAAGCACCTCACTAATAGTGACTGTAAGGCTCTGTTTGGAACAAGTGAGTTCTAGAGGAATTTTAGGCCCCGTATAAAACAAGTGATGGCAACATAAATGACTTTCCTATTAAAATAGCTTTGCATCAAAGATCAACTTTGAGTCCTTATCTTTTTTTGTTTTGGTGATGGGTGAGGTCACAATGGATATACAAGGACAAACCATATCACATGGTGTATGTTCAATGCGGATGTGTGGTGCTATCGTTGGACGAGGGTTAATAGAAAGTTAGAGTTGTAAAGATAAACCTTTCGATATTTGGGGTCAATACTGCAAAAAGACGATGATATCTATGAAGATGTGAGCCATCCAATCAAGGTTGGGTGGATGAAGTGGCACCAAGCTTCTGGCATCCTCTGTGACAAGAGAATGCCAAGCTAAAGACATGTTTTATAGGACGATGATTCGACCTACGACGTTGTACGATGCTGAGTGTTGACCAACTAAAAGGCGTCATGTCCAACAGTGATATGTAATAGAGATGCAGATATGTGGCTACATAAGAAAAGATCGGCTCCGGGATGATGATATATGTGATAGAGTTGGGGTAGTATCGATTGAAGAGAAACTTGTTCAACATCGTCTGAGATGGTTTAGGCATATACAACGCAGCTCCCCAGAAGCGTCACTGCATAGCGGATGGTTAAAGCGTGATGATAATGTCAAGAGGACGGGCATACTAAATTTAACATGAAAGGGTCAATAAAGAGAGATCTAAATGACTAGAATATCACCAAATAACTAGGGGCTGTTTGGTTCAAGCCCTGAACAATATGCCTGGAAAAAAGTAACGCCTGGGAGAAGCCTGAGATGCTAGACTTTTTTGCCTGGCCAGGCGAGCCACATGCATGCGTGTTTGGTTGCCCTCCTGCATGTGCTTTGTCTTTTAGTGTTTAAAATATTATCAATTCTGCTACAGTTCTTGATTAGTGCCAGGCACACAGCCAAGCGTGGGATATCGGACGCCTGTGCCAGGCTGATTACACTGCCTGGGCTGGATACATTATTTTATTCGATTGTTTTAACCGGACCAGGCTAATCATGTTGACAGGGGCGGCTAGGCCAGGCAGCCACCTTCTCCACCTGGCATCATTGTGATGCCCCCGACTCAATCGTGCACTAATCATACACATAAACATGCACGATCAAGCACAGGGACTCACGAGAAGATATCACAACACAACTCTAACACAATTAAACGGAGATCTACAAGATTAAAGACCAGGGATCACGAGGATCCGAATACATAAATCAGTCATACAAATAATATCTGGGTACAGACATAGTTAGATAAGTTTTGCCTTAAGAAGGCTAGCACAAACAATGACTCTAGATCGAAAGGCGTAGGCCTCCTGCCTGGGAGCCTCTGATCCTACTCCTGGTCGGCTGGCTCGATCCAGTAGTACGTGTCGTCAGGACCGTCCTGGTAGTAAGCTCCTGCTGGGACGTCTGGCTCCGAGGCTTCATCGTCTGATGTAACATCAAAGTGGAGTATGGGGAAAAAGAAGTGACAAAGCAACCGTGAGTACTCATCCGAAGTACTCAGCAAGCAAGGACCTACACTACATATGCAACATTATCAAAGAGAGGCTGTATATGTGGACTGGGCTGCAGAAATGCCAGAATAGAGAGAAGACCTAGTCCTATCGAAGACTAGCATCTTCAAACATCTTCACGAAGCCACCATCTTGCAGCAATAGAAGAGAGTAGAATAGCATTTTATTAAGCAAACATGTTGAAGTAAGCTTAGAGATCCTTCATCGACTCCCTGCGAGAAAGCGATCCCGAAGTTTCAATTAAGTAACAAGTATCCAGCTCAAGTAGTAGATCGGGATACACAAACTGAGCGTCCTTTACCGTAGGACCGGCTATCGATAGATTATTCATCCCTGCAGGGGTGCACTACTGTTACCCAACATGCTCGATCACCTCTGGCCGGACACACTTGCTGGGTAATGCCCGGCCTCGGGAGATCAACACGAAGCAGCGCCCTACCTAGGCTCAGCAGAGAGGTCAGCACGCCAGACTAACCTATGCACCCAGAGGTATTGGGCCATCGCCCTGGGCACCCTGCGCGTTGCGAGACTGGCCGGGGTGCAGGCGCGACACTGAACTTGTCAATGAAGTATCCAGCCCAATCCCGACAATCAACCCGCACGGTGAATCGTGATGTCTGAAGAGCTTTCGGGAGAAACGTACATCGCAGAGGGCCTCATAACCATTATCCTGCATGGTGGTAGTGCGTAAAGGGCACGACGACCCACTCAGATCAAACACCCAAATCCGATAGGCTGATTTAGTAACACGCGGAGACGATCAGAGTTTCTGAAGCTCCGCCACAATATCACACTCGAGTGCCCTTCCGGCACACCCGACATCATAGATCCCCAGCGGGTACCCATCAGGGTCGACCCGCCTGTAACAAGGGTCAAAGTAACCGTGTGGTCATAACATCAAGGGGGAAACCCCGAGGAATCACCCTCGGTGGATTCCACTCGACGAAATCATCAGGGTGAACGTATGAGGCATCACCCTCGAGGTTCACACTGAGGGGTTGCACGACAGAGTTGTATCAGAAGTGGAGAAGGAGGAATCACCCTCGATGACCACGACCGAACAACTACACTGCAGAGTATTCATCAGGAGTGCGTTACGAGGTATCACCCTCGGCACTCGATAGTAACTATGCAGAGTCGTACAACTAAGGAGGTGAAGTGATGTGTCGGTCTCTGGTCGACGATCACATTGATCGAGTCGTCGATGATCAAGCATGGGCAACAAGGGTAAGGTGGTGGGGGTCACTGATGGTTCACTACCAACCTATACTAGCATTTTAACATAGGCAGGTAAGGTAACATTAAACAGGTTACAAAAGCAGGTTATGCATCAGAATAGGAGCAAACATTTAACAGTAGCAAAATCTAATGCAAGCAGGAGAAATGGAATGGGCGATATCTGGATGCTCAAGGGGGGGCTTGTCTGGTTGCTCTGGCAAGAAAGAGGGGGCGTCGACGGGCTGCTCGTCTATAGCGTAGTCGTACCCAGCTGCAACGGCGTCGGTCTCGGCGTCTATCGACAGATAAGGAGGAGGAGAGAAACAATAAATTCACGGCAAAAATGCAAACAGTATGCATGACATGCATAAATGCTATGCAGAGGTGTTCTACTGCCTAACTAAATGAGTTAGTCAATTTAGGAATTTATTTGGATTTATTTAATTAAAGTTGGGCACTATTCATTTATTGAAATCGGTCTAAAAGTTCTATGTTCATCTAGCTAGGGGCATCTGACAGGAATACGGAGGGCGTATTCAGATTCGTATCGAAATTCTGAGCAACTTTCATATATAAATTATTTTCATCGGAGCTACGGATTATTTTATATGATTTTCTAAAGTTTTAATTATTTTCTAAATTTATTTAATCCATTTAATCCAACATTATCTAGAACAGTGTATGATGACGCAAGCATGACATCAGAGTGATGTCAGCAGGTCAAAACGCCTGGTCTAGGTCAAACCTGACCTGCGGGACCCACCTGTCATAGACAGTGGGGTTTTAACAGAGTTTATTCTTATCTAAATACCTAGCTAACAGGGCCCACTGGTCAGTGTCTAATTAGTTAGTTAATTTAATTAACAGTTTAATTAGCCTTTTATCTATTTATAAAAATCGTTTTATTAACATGGGGCCCGCATGTTAGTGTCTAGGCCAGCCCAGTCAGCAGTTGACTTGGTCAACTAGGCTGCGGGGCCCATTGGTCAGTGGCACGGGGCGGGGCCCACCAAGGCCAGGGCAGCGCCGGCCGGAGACGCGTCGGAGTTGGCTCCGGCGAGCCAAACGCGGCGGCGCGGCTCGGGAGGTGCTCGGGTTTCGTCCACAGGGGGTCTAAGGGGCTGGGGTTGGGCGCGTTCGACGCGGCTCGGCGTCGCGCATCGAATGGCGGCGGTGCGAGGTGCTGGGACGGCCGGAGTCAAGCGGCATGAGCTCACCGGCGGCGAGGCGATTCGGGCATGCGACGGAATCGGGGCTACGGTATGCAAATGAACGAGGCGAGACGCTGGGGTGGCTCTACGCGGCACGGCGAGCAGGATGGACAGCAGCAAGGGACCAAATGGTCGCCGGACGGTCGCCGGCGACGAGGTCCGCGGCGGTGAGCTCGGGTAACTCCAATGCGGTTGCTACGACGACAGGATCGAGCAGAAAAGGGAGGGGGAGAGCGGCGACTGCTCACCGGGCCCTGTAGGTGTGCGAAAGCGGGCTCGGGGAGGGCTCGAGGCGGCGAATCGACGGCGGCATGCGGCGGCGATCCGAGGAGGAAGAAAGCTCGGGGAGGCGCTGCGGTGGCTCCGGGCTTCGGTTCGTTAGCGCGGTCGAAGCAGGCGACGACGGCGAGCACGGTGGGCACGTCCGCGAGGTGGGGCGGCGACGGTGGCCGCGCAGCTCAGCCGCGGCCGAACATGGCGGCGCTCGGGTGCGGCAGAAGAGGGCGAGGGAGAGGGAGTGAGGCGGCTAGGGTTCGCCAGGGGGGTGCGGGGAGCTGCTCTTATCCACCGGCGGGCGCGGGAGCGCGCTGTCGAGCGGCGAGCGAGGGGGGGACGGGTGCGTGCGCGCGGCGCGTGCGGGGTGTTCGACAGCGGGGCAGCATGAGCAGTGCGAGGTGGGAGGCGAGGCTAGATGGGCTGGGCCGGGCACTGTGGACTTAGGTCCAATGCCCCAGGGCCTTTTCTTTTTCTTTTCTTCTTTTCTCTTTGTTGTTTTCTTTTCTTTCTGTTTTGTAAATTGCTTGGGCACTAAACGGTTTTTGTAAATTATGAGACCTAGCCCATAAATCATAGTGTAATATACTCTTTCACCAAAAACTGGTTTGGGGTAAATACTATTCCATATTAATTTTGGATTAATAAAAAGGTTATTAAATATTGTTTTCAGCCACTGTTAGGGAATGTTTGAGTCACTTAATTAATTTATTAAATGTTGGTTACAATTTTAGCCTTGTCTCTGGAATATTTGTTATTTAATGAACATTTTAGTTTCTGATTTGAACAACTCTTATTTTCCACTTTGAATTTAATTGAAGTTTGAACTAGGAGTTTGAAATGCAATATGATGCAAATGATGATTAGGCACTGTTAATCATGCTGACTTGTCATTATCGAAAGTGATTACTATGGCTAATGACATGGGGTGTTACAATTCTCCTCGTCTATCAAGAATTCTCGTCCCGAGAATTAAGAGGAAGACTGAAAGAAAGTGGGGTATTCTTCACGAAGACGATCCTCGCGTTCCCAAGTGGCTTCATCTTCAGAATGATTCGACCACTGAACCTTGAGGAATTTGATTGACTTTTGGCGAGTCCGGCGTTCAGCTTGATCAAGAATGCGGATGGGATATTCTGGATAAGACAGATCTTCCCGTAATTCAAGCATTTCATGATCCACAGCTCGAATAGGATCCTTTAAGCAGCGACGGAGTTGGGATACATGAAAGACATCATGCACTTGAGAAAGATTTGGCGGCAATTGCAACTGATATGCCACTTCTCCTCGACGGGCAAGAATACGGAATGGGCCAATGTAGCAAGGAGCTAACTTGCCTTTGATTCCGAATCGATGAGTGCCTTTCAACGGAGTGACGCAAAGGTAAGCTTGCTCGCCAGGCTAATAGACCATTTCCTGGTGCTTTCTGTCATAGTTGCTCTTCTGACGAGACTGAGCAGTTTTCAAATGTTCACAGACGATGCGGACTTGTTCTTCAGCTTGCTGAACAATGTCCGGTCCGACGAGTGAGCGTTCCCCAGTTTCTGACCAATTCAGAGGGGTTCGACACTTGCGTCCGTAAAGAACTTCAAACGGTGCCATCTTCAGACTAGCTTGATAGCTATTGTTGTAAGAAAATTCAGCGTACGGGAGAGATTCCTCCCATTTCTTACCGAAGGAGATGACGCAAGCTCGAAGCATATCTTCGAGCACTTGATTAACTCGTTCGACTTGACCCTGTGACTGAGGGTGAAAAGCGGTACTGAAGGACAGGTGAGTTCCCATAGCTTCTTGGAAACTATTCCAGAATCTGGAGGTAAAGAGGCTGCCACGATCCGAACTGATCTCCAACGGAACACCGTGGAGTGACACAATTCGGAAAACATACAAGTCCGCTAGCTGGCTAGCAGTGATTGTCTCCTTAACTGGCAGAAAGTGAGCTACCTTTGAGAACCGGTCAATGACGACAAAGATAGCATCATGACCCTTCTGAGATCTGGGAAAACCAATAATGAAATCCATTTGGACTTTGTCCCATTTCCATTCAGGAATATCAAGTGGTTGCAGAGTTCCAGCAGGCCTTTGATGTTCTGCTTTAATGCGGCGGCAAATGTCAGACTCAGAAACATAACGAGCAATGTCTTGCTTCATATTAGGCCACCAGTATCTCTGACAAATGTCACGGTACATCTTTGTGCTACCAGGATGAATTGACAGAGGAGTGTCATGAGCTTCTTTCATAACGTGTTCCCTCTCATCCTTGAACTTGGGTACGAAAAGACGGTGTTGGAAAAATAGGATCCCATCCTTATCAAGATGGAATTCTGACGGCTTTCCTCTTTCGAGGTATCGCTTAATCCTTTCAACTTCAGAGTCATACCGTTGCATAGTCTTAATGCTGTGTTCTAAATCTGGTTCAACAACTAGGGTATTGAGATAACCCTGTGGAACAATATGGAGGTTCAATTTGCGAAGCTCTTCATAAAGGAGAGGTTGTGCTTCCTGAACCATAAGATTGTTGCAATAAGCCTTGCGACTCAAAGCATCAGCCATTACATTAGCCTTGCCAGGGGTATACGAGATATTCATATCATAATCGGCAATTGTCTCAAGCCATCTTTGTTGACGAAGGTTCAGATCTGGTTGAGTATATAGATACTTCAAACTTTGATGATCCGTGTATATCTCGCAACGGTTACCGAGAAGGTAATGTCGCCATAGCTTCAGGGCATAAATAACCGCAGAAAGTTCAAGATCACGCACTGGATAATTTTCTTCATGAGGACGCAATTGTCGAGAGGCATAAGCAATCACCTTACGCTCTTGCATTAGGACACAGCCTAATCCTTGACGAGATGCATCACAGTATATCACGAAATCCTTTTGGGAATCTGGGGGTGCTAGCACTGGGGCAGATGTTAACTTATCTTTTAGTGTCTGAAAGCTTTCTTGACATTTTTCTGTCCACTCAAATTTAACACCTTTGTGGAGCAGATTCGTCAATGGTTTTGCAATCTTGGAAAAGTTCTCAACGAATCGACGACAATAACTAGCGAGTCTGAGAAAACTTCTGACTTGCTTAACATTCTTCGGGGGAGTCCAATCAAGAATAGCCTGAACTCGCTCGGGGTTAACAGCAATGCCATTCTTGGAAATCACATGACCAAGGTAGGTCACTTCAGATAACTAGAACTCACACTTGGAGAATTTAGCATACAACTGATGTTCTCGTAGCTTCTCCAATACAAGCCGAAGATGTTCAGCATGCTCTTCTTCATTCTTGGAATATATTAGGATATCATCCAAATAAACCACGACGAATTTGTCGAGGTAATCCATGAAGATATAGTTCATCAACCGGGAGAAGGTTGCTGGAGCATTTGTTAAGCCAAATGACATGACAGTGTACTCATAAGAGTCATATCGAGTAACAAAGGCAGTCTTCGGAATATCCTCTTTGCGAACACGGATCTGATGATAACCCAACCTCAAGTCGAGTTTTGAGAAGACAGAGGATCTAGCAAGCTGATGATAAAGATCATTGATCTGGGGCAATGGGTATTTATTTTGGATTGTGGCTTGGTTAATGGGCCGGTAATCCTGAACCAATCGGTTAGTTCCATCCTTCTTCCTAACGAAGAGTGAAGGTGCTCCCCAAGCAGAGGAACTGGGGCAGATGAAACCTTTCTTAAGTGACTTGTCGACTTCTTCCTTAAGCTCGAGAAGATGGTGCGGAGGCATCTTATAAGGACGCTTCGCAATAGGGGTAGTGCGAGGCTTCAAGTCGATGACGAACTCGACAGCCCTAACCGGGGGTATTCCTGGAAGTTCTTCTGGAAAAACGTCAGGAAAATCTCGAACGACAGGAACGTTCTCGATTCCTTCCAGAGGTGAGGCGTTCAAAGCATTCAGAGCATATATCTGAGCTTCAGCATCCCGTGTAATGCGGGCGGTATAATTCAGTATCTCGTCGGAGGGGTGAAGAAGTTGGACGAATTTAGTGGCACAATTGATCGAAGCAATGTGAGCTTTCAACCAATCCATTCCGAGTATGAGGTCTATGGTGGAACACTTCAAGACGATGGGTGAGGCAAGGAATTCCAACCCTTTAATTTCGACGGTAACGTCAGGTGCTATCACATCAGCATGACAATGACCTCCGGGAGTTTTAACGACTAACGGAGTATGCATCTTCTCATATCGAATGCCATGCATGAATGCAAATTTTCCAGAGATGAATGAATGTGATGCTCCTGAATCAAATAAAACAGAAGCAGGTACTGAGTTAACGAGAAGGGTACCCATCACAGTAGCAGGTTGATCCTGGACTTCTTCAATATCAATATTGTAAGCGTGTCCACGACCATGTGCAGCAGACCCAGTATTATAGTTGCGGGCCTGATTGTTGCCACGACCATTGCCACGGCCAGTATGAGGAAAAGCCAACTGATTCTGAGTCTGGCGGTAGTCTTTAGCCTGGTGACCTGGTTTGCGGCACTTGAAGCACAGACCATCTTCAGGACGAAGAGGAGCATTGTTTTGAATGGCTTGAGCTCTTGGCTGCCTCGATGGCGGAGGAGGCAGACGTGGTGCAGCATAGTTGTTCTTTCGCGCAGAGGCATTCGGACGGAACACATTGTCCAAGGAAGACGAGGAGAAGACCGCGTTCATAACCCCATGTGGCACGTACTCTTTGTACGAATGCCCTTCGACTTAAAGTGCGCCGGGTCCACCTTTGGAAGAGCCGTGCAGATTGGTTTTGAGCCTCAGCTGCATAGGAATATTGAAGCTTACATGGATGACATCGTGGTCAAGACCAAGGATAGATCAACTCTCATTCAAGATTTGGAAGAGACCTTTGCAAATCTGCGCAAGATCAACCTGAAGCTTAATCCAGAGAAGTGTGTGTTTGGTGTTTCCTCCGACAAGCTACTTGGCTTCTTTGTATGTCACCGGGGGATACAGGCCAACCCCGACAAGATCATAACAATTGAGCAGATTCAAGCACCCAGGACAGTCAAGGATGTGAGGTGTTTAACTGGATGTGTTGCCGCACTGAGTAGGTTCATCTCCAAGTCTGCCGAGCGCGCCCTACCGTTCTTCAAAATTCTGAAGAACGCAGGGCCCATGAAGTGGACCTCGGAGGCAGAAGCAGCGCTGCAAGGCTTAAAAACCTACCTTTCCTCTGTTCCCACCTTGGTTGCTCCCAAACCACAAGAGCCGTTGCTGCTATATCTAGTAGCGACCAATCAAGTAGTTAGTGCAGCCCTGGTGGCACAACGAGAAGTGGAAGAAGGAGCAGCCACAGCTACTGTCCTCCATGAAGAAGGAAGAGAACCAGTCGCGACAGGATTGAGCACAGATCAAGAGAAAGAAGAGCAGGATAGTGAAGGCAATTCCAAGACTATGGCAAGGAAGAAGGTAGTGCAGCGACCAGTTTACTTTGTTAGCTCCCTGTTACAGGGGGCTAGATCAAGGTATTCTGGGGTACAGAAATTAATCTTCGGCCTCATGATGGCCTCGAGGAAGCTGCGCCACTACTTCCAAGCCCACGAGATCATGGTTGTCACCCATTTTCCTCTGCAACGCATATTGAGGAACCCTGAAGCCATCGGCAGGTAGTTGAATGGGCACTGGAATTATCAATCTTTGGACTGAAGTATGAAAGCACCTCAACCATTCAGAGCAGAGCACTAGCGGAGTTTATTGTAGAATATCATCCCCGGCAAGGAAGCGCCCCAAGAGTTGATTATGTACTTTGATGGTGTTTTCTCACTGCATGGTGCGGGGGCTGGCGTGCTTTTCATCATAGCCACCGGAGAGCACCTAAAGTATGTAGTCCAAATGCACTTTCCCCAAGAAAGGGCTACCAACAACACTGCAGAGTATGAAGGGCTCCTTGCCAGGCTCAGGATTGCGATAGAGTTGGGGATTAAGAAGCTGATCATCCGAGGAGATTCACAGCTTGTGGTGAGACAAGTCAACAAGGATTACCAGAGCCCGTTAATGGAGGCATACGTTGAAGAAGTGAGGAAGTTGGAGGAACACTTTGATGGATTACAAACAGAGCACGTACCACGTGCGGAAAACAGCCCTGCTGATTATCTGTCAAAATGTGCCACGCAAAAGCTCCCTGTGGAACCAGGAACCTTTGTCCTCCATTTGACTCAGCCATCCGTATCCCCATTGACAATGGCTAGGAAGAGGAGGAAGCTGGACTCTGGCAAAGCCTTCATCGGCAGTACCTTCAGAGGTCCCCGATAAGGAGGCTGCCGGGAACTACTCCACCTCGCTTGGTGAGCCACACTCTTCCGCAGGACTTCAAGTCTTTGTGGTCGAGGTAAGCTCTCTCACGTGTGAGGAGGTGCCATTGGCTCTAGTTGTCGAGCCATAGGCTCCAACTTGGGCACAACACATCGTCCACTACCTTCAAACTGGAGAACTTCCCGAAGAGCAAGAAGAAGCTGAAAGAGTAGCCCAAAGGGCCAGTATGTATCAGTTTGTCGATGACACGTTATACAGAAGGAGGCCAAATGCTGTGAAACTGAAGTGCATTTGCCAGGAAGAAGGAAAGGAAGTATTGGCAGAGATACACAAAGGCATGTGCGGCTCTCATATTGGATCAAGAGCCTTGGTTGGGAAAGCCTTCCGGCGAGGTTTCTATTGGCCCTCGGCCCTCCAAGATGCAACTGAGCTAGTCACTAGATGTGAAGCCTGCCAGTTCCACTCCAAGAATATCCATCAGCCTGCTCAAGCTCTCCAGACGATCCCTTTGTCATGGCCATTTTCGGGCTGGGGGCTCGATATCTTGGGCCCCTTCCCCCGTGTTATCAGGGCCTTTGAATTCTTGTATGTTGCAATCGACAAGTTTACAAAGTGGCCGAAAGTGGAGCCCGTGAGGAAGGTGACTGCACAATCAGCTATCAAGTTCTTGAAGGGATTGGTGTGCCGTTTCGGAGTACCTGCCAGAGTCATCACTGACAATGGCACCCAATTCACAAGCCGCGCCTTCATGCAATATGTTCATGCCCTCAGAAGCAAGGTCTCATTCACCTCTAATGCCATCCCAGAAGCAACAGACAAGATGAGATGGCAAACGCTGAAGTGTTGCGAGGACTCAAGACAAGAACATTTGATAGGCTGCAGAAGTGTGGCAGGCGATGGATCGACGAGCTGCCGGTGGTTCTTTGGTCCCTCTGTACGATACCAAATCGAATTACCGGCCAGACTCCCTTCTCCCTAGTCTATGGGGCAGAAGCAGTGCTCCCCACAGAACTCATATATGGGTCACCTCGAGTATTTGCCTATGATGAAGTAGCACAAGAACAGCACCGGCGTGATGACACTGTGCTACTTAAGGAGAACCGTCTTCGGGCTGCTATACGTGCTGCATGATACCAGCAGGCCCTGCGTCGCTATCACAGCCGCAGGGTCCATGCCTGGAGTCTTGAGGAAGGCGACCTTGTCCTTAGGCGTGTTCAGTCCACCAAGGGTTCCAAGAAGTTGACGCCGAAGTGGGAAGGCCCTTACCAGGTAGTATGAGTCACCAGACCTGGCGCAGTCCGTCTGGAGACCGAAGATGGCATCAAGGTGCAAAACTCATGGAATATTGAGCATCTTCGTAAGTTCTAATCATAAGGTGCGGCTGCCGGGCCTTGCCCTGGCAGCCACCCTTTTGTACAAGCCTTGCCGATGCTCCATGTAACCCTTTGTACAAAGCCAGGCGCAGACCCTGAGCAGCAGATAAATAAACGAAGCGCTAGGGGCCCCCTAAAACCAGCATGCACGCATAGCATAAACATGAACTTGCCATGAGCATGTAGATGAGATCATATTTTGCTACTGCTTCCCTCTGCACTAACTGCAGGATTCTTGCCGCGGACTCAATCCTGAGAGGAAGAAAAGGGAACATGCCTACATATCGATCCCCGGCAAGCCAAACAGATAAGTTCTCTTTTTTTATCCATACATGTCTTTGTAAGAAGAAAACTTGTGCATAGAGAAACCTTGCCGCCTTTGAAGCATTTGTGCTCCCATCCTTTGACCCCGAACGTTGCTTCGGTCAGGAAGGTTGTAGTGGCATTTGACAAGAAAAAGGTTGACAAGGGGCCGGTCCCCTCTCCATGTTTCCGAAGCCCGGCAGGCCTGGTCTCCGGGACAACAATGGAAGGCACCGGCAAGATAGCTTGCCGAGGAAACTTGTTTACTTAAGAGTATAAAGGTGTTCATCCTTTGCGTGGACAAGAGACATGCACAAGTACCCGACAAGGCTTGTCTTTTTTCATTAATATGCGATAAGCAAGTACAAATCTTACAGAGCACAAACATGGATAAAATAGATTACATATTTAGACTAAACTTTGGCAAGTACCTACATGTTTCAGACTGAAAAAAGATAAGTGCCCCGTAATCCCGTTCTTGTCCCTCTCCTCCTAGGAGCTACGGTGGGAGGTGAAGAGGGCAAAAGGAGCGCCTAGGAAGAAGCCCAGCTTGACCCCGTCAGGCCCCATGGGAAGGAGCCTAACAAGATCGGGAGGGCGCGGACAAAGGTGATGGTGAAGAGAGCGGCGGAGGGATCCCCTGGTCACCGCCACCAGGGCCAGCAGGACGCGGCAGGGCGAACGAAGCCAGAGCCCACAAGGAAGCCTGCCGAGGTCCAACTGGAAGGCTGCTGGAGGAGCCGGAGACACCATCCACACCTCCACATCCAACTCCCCAGCAAATCGCCTTGCCGGGGAGGAGATGCAGGTGCAGATGGTGGCGCCACCGACTGATGGTGACGGTGTGGCTGGTCTTCTGCCGGAGTCAGAGCCGTCGTCCTCCCCATCGGCTCCGCCGTCATCGCCGTCATTGTCCTCCTCGTCTCTATCGCTCGAGCAAGGAGCTTTCGTCGTTAGTCGAGCTCTCCGCGCAGCACCCTAAACGAGCACCCGAATGCCCGAAGACCTTGACGGAGAGTAAGGTGGCGTCCATTAGCTTGAAATGGAGAACGAGCGGCACGTGCAAAGGTCTTCCAGCCACGCCTGAGAAGCATGACATGGGGAGCGGGGAACTCCATGTCCGCCCGCATGCTGCCATTACAACAACCCCTCATGTGCAGCCTTAGCCCCGGTGGCTGTTCGACCTCCATTACCCTTGCGAATGGGGTCCCGCAGCTTGACGATAAACTCCAACGGCTGGTCCATGACGTGGCCTTCATTCGGGTTCTGAATGGCCGGGGAAGGCGCGATCAGGGCGCCGCCTCGCCCTCCCCGGCCCCAGGTGCCACGACGGCCATGTCCGCGTCCTCTCCCACCTCCCCTTACGGCGGGCTCCGCCTTCGCGTCCCCTGCAGGAGGAGGGAGGCATTGTCGAGCAGAAACCCTCGTTGCCACCGCCGGAGCCACCACTGCGCCCTCTCCCCCTTGCCATGGTGGAGAGATGGTATCAGAAGGAACAAGGAAGGAATAGGTGTGAGTCAGCGCCTCGCCCACGTTCCCTTTTCAGGCAAACGGAGCCGGGGGCTGGTGCAACGAGGGTTTCTGCTCGACAATGCCTCCCTCCTCCTGCAGGGGACGCGAAGGCGGAGCCCGCCGTAAGGGGAGGTGGGAGAGGACGCGGACATGGCCGTCGTGGCACCTGGGGCCGGGGAGGGCGAGGCGGCGCCCTGATCGCGCCTTCCCCGGCCATTCAGAACCCGAATGAAGGCCACGTCATGGACCAGCCGTTGGAGTTTATCGTCAAGCTGCGGGACCCCATTCGCAAGGGTAATGGAGGTCGAACAGCCACCGGGGCTAAGGCTGCACATGAGGGGTTGTTGTAATGGCAGCATGCGGGCGGACATGGAGTTCCCCGCTCCCCATGTCATGCTTCTCAGGCGTGGCTGGAAGACCTTTGCACGTGCCGCTCGTTCTCCATTTCAAGCTAATGGACGCCACCTTACTCTCCGTCAAGGTCTTCGGGCATTCGGGTGCTCGTTTAGGGTGCTGCGCGGAGAGCTCGACTAACGACGAAAGCTCCTTGCTCGAGCGATAGAGACGAGGAGGACAATGACGGCGATGACGGCGGAGCCGATGGGGAGGACGACGGCTCTGACTCCGGCAGAAGACCAGCCACACCGTCACCATCAGTCGGTGGCGCCACCATCTGCACCTGCATCTCCTCCCCGGCAAGGCGATTTGCTGGGGAGTTGGATGTGGAGGTGTGGATGGTGTCTCCGGCTCCTCCAGCAGCCTTCCAGTTGGACCTCGGCAGGCTTCCTCGTGGGCTCTGGCTTCGTTCGCCCTGCCGCGTCCTGCTGGCCCTGGTGGCGGTGACCAGGGGATCCCTCCGCCGCTCTCTTCACCATCACCTTTGTCCGCGCCCTCCCGATCTTGTTAGGCTCCTTCCCATGGGGCCTGACGGGGTCAAGCTGGGCTTCTTCCTAGGCGCTCCTTTTGCCCTCTTCACCTCCCACCGTAGCTCCTAGGAGGAGAGGGACAAGAACGGGATTACGGGGCACTTATCTTTTTTCAGTCTGAAACATGTAGGTACTTGCCAAAGTTTAGTCTAAATATGTAATCTATTTTATCCATGTTTGTGCTCTGTAAGATTTGTACTTGCTTATCGCATATTAATGAAAAAAGACAAGCCTTGTCGGGTACTTGTGCATGTCTCTTGTCCACGCAAAGGATGAACACCTTTATACTCTTAAGTAAACAAGTTTCCTCGGCAAGCTATCTTGCCGGTGCCTTCCATTGTTGTCCCGGAGACCAGGCCTGCCGGGCTTCGGAAACATGGAGAGGGGACCGGCCCCTTGTCAACCTTTTTCTTGTCAAATGCCACTACAACCTTCCTGACCGAAGCAACGTTCGGGTCAAAGGATGGGAGCACAAATGCTTCAAAGGCGGCAAGGTTTCTCTATGCACAAGTTTTCTTCTTACAAAGACATGTATGGATAAAAAAAGAGAACTTATCTGTTTGGCTTGCCGGGGATCGATATGTAGGCATGTTCCCTTTTCTTCCTCTCAGGATTGAGTCCGCGGCAAGAATCCTGCAGTTAGTGCAGAGGGAAGCAGTAGCAAAATATGATCTCATCTACATGCTCATGGCAAGTTCATGTTTATGCTATGCGTGCATGCTGGTTTTAGGGGGCCCCTAGCGCTTCGTTTATTTATCTGCTGCTCAGGGTCTGCGCCTGGCTTTGTACAAAGGGTTACATGGAGCATCGGCAAGGCTTGTACAAAAGGGTGGCTGCCAGGGCAAGGCCCGGCAGCCGCACCTTATGATTAGAACTTACGAAGATGCTCAATATTCCATGAGTTTTGCACCTTGATGCCATCTTCGGTCTCCAGACGGACTGCGCCAGGTCTGGTGACTCATACTACCTGGTAAGGGCCTTCCCACTTCGGCGTCAACTTCTTGGAACCCTTGGCGGACTGAACACGCCTAAGGACAAGGTCGCCTTCCTCAAGACTCCAGGCATGGACCCTGCGGCTGTGATAGCGACGCAGGGCCTGCTGGTATCATGCAGCACGTATAGCAGCCCGAAGACGGTTCTCCTTAAGTAGCACAGTGTCATCACGCCGGTGCTGTTCTTGTGCTACTTCATCATAGGCAAATACTCGAGGTGACCCATATATGAGTTCCGTGGGGAGCACTGCTTCTGCCCCATAGACTAGGGAGAAGGGAGTCTGGCCGGTAACTCGATTTGGTATCGTACAGAGGGACCAAAGAACCACCGGCAGCTCGTCGATCCATCGCCTGCCACACTTCTGCAGCCTATCAAATGTTCTTGTCTTGAGTCCTCGCAACACTTCAGCGTTTGCCATCTCATCTTGTCTGTTGCTTCTGGGATGGCATTAGAGGTGAATGAGACCTTGCTTCTGAGGGCATGAACATATTGCATGAAGGCGCGGCTTGTGAATTGGGTGCCATTGTCAGTGATGACTCTGGCAGGTACTCCGAAACGGCACACCAATCCCTTCAAGAACTTGATAGCTGATTGTGCAGTCACCTTCCTCACGGGCTCCACTTTCGGCCACTTTGTAAACTTGTCGATTGCAACATACAAGAATTCAAAGGCCCTGATAACACGGGGGAAGGGGCCCAAGATATCGAGCCCCCAGCCCGAAAATGGCCATGACAAAGGGATCGTCTGGAGAGCTTGAGCAGGCTGATGGATATTCTTGGAGTGGAACTGGCAGGCTTCACATCTAGTGACTAGCTCAGTTGCATCTTGGAGGGCCGAGGGCCAATAGAAACCTCGCCGGAAGGCTTTCCCAACCAAGGCTCTTGATCCAATATGAGAGCCGCACATGCCTTTGTGTATCTCTGCCAATACTTCCTTTCCTTCTTCCTGGCAAATGCACTTCAGTTTCACAGCATTTGGCCTCCTTCTGTATAACGTGTCATCGACAAACTGATACATACTGGCCCTTTGGGCTACTCTTTCAGCTTCTTCTTGCTCTTCGGGAAGTTCTCCAGTTTGAAGGTAGTGGACGATGTGTTGTGCCCAAGTTGGAGCCTGTGGCTCGACAACTAGAGCCAATGGCACCTCCTCACACGTGAGAGAGCTTACCTCGACCACAAAGACTTGAAGTCCTGCGGAAGAGTGTGGCTCACCAAGCGAGGTGGAGTAGTTCCCGGCAGCCTCCTTATCGGGGACCTCTGAAGGTACTGCCGATGAAGGCTTTGCCAGAGTCCAGCTTCCTCCTCTTCCTAGCCATTGTCAATGGGGATACGGATGGCTGAGTCAAATGGAGGACAAAGGTTCCTGGTTCCACAGGGAGCTTTTGCGTGGCACATTTTGACAGATAATCAGCAGGGCTGTTTTCCGCACGTGGTACGTGCTCTGTTTGTAATCCATCAAAGTGTTCCTCCAACTTCCTCACTTCTTCAACGTATGCCTCCATTAACGGGCTCTGGTAATCCTTGTTGACTTGTCTCACCACAAGCTGTGAATCTCCTCGGATGATCAGCTTCTTAATCCCCAACTCTATCGCAATCCTGAGCCTGGCAAGGAGCCCTTCATACTCTGCAGTGTTGTTGGTAGCCCTTTCTTGGGGAAAGTGCATTTGGACCACATACTTTAGGTGCTCTCCGGTGGCTGTGATGAAAAGCACGCCAGCCCCCGCACCATGCAGTGAGAAAACACCATCAAAGTACATAATCAACTCTTGGGGCGCTTCCTTGCCGGGGATGATATTCTACAATAAACTCCGCTAGTGCTCTGCTCTGAATGGTTGAGGTGCTTTCATACTTCAGTCCAAAGATTGATAATTCCAGTGCCCATTCAACTACCTGTCGATGGCTTCAGGGTTCCTCAATATGCGTTGCAGAGGAAAATGGGTGACAACCATGATCTCGTGGGCTTGGAAGTAGTGGCGCAGCTTCCTCGAGGCCATCATGAGGCCGAAGATTAATTTCTGTACCCCAGAATACCTTGATCTAGCCCCCTGTAACAGGGAGCTAACAAAGTAAACTGGTCGCTGCACTACCTTCTTCCTTGCCATAGTCTTGGAATTGCCTTCACTATCCTGCTCTTCTTTCTCTTGATCTGTGCTCAATCCTGTCGCGACTGGTTCTCTTCCTTCTTCATGGAGGACAGTAGCTGTGGCTGCTCCTTCTTCCACTTCTCGTTGTGCCACCAGGGCTGCACTAACTACTTGATTGGTCGCTACTAGATATAGCAGCAACGGCTCTTGTGGTTTGGGAGCAACCAAGGTGGGAACAGAGGAAAGGTAGGTTTTTAAGCCTTGCAGCGCTGCTTCTGCCTCCGAGGTCCACTTCATGGGCCCTGCGTTCTTCAGAATTTTGAAGAACGGTAGGGCGCGCTCGGCAGACTTGGAGATGAACCTACTCAGTGCGGCAACACATCCAGTTAAACACCTCACATCCTTGACTGTCCTGGGTGCTTGAATCTGCTCAATTGTTATGATCTTGTCGGGGTTGGCCTGTATCCCCCGGTGACATACAAAGAAGCCAAGTAGCTTGTCGGAGGAAACACCAAACACACACTTCTCTGGATTAAGCTTCAGGTTGATCTTGCGCAGATTTGCAAAGGTCTCTTCCAAATCTTGAATGAGAGTTGATCTATCCTTGGTCTTGACCACGATGTCATCCATGTAAGCTTCAATATTCCTATGCAGCTGAGGCTCAAAACCAATCTGCACGGCTCTTCCAAAGGTGGACCCGGCGCACTTTAAGTCGAAGGGCATTCGTACAAAGAGTACGTGCCACATGGGGTTATGAACGCGGTCTTCTCCTCGTCTTCCAACCCTAGGCGCCTTGGGCCCTTGGGGGGCGCACCAGCCCACTAGGGGGCTGGTTCCCTCCCATATTCAGCCCACTAGGCCCTCCGGGGCAGGTGGCCCCACCCGGTGGACCCCCGGACACCTTTCGATGGTCCCGGTACAATACCGATAACCCCCGAAACCATTCCGACGACTGAAACTGGACTTCCCATATATAAATCTTCACCTCCGGACCATTCTGGAACTCCTCATGACGCCCAGGATCTCATCCGGGACTCCAAACAACCTTCGGTAACCACATACAATTTCCCATAACAACTCTAGCATCACCGAACCTTAAGTGTGTAGACCCTACGGGTTCGGGAACCATGCAGACATGACCGAGACATCTCTCCGGTCAATAACCAACAGCGGGATCTGGATACCCATGTTGGCTCCCACATGTTCCACGATGATCTCATCGGATGAACCATGATGTCGGGGATTCAATCAATCCCGTATACAATTCCCTTTGTCCATCGGTATGTTACTTGCCCGAGATTCGATCGTCAGTATCCCGTACCTCGTTCAATCTTGTTACCGGCAAGTCTCTTTACTCGTTCCGTAACGCATGATCCCATGGGTAACTCCTTAGTCACATTGAGCTCATTATGATGATGCATTACCGAGTGGGCCCAGAGATACCTCTCCGTCGTACGGAGTGACAAATCCCAGTCTCGATTCGTGCCAACCCAACAGACACTTTCGGAGATACCTGTAGTGCACCTTTATAGTCACCCAGTTACGTTGTGACGTTTGATACACCCAAAGCATTCCTACGGTATCCGGGAGTTGCACAATCTCATGGTCTAAGAAAATGATACTTGACATTATAAAAGCTCTAGCAAACGAACTACACGATCTTGTGCTATGCTTAGGATTGGGTCTTGTCCATCACATCATTCTCCTAATGATGTGATCCCATTATCAACGACATCCAATGTCCATGGTCAGGAAACCACAACCATCTATTGATCAACGAGCTAGTCAACTAGAGGCTCACTAGGGACATGTTGTGATCTATGTATTCACACATGTATTACGGTTTCCGGTTAATGCAATTATAGCATGAACAATAGACAATTATCATGAACAAGGAAATATAATAATAACCATTTTGTTATTGCCTCTAGGGCATATTTCCAATAGTCTCCCACTTGCGCTAGAGTCAATAATCTAGTTACATTGTGATGAATCGAACACCCATAGAGTTCTGGTGCTGATCATGTTTTACTCATGGAAGAGGTTTAGTCAATGGATCTGCGACATTCAGATCCGTATGTACTTTACAAATATCTATATCTCCATCTTGAATATATTCTCGAATGGAGTTGAAGCGGCGCTTGATGTGCTTGGTCTTCTTGTGAAACCTGGGCTCCTTGGCAATGGCAATAGCTCCAATGTTGTCACAGAAGAGAGTCATCGGGCCCGATGCATTGGGAACCACTCCTAGGTCGGTGATAAACTCCTTCATCCAGACTCCTTCCTGCGCTGCTTCCGAAGCAGCTATGTACTCCGCTTCACATGTAGATCCCGCCACGACGCTTTGCTTGCAACTGCACCAGCTAACTGCCCCACCATTCAAAATATACATGTATCCGGTTTGTGCCTTGGAGTCATCCAGATCTGTGTCAAAGCTAGCGTCGATGTAACCCTTTACGACAAGCTCTTCGGCACCTCCATAAACGAGAAACATATCCTTAGTCCTTTTCAGGTACTTCAGGATATTCTTGACCGCTGTCCAGTGTTCCATTCCGGGATCACTTTGGTACCTCCCTACCAAGCTTATGGCAAGGTTCACATCAGGTCTGGTACACAGCATGGCATACATAATAGAGCCTATGGCTGAGGCATAGGGGATGACACTCATCTTTTCTCTTTCTTCTGCCGAGGTCGGGCGTTGAGCTGCGCTCAATCTCACACCTTGCAATACAGGCAAGAACCCCTTCTTGGACTGATTCATATTGAACTTCTTCAATATCTTGTCAAGGTATGTGCTTTGTGAAAGACCAATGAGGCGTCTCGATCTATCTCTATAGATCTTGATGCCTAATATGTAAGCAGTTTCCCCAAGGTCCTTCATTGAAAAACACTTATTCAAGTAGGCCTTTATGCTTTCCAAAAGTTCTATATCATTTCCCATCAACAATATGTCATCCACATATAATATGAGAAATGCTACAGAGCTCCCACTCACTTTCTTGTAAATACAGGCTTCTCCATAAGTCTGTATAAACCCAAACGCTTTGATCATTTCATCAAAGCGAATGTTCCAACTCCGAGATGCTTGCACCAGCCCATAGATGGAGCGCTGGAGCTTGCATACTTTGTCAGCATTCTTAGGATCGACAAAACCTTCCGGCTGCATCATATACAATTCTTCCTTAAGGAAACCGTTAAGGAATGCCGGTTTGACATCCATTTACCAGATTTCATAATCATAGAATGCGGCAATTGCTAACATGATTCGGATGGACTTCAGCTTCGCTATGGGTGAGAAGGTCTCATCGTAGTCAACTCCTTGAACTTGTCGATAACCCTTAGCGACAAGCCTAGCCTTATAGACGGTCACATTACCATCCGCGTCAGTCTTCTTCTTAAAGATCCACTTATTTTCTATGGCTCGCCGATCATCGGGCAAGTCCACCAAAGTCCATACTTTGTTCTCATACATGGATCCTATCTCGGAATTCATGGCTTCAAGCCATTTGTTGGAATCCGGGCCCGCCATCGCTTCTTCATAGTTCGAAGGTTCACCGTTGTCTAACAACATGATTTCCAGGACAGGGTTGCCGTACCACTCTGGTGCGGAACGTGTCCTCGTGGACCTACGAAGTTCAGTAGCAACTTGATCCGAAGTTTCATGATCATCATCATTAACTTCCTCTCTAGTCGGTGCAGGCACCACAGAAACATCTTCCTGAGCTGCGCTACTCTCTGGTTCAAGAGGGGGTACCTCATCAAGTTCTACTTTCCTCCCACTTACTTCTTTCGAGAGAAACTCTTTCTCCAAAAAGGATCCATTCTTGGCAAAAAAGATCTTGCCTTCGGATCTAAGGTAGAAGGTATACCCAATAGTTTCCTTAAGGTATCCTATGAAGACACATTTTTCCGATTTGGGTTCGAGCTTTTCAGGTTGAAGTTTCTTGACATAAGCATCGCATCCCCAAACTTTTAGAAACGACAGCTTAGGTTTCTTCCCAAACCATAATTCATATGGTGTCGTCTCAACGGATTTAGACGGTGCCCTATTTAAAGTGAATGCGGCAGTCTCTAAAGCATAACCCCAAAATGATAGCGGTAGATCGGTAAGAGACATCATAGATCGCACCATATCCAATAGAGTGCGATTACGACGTTCGGACACACCATTTCGCTAAGGTGTTCCAGGCGGCGTGAGATGTGAAACAATTCCACATTTCCTTAAGTGCGTGCCAAACTCGTGACTCAAATATTCTCCTCCACGATCTGATCGTAAGAACTTTATTTTCCTGTCATGTTGATTCTCTACCTCACTCTGAAATTCCTTGAACTTTTCAAAGGTCTCAGACTTGTGTTTCATTAAGTAGACATACCCATATCTACTTAAGTCATCAGTGAGGGTGAGAACATAACGATAGCCACCGCGAGCCTCAACGCTCATTGGACCGCATACATCAGTATGTATTATTTCCAACAAGTTGGTTGCTCGCTCCATTGTTCCGGAGAACGGAGTCTTGGTCATTTTACCCATGAGTCATGGTTTGCATGTGTCAAATGATTCATAATCAAGAGACTCCAAAAGTCCATCTGCATGGAGTTTCTTCATGCGTTTGACACCAATGTGACCAAGGCGGCAGTGCCACAAGTATGTGGGACTATCATTATCAACCTTACATCTTTTGGCATTCACACTATGAATATGTGTAACATCACATTTGAGATTCAATAAAAATAAACCATTGACCAGCGGGGCATGACCATAAAACATATCTCTCATATAAATAGAACAACCATTATTCTCGGATTTAAATGAGTAGCCATCTCGCATTAAACGAGATCCAGATACAATGTTCATGCTCAAAGCTGGCACTAAATAACAATTATTGAGGTTTAAAACTAATCCCAAAGGTAAATGTAGAGGTAGCGTGCCGACGGCGATCACATCGACCTTGGAACCATTCCCGACGTGCATCGTCACCTCGTCCTTCGCCAGTCTCCGCTTATTCCGCAGCTCCTGTTTTGAGTTACAAATGTGAGCAACCGCACCGGTATCAAATACCCAGGAGCTACTACGAGCGCTGGTAAGGTACACATCAATAACATGTATATCATATATACCTTTGGCGTTGCCGACCTTCTTATCCGCTAAGTACTTGGGGCAGTTCCGCTTCCAGTGACCATTTCCCTTACAATAAAAGCACTCAATCTCAGGCTTGGGTCCATTCTTTGGCTTCTTCCCGGCAACTGACTTACCGGGCGCGTCAACTCCCTTGCCGTCCTTCTTGATGTTCTTCTTACCCTTGCCTTTCTTGAAACTAGTGTTCTTATTCACCATCAACACTTGATGTTCCTTTTTGACCTCCACCTCCGCTGATTTCAGCATCGAATATAACTCAGGAATGGACTTCTCCATCCCTTGCATATTGTAGTTCATCACAAAGCTCTTGTAGCTAGGTGGAAGCGACTGGAGGATTCTGTCAATGACCGAGTCATCTGGAAGATTAACTCCCAGTTGAGACAAGCGGTTGTGCAACCCAGACATTTTGAGTATATGCTCGCTGACAGAACTGTTTTCCTCCATATTACAACTGTAGAACTTGTCGGAGACTTCATATCTCTCGACCCGGGCATGAGCTTGGAAAACCATTTTCAGCTCTTGGAACATCTCATATGCTCCGTGTTGCTCAAAACGCTTTTGGAGCCCCGATTCTAAGCTGTAAAGCATGCCGCACTGAACCAGGGAGTAATCATCACTACGCGACTGCCAGGCATTCATAACGTCTTGAGTTGCTGGGAAAATGGGTGCGTCACCTAGCGGTGCTTCAAGGACATATGCTTTCTTGGCAGCTATGAGGATGATCCTCAAGTTACGGACCCAGTCCGTATAGTTGCTTCCATCGTCTTTCAGCTTGGTTTTCTCTAGGAACGCGTTTAAGTTGAGGGCAACATTAGCGTGGGCCATTGGATCTACAGGATAGATTGTAAAGACAATTTTAGACTAAGTTCATGATAATTAAGTTCATCTAATCAAATTATTTAATGAACTCCCACTCAGATAGACATCCCTCTAGTCATCTAAGTGATACATGATCCGAATCGACTAGGCCGTGTCCGATCATCACGTGAGACGGACTAGTCATCAACGGTGAACATCTCCATGTTGATCGCATCTACCATACGACTCATGTTCAACCTTTCGGTCTCTCGTGTTCCGAGGCCATGTCTGTACATGCTAGGCTCGTCAAGTCAACCTAAGTGTTTCGCATGTGTAAATCTGGCTTTCACCCGTTGTATGCGAACGTTAGAATCTATCACACCCGATCATCACGTGGTGCTTCGAAACAACGAACCTTCGCAACGGTGCACAGTTAGGGGGAACACATTTCTTGAAATTTTAGTGAGGGGTCATCTTATTTATGCTACCGTCGTTCTAAGCAAATAAGATGTAAACATGATAAACATCACATGCAAATCATAAAGTGACATGATATGGCCAATATCATCTTGCGCTTTTGATCTCCATCTTCGAGGCGCGGCATGATCACCATCGTCACCGGCATGACACCATGATCTCCATCATCATGATCTCCATCATCGTGTCTTCATGAAGTTGTCTTGCCAACTATTACTTCTACTACTATGGCTAACGGTTAGCAATAAAGTAAAGTAATTACATGGCGTTTTCATTGACACGCAGGTCATACAATAAATTAAGACAACTCCTATGGCTCCTGCCGGTTGTCATACTCATCGACATGCAAGTCGTGATTCCTATTACAAGAACATGATCAATCTCATACATCACATATATAATTCATCACATCCTTTTGTCCATATCACATCACATAGCATACCCTGCAAAAACAAGTTAGACGTCCTCTAATTGTTGTTGCATGTTTTACGTGCCTGCTATGGGTTTCTAGCATGAATGTTTCTTACCTACGCAAAAGCCACAACGGTGATATGCCAATTGCTATTTACCCTTCATAAGGACCCTCTTCATCGAATCCGATCCGACTAAAGTGGGAGAGACAGACACCCGCTAGCCACCTTATGCAACAAGTGCATGTCAGTCGGTGAACCTGTCTCACGTAAGCGTACGTGTAAGGTCGGTCCGGGCCGCTTCATCCCACAATGCCGCCGAATCAAGATAGGACTAGTAATGGTAAGCAAGTTGAACAAATCATCGCCCACAACTACTTGTGTTCTACTTGTGCATAGAATCTACGCATAGACCTAGCTCATGATGCCACTGTTGGGGAACGTAGTAATAATTCAAAATTTTCCTACGTGTCACCAAGATCAATCTAGGAGATGCTAGCAACGAGAGAGAGGGAGTGCATCTTCATACCCTTGAAGATCGCTAAGAGGAAGCGTTACAAGAACGCGGTTGATGGAGTCGTACTCGCGGCGATTCAAATCGCGGAAGATCCGATCCAAGCGCCGAACGGACGGCGCCTACGCGTTCAACACACGTACAGCCCGGGGACGTCTCCTCCTTCTTGATCCAGCAAGGGGGAAGGAGAAGTTGAGGGAGAACTCCGGCAGCACGACAGCGTGGTGGTGGAGGAGCTCGTGGTTCTCCGACAGGGCTTCTCCAAGCACTACGGAGGAGGAGGAGGTGTTGGAGAGGGGGAAAGGCTGCGCCAGGGAAGGGGTGCGGCTGCCCTCCCACCCCCCCCCTCTATTTATAGGGTGAAGGGGAGAGGGGGCCGGCCCCCCTAGATGCATCTAGAGGGGGGGCGGCGGCCAGGAGGGGGTAACTTGCCCCCCAAGCAAGGTGGGAGGCGCCCCCTCCCCTAGGGTTTCCAACCCTAGGCGCCTTGGGCCCTTGGGGGCGCACCATCCCACTAGGGGGCTGGTTCCCTCCCATATTCAGCCCACTAGGCCCTCCGGGGCAGGTGGCCCCACCCGATGGACCCCCGGACACCTTTCGGTGGTCCCGGTACAATACCGATAACCCCCGAAACCATTCTGGCGACTGAAACTGGACTTCCCATATATAAATCTTCACCTCCGGACCATTCTGGAACTCCTCGTGACGTCCGGGATCTCATCTCCGAAGAACCTTCGGTAACCACATACAATTTCCCATAACAACTCTAGCGTCACCGAACCTTAAGTGTGTAGACCCTACGGGTTCGGGAACCATGCAGACATGACCGAGACATCTCTCCGGTCAATAACCAACAGCGGGATCTGGTTACCCATGTTGGCTCCCACATGTTCCACGATGATCTCATCGGATGAACCATGATGTCGGGGATTCAATCAATCCCGTATACAATTCCCTTTGTCCATCGGTATGTTACTTGCCCGAGATTCGATCGTCGGTATCCCGTACCTCGTTCAATCTTGTTACCGGCAAGACTCTTTACTCGTTCCGTAACGCATGATCCCATGGCTAACTCCTTAGTCACATTGAGCTCATTATGATGATGCATTACCGAGTGGGCCCAGAGATACCTCTCCGTCGTACGGAGTGACAAATCCCAGTCTCGATTCGTGCCAACCCAACAGACACTTTCGGAGATACCTGTAGTGCACCTTTATAGTCACCCAGTTACGTTGTGACGTTTGATACACCCAAAGCATTCCTACGGTATCCGGGAGTTGCACAATCTCATGGTCTAAGGAAATGATACTTGACATTAGAAAAGCTCTAGCAAACGAACTACATGATCTTGTGCTATGCTTAGGATTGGGTCTTGTCCATCACATCATTCTCCTAATGATGTGATCCCGTTATCAACGACATCCAATGTCCATGGTCAGGAAACCACAACCATCTATTGATCAACGAGCTAGTCAACTAGAGGCTCACTAGGGACATGTTGTGATCTATGTATTCACACATGTATTACGGTTTCCGGTTAATACAATTATAGCATGAACAATAGACAATTATCATGAACAAGGAAATATAATAATAACCATTTTATTATTGCCTCTAGGGCATATTTCCAACAACATCAGCATGCTACTGCTCCTGGTTGAACTCGCGGTAATCCTCGTAGACCATGTACTCGGGGTACCAACGGTAGCCAAGTCTGGTCAGGAGAGCGATCAGGACAGCTGGAAACCTAGGGGCATCACGAGCCCAAGTGCGAAGCATAAGCTGTGTCGTAGGACGTGGTGGAAACAAACGATCCATCTGAAACAGAGGAAATTCAGGTTTGTCAAACGACAATGAGAAGTTTAATACAACTCGGAGAGAAAGGTTAAACAAAACAATGGAAAGGAAAATGATTATCAGACTAATCAGATCAATGACAGGGAAATCGCACAGATATCCAGCTCTCCGGGTAGACAGGATTTACGAGATCCTAAGTGTCGGCGTTAGTAATTTCATTTAACCCGAATAGAAGAGAGATCAGAGTCCCAGAGTATAGATGAGGAATAAAAGATCCTAATACCACCCAGTTGGCGACGTGGGTCCGTAAGCCACACAGCCAAGTTAGTAAATTAGTTTTTCGATGTCTAGACTCAACTTCGGCCAAGGAATTTGGAAGGGGGCTTCCTACAGGCAGTCAGCTCTAATACCAACTTGTGACGCCCCCGACTCAATCGTGCACTAATCATACACGCAAACATGCACGATCAAGCACATGGACTCATGGGAAGATATCACAACACAACTCTAACACAATTAAACGGAGATCCACAAGATTACAGACCAGGGATCACGAGGATCCGAATACATAAGTCAGTCATACAAATAATATCTGGGTACAGACATAGTTAGACAAGTTTTGCCTTAAGAAGGCTAGCACAAACAACGACTCTAGATCAAAGGCGTAGGCCTCCTGCCTGGGAGCCTCCGATCCTACTCCTGGTCGGCTGGCTCAATCCAGTAGTACGTGCCGTCAGGACCCTCCTGGTAGTAAGCTCCTGCTGGGACGTCTGGCTCCGGGGCTCCATCGTCTGATGTAACATCAAAGTGGGGTATGAGGAAAAAGAAGTAA
This sequence comes from Thinopyrum elongatum, assembly GCA_011799875.1. Classification (NCBI taxonomy): domain Eukaryota; kingdom Viridiplantae; phylum Streptophyta; class Magnoliopsida; order Poales; family Poaceae; genus Thinopyrum; species Thinopyrum elongatum. The sequence goes on along the minus strand of CM022297.1, from coordinate 304,565,744 downwards.
CAAAGCAACCGTGAGTACTCATCTGAAGTACTCAGTGAAGGAAATATGCCCTAGAGGCAATAATAAAGTTGTTATTTATATTTCCTTATATCATGATAAATGTTTATTATTCATGCTAGAATTGTATTAACCGGAAACTTAATACATGTGTGAATACATAGACAAACAAAGTGTCACTAGTATGCCTCTACTTGACTAGCTCGTTAATCAAAGATGGTTAAGTTTCCTAGCCATAGACATGAGTTGTCATTTGATGAACGGGATCACATCATTAGAGAATGATGTGATTGACAAGACCCATCCGTTAGCTTAGCACGATGATCGTTAATTTGTTGCTATTGCTTTCTTCATGACTTATACATGTTCCTCTGACTATGAGATTATGCAACTCCCGAATACCGGAGGAACAACTTGTGTGCTATCAAACGTCACAACATAACTGGGTGATTATAAAGATGCTCTACAAGTGTCTCCGATGGTGTTTGTTGAGTTGGCATAGATCAAGATTAGGATTTGTCACTCCGATTGTCGGAGAGGTATCTCTGGGCCCTCTCGGTAATGCACATCATATGAAGCCTTGCAAGCAATGTGACTAATGAGTTAGTTACGGGATGATACATTACGGAACGAGTAAAGAGACTTGCCGGTAACGAGATTGAACTAGGTATTGAGATACCAACGATCGAATCTCGGGCAAGTAACATACCGATGACAAAGGGAACAACGTATGTTGTTATGCGGTTTGACCGATAAAGATCTTCGTAGAATATGTGGGAGACAATATGAGCATCCAGGTTCCGCTATTGGTTATTGACCGGAGATGAGTCTCGGTCATGTCTACATAGTTCTCGAACCAATAGGGTCCGCACGCTTAACGTTCGATGACGATCGGTATTATAAGTTTATGTGTTTTGATGTACCGAAGGTAGTTTGGAGTCCCGGATGAGATCACGGACATGACGAGGAGTCTCGAAATGGTCGAGACATAAAGATTGATATATTGGACGGCTATGTTCGGACACCGGAAGTGTTCGGGAGAAGTTTCGGATAAAACCGGAGTGCCGGAGGGTTATCGGAACCCCCGGGGGAACTAATGGGCCTCGATGGGCCTTAGTGGAGAGAGAGAGAGGGGCGGCCAGGGCAGGCCGCGCGCCCCCTCCCCCTTGAGTCCGAATTGGACTAGGAAGGGGGGGCGGCGCCCCCCTTTCCTTCCTCCTCTCCCTCTCCTTCCTTCCCCCTCTCTCCCTTTAGGTGGAAACCTACTAGGACTTGGAGTCCTAGTAGGATTCCCCTCTTGGGAGCGCGCCAAGGAGGGCCGGCCGGCCTCCCCTCCCTCCTTTATATACGTGGGGAGGGGGGCACCCTAGGACACACAAGTTAATTGTTTTTAGCCGTGTGCGGTGCCCCCATCCACAGATTTCCACCTCGGTCATATTTTCGGAGAGCTTAGGCGAAGCCCTGCTGGAATCACTTCATCATCACCGTCACCACACCGTCGTGCTGACGAAACTCTCCCTCGGCCTCAGCTGGATCAAGAGTACGAGGGACGTCACCGAGCTGAACGTGTGCAGATTGCGGAGGTGCCGTACGTTCGGTACTTGGATCGGTTGGATCGCGAAGACGTTCGACTACATCAACCGCGTTACTAAACGCTTCCGCTTTCGGTCTACGAGGGTACGTGGACACACTCTCCCGCTCGTTGCTATGCTTCTCCTAGATAGATCTTGCGTGATCGTAGGAATTTTTTTGAAATACTACGTTCCCCAACAATCAGCAAGCAAGGATCTACACTACATATGCAACATTATCAAAGAGAGGTTGTATATGTGGACTGGGCTGCAGAAATGCCAGAATAGAGAGAAGGCCTAGTCCTATCGAAGACTAGCATCTTCAAACATCTTCACGAAGCCACCATTTTGCAGCAATAGAAGAGAGTAGAATAGCATTTTATTAAGCAAACATGTTGAAGTAAGCCTAGAGATCCTTCCTCGACTCCCTGCGAGAAAGCAATCCCGAAGCTTCAATTAAGTAACAAGTATCCAGTTCAAGTAGTAGATCGGGATACACAAACTGAGCGTCCTTTACCGTAGGACCGGCTATCGATAGATTATTCATCGCTGCAGGGGTGCACTACTGTTACCCAACACGCTCGATCACCTCTGGCCGGACACACTTGCTGGGTAATGCCCGGTCTCGGGAGATCAACACGAAGCAGCACCCTACCTAGGTTCAGCAGAGAGGTCAGCACGCCGGACTAACCTATGCACCCAGAGGTCTTGGGCCATCGCCCTGGGCACCCTACGCGTTGCGAGACTGGCCGGGGTGCAGGCGCGACACTGAACTCGTCAGTGAAGTATCCAGCCCAATCCCGACAATCAGCCCGCACGGTGAATCGTGACGTCTGAAGAGCTTTTGGGAGAAACGTACATCGCAGAGGGCCCCATAACCATTATCCCGCATGGTGGTAGTGCGTAAAGGGCACGACGACCCACTCAGACCAAACACCCAAATCCGATAGGCTGATTTAGTAGCACCCGGAGACGATCAGAGTTTCTGAAGCTCCGCCACAATATCACACTCGAGTGCCCTTCCGGCACACCCGACATCATAGATCCCCAGCGGGTACCCATCAGGGTCGACCCGCCTGTAACAAGGGTCAAAGTAACCGTGTGGTCATAACATCAAGGGGGAAACCCCGAGGAATCACCCTCGGTGGATTCCACTCGACGAAATCATCAGGGTGAACGTATGAGGCATCACCCTCGAGGTTCACACTGAGGGGTTGCACGACAGAGTCATATCGGAAGTGGAGAAGGAGGAATCACCCTCGATGACCACGACCGAACAGCTACACTGCAGAGTATTCATCAGGAGTGCGTTACAAGGTATCACCCTCGGCTCTCGATAGTAACTATGCAGAGTCGTACAACTAAGGGGGTGAAGTGATGTGTCGGTCTCTGGTCGACGATCACATTGATCGAGTCGTCGATGATCAAGCAGGGGCAACAAGGGTAAGGTGGTGGGGGTCACTGATGGTTCACTACCAACCTATACTAGCAGTTTAACATAGGCAGGTAAGGTAACATTAAACAGGTTACAAAAGCAGGCTATGCATCAGAATAGGAGCAAACATTTAACAGTAGCAAAATCTAATGCAAGCAGGAGAAATGAAATGGGCGATATCTAGATGCTCAGGGGGGGCTTGCCTGGTTGCTCTGGCAAGAAAGAGGGGTCGTCAACGGGCTGCTCGTCTGTAGCGTAGTCGTACCCATCTGCAACGGCGTCGATCTCGGCGTCTATCGAGAGAGAAGGAGGGGGAGAGAAACAATAAATTCACGGCAAAAATGCAAACAGTGTGCATGACATGCCTAAATGCTATGCAGAGGTGTTCTACTGCCTAACTAAATGAGTTAGTCAATTTAGGAATTTATTTAATTAAAGTTGGGCACTATTCATTTATTGAAATCAGTCTAAAAGTTACATGTTCATCTAGCTAGGGGCATCTGACAGGAATACGGAGGGCGTATTCAGATTCGTATCGAAATTCTGAGCAACTTTCATATATAAATTATTTTCATCGGAGCTACGGATTATTTTATATGATTTTCTAAAGTTTTAATTATTTTCTGAATTTATTTAATCCAACATTATCCAGAACAGTGTATGATGACGCAAGCATGACATCAGAGTGACGTCAGCAGGTCAAACCGCCTGGTCCAGGTCAAACCTGACCTGCGGGACCCACCTGCCATAGACAATGGGGTTTTAACAGAGTTTATTCTTATCTAAATACCTAATTAGCTAACAGGGCCCACTGGTCAGTGTCTAATTAGTTAGTTAATTTAATTAACAGTTTAATTAGCCTTTTATCTATTTATAAAAATCGTTTTATTAACATGGGGCCCGCATGTCAGTGTCTAGGCCAGCCCAGTCAGCAGTTGACTTGGTCAACTAGGCTGCGGGGCCCATTGGTCAGTGGCACGGGGCGGGGCCCACCAAGGCCAGGTCAGTGCCGTCCGGAGACGCGCCGGAGTTGGCTCCGGCGAGCCAAACGCGGCGGCGCGGCTCGGGAGGTGCTCGGGTTTCGTCCACGGGGGGTCTAAGGGGCTGGGGTTGGGCGCGTTCTACGCGACTCGGCGTCGCGCGTCGAATGGCGGCGGTGCGAGGTGCTGGGACGGCCGGAGTCGAGCGGCATGAGCTCACCGGCGGCGAGGCGATTCGGGCGTGTGACGGAATCGGGGCTACGGTGTGCAAATGAACGAGGCGAGACGCTGGGGTGGCTCTACGCGGCACGGCGAGCAGGATGGACAGCAGCAGGGGACCAAATGGTCGCCGGACGGTCGCCGGCGACGAGGTCCGCGGCGGTGAGCTCGGGTAACTCCAATGCGGTTGCTACGGCGACGGGATCGAGCAGAAAAGGGAGGGGAGAGCGGCGACTGCTCACCGGGCCCTGTAGGTGTGCGAAAGCGGGCTCGGGGAGGGCTCGAGGCGGCGAATCGACGGCGGCGTGCGGCGGCGATCCGAGGAGGAAGAAAGCTCGGGGAGGCGCTGCGGTGGCTCCAGGCTTTGGTTCGTTGGCGCGGTCGAAGCAGGCGACGACGGCGAGCAGGGTGGGCACGTCCGCGAGGCGGGGCGGCGACGGTGGCCGCGCAGCTCAGCCGCGGCCGAACATGGCGGCGCTCGGGTGCGGCAGAAGAGGGTGAGGGAGAGGGAGTGAGGCGGCTAGGGTTCGCCAGGGGGGTGCGGGGAGCTGCTCTTATCCACCGGCGGGCGCGGGAGCGCGCTGTCGAGCGGCGAGCGAGGGGGGGGGCGGTGCGTGCGCGCGGCGCGTGCGGGGTGTTCGACAGCGGGGCAGCATGAGCAGTGCGAGGTGGGAGGTGAGGCTAGATGGGCTGGGCCGGGCACTGTGGACTTAGGTCCAGTGCCCCGGGGCCTTTTCTTTTTCTTTTCTTCTTTTCTCTTTTCTGTTTTGTAAATTGCTTGGGCACTAAACGGTTTTTGTAAATTATGAGACCTAACCCATAAATCACAGTGTAATATACTCTTTCACCAAAAACTGGTTTGGGGTAAATACTATTCCATATTAATTTTGGATTAATAAAAAGGTTATTAAATATTGTTTTCAGCCACTGTTAGGGAATGTTTGAGTCACTTAATTAATTTATTAAATGTTGGTTACAATTTTAGCCTTGTCTCTGGAATATTTGTTATTTAATGAATATTTTAGTTTCTGATTTGAACAACTCTTATTTTCCACTTTGAATTTAATTGAAGTTTGAACTAGGAGTTTGAAATGCAATATGATGCAAATGATGATTAGGCACTGTTAATCATGCTGACTTATCATTATCAAAAGTGATTACTATGGCTAATGACATGGGGTGTTACAACCATCCAAACAAACACCAGGCAGAACTCAGGGAGCCTCCAGGTCAAGCCACACACAGCGAGGAAGCGATCCAAACTAGCCCCTAGTCCTGGACATGAGTGCGTGAAGGTTAGCTATTCACATGCGAGAATCATGACTTGATTTCGAGATCTTGTGTATTTCAACTCTAGCCTAACCCTACTTTTTAGGACTTGATTTCGAGATCTTGTGTATTCAACTCTAGCCTAACCCTACTTTTTAGGGCAGGAAGGTTTTGCTCAAACATTATGTTCTCTCTTCCTGCAAAATTTATGTGGAGCATCCAACGACCGTGTTGTGCAATTTATGCACTTCTGATTCCTCTAGGAATCTACAAGACTTGATGTCTAACTCCTTTAAATTTTCTATTCATTTGGTTTTCCTATCATGGATTACAGAGAGGCCCTTAAATCCATGGTCTAATTTCAAATGAGTTTACAACAATGTTTGGTTGGGGATAATTACAGCTAGAGAATGAGAATTTAGGGGATCAAGATTTAGATTCAGCGTATGGTTAGTAGGGGTAGGGGAGTTGAGCGGAAATTAAATTGGATGACCTACGACATCGTGCTCCACGAAGTGGACCCGTGTAGGGAATCCTAGCTCCAGGGAGCCAGCTTCGAGAAGCTGTGTTGGACCATAGTGTAAATTGAAGGAGTTCGAGGCGTCACAAATCCTTAAAAAGGCAAAGGTGGCGCAAATTACATCCCACTAACACCTCTGAGTGGAAAATGACCGGTTTGAATAGATGATACGTCTCAAATGTATCTATTTTTTTTTCTTGTTTCATGTTGCTTTTATATCATTATTGCATAGCTTTAGTATTATCTTTTATTATTTTTCTAGACTAATGTATTAATTCAATGCCCACATCTAGTTGTTATTTTCTGCTATTTTTTTGGAGTTTTCAGAAAAATCTTTTTTTTATCAAAAAAAAAATCAAATACGTCTGTAACTCTCAAATCCAGGAAATTTCAGAAAGCATCGTAGCCACGAGAGGGGATCTCATGGAGTCCACGTGGCCCTGGCTCACAACCAAGGGGTGGGACGCAAGGGTTATAATATATCAAAATTTAACAAATATCTTCTAGCTTAGTGTGAATTTCGTCTCTTTTTTAAAAGATTCGTTTGAAATGGGACAATCATTTGATGCTTGCGGTTGAATGGACTCTTCTGCTATATCTGTTTGTGGACACGTCCGTAGATGTTTGCAGACTTTTGGTGAGGACCATTTTGGTGACCCTCGTTGGAGTTGCCCTTAGTAAGTGAAGAGATAACTATTCTCAAAAAAAAATAAAAATTGAAGAGATAACAAGGGCGGGTGGGAGTTGGAAGAGATGTTTAAGTGATCACATCTTGACCCTCAATTCTCACTAATCAAACAAATAGAATAAATTTTTCGTGCTTTACATACATAATTCCCAAAACAATGCATCACATGTTTTTTCTCAAATTCTCACCAAATGATTCGGAAATTGCTTTGGATCCCAGGCTCTATGGATCCCAGATTTTAAAAAAAATACCCAAAACCCTATTTTGAAGTTTCAAAATCACATTTAAAGTTTCAAAAAAATCCAAAAAGAATTCTACACGATCATATGGATGTATATTACACATAGTGTAAAGTTTGGTGATGAAATAAGTAAACATGTGAGCTATACAAAAATAACAAAATGGCGATTTCTAAATAGTTAATAATACATGCACTGTTCATCTCTCCAAAATCACGATTTTCTCATTTTTGTGTAACTCGCATGGCTATTTATTTCAGCATCAAAATTTGCACGTGTAATATACATCCATATAAACATGTTGAATTTTTTTCAGAATTTTTTAAAACCTCAAAATATTATTTTGGCACTATTTAAAATATAGAGCTCACTAGAGCTCGTCCTCCAAAGTGACTTTTTGCCAAACCACTCGTCTTCCAACATGAGCAAAAGAATGAAACTAGCATGTCTACCAGCTTGTCTTGTATATTCAGAATTCAGAATGCCAATTCTGCATGAAGCAGCTTAGCGCAGTAGCTGTAGAAGGCGATCATCCATATTTCCTCTACAATGACCCTTACAGCTACTTTAACTTGCCAAGCTAGCAAGATAAGCACTATAAATCTACAACAACAAGCTTACATGGCCACCAGACGATGTATATCTATCTGGAAGATGTACATACATGATGATGCCATGAGTACATTTATATCAGTCGGTGCCCAGGAGGGAGGATGTCAGAAGCGCCTCTTCTGCTGAGGGTACCCAGGGTTCTGCATCCCCATCCCTTGATCAGCCTTCCTTCTCAACTGTCAACGCCAAGAAAATCAAACGGCTTACTGATCGTCACAAGCGTTATTCAAACAACAGTAGCTAGGAATGTAAGATAATTAAAAATATACAACAAACCTGGTGTGGATGAGACTGGCCACCTGCGCCTCTCTGCATTGGAATGTTACCGGGATTCATCCCAACCATGCCTGCTTGGGGCGCTGCGCCAAAGGCACCCATGTTTGCACCAGGAGGCATTCTTTGCATACCACCCATAGGCTGTTGCATTTGCCTTGGGATTTGTCTTGGTACAGGCTGGCCTCCTGGAGGTCCGTTCCCTGATGGCTGAAACATGAATGCATCGTGTTATTACAGATCATAGCACGGCAGTTCTTAAGAATTCTTTGGTTCGCTCAAAGTGGGACTGAAACAAATCTTCTGAGGGAATTAAACAAGAAACAAGCCTTGTGATGCCTACATCTAACTTGACTGACTAATTAAATATGTTCTGCACCATGGGATGATGATTTTGCTACAAGGAAGAAATCTAAATCACCATAAGAAGCACATTCATTGCACAAGCTTTCCACTAATCTTCTCTAAAAAAAGCTTTCCACTAAGCTCCTCTCTATCAAAAAAAGCTTTCCACTAATCAGGTCGCAGATTGGAAAATTAAGATTTAGGCAGAGACAAAGCTTCTATTACCGGTTGAGTTGGTTGAAGGCTTGTTGTTCCTTCAAAATCTGTTGAGGTATCTACTGGACGAACAGGATATGCCACAATTTTGTCGCCTGGCTGAGATGGTACAAGTGCACTGACCAGAGAGACATTTTAGGCACGGAGACAAGAAAAACCATCACTTTCTAAAGTAGAGGCAGTTAAGAATCTATTCACACATAACTTACTTTCGTCCAGGTAGCGGGTCCATCCGGAAGTACCTAGCAAAGAGGTGGATGTATTCAGAAGAGTTGATATATCAAACTTTATTCCCCAATATCAGAAGAGTTGATATATTAAACTGTAATCACCAATATCCCCGCATTACAACTATGATTTTGTTGTGTTCCCTGTATATTTAAAATATTCTACAGCATTAGGACATGAGTTTATCTCAAATCGGCATTGTTTCCATGGTTAAAAGTTGTGTGTAATTAGCAATGACAACATTAGGTACAGATCAATCCTACCGGAAGAACCTTTGGTTCCTGGTTTTGGCTGCTTTGCTTTATGCTTGTGATCCATTTCGGCACTCTTCTAATAGGGAATAACACGAATTCTGTTCAAGGAGTGGCTTTTGGGGGGGGGGGGATGATGATGTAAGGCTGTTATTTTTTTTCTGCTGTAACGAACTCCTAATGGTTTGTAATAACGGAAATCAGAAGGCAGCCCCTTGTTTAAAAACCATTTTATATGTGAATAAAGGAAATTTCAAGGTTAAAACATAGACATGATTCCAAGAATAATTCCAGACTGCTTCTAAGGGTATCTCCAACGCGGACCCTCAAATCATCCGTATATGCCCTTTGCGGGAGTCCGGGCACTTTGGCGGAAGGCCGCTGCTAATTTTTTTCCTGTTTGGCGGAAGCACTAATTAAGTGGTACTAATTAACCTGCTTGGCAGAAGCCACTAAATTGCTAGCATGTTTTAACTAGTAATTAAGTGCTAAATAGCATGTTTTGGCGGAAGGGGTACCATCTTTTGCGGAGGCCACTAAATGGCTTGCTCCATGTTGGTGGAAGGCACTTAATTAAGTGCTTCATTTTGGCAGAAGGGCTAGCATGTTTTATCTTAATATGAGGCGTTTGACGGAAGGCTATTTTTAAAAGTTAATAGGGGCGGACATTTAAGGTATAGCGTTGGATGGCCGGCACCCGTATCGTGTCCGCAAACGCGTCTGGGCGCGGTCCGCGGACGGATAGTGTGTCTGTTTTAGGGATAGCGTTGGAGATGCCCTAATAGAGTAGAGTAAGGCAGTTTAGACAGTGGCATAACGGGAGTGGCTAGAGTCTCCCTACTAGTACAAAGGAAACTTAAGCATATTCCAAAGATCTCATACTTGGTAGCACCAATAAGGATGCATGATGGTCTGACAGGTAGTTAAAATATGCATCAGATAGCTATTGCAGGGCAGCATCTTTTTCATGCTTGCTCATCTAGATTCGGGTAGCTTACTACAAGTCTAGAGCATGCATCAGCTAAGAACTAGTTATACAGATATGGAAACAGAAGCATCCAAACACGCGAAAGGGGGAAAAGAATAGGTGAAGGTATTAATTATTTACTCATGCTCCAAAGCTTGTGCAGCTGTAATACGCTTTCGAGGGTCATACCTGAAACATGAGGAATACTAGGATGATAAACCAACACATAATAGTACAAAAAAGAACAAAAAATATGTTCATCAACCAACGTAATGTTGATTCCAACAAACTAGAGAGCAAGAGACATACTCAAGCATTCTCGAGAGAAGGTCAAATGCAGGACCCTTCTGCGGCAAGTGAACAATAGTATGAAGACCTGTGTTCTCACTGCAAGGGAAATATAACAGTATATTAAGTTAAGTAATAATAAAAGAGATATTTAAGCCTTCTTAGAGCAGCTCAACAGTGTCCAACATACTACTTATGCCCCTGAATGTGTTGCTGGTCATTTTGCCAGCATGGAAGATTTGCAAGGGTAGGCCACTTCTCGACCGTAGGATGACCTTCAGAGGAGTTGGGTTATTATTGTGAGTATACTTCTGATGAGCATGACAAATCAAACAAGACAAGCAAAAACAAGGAATACATACCTAAGACCTTAAAAATCTTGTCTAGTTGATCGAGCTACAAGACGTGTAAATCAACTGTGAGATATACCAATGGCATAAACAGAGGAAAGTTACTTGAGACATGATCATCATGTAAAATATAACAACTTTAGTCTAGTGATATAATCTAAAAACAAGATGGCAATACTAACTAACTGAGTGCAACTGCCCATACTTGAAAAGGGTTTGGAGTAGCTTTCGCTTCAACACCTTGGAACAGTGGTTTCAGTGTAAGCAATTCGGCAAAAATGCAACCAACTGCCCACATGTCTGGAGATAGTTAAGAGAATAACAGAATTAATGAAGAAAAGTAGGTAGTAAAAGGATCTGCTTTTCTCTCCCTGCAAGGATACCAACAGCACTTGTGTAGTGTTTAGCTCCAAGTAACAGCTCAGGTGCACGATACCAGATAGTTACAACAACCTGAAAATTTATTTCAAATCAGGGAATTAGCATAATACATTACAAAGTGTCAAAAGTACTGCAGAAATCTACCATACCACCTCAGCTATTCATGAAGCAGTGTTGTACAAAATAATACTACCACGTGCCGTAATTAATGTACAATTAGAGTTAAATTTAGAAGGTTTAAGAGGGTATATTATGGGATTTAATGTGGTTCCTCCTAGGCCGTCAATGGACTCCAATCAATGGCCAAAATTGCATTCAGATACTTGAACTCAAACATTCAAAATCGGTGCACTGTGTGATAATATATTTGCATACAATTGCAAATTATAAGCTCTGAGTCTATAAGAATAGTGGGAACCTGAGAATACTAGTGCTAACTTGGCGGAATGAGTGAATGATTGCATTCCATTACCAAAGTACCATCCTTTGGTTCCGTCATATTACTTGAAACAGAAATGTAGATAGAGCTGCTCACCCCATTGTCACTTAGTGGTTTTAGTGGAGCTTGATATATCCTAGCCAGCCCAAAATCAGCAATCTTTATAATTCCATGTTCTTCTCCTTCTCCCATGACCTACTGGGGCACACCATTGCAGCATGCTTAGCAAGCAAAAGAGACAATACTGGACAGATTTGCGTATCAGCGTGAGGCATGAAGTAACATACCAGTATATTAGAAGGCTTGAGGTCTCGATGGATAATCCAGTTACTGCAGGAGGGGAGACAGGTAGGATAGATCAGATTTTGATAGGATTGACCCAGATAAACATTGCATATATTTACAGTGAAGACATCACAGCTTGTGGAGAATCATGCTGCTCGACTTGTTAATAGAAAATATATAGACATACCTATGGAGATAGTTGAGGCCATTGAGCAGTTGCCAGAGCAAGGATTTAACTGTGTATTGGTTAATGGAGAGGTTAAGCTTCTCTCTGTGATGCCGAATAACCTCCTGCGGATAGAGCAGTGCTTCGTTAATTAATTATTCCGTCGAGAGAGTTGGATTTGAATTTCATACTAAGAGGTCGACAGGAATGAAAAAGGCACATATAAGCAGGGGACGGGAGTTGCATACATAGAGGTCATGCTCGGCGTAATCGAAGGCGAGATAGAGGGACATGTCGGCGTGGTTGATGTGGACGTTGACGAGCTTGACGACATTTTCATGGTTGATCTCGCGCAGGAGCTGCAATCAAAGGGCAAGCGCAGGGAGAGGGATTACAGTCCTATATGGCCAGGGTCTGGAACGCCACGAAGGAATGAAGCAACCGGCGGCGGCGATGAGTTACCATGATCTCTCTGATGGCGGTAGGCGAGACGCCATCGCCCTCCTTGGATTGCTTGAACTTCTTGATGGCGATGGGGGAGCCGCGGCGGCCAGCAGCCTGGGGATGCGTTGGCTTGAGGCGCGCAAGGAAGACGAGGCCGTAGGTGCCCTCGCCGATCTTCCCCACCAGCTCGTACTGCTGCAGCCACGCGGGGCGGTTTGACCCTCCGCCGCGGCCGTCGCCCATCGCCGCCGACGGCAGTCGACCAGATCCCTCTCTTTCTTCTTCTTCTTCCTCTAAAGAGGAAACAGCAGCGAAACACGGCAGAGCTTGTGCAGAACAAACGGATCAGCTAGACTCGCTTCGGGAGGAGCCGGCGACCTAGGGTTTGGGCCCCGCCCGAATCGGAGTGAGAGAGGGATTGGGGAATCGGATGGGGGCGGGTAGGCTGGGGAAGAGAGTGTTTTTGCAAAATATGCAGCGTGGCCCGTATCCTCGCCTTTGGATGCTGATCGGATGGCTGCGGTCAGTTTCGATTTATGAGTCCACAACTTTGGTTTGTGATTCATACTTTCTCGTCCTAAAAAAACAAAGATTTCATCCCTTCTCCCTACACACCAGCAATATTTTCGTTCTCAACTTTCTCAAAAAATTCTTGTTTCATGGGCATGCAAACATGTACTCCCTAGTCTTATATTATAGGATGGAGGGAATAGCTTATATAGAAGCGTGGTAATTTACCCTCTCTTGGATTGCATATGGTTTTGGACTCGCATCCCAAGTAACCACCTCGCTGTGGAGGAGGGTGGTTGGGTAGCTCGACAAATTTGTCCCTTGATGGCATACATTGTTTGCACGGGTACGACATCAACGTATATAGATTTTCCTAACATGTTACTCGCACTACTCTTTCCTAGACAACGTGTACCCTTCTCTTAACTACACGTCAATTTGGTGAAACGAGCATTTGACGTAATCACAAATTCGACCACCCTGTCAAAATAAAAGCTAAGCACTGGTAGCTAAGACCCTGAGAGCAAAATAGGGATACATTATACGTTTGATATCCCTCATAGTTGGGTTGTACATTTCTGAGATGTCAGATTTGATGTCGTGCATGGTTTTTAAAATTTTGCCTCCATCTGAGCTTGGGAAGAACTAGGAAGGGGAGATACGGACTTCATAGACCAGCGCCACTGATATTTGTGTAGGGCCGCCCCCCACTCGCATCTAGGACTCTTAAGGGGTTTTAGGAGCAGGTGGAGGTGTTTTGTGAATGCCTCAAAAAAATTGTTGGGGATAGAGCGATTTAGAAACTCAATGGATCGAAGGGCTACATTTTTCACATGCCTAGGATGTCTTTTAGTGGAAGAAGCAAGATTGTTACAAAGGATGTGATGTGGAATGAGTATGTGTGAAGATGAGTGATTTGAACGTAGTTGAAGAGGGTTTTTCGAGTGAAAAAAGACGAGGAACCGTGAGCGACTACGAGAGTGTTGAGCGGATTAATGGGAGTAGTGGGCTTGTAGAGTTGACTTGACAGCAAGATAGACCGGCATGCTGTTGGGACACACGATGCACTACCCTAGCGATAAATAAATAAAATTGTACCACACAACCAAGATCATGTTGTTGGGGATACATCACGGGATCAGGTTTACCACTAGACGCGCAGCCACCGCAACGGAAGTAGAGTTGGTGATGCTTGTAGTCGATCAGCCAAGTCGTCTCCTCCTCGTGCAGTTGATCTCCCGCGAACAGCGATCTCCCTCGAACAGCTCCTCGCAGACCCCTCAAACGGCTCCTTGCGGTTCCCTCGAACGGTTCGTCCAAGCACCAGAGATGTGATGTCTCCAAGGTATCCACACGTATGAGGAGCAGCGTCGTGCCGCGGACTGCTAGGTCCGGTCGCGCCGCATGAGGCATTGGGAGTGGCAGCGGCGGTGGCGGCTGTGAGGGAGGAAAAAGATCAGCCCTAAGTGGTGCGCCCTGATACGTCCCAAATGTATCTACTTTTTTAAACATGTTTGCTCTTGTTTTGGACTCTAATTTGCATGATTTGAATGGAACTAACTCGGACTGACGCTGTTTTCAGCAGAATTGCTATGGTGTTATTTTTGTGCAGAAAAAAAGTTCTCGGACTGAGCTGAAAATTTACGGAGAATATTGCTATAATATATAAAAATATTGGTGAAGAGAACTACTAGAGGGGGGCCACCCAGGAGCCACAAGCCCAGGGGCGCGCTCACCCCCCCCCCCCCCAGAGCGCGCCCTGTGAGCTTGTGGGTCCCACGAGCCTCCATTTGGCCTAAGTCCAATTCCATACGTATTGTCTCGCGGAGAAAAAATCAAAGAGAAGGAATCATCGCATTTTACGATACGGAGCCACCGCCACCTCATGTTCTTCATCGGGAGGGCTGATCTGGAGTCCGTTCGGGGCTCCGGAGGGTGGAATTCGTCGACGTCGTCATAATCAATCCTTCTCCATCAACAATTCCCTGATGCTCACCACCGGGAGTGAGTAATTCCTTCGTAGGCTTGTTGGACAGTAATGGAGTTGGATGAGATTTGTCATGTAATCGAGTCAATTTGTTAGGGCTTGATCCCTAATATCCACTATGTTTTGAGATTGATATTGCTATGACTTTGCTATGCTTAATGCTTGTCACACTACTGCAGGATGTGAAGGAAATATGCCCTAGAGGCAATAATAAAGTTGTTATTTATATTTCCTTATATCATGATAAATGTTTATTATTCATGCTAGAATTGTATTAACCGGAAACTTAGTACATGTGTGAATACATAGACAAAACAGAGTGTCCCTAGTATGTCTCTACTTGACTAGCTCATTCATCAAAGATGGTTAAAGTTTCCTGACCATAGACATGTGTTGTCATTTGATGAATGGGATCACATCATTAGAGAATGATGTGATGGACAAGACCCATCCGTTAGCTTAGTATAATGATCGTTAAGTTTTATTGCTATTGCTTTCTTCATGACTTATACATATTCCTCTGACTATGAGATTATGCAACTCCCGAACACCGGAGGAACACCTTGTGTGCTATCAAACGTCACAACGTAACTGGGTGATTATAAAGATGCTCTACAGGTGTCTCCGAAGGTGTTTGTTGGGTTGGCATAGATCGAGATTAGGATTTGTCACTCCGAGTATCGGAGAGGTATCTCTGGGCCCTCTCGGTAATGCACATCACTATAAGCCTTGCAAGCAATGTGACTAATGAGTTAGTTATGGGATGATGCATTACGGAACGAGTAAAGAGACTTGCCGGTAACGAGATTGAACTAGGTATGAAGATACCAACGATCGAATCTCGGGCAAGTAACATACCGATGACAAAGGGAATAACGTATGTTGTCATTACGGTTTGACCGATAAAGATCTTCGTAGAATATGTAGGAACAAATATGAGCATCCAGGTTCAGCTGTTGGTTATTGACCGGAGATGTGTCTCGGTCATGTCTACATAGTTCTCGAACCCGTAGGGTCCGCACGCTTAATGTTCGATGACGATTTGTATTATGAGTTATGTGTTTTGGTGACCGAAGATTGTTCGGAGTCCCGGATGAGATCACGTACATGATGAGGAGTCTGGAAATGGTCGAGAGGTAAAGATTGATATATTGGAAGGTGGTATTCGGACACCCGAATAGTTCCGGATCGTTTCGGGTATTTTTTGGAGTACCGGGAGGTTACCGGAACCCCCCGGGGGAGGTAATGGGCCTCATGGGCCATAGGGGAGAGAGAGGGGACAGCCCACAAGGGGTGGCCGCGCGCCCCCCCATGGGAGTCCGAATTGGACTAGGGAGGGGGCGGCGCCCCCCTTTCCCTCTCCTACTCCCTCTCCCTTTCCCCCTTTCCCACTTCGGAAAAGGAAGGGGGAATCCTACTAGGACTAGGAGTCCTAGTAGGACTCCCCACACTTGGCGCGCCCCTAGGGGCCCGGCCTCCTCCCTCTCCCTCCTTTATATACGGGGGCGGGGGGCGCCTCCAAGGACAGAAAAAACATTGTTAGCCGTGTGCGGCGCCCCCTCCACCGTTTACTCCTCCGGTCATATTGTCGTAGTGCTTAGGCGAAGCCCTGCGTGGATCACATCACCATCATCGTCACCACGCCATCGTGCTGACGAAACTCTCCCTCGACACTTTGCTGGATCAAGAGTTCGAGGGACGTCATTGAGTTGAACATGTGCAGAACTCGGAGGCGCCGTACGTTCGGTGCTTGATCGGTTGGATCGCGAAGACGTTCGACTACATCAACCGCGTTAAGCTAACGCTTCCGCTTTCGGTCTACGAGGGTACGTGGACACACTCTCCCCCTCTCGTTGCTATGCATCTCCTAGATAGATCTTGCGTGAGCGTAGGAATTTTTTTGAAATTGCATGCTCCGTTCCCCAACAGGATGGTCCAAACGTGACAGTATAATCAGAGACCCTTTGACCAAACTGTGTGCGATGCATTAATCGCAAAATGGTGGTGTAAGAAAACCATCAAAAATGATACAAAACGTTTGCGATGGCAGAGACATCAAACACGTTTCAGATTATAGTTGTGTGTGTGATACGTGGCACACAGTTCACTTGCGTGAACTGTTTGCGATGAGCAGAACAACAGAAATGGTCAACCAGATGAAGGTGTGTGAGATATACGGCATACAGTTCACTTGGATGAACTGTTTGTGATTAGGTAACACAACAGAAACGGTTAGCCAGATCAAGGTGTGTGCGATATACGGCATACAGTTCACTCGGATGAACTGTTTCCGATGAGCCAACACAACATAAATGGTTCAACTTAACAAGTGTGTGATACGCAACAGGTCAGTAATCAGAAATGTGTGGGAAGACCGATAACAACATAGACGATTCCTGTTAAGAAGTCGTGTGTATTGTCAGCAGATGATTGCTGGTATGCAGTTGTGAGCGATTGATGAAATCATCACCGACGGGTTCCATTGTTTAGTCCATGTGCGATGTGATTTGCTCTGTCCGCACAATATATATGCTCTGTCTACAGAACATCAACATATATACTTATAAGAACATCATTGCATAACCAAATTAAGCATACAATTACACAAGTGACTACACACATAACATTTCCACACACCAAAGTAAGCAATTACATGCATACTAAACTAGGGGAAAGGAGCATCTAATCATCTACTTCTTGTTGTGACGACGCTTGCCATTGCTCTGCTTTCGGCTGGATCCCTGGCCGTTTTGGGGAAGGAGGCACTTCCTCATGTCAATGATCCACCTGTACATCTCGTAGCTCGTGTATGCCTCCTTGCCGTGTACACGATGTGAGCTTTGTCGAGTTTCTCCTTCCAGGCCGAGTGCCAGGCACGCTTGTCTTTGTTGTAGAAATCCTTCATGTCTCTGTAGTAGGGGTCGACGATAGTCTCGGTGAGGTGAACCAGTGAGTCCTTCTCATGCTTCTTGTTGCCCCAGATATTGTATTGGCCTTGGATGTCGACAAGATTCTGGCAGGCGATGCCCGAATTCTTGAGCACCTTTACATCGTTATGTCCACCGTAGCGAACATGTAGTGGGGGCTGCTGACAAACCCGGCGAAACGCTCGCAAGGCCTTGTGGCCAGGCAGTAGTGGTAGACCATGACGTGATTGCACACGCACATCTAGGCGACGGCAACCTTGGGACGAGACTCGTCACGAGCGTGGGTGTACTAGAGGTCGAACCCGACCACCTTGTACTTCTCCTCAGCAAGCAACGACTCCATGGTGTGGATGGAGTGCTCCACCCAGACCGGGTTGTTGGTGTACACCACCGAGAACTTCATGAACCTTTTGTGGGTGTCCACCATGGCATGCATGGTGAACTGCTGCTTGTCGTCGGCAGCCGCTCGGAGTGCCATTGGAGCCGCGCATGATACCCTCTAAGATTTTGTCGTGGTGGGTGTGCTTCTTGCAATACTGGGGCGCGGTCGAAAGGTTGAAGAGACACAAGGGTTAAATGGCCGCTGTAATAAATGGGGGCCGGCCGGCCTGTAATCGTTACGTCTTGCCACCGTGTTCATGGCGGAGGATTCCAGTGCACGCTTGAGCACCCCACACGTGTTTCGTTTGACTACGCGTGGGCTCGAAGAGGTGCCAAATGTATCATTGGTGAGCCTATTCCCGTGCAACCGCGCAGTTTACCGCGTGCAACCGCGCAAGCTTCCCGCCCGGCTAGTTTGGCCACGCGTTGGCTAGAAGAGGGGCAAATCGTGGGCGTTTATTAGCAAAAAGCTTTGCAAAAACGAAGTGTGTGGAATGACTTCGATCATAAGTTTACCCGTGGATGATGAGGTCAAAGTTACACAGAAGGGTGATGATGGAAACTCGAGTGCGATAATTAATTCTGCGCTCTACAGGGCACACGGTTGAAGAAACGAACTGTGTGCAATAATGTCGAAGATCGCAGTCGAGTAAGCTATACAGATCATTTGCGATGAGATCGACAAGGGAAACACATTCGAGAATGGTTAATAAAATCTAAGTCTGTTGCATATTAAGGTCAAAATAGTACTATCAATATATGAGTCTCATACGATGCCATTTCAATGATTGTACTACAAAAACCTGAAATATTACAAGGTTCAAATTCCAGAGTTATATGGCTCAAATTCGAAGATTACAAGGTTCAAATTGATATTAGAAATGAAATTTAGCTCATTCAGCTGCAAATGCCCGCGCTGATCAGCTGGACATGAATATAAGAGAGGTTCAAACTAATATTACCACTTGTAAGGCTAGTTTCGGAACCTCGTCATTTCTGCAAAAGGGATCAGCCACTGACAAGTCATGTATGGGGTTGACACAATGACTTCCGATTACTCTATCATCTGAAGTTCCAAAATGAAATTCAGCTTCTTCGGAGCCCTTTCCATTCTGCCGAGCTGTCGGCGCTGATCAACAAACCATTCATTTTTGCAAAATAAATGTAGGGCAAACCTCATTACCTTCAGCACCGTTGCTCTGACAACAAAGAACCTGACGAATATAATCTCCGTTAAGGTCCCTCGGTAGGAGTTCAAAGTAATTTCTGAGAGATGCAGATCTAGGCATTCGATGTGATTGTTATATTGTATCACATTATCCATCACCGGGCCTAACCTTATCTGCAAAAGAAGAGAACGTATTAGTGCCTACATGCAGTTTTGAACACTACTACAGGTCTATTTGGTTTGCAGGATTTGTAAAATGCACTAACATGCCATCTTTGATCCGACATGATTAACATGGGCATTTTATTACAATCTAGAAAAATGTAGCCTTCTTCACAAGAGGTTGGAGTGGATGAAAATTTCCCTAAGAAAACTAGTACAGATGAATCCAAAGGAGAAATGCTTATGGATTGTAACCATATGAATCAATCAACCAATATGGGGGGCATGTATGTACTGAAATCCTCCAAAATTCCTTCAGAAATCATAGTACATTGTCATTGTAAACTTGGGAAAAGGTGCCAAAAATTGAACTCCCTTATGGTTAACATTTAACAGGAAAGGAACGTCACCTCGATATATAGCTTCTCCAGGCACGGAAAGCATCTCAGGAAACTGACAACTTGGTCCAGGTTGGGGCCGATAGATTCTAGTGCCAAGACCTTCACTGCGCGCAGATTTGGGGTCAAGCTTGTCGAAATCATTTTCTGGATGACAGATGAACATACATCTTCAAAATTAGAAATAATGTTAATTTCAAGAAGGAGAGGTAGAAGGCGACTGTTGTACCTGGACGGGTGTGGATCCAATAATAAGTTCGGAGTATTTGACAGACGAGTAGCCCACCACTGTCAATTTCGGTGCAGAAATGACATTGATTCTTGTTGGACCTTGTTGATCAACTACAAGTAATCTCTCAAGGTGTGTCCTTAATGACCATACTATGGTACACCTTTTGTGATCTCTTGTTGCAGCACCAGCAACACACATAAATAGTTCGGAGAGTCATGGAGGTGATGTGGAAGCTACTCAACTCATTGATCGCCTGAAGACAAAGGTACTCGAGTGCAGTACAGCCGCGGAGCAGGCGCTCCATGTCATCCTTTGGGATGCAGATGGCGACGAGCTTGAGGTGCTTCAGTCGTGATAGAAAAAGAGCGGGCGCGTCATTAAGGGGGTGGCAGTTCATGAACCTGGCGAGGCGCAGCGTGGGCGTGAGGCGGAGTGCGGACGCTGGCAGCGAGCGCATATGCCCATCATTAAAGCTGAGCTCCTCGAGCTGATCTAGGGAGGGGGATCGGAACCACTCATCAAGCTTGGCTTGGTCCTTGCCGTTGGAACGAAACTTGCCCATGCTAAGGCCTCTGATTGGGCCATGGTGACTGCCGAGGATCTGGGACAATGCGTCCAAGCTTTTGCGATAGCCATGGCAGGGCTTGTGGGCATCGATGAGGTCGAGAGGGGTGGAGTGCCATAGGGGGTGCCACCGCCGGGAAAGGACGGTTATCCGCGCCCCATATTTGATTGGGAGGAGGGAGATGATGACTATCAACATATCATTGAGGAGGCTACTGATGAAGTCTAGGCCTGCTGGAGTCGCTTGCGGTTCTTGCTCGACCCGCCTCAGCTTGTTGGCAGCCTCGTTCTCCACCTCCGGAGTCTCCTCATCAGCGGTGCTTTCTGATAGAAGTGGGAGTACAGGGAATATTTAGTTAAAACAGGGCAAAAGAAAAGTGTATTGGTCACTAGAAGTTAGTAGGTAGGAATAGAGTAAGAAAATGGAATAACAGTTGGTTGCTTAAATACTACATAATTCCTTTGATATTGTTGGGTAAGTCAACATGCAGATACTTGAAAAGAACACTTACTTCGAACAAAGTCTGGACGGATAATATCGTTGGGGAAGTTAGCATATATCTCATGACCAGGCTCTTCTATGTGCAGTGTAATTTTAGTGCCAGCTTTCAGTACATAAAACTTAGAAATTTCTGTCCAAAGGACCGTGCCAAAATAGGAGTGCCCACGTTCATCAAGTCTTACAGAAGCAACGATTGTAAATCCATGGTTTGTGTTCAGTATGACATCCCTGCAGTCTTGAGTTATGTAAAGGGTAAGATTGTGTACTACAGATGTTGTTGCATAGCAAGGGATGTGCTGTAGAAAATGGTAAGATTGTTAAAGAATAAGGTAACATGCAAATATGGGCGAAATTGAAAGAAAAGTACAATAGTTGAAATCAAAGGACAAAAAATTATAATTAAACAGATAATGTAACCATGATGTCATGGAAATCTGAGAGTAATCGAAAGAACAATAAATCATTAATTTGCCTAATATAGAAAGAAAAGAAAAAAAAATCCCCTTTGACGTATATGCTGCATGTGGCACCTTTTATCCAAATGTAGCAATATATAGTATATGTTCAGGAAAGTAGGCCATGCCAATCGAGGTAGGGTGAGATTGAACATACCGTGTGCATCCTGAAGTCATCTGGTACGGTGAGATGGAACTCCACTGATGTCTGGCCGAGGCCGCAAAGTCCTGATGTGTTCGCACACTGTATACTCTATGAATGAAAGAAAATACTCAAATCAGTTTGAAGAAAAATGAATTCACGGCGATTTCGGTCGGGTGATTAAAGGAGGCAGATGAACTGGGATAAGAGATGAGAGAATATCTCAGTAAATTAGTTGCCTTGTTGTCCATGAGAAAAAAACCTCAATACCGCAGATTCCCTGATCGGGCGGAGCTGGGTCAACAGCGAGCAGCGTCTAGAAAGTCGATGGCGATAGGCGGCGGCAAGCGGAAGTGGCGAAATGCGGTGGGGTTTGCCGGCAGCCTAGCGGCGGCGACAAGCGTCGAGCTAAGTGGTTGCCGCGGTGATAGGCGATGCCATGCAGAGTCATGGAGGAGCTTGTGTAGGTGTGAATGGGGACCGGTGGCGGGCGGGGTGAGGGTTTTGGAAGTGGGGATGGTGAGGGTTTTCTTTTTTCATTTTTGAATTGGGTGGTGAGGGTTTTATATCCCATAGAGTTTTGGAGGCAACGATTTGCTAGAGCCAACCGTGTGTGATTGACGTAACTGGGAAAATGAAAGTCATTGCACATGGTTCCAATTTGGGAAAATAACCATGTTTCAGGGTGGTTCCACTTTTCCTTCGTCGGTTGAATCTGAAATTTTTACGCACGCTAAACATTCACCCTAATATGCATAAAATTCCAGCAACCAAACTGATTGCATCCATATCCCATATTTAGACATAAGTAAACATAGATTAAACATACTCAGGCATAGATAATAAGCATACACAAGTATAGTTCAACCATATATAATTTAACCATCATTAAGCATACTCAAGCGCATTTATAATTAAGACACTACATAGCCATACATAGTTCAATCCCACATCTCATCTGCCGGCACGATCGTGAAGCTTCTCCAGGTACTCGGCGTACACGGCGTGCGCCACCCTGCGAGAATACTTCTGCCTGAAGGAGCCAACGGCTCGTCCTCTTGCATGCGCCAGAACACTTTCATACGCGTCATGAAGCTTTTGGTTGCAAAATGGGCATCGGAAGCCCCAGTTCCAGGTCCTAATACGCTTGTTATGAATTCTCGCATAAAGCTCCCTGAGGATTTGCCTCTTGTACCTCCTCTGGCCCTCTTCATCCTCGCTGTCGACATCGTCAGATAACACCTATACATATAGTAAAAAAATGTGGCTTCAAATTTGGAATACAAACTAATCTCTAGCGAACATTTGGCAGTTGCCAAAATTTAGCATCAAATCAATTTTTACATGCCGTAAAGTATGATTAGAAATTTATGGATTTTATGGCTATTTTTTTAGACATATCCAAAGATTATGGTTCAATTTTAAGCACAATCATCTATATATAGATCAATGTTGAAAAAATGGCACAAACATATATGTAGGATATTCAAAATCAATTCTCAAGACCTGACTAGGAATTATTAGCACGAACACTAACCCTAGTTGGATTATTAGCAGAAATCATTTGTATAGATGAAACAACTAATCACTTATCATTTGTACTATTCAAACAATCAATACACTACACGGATCTAACAAAACTTACTCAGATTTCATGGATTGAGAGAACATAACCATAGGATTTCTATTCCAAAAGGGGGGAGGCAGGAGTAACCAGAGAAACCCTAGGATATATTTGACACATAAATGGGTATAGATGACTAACCGGTTGTCCATTGTCGTCGGAGTCATCGCCGGAGTGGTTGTCAAAGTAGTTGCCGGAGTCGGTGTGGACCTCCGGCTCCGGCTGTGGAAGCATGACGCCGTCGACTACGTCAAGGTCCAGCGAGACCTCGTCGGCGGCGACGGCAACCTCTGTCTCCATCTTCACTCCGTGCTCCGGTGCTTCAGCAGCCCCGGCGTCGCCACTCCCTCTGATGGGGCACTTCGGCGGCATCCTCATACATAGACGACGGTGAGGACTGAGAGCGGCGTCTAGGATGCAGGCGAAGAGAGAGGATTGTGTGTGTGGCGAGGATGGGGGGTGCGGCTGCTCGGGCGCACAATTAACATGGAGTAGTGCGACAGAGGCGAGCGGCGGTCAAACCGCTGGCTCGCCTCCCGGTGAGCCTACGCAGCGGACTGCTGGCATGCCTACCATCATTTCACACAGCTACTCGCACGCCTCCCGTTGACACTGCGTAGCGAGCACGCCTCCCATCAATTCACACACCTGCACACACGCCTCTCGGTCTGCCTGCACGGCGGACTGCTCGCATGCGTCCCGTCAACTCACGCCTGCTCGCACGGCACACAGGACGCGTGGCGGCACATATATTGTTTTTCTATTTTGATGATTAATGCTACCACTTTATTGCTTAGCCGAAGCATGGCACGTATCCATTGTTGGTCTAGTGCCCACGGTTCGAATAAATAACCCGTTTGTGATATTGGTTCCCAATTATTAATAATCCCCTGTTTGTAAGAAGATAAAAATTACATCAAAACTTGTCTCAAATTTGACAAAAAAGTACAATACCACTGTGTATTGGTGTCCATATGACAACACGATAAGTTTCATGAATTTCAACTAAGTTTTGGATTTACTAGATTTTAAAAGTCAAGATTCTCAATGTTTGAAATTTTTGCATGGGGACTAAACATGCACCTAGTGACACACATATGTTTTTCCAATCCATTTAGGTGCACTGTCATGTGTGCATGTAGCTCAAATTTGATTGTTGCATATTTATATCCCTAGAAAATCAATCAATGTACTAAAACGTCTTAATGATCTCTGTTTTTTTTTCAAAATTTAACACGTCCCTCCTTTTGGTCAAATATGTTCACCGCGGAAAATTTTAACATGCCTCGTAGTTGCGATGGATGTGTGGTGTGTGAGTGTGTGCGTCGGGGGAGGGGGGTGTCTGGCAGTACACTACGAGTCATGCGCCACCGTGTGGGATTGGTCGTCTTGTGAGGCAGGTTCCACATCAAAGTCATGAATTCATTATTTAAAACATTACACAACCCTTTCATACATACATGTTTGGGCCACATGCAGTCGGTGGTTGTCCTACACGACACTGACTCGCGTGTGACGCTTTCTATGGGCCCGCGAGGTCGTCGTCCATCACTTTGACCTACAGCCGGCAGACAGGTTAATTTGACCAGAAAGGTTGATTATTTTTTGTTTGTGCTACAGTAGGAGTATATAGTATGAGTCGAAGAGGTGGGTGACGGTGTCCTGGACTAGGGGGTACTCACCACGTCGTCTCCCGACCAGGTGGATCGGACCGAGGACCCCCATGGCAATTCACTAATGGGCCACTTCGTGCAGCCCATGACGAATACAAGGAAGACTCCACCAAACTTGGCGCCCAAGCCGAGGACTCCTCTAAACCCTAGGCCTCCGGTACATTATATAAACCGAGGCCAGGCTAGTCAATAGATGAATCTCATATTCATTAGAACAATCTCATGGTAGACACATGTACTCTGTGCTATACCCCATATGAATACAATCAAAAGCAGGATGTAACGTATTATCTCTTCGAGAGAGCCCGAACCTGGGTAAAATCCCGTGTTCGTGTCAACATCGCTCCAAGACGCCTAGCTTAGGACCCCTACTACGAGATATGCCGGATGTAGAACCGACATTGGTACTTTCATTGAGAGCCTGCTAGGTGACCGTCACGGGTCGATGGGATGATCAGCGCTGGTACTAGTACTATTACTAGTTCGGCCCATCTCCATGCAATAGGTGCAAATTCATGAACGTCCACATGTGTCTCTTCGGATCGCTACAACAAACAAACTAGGTGCTATTAATCCTAGTAATTTTTTTTGGCATGAATTTTTTTCCTGAGAAAGTACTGCTCTAGTTTGTGCCATACTCTGTACATAGGTCTGTCAAATAGTGGCCGCATTAACGACGGTCACGTGATGGTTCCGTCAGTTTCCTGTCCATAGTTCGGCGAATGCCGCATGTGGAACTCGGACCGCCCTGCGTATTCAGGCTTTGTCATGCCTTCACCCCATCATGCCGACGCCCTCCATCGACATTGACTTCGGCACCAGGCCACATCTCTTTAAATAAATTATTTTGCATAAATTAATTATGCGAGGATTTTTTATATATTTATATTATTATTTTTGGACTGCACTATTTTACGTGTGCAGGTAATCAAATTCGACTGCGTCACACGGTCACATCGGCATGCCGACGACGTCGTCCCGCCTCCGCGGATCTAATTTTGTCATCGCCTTAGATCCACGCGCTCTAAGCCGGCGTCCTGCGGGTTTCGACCAGCATAAACGTTGTCGCTGCGTCACTCCACCGAACCAACGTCAACCGCGCCATGTCACCACTCAGGCCATTATCTCTTTAAATAATATTTTTGCACAAGTTAATATGCAAAGTTTTTTATCATCATTATTAATATTTCTGGTTTGGCCTCGGCTGCAACCATCGCCTAAAGCCTAGGGTTGCAAAGCCGCGCACACATCCGCCTAAAAGGCGCCCATGATGTCTTTCCTCGATCGCCTAAAGGCATCGTGAAACCACGTCTCTCCAAACGAAGAAGCCTAATCAGCTAAGTTTTTTTTCAAAGGGAACTCAACGGAGTTGTACTGCTAGCTTGATTTCTTTTCTACTCCAATATTGTTACTCCATATCGGGCATGTTTCTTAGGATTTTGTCGGTTAATAGTGCATCATGGATGAGCTATACTAATTCACGTGGAGGCACCACATTAGCTATCTTTTTTATTTTCCAGGTGCTTCGTGTGCGGCTTGGCCAGCTTCATGTTGATGATCCAACTTCGTCCACATCGTCCTACGGTTTGGACTATGCCGCACCACGTCGCGAGTTTCGACTCACTCGATGATCCAACTTGGGTGCGCGGGCCATATTTACTTTATAATTTACTTTGCGTAAATCGATTATACACACTTTTTTATATTTATTATTATTTCTGGTTTGCACTATTTATATGTGAGCAGGAAATCTACTTCGCCTGCGCCACCTCGGTGAGCCGACGTTGTCGTCCCCCCGCATCTACCAAGATGTGCCATCACCTCGGCAAGCCCACCCTGCGCTGGCATCGCCGCACCGTCGTTTCTTCAAACCTGCGTCCGCATAGCCGACCTGTTTTCGACACATCGGCTAACGCAGGGGCTCCGTCGTCACCTTACCGACCTACTCCTTCACCTCGGCTAGACCGAGGGCTTCACCATCGCTTCATTGATGTACTCCCAGGAATTCGGCATTACCCTGTCGACCTGTTTCATCACCTCGGCTAGACTGGGGGCTTCACCTCTCCACAGCGGTCGTGTTGTGTCGCCACTTCGGAGTGCCGAGCTCTTCGCTGGGCCACCTTGGGACCGGCTTGGGGGCTGGGACCTCGTCCCGCCGTAAGCTCGGGTCGCGTCATCAACACCGAGCACATTAACCAGCTAAGTCGCTTTCATGCCCTTTTTTTATGTTTAATATTTGTTCGGTTTGACCAAGCATTATATTTTTGCTCAACAAAAAACTGTTTGTTAAAAACTTTGTTTGTTAAAAAGGGTGTTTGTTAAAAAACACTCCTTTTGCCCAAGTTAACTGGGGGCTCTTAAATTTACATGAGCCATTTTATAATGAATATTTTCTTCTTAGTCATTGCAAAGTCTTTTTCTACCATTCCTTTTTCGACTCGAGTGTACGGTCAATAGCCAGATGGCCTGGTCTCTCGCTCTAAAGCCACTCAATTAGTTCGCTAAACTGGCCTTTGAGAAGCTCCCCGCCTTCGGGATAGGGAGGTTGAAACCGAAGGCTGACCTACTTGAAGTCTAGAGATTGGATGTGTCATGTTAAAGCACGACGGAAGCACAAATTTATCTTAAAGACCAATTTTGGATTGGCACCAAAAAACTTGATTTAATTTAAACATAAAGTTTTTATGTGAGTTTTTTGGTTCTCTGAGCTTATGGCACTTTTAACCTATTTTCTGTGTCTCTAGCATAAGTCTGCAGTACAATGCTAGACTCCTTTAAAGCATCGACAATATCAACGGGGGGCTGCGACTAGCGCCGAACCTACCAAAAGCCAAGGTAATCCATGGAGTCCTCGGCAAAATGTTCTCGAATATTGCTTTATACACACCGGTTTCGAATTATGTCTTCGGTCAATAGTTGGGTTGCCCGGCTCCTATGCTTGCCTCCTACGTTCCGCTTTGTTCGGCTAGGTGTGCAAAGGGAGAACCACTGCAATTGTGCTTCCAGCTCAAATGGTTAAAGCGCCTCAGTGGAGAAAGCCAAAAATTGACTGTCACAATGGGCGTAAATTGGTCAGCGATCCGATGACTGTGTCAAACTATAGATCGATAGAGGTTACCATGTGTTAAACGATGGGCCTTTCATAAAATTGGCCAAAGTGTTAATGGCTTGACCTCGGCTGACACCGAACACTAACCGGGGGCTAGTAACTGGCCTCCCAACTTTATGCTCCTATGACTAAGTGAAAGTTATAAAGCCTACATATCTGATTGCATCGTTTCCGCTAACGCAACCACCTCCGGGCACCGAGACGTCGGCTAAGGGTTGTCTTGTTATTGCGGAAACACCATGCGTAGCATCTACAAAGGAGTAGAAGCCGACGATGGGTCACTTTCAAATGATAAACGGCCGCAACGGAGTCAAAATAAACATATATGATCAGCGTCTGTATTATACAAGCGTTGCCTTCTGTAATCATCGTTATAAAGCCATAAATATGCATCAAATTTGACTTAAGCTTTTGGCCAAGCTGGGTTGCCTAGCTCCTGTGCTTACCCCCTACGTTCTCGATAGTTCGGCTAGGGGATAAATGGAGCACCTCTGTCATTGTTACTTCCGGGTCATCCGGGTTAGTACCTCAGACTGGGTGAAGCCGAAAGCCAGCCATCTTAAGAATATAATTGGTCGGCAACGACGTAAGTAAAAATTTAGGTTCACTAAAGACCACAGAGTTCGGGACCTTTTCCCAAACTAAATCCTCAATATTTTCCTCCCACGTTAATCGGAGTTGAGGTTTCACGATCATGGTCAACATGATAGCCTGGGAAAAGGAACTTATAAAGGAACTATTTTTCCCAGAAGATGTTTCTTACATTAAAAAGTAATCTAACATATCTCTCCTCGTACCTTTGTTTATAAAACCGTATGGCCGGATTGCCTTGTTTGCCGTAAATCCTTGCCCTCATAAAGGCTTTATAAAGTGAGACAAACACTCCCCAGCTACTGGCCGAGGAGGTTGAAGCCGATGATCGGTCAACAAAGTTTTGTACAATGCGGATCCAAGCATTAATGATGTAAAGTACCTGGATAGATAGAATCATTACACATAAATTGCGAGTAAAGTCAATTTACTGCAGCCCATCTTTTAAAGTGTCAAGGGCACAATCTTGCTGAGACAACCGAGCAGCTGACATAATGCTCTCATAATTCCCTATTGGCATTGATTTCCTATCTATTAAGCCCCCTGGGGTCAACCTTGGTGAGCTCGGCTTTCGCTAGCCCTAGCTCCTTTAAGAGATCTTTATTCTCTTTCCGAGAAGTGTTGTAGGGTGAAACCCTAAGGGAGATCTTTTCACACTTGGAGGGGGGAAAATGGATGAACTCACAAGAACACAAGGGGAAAATCACTCAAACAAACCCAATCACACATCCACTAGAGTAGCACACATGAGATCCACAAGCATACAAGAACAATTCAAGGAAAATAGCACTAGGATAAAGTTCTTCCCACTCCAAATGAGGTGAGGTCTTGATGATAGTCTTCTCTGAGAGGAGGTCTTGAAATCCACAAGGGGATCTACTCCTTGGAGGTCTTGATCTCCAAGAGGAGTGGAAGATGAGCAAAGCTCTCTCAATGTCTATCCAATACTTTTCTAACCCTAGAAATGAGCCAGATATGGAGTAGCCCCCCTCCGGTGGTTCTTTTATCCAATATTTATTAAATATTCCAAAATAATTCTCTGTAAAATTTCAGCTCATTTGGAGATGTGCAGAATAGGTATCTCTGATGTAGCTTTTTCAGGTCCAGAATTACAGCTGCCGCTATTCTCCCTCTTTGTGTAAACCTTGCATATTATGAGAGAAAAGGCATTAGAATTACTCCATAAAGCATATGCATAAAAACAATATAAATAACAGTAGGAAAACATGATGCAAAATGGGCGTATCAACTCCCCCAAGCTTAGACCTTGCTTGTCCTCAAGCGAAAGCCGATATCGAAAATCATGTCCACATGTTTAGAGAGAGAGGTGTCGATAAAAACAAAGTACAGACATAGTAGCATCATGCTTATTATTATAGCAACAACAAACTTAATTATAAAGCTCTATCATATAATTTCTCATGAACAAGTAACAATTCATCACAACATCGAAGTAAAAAGCATAAACTTTATTGAAAACCAACAAACTATGTTCTCAGTCAACTTTGCAACTACAATTCATCATATTTTCAGGAAGGGTCACGTATCGGAGCCTTTTGGCATGTCCACATACTCAACCATCATTTAATCTTCTATGATTGCTAACACTCACAACATACATATGAGCAAAAAGTTTCAACCGGACACATATAAAGATAGGGTCTTATAGTTTCGCCTCCCAACTTATTCACCTCAAGTGTGATGTCAACAATAATAACTCATGCTCACTCATATCCAACTGGGTATATGTGCCTAGATCTTTCCCCACCACATGATGCTTGCCAAAGAGAAAAATAAAAAAGAATAAAGAAGAATACTTTGACTCTTGCATAAAGAGTAAAGACATAAAAGTAGAAGATAGGCCCTTCGCAGAGGGAAGCAGAGGTTGTCATGCGCTTTTTGGTTTTGTATGCACAATCTCTTAATGCAAAAGAACATCACGTTATATTGCCCCTTATGATAGCAACCTTTATTATGCAGTCCGTCGCTTTTATTACTTTGCCATCACAAGTTTGTACAACGCTTAATTTCTCTTACACTAAATGATCAAACACATTTAGAAGAAATTTTTATTGCCTTATTGCACCGATGACAACTTACTTGAAGGATCTTACTCAATCCATAGGTAGGTATAGTGGACTCTCAAAACATGAGTTTAGGTTTAAGGTTTTTGGATGCACAAGTAGTATCTCTACTTAGTGCGGATTTTTGGCTAGCAAAGATATGGAGCAAGCACCACATGTTGAAGGATCTATGGCAATATAACTTCTATGTGAATATGAACAAACATAAATCATTACATTGTCTTCCTTGTCCAACGTTAACAGTTTTGGCATATAATATTTAATGGGGGCTCACAATCATAAAAGATGTCCAAGATGGTGTATTTGCATGCGAATCTTCTCTTATTTATTAATTCTTTCATGAATTGCATTATTGACCAATGCTAAATTTGTCAACTTTCAACAAATTTTACCACTTATACTTTTCCTTATGTGATGTCATTACTTACCACAAGATTAGCATATGATATTTTTTCATTATTTTCCTTTATTTCGATTGAAACATAAAAGTAAAGAAGCAAAATTCAAACTAAACTTTATTATATAACTCTCACTTGATTACATAGATAGATAGATCACGAAACTAGCACTCGAAAATAGATCATACTAAACTTTTATTCAACTAAATCACGAAATAGCTAAGGATCGAACTAAGATAGGTAAAGGTAATAAAAGTGATGGTGATACGATACCGGGGCATCTCACCCAAGCTTGGCAAAAGCTAAGGGGAATGCCCATACCCGTGTACTCAAGTCTCCGTTGGTGGGGAAGATGATGATGGTGGTGGTGATGAGGTAGTAGCGTCACACTTCAGGCTCAATAGGTACTCCAATCTACGAATGATGCTCCGGAGGGCGATGATTTGCTCTTGCATGCAACAGAATATTTTCACGAGTGAGATATTTATTTTGAACATGAACCGTTTTGAAGGCCCTAAAGGCTTCAATTTTAGTAGGGGTGAGATGATTGTAGTATGGTTGGAGGATATCTTCCTCTTCTTCCTCTTCTTCTTCTTCTTCTTCTTCTTCTTCTTCTTCTTCTTCTTCTTCTTCTTCTTCTTCTTCTTCTTCTTCTTCTTCTTCTTCTTCTTCTTCTTCTTCTTCTTCTTCTTCTGTCAGCATGGCCTGCCCTCCTGCTTGAGCTTGATCTCCCATGGCTTCCTTGTCCTTGTCCTCCTTGATAGCTTCTTTCGGTCCCTCTCTTTTCATTTCCATCTTCATCAGCCAAGCATCCTCTTCTACGTTGTTGGAGGAGGGAGAAGACATGATGCCTGGCTTGATGGATCTAACAGAGAAACAACACAAAACAAGAACAGAGGATATCTCCGTGATACGGTGGTCAAATCGTCCGGGAGTATATATAAAGATTTTTTATCTTGGGAAACAAGCATATGGAAGGAAAACGGAGTCAGGAAGGTGCCCGAGGGCCCACCACCCACCAGGGCGCGCCAGGGAGGGCAGGCGCACTCTGGTGTCTTGTGGGCATCTGGGTTGCCTTCCTAGTTGTTTCTTATTTTTCCTATTTTTTCTAATATTCAAAAACTGATAGAAAATATTTTTGCGGATTTTTCGGAGTCCGTTTACTTACCGTATCACATACCTCTTCCTTTTCAGGGTTCTAGAGTGTTCTGGAAGGTTTCTTTTATGTGTTCCTTCGGTGTCATGGTTTGGATAATATTGGATTCAACATTAATGGGCGTACCTGAGATATAGTGTTTAATTCTTTGTCCATTGACCACCTTCGGATTAGTACCTTCGGCATTGTTAATCTTGATAGATCCAGAACGATAAACTTCTTCAATGATGTAAGGTCCTTCCCATTTGGAAAGAAGTTTTCATGCAAAAAATCTAAAATGAGAATTGTACAATAGAACATATTCACCCACTTTGAATTCCCGCTTTTGGATTCTTTTGTCATGCCACCTTTTAACTTTTTCTTTAAATAACATGGCGTTTTCATAAGCTTGGGTTCTCCATTCATCTAGTGAGCTAATATCAAATAACCTCTTTTCACCGACGAGTTTGAAATCATAGTTGAGTTCTTTGATTGCCCAATATGCTTTATGTTCTAACTCAAGAGGCAAATGACAAGCTTTTCCATAAACCATTTTTTATGGAGACATACCCATAGGATTTTTATAAGCTGTTCTGTAGGCCCAAAGTGCATCATCAAGTTTCTTAGACCAATTCTTTCGGGACCTATTGATAGTTTTTTGTAATATTAATTTTATTTCTCTATTGCATGCTAAGTTCAACTTGACCACTAGATTGAGGATGATAGGGTGATGCAATTCTATGGTTGACATCATATTTAGCAAGCATTTTACGGAAAGCACCAAGAATAAAATGTGAACCACCATCAGTCATTAAATATCTAGGGACTCCAAACCTCGGGAAGATAATCTCTTTAAGCATTTTAATGGAGGTGTTATGATCAGCACTACTAGTTGGAATAGATTCTACCCACTTAGTGACATAATCAACAGCAACCAAAATATGTGTATACCCATTAGAGGAAGGAAAAGGTCCCATATAATCAAAGCCCCAAACATCAAAAGGTTCAACAACAAGTGAATAATTCATAGGCATTTCCTGATGCTTACCAATATTACCAATTCTTTGACATTCATCACAAGACAAGACGAACTTACGGGCATCCTTGAAAAGAGTAGGCCAATAAAAACTAGATTGTAATACCTTATGTGCAGTTCTATCTCCCGCATGATGTCCTCCGTAGGCTTCAGAGTGACATTTCTGTAGGATTTGTTCCTGTTCATGCTCAGGTACACAACGTCTAATAATACCATCTACTCCTTCTTTATAAAGATGTGGGTCATCCCAAAAATAATGTCTTAAGTCATAGAAGAATTTTTTTCTTTTGTTGGTATGTGAAACTAGGTGGTATAAATTTAGCAACGATATAATTAGCATAGTCAGCATACCAAGGAGTGTTATGAGAAGCATTTATTACAGCTAGTTGTTCATCAGGAAAGCTATCATCAATAGGTAGTGGGTCATCAAGAATATTTTCTAACCTAGACAAGTTATCAGCTACGGGGTTCTTAGCTCCTTTCCTATCAGTGATGTGTAAGTCAAATTCTTGTAGCAAGAGAACCCACCTAATGAGTCTAGGTTTAGCATCTTTCTTTTCCATAAGATATTTTATAGCAGCATGATCAGTGTAAACTATTACTTTGGAATCAACAATGTAAGGTCTGAATTTATCACAAGCAAACACAATTGCTAAAAATTCTTTCTCAGTAGTAGCATAATTTCTTTGGGCACTGTCTAAAGTTTTGCTAGCATAATGGATAACATTTAATTTCTTATCAACTCTTCGTCCTAGAACTGCACCAACAGCATAATCACTAGCATCACACATAATTTCAAAGGGCAAGTTCCAATCAGGAGGTTGAACAATCGGTGCAGTAGTTAAGGCTTTCTTAAGTGTTTCAAAGGCTTCTACACAATCATCATAAAAAACAAATGGAACATCCTTTTGTAAAAGATTAGTGAGAAGCCTATAAATTTTAGAGAAGTCTTTAATAAACCTCCTATAGAAACCAGCAGGACCAAGGAAACTACGAATACCTTTAATGTCTTTAGGACATGGCATTTTCTCAATTGAATCAACTTTAGCTTTATCCACCTCAATACCTCATTCAGAAATTTTATGCCCCAAAACAATGCCTTCATTAACCATAAAGTGGCACTTCTTCCAATTCAAGACAAGATTAGTTTGTTCACATCTCTGCAAAACTCGATCAAGGTTGCTTAAGCAATCATCAAAAGAAGTTCCGTAAACGGAAAAATCATCCATTAAAACCTCAACAATCTTTTCACAAAAATCAGAGAATATAGCAATCATACATCTTTGAAAGGTAGCAGTTGCATTGTGTAAACCAAAAGGCATATGTCTATAAGCATAAGTTCCAAAAGGGCAAGTAAAAGTGGTCTTTCTTGATCAGGTTGTGAAACAGGTATTTGAGAGAAACGAGAATATCCATCAAGAAAACAAAAGTGTGTGTGCTTAGATAATCTTTCTAACATTTGATCAATAAAAGGCAGAGGGTAATGATCTTTTCTAGTAGCTTTATTTAATTTTCTAAAATCAATTACCATCCTATAGCCAGTAACAATTCTTTGTGGGATAAGTTCATTTTTATCATTAGGAACAACAGTAATACCTCCTTTCTTAGGGACACAATGAACAAGACTTACCCATCTACTATCAGCTATGGGATAGATTATACCTACTTCCAGAAGCTTTAGTATTTCAGTTCTTACCACTTCTTTCATCTTAGGATTCAATCGTCGTTGGTGATCAACAACGGGTTTAGCATCAGGTTCCATATTAATCTTGTGTTGATAGAGAGTGGGACTAATTCCCTTAAGATCATCAAGAGTATATCCAATAGCAGCACGGTGCTTCCTCAGAATTTTTAATAATCTTTCTTCTTCATGTTCTGAAAGGCTAGCACTAATAATAACAGGATATACCCTTTTCTCATCAAGATAAGCACACTTCAAAGTGTCAGGTAATTGCTTTAATTCAAACACAGGATCACCTTTAGGTGGAGGAGGACCTCCTAGAGTTTCAATAGGCAAATTGTGTTTAAGGAGAGGCTGTTGTTCAAAGAGTATTTTATCTATTTCATTTCTTTCATGCAAGTGCATATCATTCTCATGGTCTAGCAAATATTGTTCTAGTGGATCAGTAGGAGGTACGGCAATAGAAGCAAGACCAGTTATTTCATCCTTACTAGGTGATTCTTTATTATGAGGTGTCTACTAAACTTATAAAAATTAAACTCGTGAGACACATCACCAAAGCTAACACTGACAGTTTCTTTCTCACAGTCTATCTTAGCATTGACAGTGTTCAAGAAAGGCCTACCAAAAATTATGGGACAAAAGTCATCTTGTGGGGAACCAAGAACTAGAAAATCAGTAGGGTATTTTATTTTCCCACACAATACTTCAACATCTCTAACAATCCCAGGTAGTGTGATGGTGTCTCTATTAGCAAGTTTAATAGTAACATGTATGCCTTCTATTTCAACGGGTGCTATATCATTCATAATTTCTTGGTATAAGGTAAAAGGAATGGCACTCACAGTAGCACCTAAGTCACATAAACCATGATAGCAATGATCTCCTATTTTAACTGAGACAACAGGCATGCCAACGACAGGTCTATGTTTATCTTTTTCATCAGGTTTGGCAATTCTAGCAGCTTCATCACATAAATAAATAACATGCCCATCAATATTTTCTACCAAGAGATCTTTTACCATAGCAACACTAGGTTCTACTTTAATTTTTTCAGAGGGTTTAGGTGCTTTGATATTGCTTTTGCGAACCACGGTTGATACCTTAGCATGTTCCTTTATCCTAACAGGGAAAGGTGGTTTTCAGTATAAGCAGTAGGCACAACTGGATCAACATTGTAAATAATAGTTTCATCTTTAGCTATAACCTGTTCTTTAATTTGTTCTTTAATAGGGGATGATATTTAAACCACTTCTCCTTAGGGAGATCAACATGAGCAGCAAATGATTCACAAAAAGAGGCTACTATCTCAGAGTCAAGTCCGTATTTAGTGCTAAACTTGTGAAAAGGATCGTTATTCATAAAAGATTTAACACAATCAAACTCAAGCTTAATACCTGACTCTTTACCTTCGTCGAATTCCCAATCTCCAGAGTTGTGTTTAATTCTTTCTAAAAGATCCCACCTGAATTCAATAGTCTTCTTCATAAAAGAACCAGTACAAGAAGTATCGAGCATGGATTGATCACTATGAGAAAGCCGAGCATACAAATTCTGAATGATAATTTCTCTTGAGAGCTCATGATTGGGGCATGAATATAACATTGAATTAAGCCTCCCCCAAGCTAGAATGATACTTTCTCCTTCACGAGGCCAAAAATTATATATATAATTCCGATCATGATGAACTATATGCATAGGATAATTTTTTTGGTGAAATTCCAATTTCAATCGATTCCAGTTCCAAGATCCAATATCATCACATAGCCTATACCATGTCAATGCTTTTCCCTTCAAAGATAAAGGGAAAACCTTCTTCTTGACTTCATCTCCGGGTAAACCTACAAGCTTAAACAAGCCACAAATTTCATCCACATGTATCAGATGCATATCGGGATGCTCAGTTCCGTCTCGTGCATAAGGATTAGCTAGCAGCTGTTCTATCATACCCGAAGGAATTTCATAACCAATATTTTCAGTAGGTGCAGTAGGTTGAGGGGCAACTCTTTTTGTTTCTGGTCGAGGTGAAGATACCCCGAACAAACCCCTCAAAGGATTATCTTCCATAGTAACAAGTGACAATAAATTTCAGCACGTAATATAAATTTTTCCTTACCGATTTCCACTTACCAAGAGCGCTTCACTCCCCGGCAATGGTGCCAGAAAAGAGTCTTGATGACCCACAAGTATAGGGGATCAATCGTAGTCCTTTCGATAAGTAAGAGTGTCGAACCCAACGCGGAGCAGAAGGAAATGACAAGTGGTTTTCAGCAAGGTAATTTCTGCAAGCACTGAAATTGTCGGTAACAGGTGGTTTGACAGCAAGGTAATTTGTAACAAGCAAGTAATGGTAACGGTAAATAAAGTGCAGCAAGGTAGCCCAATCCTTTTTGTATCAAAGGACAGGCCAAAACGGTCTCTTATAATAAGCAAAGCGTTCTTGAGGGCACACGGGAATTTCATCTAGTCACTTTCATCATGGTTGTTTGATTCGTGTTCGCTACTTTGATAATTTGATATGTGGGTGGACCGGTGCTTGGGTGTTGTTCTTACTTGAACAAGCCTCCCACTTATGATTAACCCCCTCACAAGCATCCGTAACTACGAGAAAAGTATTAAGATAAAATCTAATCATAGCGTTAAACATATGGATGCAAATCAGTCCCTTACGAAGTAGCGCATAAACTAGGGTTTAAGCTTCTGTCACTCTAGCAACCCATCATCTAATAACTACTCCACAATGCATTCCCTTAGGCCCAAAGATGGTAAAGTGCCATGTAGTCGACGTTCACATGACACCACTAAGGGAATCACAACATACATATCATCAAAATATCGAACACATATCAAATTCACATGAATACTTGCAACATGACTTCTCCCGTGACCTCAAGAATGAAAGTAACTACTCACAAATGATATTCATGCTCAAGATCAGAGGGGTATTAAATAGCATAATGGATCTGAACATATAATCTTCCACCAAATAAACCATATAGTAATCAACTACAAGATGTAATCAACACTACTAGTCACCCACAGGTACCAATCTGAGGTTCCGATGCAAAGATTGAACACAAGAGATGAACTAGGGTTTGAGATGAGATGGTGATGTTGAAGATGTTGATGGAGATTGGCCTCCCAAAGATGAGAGGGTTGTTGGTGATGACGATTGCTTCGATTTCCCCCTCCGAGAGGGAAGTTCCCCCGGCGGAATCGCTCCACCGGAGGGCAAAAGTGCTCCTGCCCAAGTTCCGCCTGGAGACTGCTTAGTCCTGAAAGTCCTCCCCTTATTTTTTCTAGGTTAAAAGACCTAATATAACAGAAGATGGGCACCGGGGTGGGCTAGGATACCCACCACCCACCAGGGTGCGCCTGGGGGGCCTGGCATGCCCTGGTGTCTTGTGGGCACCAGGTGGCCCCCCTCCGGTGGTTCTTTTCTCCAGTATTTATTAAATATTCCAAAATAGTTCTCCGTAAAATTTTAGCTCATTTGGAGATGTGCAGAATAGGTATCTCTGACATAGCTTTTTCATGTCCAGAATTCCAGCTGCCGGTATTCTCCCTCTTTGTGTAAACCTTGCATATTATGAGAGAAAAGGCATTAGAATTACTCCATAAATCATTATTATGCATAAAAACAATATAAATAACAGTAGGATAACATGATGCAAAATGGACGTATCAGTGATGGAATGCCCATGGGGATGACCGTAGGATGCTCTGCATCATCTCCCCCCTCGGGGAAGATCCGCTCTCGGATCATAAATCTCATCACCATGGGAATGGTATACGTTGGTGCATGATACGTCTCCAATGTATCTATAATTTTTTATTGTTCCATGCTATTATATTATCTGTTTTGGATGTTTTATATGCATTAATATGCTATTTTATATTATTTTTGGGACTA
This sequence comes from Thinopyrum elongatum, assembly GCA_011799875.1. NCBI lineage: Eukaryota > Viridiplantae > Streptophyta > Magnoliopsida > Poales > Poaceae > Thinopyrum > Thinopyrum elongatum. The sequence continues at coordinate 304,526,909 of CM022297.1, read as the reverse complement.
ACCTATTAACCTAGAACCCAGTGCCAGTTTGTGTTTTTTTTCTTGTTTTTGACTTTTACAAAAAAGGAATATCAAACAGAGTCCAAACGGAATAAAACTTTACGATGATTTTTCTTGGACCAGAAGACACCTACGTAACTTGGAGAGAGGGCCAGAAGAGTCCCGAGGAGGTCACAAGCCTCTAGGGCGCGCCCCAGGGGGGCGCCCTGGGGGCTTGTGGGCCCCTCGGGTGTCCTCCAACCCTAATTCCTCCTCTATAAATTCAGAAATATTCCCCAAACATCAGAAACGTCCACCAAAATACTTTTCCGCCGCCGCAAGCCTCTGTTCCCGTGAGATCCCATCTTGGGGCCTTTTTCGGCATCCTGCTGGAGGGGGATTCGATCACGGAGGGCCTCTACATCAACCTTGCTGCCCTTCCGATCATGCGTGAGTAGTTTACCACAGACCTACGGGTCCATAGCTAGTAGCTAGATGGCTTCTTCTCTCTCTTTGATCTTCAATACCATGTTCTCCTTGATGTTCTTGGAGTTCTATCCGATGTAATCTTATTTTGCGGTGTGTTTGTTGAGATCCGATGAATTGTGGATTTATGATCAGATTATCTATGAATATTATTTGAGTCTTCTCTGAACTCTTTTATGCATGATTAAGATATCTTTGTATTTCTCTTCGAACTATCGGTTTGGTTTGGCCAACTAGATTGGTTTTTCTTGCAATGGGAGAGGTGCTTAGTTTTGGGTTCAATCTGCAGTGTCCTCACCCAGTGACAGAAGGGGTAGCGAGGCACGTATTGTATTGTTGCCATCAAGGATAAAAAGATGGTTTATGTCATATTGCTTGAGTTTATCCCTCTACATCATGTCATCTTAATTAAAGCGTTGCTCTATTCTTATGAACTTAATACTCTAGATGCAGGCAGGAGTCGGTTGATGTGTGGAGTAATAGTAGTAGATGCAGAATCGTTTTGGTCTACTTGTCATGGACGTGATACCTATATTCATGATCATTGCCTTAGATATCCTCATAACTTTGCGCTTTTCTATCAATTGCTCAACAGTAATTTGTTTACCCACCGTATGTTTTCTTTCAAGAGAGAAGCCTCTAGTGAAACCTATGGCCCTCGGGTCTATTTTCCATCATATATTTTTAGATCTATAAACCAAAAAACCCAAAAATACCTTGCTGCAATTTATTTATATTTACTTTAGTTTGCTCTTTTATTTATCTTTTATACCCATCTCTATTAGATCTCACTCTTGTTCGTGACCGTGAAGGGATTGACAACCCCTTTTTCGCGTTGTGTGCAAGTGTTTGTTAGTTTGTGCAGGTGCATAGATTGGAGACTTTCTTGTGCCTCCTACTGGATTGATACCTTGGTTCTTAACTGAGGGAAATACTTATCTCCACTTTGCTGCATCACCCTTTCCTCTTCAAGGGAAAAATCAACGCAAGCTCAAGAAGTAGAAGGAAGATTTTCTGGTGCCGTTGCCTGGGAGGTTCTACATCAAGCCTACCAAGTACCCATCATAAACTCTCATCTCTTGCACTTACATTATTTGCCATTTGCCTCTCATTTTCCTCTCCCCCACTTCTAAAATGTTTTTAGAAAAACACAAAAATATTTGCCTTTTTATTCGCCCTTCTTTCGTTCGTCTTTTTGTTTGCTTGTGTGCTAGATTGCTTGGTTTGTCATGATGTCTCAAGAAAACACCAAGTTGTGTGACTTTTCCAACACTAATAATAATGATTATATTAGTACTCCGATTGCTCCCACCACTAGTGCGGAATCTTATGAAATTAATGCCGCTTTGTTGAATCTTGTTATGAAAGAACAATTTTTCGGCCTTCCTAGTGAAGATGTCGCATCCCATCTAAATACTTTCGTTGAGTTGTGTGATATGCAAAAGAAAAAAGATGTGGATAATGATATTATTAAATTGAAGCTATTTCCGTTCTCACTACGATATCGTGCTAAAACTTGGTTTTCATCTTGGCCGAAAAATAGTATTGATTCATGGAATAAGTGTAAAGATGCTTTTATTTCCAAGTATTTTCCTCCCGCTAAAATCATCTCCCTTAGGAACGATATAATGAATTTTAAGCAACTTGATTATGAACATGTTGCACAATCTTGGGAGAGGATGAAATTGATGATAAGAAGTTGCCCTACTCATGGTTTGAGTTTATGGATGATCATACAATTTTTTTATGCCGGATTGAATTTTGCATATGGAAATATTTTAGATTCTGCCATGGGAGGTACTTTTATGGAAATTACATTAGGAGAAGCTACTAAACTCCTAGATAATATTATGGCAAACTACTCTCAATGGCATACCGAAAGATCTTCCACTAGTAAAAAAGTGCATGCGATTGAAGAAATTAATACTTTGAGTGGAAAGATGGATGAACTTATGAAATTGTTTGCTAGTAAGAGTGCTCCTATTGATCCTAATGATATGCCTTTATCCACTTTGATTGAGAATAATAATGAATCTATGGATGTGAATTTTGTTGGTAGGAACAATTTTGGTAATAACATGTATAGAGGTAATTTCAACCCTAGGCCATTTCCTAGTAATTCCTCTAATAATTATGGTAATTCCTACAACAATTATTATGGAAATTATAATAAAATACCCTCTGATCTTGAGAATAATATTAAAGATTTCATTAATTCTCAAAAGAATTTCAATGCTATGGTAGAAGAAAAATTGCTTAAGATTGATGGTTTGGCTAGAAACGTTGATAAGATTTCTCTTGAGATTGATTCTTTAAAGATTAGATCTATGCCACCTAAGATTGATAGTAATGAATCTCTGAAAGCTATTAAAATTTCTATGGATGAATGTAAAGAAAGAACCGCTAGGATGCGTGCTAAGCGAGATTGGTTTTTAAAAGCGTGTTCTTCTAATTTTTGCGATAATAATGATGAAGACCTTAAAGTGATTGGTGTGACTCCTATTGAATCTTTGTTTGCTAATATAATCTTGATAAAGATGGGACTAGAGATGAGTCAACTTTAGCTAGAGGGCGTCCGAATAATTTGGAGTTTAAAGATCTTAATGAAAAAATTGATAAAAGTGGGACTGGAGAGGTCAAAACTTTAAGTAGCGATGAACCCACTCTTTTGGATTTCAAGGGCTTTAATTATGATAATTGTTCTTTGATAGATTGTATTTCCTTGTTGCAATCCATGCTTAATTCACCTCATGCTTATAATCAAAATAAAGCTTTTACTAAACATATCGTTGATGCTATGATGAAATCGTTTGAAGAAAAACTTGAGTTGGAAGTTTCTATCCCTAGAAAGCTTTATGATGAGTGGGAACCTACTATTAAGATTAAAATTAAAGATTATGAGTGTAATTCTTTGTGTGATTTGGGTGCTAGCGTTTCCACGATTCCAAAAACTTTATGTGATGTGCTAGGTTTCCATAAACTTGATGATTGTTCTTTGAATTTGCATCTAGCGGGTTCCACTATTAAGAAACCTATGGGAAGGATTAATGATGTTCTTATTGTTGCAAATAGGAATTATGTGCCTGTATATTTTATTGTGCTTGATATAGATTGCAATCCTACATGTTCTATTATTCTTGGTAGACCTTTCCTTAGAACGATTGGTGCAATTATTGATATGAAAGAAGGAAACATTAGATTTCAATTTCTGTTAAGGAAGGGCATGGAGCACTTTCCAAGAAAGAAAATTAAGTTGCCATATGAATCTATTATGAGGGCTACTTATGGTTTGCATACCAAAGATGACAATACCTAGATCTATGTTTTATGCCTAGCTAGGGGCGTTAAACAATAGCGCTTGTTGCGAGGCAACCCAATTTTATTTTTATGTTTTATGTTTTTAGTTCTGTTTTTCAATAAATACACATTATTACCTCTGTAGTAATTGTGTTTTGGTGTTTCAATTAGTGTTTGATCCAAGCAAGACCTTTGGGATGCTTTGGTATATCGTTGATTTGGTTTTGCTGAAAAACAAAAACTTTTGTGTCCAGTAACAGAATTGTTTAAATTCACTGGAGCATGGAAAATTCTGAATTTTTTACACAAGATTGATATATGAATTTCCTCTGTTTTACTAATTTTTCAGAATTTTTTGATTTACAAAAGTATGATTAATAGTCTGGTTACTACAGACTGTTTTGTTTTTGACAGATTCTGTTTTTTATGTGTTGTTTGCTTAGTTTGATGAGTCTATGGGTAGTATCGGGGGGGGGGGGGTATGAACCATGGAGAAGTTGGAATACAGTAGATATAACACCAATATAAATTTAGAATGAGTTCACAACAGTACCTAAAGTGGTGATTTATTTTATTATACTAACAGATCTCATGAGTTTTCTATTGAGTTTTGTGTTGTGAAGTTTTCAAATTTTGGGTAAAGATTTGATGGACTATGGAATAAGGAGTGGCAAGATCCTAAGCTTGGGAATGCCCAAGGCACCCCAAGGTAATATTCAAGGAAAACCAAGCATCTAAGCTTGGGGATGCCCCAGATGGCATCCCCTCTTTCGTCTTCAATCCCTTGGTAAATTTACTTGAGGCTATATTTTTATTCACCACATGATATGTATTTTGCTTGGAGCGTCTTGTACGATATGAGTCTTTGCTTTTTAGTTTGCCATAATCATCCTTTCTGTACACACCTTTTGAGAGGGACACGCATTAATCATGAATTTATTAGAATACTCTATGTGCTTCACTTATATCTTTTGAGCTAGGCAGTTTGCTCTAGTGCTTCACTTATATCTTTTTAGAGCACGGCGGTGGCTTTATTTTATAGAAATTGATGAACTCTCATGCTTCACTTATATTATTTTGAGAGTCTTAAATAGCATGGTAATTTTCTTAGGTTATGAATTTAGTCCTAATATGATGGGCATCCAAGAGGGATATAATAAAAACTTTCATATAAAGAGCATTGAATAAGATGAGAAGTTTGATTCCTTGCATTTGTTTTGAGATATGAAGATGGTGATATTAGAGTCATGCTAGTGAGTAATTGTGGATTGGTAGAAATACCTGTGTTAAAGTTTGTGATTCCCGTGTGATGAAGTTGGAGCATGATTTATTTTTTGATTGTCTTCCTTATGAGTGGCGGTCGGGGACGAGCGATGGTCTTTTCCTACCAATCTATCCCCCTAGGAGCATGCGTGTAGTACTTTGTTTCGATAGCTAATAAATTTTTGCAATAAGTATGCAAGTTCTTTATGACTAATGTTGAGTCCATGGATTATACGCACTCTCACCCTTCCACCATTGCTAGCCTCTCTAGTACCACGCAACTTTCGCCGGTGCTTTAAACCCACCATATACCCTTCCTCAAAACAGCCACCATACCTACCTATTATGGCATTTCCATAGCCATTCCGAGATATATTGCCATGCAACTTCCAGCGTTCCGTTTTATTATGACACGCACCATCATTGTCATATTGCTTTGCATGATCATGTAGTTGGCATAGTATTTGTGGCAAGGCCACCATTCATATTTTTTATACATGTCACTCTTGATCATTGCACATCCCGGTACACCGCCAGAGGCATTCATATAGAGTCATATTTTGTTCTAGTATCGAGTTGTAATTCTTGAGTTGTAAGTAAATAAAAGTGTGATGATCATCATTATTAGAGCATTGTCCCATGTGAGGAAAGGATGATGGAAGCTATGATTCCCTCACAAGTTGGGATGAGTCTCCGGACTTTATAAAATAAATAAAAGAGGCCAAAGAAGCCCAAATAAAAAAAGAGGCCAAAGAAGCCCAAACAAAAAAAAGGAAAAAAATGAGAGAAATGAGAGACGGGACAATGTTACTATCCTTTTTCCACACTTGTGCTTCGAACTAGCACCATGATCTTCATGATAGAGAGTCTCCTATTTTGTCACTTTCATATACTAGTGGGAATTTTTTCATTATAGAACTTGGCTTGTATATTCCACTGATGGGCTTCCTCAAATTGCCCTAGGTCTTCATGAGCAAGCAAGTTGGATGCACACCCACTTAGTTTCTTTTTTGAGCTTTCATACACTTATAGCTCTAGTGAATCCATTGCATGGCAATCCCTACTCACTTGCATCGATATCAATTGATGGGCATCTCCATAGCCCATTAATTTGCCAAGTTGATGTGAGACTTTCTCCTTCTTTTTGTCTTCTCCACAACCACCATATTCTATTCCACCTATAGTGCTATATCCATAGCTCACGCTCATGTATTGCGTGAAAGTTGAAAAAGTTTGAGAACATTAAAAGCATGAAACAATTGCTTGGCTTGTCATCGGGGTTGTGCATGATGAAATACTTTATGTGATGAAGATGGAGCATAGCCAGACTATATGATTTTGTAGGGATAACTTTCTTTGGCAATGTTATTTTGAGAAGACATGATTGCTTTATTAGTATGCTTGAAGTATTATTGTTTTTATGTCAATATTAAACTTTTGTTTTGAATCTTATGGATCTAAACATTCTTGCCACAATAAATAAGATTGCATTGATAAATATGTTAGGTAGCATTCCACATCAAAAATTCTGTTTTTATCATTTACCTACTCGAGGACGAGCAGGAATTAAGCTTGGGGATGCTTGATACGTCTCCAACGTATCTATAATTTTTTATTGTTCCATGCTATTATATTATCTGTTTTGGATGTTTTATATGCATTAATATGCTATTTTATATTATTTTTGGGACTAACCTATTAACCTAGAGCCCAGTGCCAGTTTCTGTTTTTCCCTTGTTTTTGACTTTTACAGAAAAGGAATATCAAACGGAGTCCAAACGGAATAAAACTTTATGATGATTTTTCTTGGACCAGAAGACACCTACGTAACTTGGAGAGAGGGCCAGAAGAGTCCCAAGGAGGCCACAAGCCTCTAGGGCGCGCCCCAGGGGGGCTGATGGCTTGTGGGCCCCTCGGGTGGCCTCCAACCCTAGTTCCACTGTAACGCCCGGATAATTAAGCTACAGTACCCCCCCCCGCTAATGGTGCCATGTCACCATCATTACTATTGCTAATCTCACTCTAATTCAAAACCAGATCGAATTCAAATTTGAAATAAAGTCAATCAATAAAAGTTTTCAAATGTTGAAACAAAATGTTCTAAATGTGTCAAATAATCCAAAGAAAATATTGGTGAAGAAACCACGTTCTTATAAAATATTTAATTGCCCTATAATAAATAAACAGTGTCTAAAGCAATAATTTAAATGCCTTTTGAATTATAAAAATTACCAAGCATTTGTATGAAATACCAAACCATTTTATGGCAATGCTAAATAATGCAAAGTAATTATGTGGCACCATTCCATATCTTACAAAAGTATTTTTGTGGCCTAACAATTTGCAAACCAGAAAGGATTGATGAAATTAAAAGAAAAAAACTAAAACTAAAAAGGAAAAGAAAAGGCTAGGCTGCACTGTGCACTTGGCCCAGCCGCGCAACACTGCAGCCCAGCCCAACTCCCCGTCCCTCCTCATCCTCCTGTTCACAGGAGGCAACGTGGACGCCCCTGCGTCACCCATGGCGCTGAGGCCGCGCCGTGTCGGCCATCCCTGACCTCCCCGGCCCCCTTAAGAGCACCCCCACACCCCACATGTTCCTCCCCCTCTCTCTCCCGCCCCTCTCCCTCTCAGATTGGTTCGCGTCCGAGAGCATGGTCGCCGCCGTCTCGTCGTTGATGTGGTCTCCGGCCTCCCCTTGCCGTGCAAGCATGTCCAGGAGCTCTATGGTGTCGCCCTCGTCCTCGCCAACTACTCCTCTCGCATCGGGAGGCCTCAAGACGACAACAAGATCACCATCTCCACCGCCACGGCCATCGCCGCCTCTCCGCTCGGTCCACTGCCTACGAGTCTTCCCCGAGCCCGCTGCCCCCTCTACAGAATCGCCCTGAGCTCCTCCCCTGTTTCCCTCTCGCCCTGGTCTCGATCCATCGCCGGAGCGCGTCTCCCGCTCGTAGCCGTAGCCGTCGTCTGTAACGGCCAGCACCCGTGCAACTCGCATCCGCCCCACCCCCGCGCCGTGACCACCCCGTGCCCGCTTGTGCATGGCCTCGCCCCTCCGTCCATGCCCGCTAGGGCTGCTTCTCACCCGGGCCATGCCCTGCTCAGCCGCCCGCGCCTGCTAGCTTGGTCGGCCGCGCCGTCCGCTGTCGCTGCTCTGCTGTTTTGCTGTAACTGCTGCCGCTGCTCTGCTGTTTTACTGCAACTGCTGTCGCTGCTTGCTCTACTGCGCTGCTGCTTGCCCTCGCGCAACCGCCCGCGCTCCTGACTCGCCAGCCTGCTGCCGCAACTGCTGCTCCCCTGCGACGTCGCTTGCCGCCGCTAGCGCCGCCTGTAGTTGTTGTGCCTGCTGCTGCCGCCCAGGCACCATGCCTCTGGCCACCTCTCCCTGCGCCCGCCCTCGGCTCCCGGCCCGGCCGGCCGAGCGCCGTGGCCGCCGGCCGTCCTCCATGCACGCGCGCTCGAGCAGCCCCCCTCTTGTTGGCCGGCCGGTCAGTCATTAGATTAGGCGCTAATCCCCTCGCTAATGACACCCTTGAGTGAATGGCATGTGGACCCCTCCTGTTAATTTAAACTAAATACATTTAATCAATTCATCCAGCAGTAACTGACGTGTGGGTCCCCTGGGTCCATTGACCCGTCAACGGTCCACTGTTGACTGCTGATTAGGCAGTCAACAGGGCCCGCCTGTCAGCCCCTGTAGACAACTGCTGTGTACACTCTGTGTGTGCACCTAGCAATTTCCATTTTTAATTTCGAATTAATAATAATTCCAAAATATTAATAAAACTTTGAAAATTAATAGAAAATAATCCGTAACTCGGATGAAAATACTTTGTACATGGAAGTTGCTCAGAAAAACACGATCCCGAATACGCTCTCCGTTCGTCTGCCACACGTCCCTAGCATAGCGAACATGGAACCGTCCCCCTCCGTTTCATCTGTCCGAAAATGCCAAACACCGGTGATACTTTCCCGGATGTTTTCCCCCTTCGCCAGTATCGCGTAGTACTGCGTTAGGTCACACCTAGCACCGCTTATTGTCTTGTCATGCATCGTCATGCATATGTTTGCATTGTATTCATTGTTTCTTCCCCCTCTTCTCTCCGTTAGACTTCTAGACTAACAACACTGCTGCCCCAATCGACTATGGTGTTGACGACCCCTCCTTCTCGACGGAGCTTCTAGGTAAGCAAACCCCCCTTGTTCATCCCGATATCGCCTACTCTTTCCCTCTACTGCTTGCATTAGAGTAGTGTAGCTGTTACTGCTTTCAGTCAATCCTATTCTGCTGCATATCCTGTCTTTGCTACTACTGTTGACACCTTTACCTGCAATCCTAATGCTTAGTATAGGTTGCTAGAATTACATCAGTGGCCCTACATTCTTGTCCGTCTGCCATGCTATACTATCAGGCCTTGATCACTCGGGAGGTGGTCACGGGTATATACTATATACTATCACACTACTTATGTTACTGTTCAGATGTGGGGGCTGAAGGGGCAGGTGGCTCCATCCAGGTTGTGATGGGCCTGGGTTCCTGACAGCCCCCGCGTGATTCTTTGTGGCGGAGCGACAGGGCAGGTTGTGACCACCTAGGAGACAGGTGGGCCTGGTCCCTGGTCAGCGTCCGCGGATACTTCAAATAACACGCTTAACGAGATTTGGGTATTTGATCTGAGTCTGGCTACGAGCCTATACGCACTAACCAACTACGCGGGAACAATTATGGGCAGTCGACGTCGTAGTATCAACCGAAGCCTCCTAGACATCAGTGACTGAGCGGCGCGCGCCGGGTTGGACCACGTAACGCAACTTCCTTTGTAATGGAGGTTGCTAGGTCTGCTCACCGGCCGCGTTCGCAACGTGCAGGTGTGCAACGGGCGATGGGCCCAGACCCCTGCGCGCCTAGGATTTAGACCGGTGTGCTGACCTCTCTGTTAGGCCTAGGTAGGGCTGTGACATGTTGATCTTCCGAGGCCAGGCATGACCCAGGAAAGTGTGTCTGGCCAGAGGGATCGAGCGTGTTGGGTAATGTGGTGCACCCCTGCAGGGAAGTTTATCTATTCGAATAGCCGTGTCCCTCGGTAAAAGGACGACCCGGAGTTGTATTCTGACCTTATGACAACTAGAATTGGATACTTAATAAAACACACCTCTTACAAGTTCCAGAGACAACCCAGTGATCGCTTTCCCACAGGGCGACGAGGGGAGGATCGCCGGGTAGGATTATGCTATGCGATGTCGCTTGTTACTATACTTGCTACTCTCTTCTACATGCTTCAAGATGGAGGCTGCCAGAAGCGTAGTCTTCGATAGGACTAGCTATCCCCCCTTATTCTGGCATTCTGTAGTTCAGTCCATAGATACTACCCATTTCATTGATACTGATGCATATGTAGTGTAGATCCTTGCTTGCGAGTACTTTGGATGAGTACTCACGGTTGCTTTGCTCCCTCTTTCCCCCCTTTTTCCATTCTTCGCGGTCATCGCAACCAGATGCTGGAGCCCCGGAGCCAGACACCACCTTCGACGACTCCTACTACACCGAGGGTGCCTACTACTACATGCAGGCCGCCGACGACCAGGAGTACTTAGGAGGATCCCAGGCAGGAGGCCTGCGCCTCTTTCGATCTGTATCCCAGTTCGTGCTAGCCATCTTATGGCACCTTGTTTAACTTAATGTCTGTACTCAGATATTGTTGCTTTCGCTGTCTCGTTTATGTTCGAGCACTTGTATTCGAGCCCTCGAGGCCCCTAGCTTGTAATATGATGCTTGTATGACTTATTTGTTTTTAGAGTTGTGTTGTGATATCTTCCCGTGAGTCCCTGATCTTGATCATACACGTTTGCGTGTATGGTTAGTGTACTATTGAATCGGGGGCGTCACATCCACCTCTATAAATTCAGAAATATTCCCCAAACATCAGAAGCATCCACCAAAATACTTTTCCGCCACCACAAGCCTCTGTTCCCGTGAGATCCCATCTTGGGGCCTTTTCCGGCACCCTACCGGAGGGGGATTCGATCATGGAGGGCCTCTAAATCAACCTTGCTGCCCTTCCGATGATGTGTGAGTAGTTTACCACAGACCTACGGGTCCATAGCTAGTAGCTAGATGGCTTCTTCTCTCTCTTTGATCTTCAATACCATGTTCTCCTCGATGTTCTTGGAGTTCTATCCGAGGTAATCTTATTTTGCGGTGTGTTTGTTGAGATTTGATGAATTGTGGATTTATGATCAGATTATCTATGAATATTATTTGAGTCTTCTCTGAACTCTTTTATGCATGATTAAGATATCTTTGTATTTCTCTTCGAACTATTGGTTTGGTTTGGCCAACTAGATTGGTTTTTCTTGCAATGGGAGAGGTGCTTAGTTTTGGGTTCAATCTTGTGGTGTCCTCACCCAATGACAGAAGGGGTAGCGAGGCACGTATTGTATTGTTCCCATCAAGGAAAAAAAGATGGGGTTTATGTCATATTGCTTGAGTTTATCCCTCTACATCATGTCATCTTACTTAAAGCATTGGTCTGTTCTTATGAACTTAATACTCTAGATGCAGGCAGGAGTCGGTCGGCGTGTGGAGTAATAGTAGTAGATTCATAATCGTTTCGGTCTACTTGTCACGGACGTGATGCCTATATTCATGATCATTGCTTTAGATATCGTCATAACTTTGCGCTTTTCTATCAATTGCTCAACAGTAATTTGTTTACCCACCGTTTGTTTTCTTTCAAGAGAGAAGCCTGTAGTGAAACCTATGGCCCCCGGGTCTATTTTCCATCATATATTTTCAGATCTATAAACCAAAAAACCCAAAAATACCTTGCTGCAATTTATTTATATTCACTTTAGTTTGCTCTTTTATTTATCTTTTATACCCATCTCTATTAGATCTCACTCTTGTTCGTGACCATGAAGGGATTGACAACCCCTTTTTCGCGTTGTGTGTAAGTGTTTGTTAGTTTGTGTAGGTGCATAGGTTGGAGACTTGCTCGTGCCTCCTACTGGATTGATACCTTGGTTCTTAACTGAGGGAAATACTTATCTAGACTTTGCTGCATCACCCTTTCCTCTTCAAGGAAAAAAATCAACGCAAGCTCAAGAAGTAGTAGTGCACTTCATGGCGCGATCAAAGTACTCCAAGTTATCTCCAGAATGGTATACATGCAAAAAGAGCAAAGATAAATGACACTGGGAAATACAATTGTTAGCGCATGCAAGGTGTCCATCATTTAAGCATGAGTTCGAGCGATGAAATTGGTTGTAACAAGGAGCATGAAGCTTGTCAAAATGATAGTGAATGATATATATAAAGCATTCATATGTTCAAATTCATGCATTATGCACACAAAGTTACAAATTCCACCATTGTGTAGTATGAAGTCATAGTGGGATGATTATCAATATCATGAACATGGAAATTGGTGCTCCAAATGATTATGCTATCATGCAATTAATGGTGGGCAATTCAATCATTATGTATGAATAGGCCATCAATATAGATCACAACAAATTTGCTAAGAAAGTGTGCAAGCTCATGTACCGTGAAAGATGTGGAAGGCAAGATGCATCAAGGCATTTGTAGTGTGAGTCAACCCAATGAAACGAGCAATTATGTATCATGGGTGATGTAATAAGGCAAGTAATCATATGAATCAAGTCATGCAAGCTAGTAGTGCGAAGATGCAACATTCTAGAGGTGATCATGGAAATCATGTCATGTGTGTAAATAGTAGTCATATATAATGCACATGACATATCACAAGCATGGAAACAAGATATGAGCAAAGTATTATCACTGCATTGGCAAGAGGTGCTATGTAAATAGCAATGGAACATCATGACTCTCCCAACACAAGAATTGACAATAGCATGGGGCATGTATAGAACATGGCAATAGCAACAAGGATCACCACCAAGCATGCAAATACACATAGAAGTAGTATAATGGTGAATCATGGGTAAATGCAAGGAAGGGTCACAATTGCATGGCAAAGGCATAGAAACAAGCATATCATGAAAAGTGAACATGGTAAAATGGGCATAAGGTGAAAAATGATATATAGCCCATAGCCAGGTGATAGCCAAGTAAAAGTAATGCGTGAAGTCCTTGTGCGAAGGGAATGGTGGGAATGACAATCCACGGGATCCCAAATCAGCGTTGCTCTTGAGAGCTCGTTTTGTCAACTCATGGGATTGATAAGTTGATGTGTATTCATGAGTACCTACATCAAACAAAGGCAAAGGAAAAATTGTGTGTGCGTGGTATATGTACACATCACCATTATGATGTGCACGTGCATGTGTTGGTTAGCACAAAATATCCAATGCTCAAATAAATGAGTTGCATGATATAGAAGCATGTCATCCATCATGATAGGTTTGTTGTTATGTATAGCATAGTGGAGACTCAAATTGTGTAATGCATCATGTGAAACACCATAATTTTCATGGCATGGCATATTGGATGAATTGCACAAATTTTGCGAAGGTAGCATAGCAATATCATCGCAAGAGAAGCAAATACCAATAACCATGACCTTGTCATCTATACCATAAGTGCAAATGGGATTTATTTTAATGGGGCATGCATAGTTACTATGTTGAGATTGTAATGGTGCAATATGGGAGATCTCACTCATAGCATATGACAAGTTTAATGAGTTGTCAAACATGACGCGACCGATAGAATTTTCACAAGATATCCTATGGAGCATAGCATCACAACTAGGCAATTCAACATGCTCATCATCATATTCATCATAAATGGGTGGCACATCTAAGCATGTAGAAGACATAGTATGTTGTGAATCCATAAGGTGATCATCATCATGCAAGCAATCGATGTCAAGATACTCCACTAGTGGGACAAGCAAAGTACCATCACCTATGTTACCTTTAGAGCTCCGCTCATGTGTTGTAGGTGAAGTTGCAAAAATTGACACTTGGTCAATATCTTCATCAACTTGATTGTACCATGCGGGGGTTGCAACATCGTCCATCATGGCCATCGGTTTGCCCATTAGGGGTATGGACTTGTCGAGGATTGGTGCTTCATCTTGTTGGAGATCTAGCACCAAAGTAAAAAAACACACTCGGAGTAGAGGGTAAGTTGTTAGAAATCATAGTGGCCTCACGTGCCCTCTCAACTACCTCACTCACTAAGTGTTGTGTCTCACTCACTCCCGCTAGGATGCTCTCACTCATATGGTTGGTGGAGTCACTCAAAGAGCTCTCAACCTCACATAAGATGTGTGGCATGCTCTCGTGTGTGGGGCTAGTGGTGATCACTCTCATCCTCTCATAGGAAATGCACTCAATGTCACATGAGGTGGAGTCACTCATATCACTCATGGGGTGGTGGCTCTCCTCACATAGCAATTGGGGCATCTCGTCATATGTGGGTGCCGAAGAGATGTAGGTGCAAATGTCTCCATGCTCAACCTCGTCATCCATAACGCCTCCAAAGATAAATGCCATAGGATGTGGTAAAGCATTGCTCTCCTCAGAGACCATAGAGAAGGTCTCATGGGCGGTCTCATAGCTAGACTCGGAGTATGAGTCCCATTGGGGCGCCGTCTTCATGTTGTTGAAGAGGTTCGTGCTCGCCGCCTTGGTCGAAGGGGATGGCCCTTGCTCGATCGTCTTGTCGTCGTCTTGTATGAGGCCCGTATGATGTGGCACCTCGTAGCTCTCCTCCATGACCGAAGGGAATTTCCCATGCTCGGTCATTCTCCTTGAGGTGCTTCCGAAGATGGAAGTGTCGCCCTCGCTTGTGGGTGGTTGCCTTGGACTTGATGATGTCGATGTAGGCGTACTTGTGGGAAGTAGGCGAAGACGACATATGTCCGAAGGCGAAGATGCCTTGATAACACTTGGCAAAGATGCCGAAGTGGTGGTGGTAGCAATAGCTTCCTCTTGGTGGTGCTCGTCTCGCAGTCTTCTCTTGTGCTCATGAAGCTTGGACGTAGCTTGATGTAGAGCTTGTTGGGACTTCTCGGTGTGCGCATCTCGAGCGTCATCGTGTTGATGGTGATTTTGTCGCTCTTGACCTTGTATGCGATGGTGCTCATCGTCTCGAAGATGAGGACGTGGTCTAAGTGTGCTTGCCTCGGATGAATGCTTCGAAGATTTGCCACTTAAGCATCGCCGCCTTGAAGATGACAAAGGGGAAGAAGACTTGTAGTTGGCCACCATGTCTCGTACTTGAAGCATGTGTGCTTCCAACTTGTTGTCGATGTAGTCTCTTTTCCTTGCTTCAGAATGTCGTATGTCGTTGGCAAGTCGCTCGATGCGGTCGAAGACCGAAGATGATATGCTTTGCCTATCCATCACAAGTCTCGATCTAAGGTGAGTAGGAAATGAGAGAACAATACCAAAGTTACCTTTTCTGAAGATTGAGGATGTATCGAGTATCACTCAATGTAATGATACAATGGTAGAATTGGTACCGGGTTTGTTTCTCAGACCTACAAAAGTAAGGGCTTATCGAGGAGCTTGGTGAGGATGAGTGGCACAAAATTTCAAGCAAATGTTAGTCAAGATATCGAGAAGGTTGAGAAGGTTCACAAAATTGCAAGTAAAGCAAATAAATCAAAGCCGAGGATATCACTTGGAAACACACACACGAAGAGATAAGTGGGATCCGCACAACCAAGGAATGATCAGAATATGTGAGACCAGCGAAAATGCTCTTGTTGCACGGATACTAGAGAGACAATAGCTCGATTGCTCAAATGGGCTAGGTACACGTGTGCACCAACCTATGAGAGTAATGTGCCGTCTTCAATCCCAAATATGCTATGTATGTATGCTCCAAGTGTATGTACTATGCAACATGGCTCAATGCTATTTCTATTGCTTACAAGCTCTTTTGTATCTCCTCTTTTGCTTAAAAGCTTTTTCTTTCTCTTTTTTTTGGACTATGCCACAATGCTTGATTTGCGAGCCAAAGTATGAGACAATTATGTAAGATATGCACAGGAGAGACTTATGGCACAATGATGATAGCAAGAAGATTTGCATGCTAAAAGTAGCTATATGGAGTAAGCGTATCACTGAGGTGCACAAAGAGCATGGCCTGGCAATTCTCGACTTGCTAGTCTCGATAGGTAAGGTACGCAATAGGCTCGGGGCAATCAATGCAATGGCAAGGAATATGTACAATGATGTCATCGAGGTTACCGTCCTTGCTTACAGTTAGTATGAAGATGAAGTGGTCATTGTCGATGTCAAGACCGGGGCGATGATGAGTGGCCGTGATGTCGAAGTCGAACCGTTCCTACGTAGCCGAAACACCTTAGGAAACGGAAAAAACGCGAACTCAAAATCTCAAATGGCAAATGTCAAATGGTGGTAGCAGAAATGCGGTGGAGGTTTTAGAGTTGGCAATGCGGAAGTGGTGGTGGTGGTTGATGAAGGAGCAACCGTCCATAAGTATCTGAAACACCTTAGGAGACTCAAGTCACAACTCAAGCAACCACAAATGCTAAATTTAGCAAAATGGGTTAGGTTGTGGAAAGCTATGGTGGTTTTGCGGATGATATGGTGGAGGGCCTAGGCAAAGATGCCAAAATTCCAAAAATTTGAGGAACTCAAATGATGGTGTTAGTATTTTAGTGGGATGGAGGATGTCAATAGCTACAAAATGAGCTAATGAATGCGAAACGGACTCCGGATGAATTAGTTATGGCGAAAATAGTTTTTGGAGGTGGGCTGAAACTAGGGGGTGCGGGCACCCGGGGGTACAGAGGTGCGGGTGCCCGGGGTGGTCTGGGAGTTGGGCGGAAAAGTGGCCGAGGGGTCCGAGTGCCCGGGGGGAAGGTGTGCGGGCGCCCGAGGTGGTCAGGGGGGTTGGGCAAAAACTTGCCCGGGGGTCCAGGTGCTCGGGGGTTGAAGTCTGGGTGCCCGGGGTGGTTGATTTGGGCGGACTTTATTTGGGAAAAAGACAAAAATGGGTGGATTTTGTGGTGGGAAAGGTGTGGATGGTTGGGGAGAGGCTAGATCCACTTGCCAAACAACAAATCCATGGACCAAAACAACAAAATCTCACAAGAACCAACAAATTGCAAGAAAAAATTTTGGGGCTATTTTTGTGGGGATTTTCAAATTGGGACCAAAAAGCAACGAAATTAGGCTAGCAAATGGGGGGTAGGGACTCCAAGATGTGAATCAACCTTGCTCATGATACCAAGATGTTGTAGGGTGAAACCCTAAGGAAGATCTTTTCAACTTGGAGGGGGGAAAATGGATGAACTCACAAGAACACAAGGGGAAAATCACTCAAACAAACCCAATTACACATCCACTAGAGTAGCACACATGAGATCCACAAGCATACAAGAACAATTCAAGGAAAATAGCACTAGGGTAATGTTCTTCCCACTCCAAAGGAGGTGAGGTCTTGATGATAGTCTTCTCCAAGAGGAGGTCTTGAAATTCACAAGGGGATCTACTCCTTGGAGGTCTTGATCTCCAAGAGGAGTGGAAGATGAGCAAAGCTCTCTCAATGTCTATCCAATACTTTGCTAACTCTAGAAATGAGCTAGATATGAAGTACTTATAGGCTAGGGATGAATTGGGGGGAAAACGGGGTTACAAGGGTCATTTCGCCCTAAGTGCGCGCAGGCACAACCTGACATGTCCGGGCCCCAGGGTAAAGAGGTCGGGCATCCAGGGTCATCAGCGAGGAGGAGGCCGGGCACCCGGGGGTGAAGTCCGGGCACCCGGGGTAGCGCCCAAGGAGGGGGGACATGCACCCGGGGTGTGAAGTCCCGGGCACCCGGGGTAGTCAGGGGGCCGCGCACCACGGGGCCAGCCAGTGCGGGCACCCGGGGGTGCGGGCACCCAGGGGTGGATGGTGCGGGCACCCGGGGGTGTATGCGGCCGGGCACCCAGGGTGTCTGGAGAGCCTCCGGTGCTTTGTGTCTTGGGGCTCTTCCTTCTCCTCCTTTTTCTTGAGGCTCTTTCCTCTTCATGATCTTCTCCTCAATACCTAGTCATGCACAAAGTCTCCACTTGAGGTAGAAGCCATTTCTCATATGAAATCAAAGGGAGCTTGAAGAGGAAAGAGGTAACCTCGGTTTCAATGGTAGGTTCATGGGTTGTCATCATCGGTCCACTTAGCATTCGTGGTGATGATGGAATGCCCATGTGGATGACCGTAGGATGCTCCGCATCAAGAAGTCTATGTTAAAAACAACAAAATTTTCTATCAAGCGGATATCGATCCTTAATTCGGCCACCCATGCCCACATTAAGGCTCGAGGGCTACTGGGCTTCGTGCTTCTTATTTAAAAGCCATTAACGGGTTACATCGATCTCCTGTTCTGGTGTTGCCACCTGGCCAGTGGCTCGGGGGCTACTGCATTGACGATTCAATGCAGACAATTTACAGAAGTGCAAAATAGTTTCTGAGGAGATTATGATCCTCAGGTTGGTCGGCCGCACCCAACCTAAGTCTCGAAGACTATGCACACCGTGTTTCCAATCCTAAGTATGCTGCCGAGCTAGGAGTTGATCCTCAGCCCAATTTTGTGAATTGACCTGAGTCTCAGGGGCTACTAGGATTAGTGGTTTTATGTTTTCCTGCAGGTGCATCATGGATTTTGTGCCGACACACACCTTGAGGGCTGCTGGCTATATATCTCGGCAGAAAATAAATTGCACCAATAAAAAATATATCCGCTAAAAATCAGCCCAAGCCTGAGGTGGTGCACCACTTCGGAAGCAGTTCGGCATAAAGCTCGGATGCAAGTGGTTGGCTCCCTAGAGGGCATTTCTGAATTAAGCTCGGCTGAATTCTTTCAACTTTTTCAAGACCGAGGTAGTTTATGACAGTTCGGATGCAGACCGACATTGGAGCTCGGCTGCAAAAAGATACCTCGGAAGTAGTTCGGCATAAAGCTCGGATGCAAGTGGCTAGGTCAATATAGGACGTTTCCGGCATTAAGCTCGGTCGAACTCCTTCAACTTGTTCAAATCAAGCTGGTCTATGACACCTCTAATACAGTCTGGCATTGGAGCTCAGCTGCAAAACGACACCTTGGATACAGCCCGGCGTTGGAGCTCTGACGCAAGAGGACATCGCTGCTCGGGAAAAACTTCAAACCCGAGATGTGGCATAAAAAACAATGCATTGATAAAGGCTGAGAACTTAAAGGGCTCCTCGGATACTTGATGTGTAAACTCTTCGGATTCAGCTCGGCGATCCTCAAGATCAAAGATGAGAAGATTTGTTGAACCAGTTTTCAAGACTGACGACCGAAGATGAAGAACAGTTCAGAAGAATCAAGGAGCGTCCCCAACTTGAAGACCAGTTCAGGGGTCTACTGACGGTGTCCTAGACTAGGGGGTACTCACCATGTTATCTCCCGACCAGGTGGATCGGGCCGAGGACCCCCATGGCAGTTCACTAATGGGCCACTTCGTGCAGCCCATGACGAATACAAGGAAGACTCAACAAAACTTGGCGCCCAAGCCGAGGACTCCCCTAAACCCTAGGCCTCCGATACATTATATAAACCGAGGCTAGGCTAGCCAATAGATGAATCTCATATTCATTAGAACAATCTCATGGTAGACACATGTACTCTGTACTATACCCCATATGAATACAATCAAAAGCAGGATGTAGGGTATTATCTCTTCGAGAGAGCCCGAACCTGGGTAAAATCCTGTGTCCGTGTTACCATCGCTCCACGACGCCTAGCTTAGGACCCCTACTATGAGATATGCCATATGTAGAACCGACAGTGGGAGGGGACCAGCATATATACTACCTACGCTTCCATGAACACACCTCACTCAGTGTGGGGACTTTTCAATTTCCGAGGCACGTGCCACATCAAAGTTGTGCATTGGCTATTCAAACATCACACAACACCTCTTTGGGCCACATGCATGTAGGCGATGGTTATCCTAGGACACTCACGTGTAACGCTTCCATCTGTGGGCCCGTGAGGTCATCGTCCATGCATGCATCACTTTGACCTACATCGGGAGGGTTAATTAAATTGTCCATCAAGGAGGATTCTTTTTGGTTTGTATTACGGTAGGAGCATATAGTACGCGTCGAAGAGGGGGAAGGGGACCAGCATATACTACGCTTCATGAACCTCGCTTTGTGTGGGGACTTTACAATTTTCGAGGCATGTGCCACATCAAAGTTGTGCATTTTGGGCATTCAAACATCACAACCACACACACACCTCCATACATATGTTTGGCCACTTGCAAAGCGATGGCGGTTGTCCTCTGGCACCCACTCACGCGGTTATCAGTGATATCGATGCTTTCCACCTGTGGGCCCGCTTGGTCCATCACTACTTTGATCGACAGCGAGAGAGGTTAATTTGACTTAGGAGGGGATTATTTTTTGGTTTCTATTACGGTATATAGGTCATGCTTTGGGATGACATGATATAGTTTGAGCACATGCATGTGTATGCATGAATCCCTCCCACTGGGTCAAAGTGGGTGGCGGGGGGAGGGGCAGCGTGATACGTCTCCATCGTATCTACTTTTCTAAACTCTTTTGTCCTTGTTTTGGACTCTAATTTACATGATTTGAATGGAACTAACCCGGACTGGCGCTGTTTTCAGCAGAATTGCCTTGGTGTTATTTTTGTGCAGAAATAAAAGTTCTCGGAATGACCCAAAACATCATGGAGAATATTTTTGGAATAAATAAAAAATATTAGCGAAAGAATCAACCGAGGGGGACCCACCACCTGTCCACCAGTAGGGCGCGCCCCTGGCTTGTGGGTCCCACGAAGCTCCACCGACCTCAACTCCAACTCCATATATTCACATTCGGGGAGAAAAAATCAGGGAGAAGGATTCATCGCGTTTTACGATACGGAGCCGCCGCCACCTCCTGTTCTTCCTCGGGAGGGCAGATCTGGAGTCCGTTCGGGGCTCCGGAGAGGGGAAATCATCGCCATCGTCATCATCAACCATCCTCCATCATCAATTTCATGATGCTCACCGCCGTGCGTGAGTAATTCCATCGTAGGCTTGCTGGACGGTGATGGGTTGGATGAGATTTATCATGTAATCGAGTTAGTTTTGTTAGGGTTTGATCCCTAGTATCCACTATGTTCTAGGATTGATGTTGCTATGACTTTGCTATGCTTAATGCTTGTCACTAGGGCCCGAGTGTCATGATTTCAGATCTGGACCTATTATGTTTTCATGAATATATTTGTGTTCTTGATCCTATCTTGCAAGTTATAGTCACCTACTACGTGTTATGATCCGGCAACCCCGGAGTGACAATAGTCGGGACACTTCTCGGTGATGATCGTAGTTTGAGGAGTTCATGTATTCACTAAGTGCTAATGCTTTGGTCCGGTTCTCTATTAAAAGGAGGCCTTAATATCCTTTAGTTTCCATTAGGACCCCGCTGCCACGGGAGGGTAGGACAAAAGATGCCATGCAAGTTCTTTTCCATAAGCACGTATGACTATATTCGGAATATATGCCTACATTATATTGATGAATTGGAGCTAGTTCTGTGTCACCCTAGGTTATACTGTTGCATGATGAATGCCATCCGACATAATTATCCATCATTGATCCATTGCCTACGAGCTTTTCACATATTGATCTTTGCTTTGTTACTTTTCCGTTGCCACTATTACGATTGCTACAAAACTGTTACTGTTACTTCTGCCACCGTTACCATTACTTCCATACTACTTTGCTACTAAATACTTTGTTGTAGATATTAAGTCTTTCAGGTGTGATTGAATTGACAACTCAGCTGCTAATACTTGAGAATATTTTTTGGCTCCCCTTGTGTCGAATCAATAAATTTGGGTTGAATACTCCACCCTCGAAAACTATTGCGATCCCCTATACTTGTGGGTTATCAAGGCCTTTTTCTGGCACCGTTGCCAGGGAGCATAGCTCTATTCTCTGAGTCACTTGGGATTTATACCTGTTGATCACTATGAGGAATTTGAAAGATACTAGAACCAAGATTTTCCCCTCTACTACGAGGGGAGGTAAGGAACTGCCATCTAGCTCTGCACTTGATTCACCTTCTGTTTTGAGTAAGCTTGCGACACCTACACCTGCTAGTAATTCTGATATGTCACAAGTAATTGATGATTCCACTTCTACTATGCATGATGCTTATGATGATACTACTGCTTTGCTTGATAATACTGTGCCACTAGGTGAATTTCTTGATGAACAACTTGCTAGGGTTATAGAAAATGAAATTACTGAAACTGATGATATTATTGAAACTGAAGATTATGATTCTCCCCCTAGATATGAATTGCCTGTTGTACCTGAGGGTTTTATTATGGATGAAGAAACTGCTAGAGACTTTTTTGCTTGCAATGATAGAGAGGATCTTAAGAAATTGTTAGCTAAGCTGAAGGAAAAGTCTTTGAATGCTAGAATGCAATATGATCCTAAGTTTGCTACTTCACCTATCTTTGTTACTGATAAGGATTATGAATTCCCTGTCGATCCTGAGTTAATTGCTTTCGTTCAATCTGATCCTTTCTATGGTTATGAATCTGAAACTGTTGTGGCACATCTTACTTAATTGAATGATATAGCCACCCTATTTGCTCATGAGGAAAAAATCCGCTATTACTATATTCTTAAATTGTTTCCTTTCTCGTTAAAGGGAGATGCTAAGTTATGGTTTAATTCTCTTGCTCATGGTTGTGTGCGTAGTCCCCAGGATATGATATATTACTTCTCTGGAAAATATTTCCCTGCTCATAAGAAACAAGCTGCTTTAAAGGAAATATTTAACTTTGTGCAAATTGAAGAAGAGAGTCTCCCACAAGCTTGGGGGAGGCTTCTCCAATTACTTAATGCTTTGCCTGATCATCCTCTCAAGAAAAATGAAATACTTGATATCTTTTATAATGGACTAACCGATGCTTCTAGGGACCACCTAGATAGTTGTGCTGGTTGTGTTTTTAGGGAACGAACCGTTGAGCAAGCTAAATTGCTATTGAATAATATATTGAGTAATGATAATGATTGGACTCTTCCCGAACCACCACCTAAGCCAACTCCAAAGGAAAGAGGTATTCTATTCCTCAGTCCTGAAGATATGCAAGAGGCAAAGAAATCTATGAAAGAAAAAGGTATTAAAGCTGAAGATGTTAAGAATTTACCGCCTATTGAAGAAATACTTGGTCTTGATAACCCGACACAGGTAGTAGAGGTAAACTCTCTTTTTAGATTTGATGAAGGTGATATTCCTCACAATAAGTCTGCTAGTCAATGCTTGGATGAGTTTGATAATTTTATTGTTAAACAAGAAAATTTCAATGCTTATGTTAGTAGACAATTGAAACGTAATGCTCACATGCTTGACCACTTGGGTGATTATATGAGTAGAACTGTTAATGATCTTAAGCTTATTAGTAAACATGCTTCCATGGTTAGAACTCAAGTAGAACAAGTACTTAAGGCACAGGATGATTTGCTTAATGAGTTGAATAGTAAGAACAATGATAATGCTGTTAGGGTTATGACTAGAGGTGGTAAAATGACCCAGGAACCTTTGTATCCTGAGGGTCATCCTAAGAGAGTTGAGCAAGACTCTCAGAGAATTAATACTGATGCATCTAGTCCTAGTAATAAAAAGAAAAAGAAAACTGATAGGACTTTGCATGTTTCTAGTGAACCTGTTATAGACACACCTGAGAATCCAAATGATATTTCTATTTCTGATGCTGAGACACAATCTGGTGATGAACATGAACCTAGTGATAATGTTAATGATGATGTTCATGTTGAGGCTCAACCTAGTAATCATAATGATGTAGAGATTGAACCTGCTGTTGATCTTGATAACCCACAATCAAAGAATCAACATTATGATAAGAGACTTCGTTGCTAGGAAACATGGTAAAGAAAGAGAACCATGGGTTCAGAAACCCATGCCCTTTCCTCCTAAGCCATCCAAGAAAAAGGACGATGAGGATTTTGATCGCTTTGCTGAAATGATTAGACCTATCTTTTTGCGTATGCGTTTAACTGGTATGCTTAAAATGCCTCCTTATGCTAAGTATATGAAAGATATTATTACAAATAAAAGAAAGATACCGGAGGCTAAAATTTCCACCATGCTTGCTAATTACACTTTTAAGGGTGGAATACCAAAGAAACTTGGAGATCCAGGAGTACCAACTATACCATGCTCCATTAAAAGAAACTATGTTAAAACTGCTTTATGTGATCTTGGAGCCGGTGTTAGTGTTATGCCTTTCTCTTTATATCGTAGACTTGAATTGAATAAGTTGACACCTACTGAAATCTCTTTGCAAATGGCTGATAAATCAACTGCTATACCCATCGGTATTTGTGAGGATGTGCCTGTTGTGGTTGCAAACGTTACTATCTTAACGGACTTTGTTATTCTTGATATTCCCGAGGACGACAGTATATCGATCATCCTTGGTAGACCCTTTTTGAATACTGCAGGGGCTGTTATTGATTGCAATAAAGGCAATGTCACCTTTCATGTTAATGGTAATGAGCATATGGTACACTTTCCGAAGAAACAACCTCAAGTTGATAGTATCAATTCTATTGGAAAAATTTCAACTATTACTATTGGAGGTTTTGAATTCCCTCTCCCTACTGTCAAAAAGAAATATGATATTCTTATTGTTGGGGACATGCATATCCCCGTTGAGGTAACTTAGTGTTATTCGAAAATTCTCCGGTTTCATGTTATTCGAAAGAAGTTTGTTAATAAGACTTGATCAACCTTGTTAATGGATTCCTTTTGATGAGCATGAGATGGATGAATTTAGAAGGCACAACCTTCTATACCCACCTCTTACTTTCTGTTATTTAGATTAAATAAAGCAAAAATAGTATTTTCTGAATTATCCGTGCAATAAAAAAATGTCCCAAAAATAAAAGTTCTCCAAATGCCCTGAAAATTTAGTATGATTTTTTATAGAATATTTTAGAAATTCTGGCATTGAGAATGCACCAGGGGGCTGCACCAGTGGGCCACAAGGGTGGAGGGCGCGTCCTACCCCCTGGGCGCACCCCCTGCCTTGTGGGTCCCACGTGGTCCCCCTCACTTATCCCAGCACACATCCACTTCGTCTTCCTCCAGAAAAAATCATCCCGTAGCTCAAACCCATGTTCTTGCTCATCTTGCTGCCATTTTCGATCTCCTTGTGTAAAGCTCCATTTGCAAAACTGTTTTGGGGGATTGTTCTTCGGTATGTGACTCCTCCAATGGTCCAATTAGTTTTTGTTCTAGTGCTTTATTTATTGCAAATTTTTGCTGCTGTGGTGACCTTGTTCTTGAGCTTGCATGTCAAATTTATATGGTCCAAAGTAGTTTTGATGCAGGATTTAGCCTCTAGACACTTGTAGGAGTAGTTGCTATCAATCTTGTTGAGTTCGGCTTACTTTTATTTTGAGTCACTAAAAATCTCAGAATTTTTCAGAGGGAGAAAATGATGAGGAGATTGTTGAGAGGCTCCTCGAGCCGGGGTTCGAAGGAAAAAAGAAAACCAAGAGAAGGAAAACCCCAAGTACAACCTTCCTTGCACCGCGGAGGTTCGGCCGTGTGAATGGCCATGTGATGCATTCTTGGAGGCGGCGGAATTTATGAGGATTTCTATTATTTGGCGGAGAATGCAGGCATCACCGACTTCCTCCACGACTAGCAGGTACTTCATCATGCCCACGGACATTTACGCATACTGGGAGGGGACGCGATCTCCAGTTCCTGAGCCAGAGCCATCACCTGATCCGTATCAGGAGTCTATTTATCAGTGGGAGCCGCAGGAGCTCGCTAACCAGTGGAACCCCCAGGATCCTCCTCAGTACACCGGAGAGGGTCACTTTGATCCATGGGCCTAAACCAACTTAGGCCAAAAGCCTAAGCTTGGGGGAGTATGTATTTCTCACCGACATTACATTCATGTTCACACACTCATTCCAGTTGTCGGTGTTCATACTTTTTCATTGTATTATCCATGTTAGTTTACTTTCTTTTTCCTGCTTTCTTCTTGTGTGTTTGAAAAACTTTGAGAAAAACAAAACAAAAAATTTAGTTATAGCTTATTTCCCTACCATGCTTAGTTGTAGTATTAAAGAAAACCCAAAAAGATTTCTCGTTCTTCTTTTGCTTGTTGGGAGTTTTCCCGTGTAAATAGTTTTTCTCGTTCCTATTTTACTTTCTTCAGAAAAACAAAAACTCCAAAAACATTTCAGTGTGTTTCTTTGAAATTATTTTCTTTTCCTTGGGGGTCGAGAGGAGAAGACCACGATGAAAATGATGAGTGGCTCTCATATGCATTATTGTTGATTTAATAAAGAGCCCATATTTCCTTGTCTTCTCCTTTGAATAAATGTTTGCAGATTCCAGCTTAGTCCAATGCACGTGCACTATTACTATTATTCACACCGTTAGGTCGTGCAAGTGAAAGGCAATAATGACGATATATGATGAAATGATTGGGATGAGGGAAAGCTGGTATGAACTCGACCTATCTTGTTTTTGTAAATATGATTAGTTCATTTCCTGATTCAGCCTATTATGAATGAAACATGTTTGCAATGACAATTAGAGATTATAGTTACTCATGCCATGCTTAATTAGCTAGGAGTTTATAATGGTTTACCTTGCGTGCCAACATGCTTTTAAAATGGTTGTGATGTAGTATGATAGGATGGTATCCTCCTTTGAATGATTCGAGTGGCTTGACTTGGCACATGTTCACACATGTAGTTGAAACAAAATCAACATAGCCTCCATGATATTTATGTTCATGGTGATTTATATCCTACTCATGCTTGCACTCAATGTTGGTTACTCTCAATGCATGTTTATGACTGTTGTCGCTCTCTAGTTGGTCGCTCCCCAGTCTTTTGCTAGCCTTCACTTGTACTAAGCGGGAATACTGCTTGTGCATCCACTTCCATAAACCCAAAGTTGTTCCATATGAGTCCACCATACCTTCCTATATGCGGTATTTACCTGCCGTTCCAAGTAAATTTGCATGTGCCAAACTCTAAACCTTCAAATGATAATCTGTTTTGTATGCCCGAATCGCTCATGTGGCGACTGGGGGCTGTCAGTATCTTCCATGCTAGGTGGGTTATTCTCACGATGAGTGGACTCCGCTCGTCATTCACGAGAAAATGGCTGGTAATCGGGATGCCCAGTCCCATGCTCAAATCAAATCAAAATATAATTGCAAACAAAACTCCCCCAGGATTGTTGTTAGTTGGACGGTACCCGTTGTTTCGGACCAGCCGTGGAATGTGCTTGTTGGTGGTGGGGGAGTATAAATTTTACCATTCTGTTTGGGAACCGCCTATAATGTATCTAGTATGGAAGATACCGAGATCTCTTGGTTGTTATGTTGACAATGAAAGCATACCGCTCAAAATATTATTCATCTCTGTTTCAAAAAACTCGAGCTCTGGCACCTCTGCAAATCCCTGCTTCCCTCTGCGAAGGGCCTATCTATTTACTTTTATTGTTGAGTCATCATTCTCTTATAAAAAGCACCAGTTAGAGAGCACCACTGTCATTTGTAAGCTTTGCTATTAATTGATATTGAGTATGACTGTGACTGGATCTCTTTTACCATGAATTACAATGTCTAGTCAGTCCTTGATCTTCAGGGGTGCTCTACATTTATGTTTTGCGGTCTTAGAAAGGGCTAGCGAGATACCATTTTGTTATATCATATCATGATTGTTTTGGAAAAGTGTTGTCATCCGAGATTTATTATTATTACTTGCTAGTTGATTATGCCATTGATATGAGTGAATGTGAGACCTAAATGTTATTGTGAATGTGGTTAGTTCATAATCTTTGCTGAAAACCTGAATGCTGGCTATACATATTTGCAACAACAAGATCAAATAGAGTTTGTAAAAGTTTTTCTTTATCACTTTCAGTTTGTCAACTAAATTGCTTGAGGACAAGCAATGGGTTAAGCTTGGGGGAGTTGATACGTCTCCATCGTATCTACTTTTCCAAACTCTTTTGCCCTTGTTTTGGACTCTAATTTGCATGATTTGAATGGAACTAACCCGGACTGACGCTATTTTCAGCAGAATTGCCTTGGTGTTATTTTTGTGCAGAAATAAAAGTTCTCGGAATGACCTGAAACTTCACAGAGAATATTTTTGGAATAAATAAAAAATATTGGTGAAAGAATCAACCGAGGGGGACCCACCACCTGTCCACAATGGTGGGGGGCGCGCCCTACACCCCTGGGCACGCCCCCTGGCTTGTGGGTCCCACAAAGCTCCACCGACCTCAACTCCAACTCCATATATTCACGTTCGGGGAGAAAAAAACAAGGAGAAGGATTCATCGCGTTTTACGATACGAAGCCGCCACCACCTCCTGTTCTTCATCGGGAGGGCAGATCTGGAGTCCGTTCGGGGCTCCGGAGAGGGGAAATCATCGCCATCATCATCATCAACCATCCTCCATCATCAATTTCATGATGCTCACCGCCGTGCGTGAGTAATTCCATTGTAGGCTTGCTGGACGGTGATGGGTTGGATGAGATTTATCATGTAACTGAGTTAGTTTTGTTAGGGTTTGATCCCTAGTATCCACTATGTTCTAAGATTGATGTTGCTATGACTTTGCTATGCTTAATGCTTGTCACTAGGGCCCGAGTGCCATGATTTCAGATCTGAACCTATTATGTTTTCATGAATATATTTGTGTTCTTGATCCTATCTTGCAAGTTGTAGTCACCTACTACGTGTTATGATCTGGCAACCCCGGAGTGACAATAGTCGGGACACTTCCCGGTGATGACCGTAGTTTGAGGAGTTCATGTATTCACTAAGTGCTAATGCTTTGGTCCGGTTCTCTATTAAAAGGAGGCCTTAATATCCCTTAGTTTTCATTAGGACCCCGCTGCCACGGGAGGGTAGGACAAAAGATGTCATGCAAGTTCTTTTCCATAAGCACGTATGACTATATTCGGAATACATGCCTACATTATATTGTTGAATTGGAGCTAGTTCTGTGTCACCCTAGGTTATAACTGTTGCATGATGAATGCCATCCGACATAATTATCCATCACTGATCCATTGCCTACGAGCTTTTCACATATTGATCTTTGCTTCGTTACTTTTCCGTTGCCACTCTTACGATTGCTACAAAACTGTTACTGTTACTTCCATACTACTCTGATACTAAATACTTTGTTGCAGATATTAAGTCTTTCAGGTGTGGTTGAATTGACAACTCAGCTGCTAATACTTGAGAATATTCTTTGGCTCCCCTTGTGTCGAATCAATAAATTTGGGTTGAATACTCCACCCTCGAAAACTGTTGCGATCCCCTATACTTGTGGGTTATCACAGCGCACCACGACACGTCATGAACCGATCTCGCTCTGTGTGGGGACTGTACGATTTTCGATGCAGACGCCACATCAATGTTGTGCATGGTATTCAAACATGCACGCATCACTATATATATATATATATATATATATATATATATATATATATATATATATATATAGGACAGAGCTATTCTGTTACTAGTAACAGAATATTATTATGTTACTGTCGGCCCTATAAGGAGGCGATCGCACTACAATGTGATAAGCCCGACGTGGCCCAAAACCAAACCAAGGCCTACCCCACCTCCCAGCTTCCCTAACCTCCCCACGACTACCTCCTCGCTGTCGCCCGAGCCTCTGCCACCAGCGCGCCGCCGCCGCCCCGTCCCCCTCCCTCCCACGCCGCTTGCCCCGCCCCCAAGCCCCTCCCACCGCTACCTGCCTCCTTTTCCCCTCTCCCCCTCCTCCCCACTCTTCTCCTCCTATCCCCTCTCCAAATCTGGCCTACCTCCCACTTTCTTCTTTTTTGGGCCTTTTTCTTCCTCCTCTGCCGCTTAGTGGCTCCCACTCTCCTTCGCCGCCCCTCTCCCCCGCCGTGTCTTCCCGCTTAAGTCCCCCTCCTTTAATCCTTTCTTTCCTTTGTCTCTTGAGGTCTCTTTTCTTTTGCTGTTTCCTCCGCTCCACCGATTCCGGCTATGCGGCCAAGCGCACCACCACCGCCCCAAACCCCCTTCCATGACCATATCACCCACGCCACCGGCCGCGCCTCCCTCCCACATGCCACCTGCAGCTTCCACGCCATGGCAGGCGCTGAGCCGTTGCGGCAGTACAACTGCACGCTCCGCCGCCGGTCATGAGAAGAGCTACGTGCTGGCCACCCGTGCTCTTCCCTGGATCCGATTCAGTCGTCTCCCTCTCATCCTCTCTCTGTTTGTGTGTGTATGAAGGAAGTGGGAGGAGATAAAACAAGGGAGTGAGAGATCCCCATTCTCATGTCTGTGAGATGTGGGTGTGTGATTTCCCAATGTCAAATCCCACGTTTGTGTTGATTAGTTGTAGTTTCATCGATCTGGTTCTTGTGCAATGTAAATCTGTGTATAGTTCACTCATTTTTTCTCTGAAACTATGAGCTGATGATAGATTAGAGATGAGTTGACGGTGTGGGTTCAGGTAGTGAGATTTGCAGCTAGTTTGTTTACTTGTTTAGGTGGTTGCAAGGGCGTAGTCCATGAGTTCTATTTGATTACAGTTAGGCCACCAGTTAGTATTGTGGTACTCCGCTGCAAGAAAAATGGGTCATCGGTTCAGTTATAGGCACCCAACTCTGAACATTTTGAATTTTTGCATGGTATTTTAAGTTTGGTTTTTATCATATAATGTAAAGTTGTAAACATGTTTCCAATGGTATTTGCTCCCAGTTCTGAACTTCTTATTCAGTCTATTAGTACAGTCATAGTGGTGGCCACCCCGACGCCTAGCCCGACAACCCGCGTCGTGCGCTGCCCCGGGGCCCCCGAGCACTGCCGTGCCCCATCGCAGGTGCCTGACGGTGCGGGCCACCGTCATTGCCCGACGAAGCAGGCTACCATCCCTGCATTGACGATGCGCATGTCCAGTCGTTGCTGCATCTCTCTCTGCCCGTGAATTAGGTGTTGAAAATGTTTTCTTATGTATGTTTCAGTGGGGAGTCCGATCATTTGCTGCTCAAAATCCGACAACAATGGAGGAGGAATGCGCAACAAGCAAGTCTATCATCGATGGCAAAGGTTGGCCGTGTATTCCTATTCTTTGAGTTGTCTCTGTTTCAACCATACAATTCATCTAGCATAAAGTATCATCGTTACAACCTTTCAATTTGGTAACTTGGAGGTAGTTTTCAAATACTATATTGTGACCTAAAAGCAAGGTAGCAAATTACTAAAGATACTACTTCAAAAAGCATGTCCTTGCTCAACTTCTGAACTTCTGATCTAGATATCTTTCTACAAGAATGATTCAATGTTACTACCTCTTTGGAAAGAGTAGCTAAGTATATGGTTTCACTTGTTTCTTGTGTTAGCCAACTAGAACTTATTTTGCTTCTCAGACTTGCTTGCCAAGTTCTTTGTGCATATCCTTACTTGAAAACTGGCTCCACCCTTCTCCCGTTGAACCTCTCATGAACCTCGTGCACGTACAGCAGCAGCACTAGCCCCCGTTCGTGTCATGGACAAGATCAGTTCAACTTGTGCACTTGGCCTGTTTGTGGGAATGTCTGAGCAGAAAGAGAAACAATATATTTTTGCCAATTTCTTCTCTCTCTCTCTCTCTCTCTCTCTCTGCAATTATAGCTAGCAACAGGCCCATCTGCGTGGTATGCAAACAGGAGGTAAACCACAGAGACTGCCACTAGTTATTACATTGATTTTGGCCACTAAATTCTATGTTTTTCTTTTTTTTCCTAGCCATTCTTGTACTGCCTGCCATGAAAAAACCTGACGATAGAATACAAATATTTGTGTATTCTATCATCAGTTCACAGAGAAGAAATTCTTTTTTCTTCAGTGTGTATTCTATCGTTAGTTCCGTCTGTATTTTTGTTCTCTTTTCTTCAGTCCACAAAGAATAAATATTGTCAGTTCATGAATAGAGAATTTCTGTAATAAACTTAATATTAGTTTGGTGTGTATTCTATCGTCAGTTCATGAAAAAATACAAACTAGTTGGTGCGTGTGCAAAAATATCATCAGTTCATGTTTCGAAATTCTGTAAGTTTACATATATCACCTAAATAAGTAATGTTTTGTAGCGAGTTTCTTCAGTGTCTATTCTGATTCAAGTGCCTTGTTCTTCCTAAAACACATGGTGCTTGTGTTAATGCCTATGGGAGAATAGCACGTACAGGGACTATGTACTAGTGTTGAAAACAGGATAAAGTCCTAAGATAATGATGTTCTCCCCTGCTTCCACTTCCATTCGCTGCCTCAGAACCCCACGCACTACCGCCCTCCCTTACCCCCTGTAGCTCGCCGTGTGCAAGTTCTCCGGTGAGCTCGTCTCTTGTTTCATTTTCCTTTACACTCGGTAAGGAAAATGATCGTTCAACTTCAAATATGTTTTGGACTGATTGTTCAAGTTCTTTCGTATAGAAGGTTCAGAAAGTTTTGTTCCTGAAAATGCACATATTTGGAGTACGCCAATATATATGTATTTCTGAATTTTGCTCTTGAGTAACAGTTCAACATGTATTATGCCATCAATTCATAATGGAAAGGCAGCAAACAGTTCAATACTTGTGTGTTAAAAACATAACAGTATAGAGAAACTTTCGTAGTAGTTCGATGGAATAAATCGCATCAGTTCTGACTCGGATCCGTTCTTGCCTACAATGCATTGAAAAATCAATTTTTTTGCCTTTGTTCAGGCTTGAGAAGCATGTATCTCTAGGATATGTGCCATGTTAAACTTGAGTTGTTTTCAGTTAACACAGACTGACTGTCTCTTAAGCCTAAACTAAAATTTATTTATGTGAGAGACACCTGAACTGAAGTTGTTTCAAAGTAAAAGAAACTTCAACTTGTTTGAGCATATGCTGGTTAGGATAATTGTAATTACTTTAGCTCTTGTCAATGGTAACAGAACAAAAAATTTGGCTCCTCTTAAATGTAACTTGAAGAACGCTAGCGCTAAGGTTGGGCATTGTTTATCAATGGTAAGTTGTTCATAAGGCCGGCCGGCAGAAAATTTCCTAAGTTCAACTATGTCGCTAGAGCTTCAGTCCAACTATGTTGCTTCTGCGATTTTACTTATGCAGAAAATCACACTGAAGAACGTTCAACTATGTTTCATATCTGAACTTAAACGCGTTTGTTCTTTGAGCTAAAATTCCTAGAGCTTTAGTCCAACTTTTGGCGATTCTCGTACCTATTGTTCAGAAATCAATGGTAAAAATTTCTGATTGCAGCAATGGTGATTGGACTAGAGAGGTTGGACGGACTGCAGATTGGCGATGTTAACCCCCCTCTCTCAAAGACAAGAAGACCAAAAAGGTTCAGTTATAAAAATTCATCGATTGCTGCTGAACTGAAGCATGTCACTAACTCACTATTGAATTGAAGCAAATTAAAAGTTGAAAACTGAATGAAGTTCCATAGACATGTTGTGTTATTCTTGTAGTGCAAAAATGTGTCATCCCCCTGAATACGAAATGTCATCGATTTGCCACAGTTCCCTTTCTCTTTTCTTGCTCTTGTTTCTACCTCAGCCAATAAGTTGTATCCGTGTACACATTTCTAATTTCTATTGCTATTAGTTCAAATGATCAATTGTTATAAGTTCCCATGATATTGTCCCATCAGTTCAAGTGATCATTGTTGTCTTGTTTAAGCCGTTTAAGTACAAAATTACTAGCGTTGATCTTTGTGCAGCGATCAGGCCGTTCAGCTCTGCCACCGCAAGCTGTCCAGCTCTGCCACCGCAAGCCGTTCACCTCTGCCACAGGAGGCCGTTTGACGATGCAGCGCTCATCATGTTGTGTTTTTAAAGTACATGTTTTGTGTGCTTTTCAGTTCACCTACTTAATGATTCTATGTCCAATTTCCCCTCTGTTTACGTGTTCTTCCTATAGTACACTAGGTGTTTGTGTTATGCCTTAATAAGCATTTGAGAAAACCTTGTATGGATCGAAACTACCATATGTTATGTTCTATTCTTGTAAATGAAGCTCCACTTCTGTTTTGTTTGAAGTTATTTGGCATAAAAATTAGTATATGTTCTACTGTAAAAGACATATAGAATGTCTTGATGCATGCTAGCAGAAATCAGAAAATACACTCAGTTCAAGTTGTTTGTTGTTATTCCTACGAGAAAACTGAATATGAATGTATGTGAATGTTGCCCTCAATTACACTATATGCTTGTTCTCTTCAGTTGTATGTGAATGATTTAGGCTTGAGTTCAAACCTGGAAGAGAAATTATGCTCAGTTTGTTGCTTGCACTGATCACTTCCGATTTTTGTTTGTTCTCAAAATGTAAGTCGATGCCCACTACACGTTTGTTCTTTTTATGTGTATATATGAGAATTGAAGTCGCCATCGACTGTTCTCAAAATGGAGATAATTTTGTAATGGTATATTACATGCTCTGTTTCGTGAAATGGTTCAAAATTTCTTGGTAGGTAGGTTCAGACTCGAGGGGTAGTCACTTTGCAAACAAATTTGTTAGCAGTAAAGTCGGAGGAAAAAAGCAACTTAAAATGAAAAACACAACAAGTTCATAATTTAAAAAGTCATAAGTTCAACACGACGTCCCAGATAAGTTTGAGAAAAAAGCCCAAACAAATAGAAACCCCACCGAAATCTAATGGTAAAAGTTGAAGTCGTAAAATTAGAAAAGTCTAGAACATCGTTGCGAAAAAATGTTGAGTTAAAAAAATAAACACACAAAATATTTTCTTTTAGAAAAAATATCATTCAGTTCAACAATATAAACATGCAAGTTCAGGCACGATAATACCGTAAACTGTTGAAATACCATGAGGAAAATCATACCGAAAAACAGAGTAAAGTCTAGTATGTTAAAACACGCTCAGTACAAAACCATACGGACATCAGTTCAAGTACTCTTTTTTCGGAACCTTTCAAAATTACTCTCCGAAAAATACATCAGTACAAATGCACACATAGATCAGTACAAGTACTCTGTTTTTTCTGACGGAAAAACAGCACGATGGGTCTCACCGTAATCCAAATTATTCTTCAATGGTTGGAAATTTGAGAAAATGTTCAACATGACTAAGTTTCGCATTTTTGATATCTTTCCAACGGTATATTATTTGCCCCATTCGACAAACTTAAAAAAAATCGCGTTCGAAATCAAATTTGAGCGTATTCGAATTCGAGTTTAATCCGTAAGGAATTAGAAAAACATTTCTACACGAAAAAGTTGCGCATTTTCCATAGCTTTCCAACGCCCTATCATTTGCGTCAATCCGACAAACCGTTTGCAAAAAAACGCGAAAATACGTTTTGCCCAGAATTTTACCATTTTTCAAATTACTTTTAGGTCGTATAGAATTTGAAAAAACATTAGTTATATGGAAGAAGAGGATTTTCACCAGCTTTCCAACGCCATCTTATTTGCTCAATTCTGACAAACCGTTTGAAAATTAAGTCCAAAATACGATTCATGTTTTCGGTTTTGAAAAAACGGTTTTTTCAAAACTGCTCTTAAACCATGGTGATTTTGCAAAAACGTTCAATATACTTGAAATATAGTTGTCAAGAGCTTTCCAACGATATATTATACGCCCCATTCCGACAAAAAAATTGCAAAAAAATTTTGAACTAAAGAAGACGATTTGTTAAACAGAAATGGAAGCATTAGTTCAACCCCTCGAATTCATCAGTACAACCGCCTGAAACCGTCAGTTCAAGTAGAGTAAGAGAATAATATTCTGTTACGCGAAACAGAATAGCCCAGATGTGTGTATATATATATATATATTTCGGACACATGCATGTAGTGGTTGTCTTCGAACGGTACTCTCCCTCACGTGGGTATTGGCGGCAAACCTATATATTTGTGGGCCCGCGTGGACATCCATGATCACTTTGACCAACAACGAGATAGGTTACCATGGTGGATTCTTTTTCTTTGGTTCGTGCTATCGTAGTAGGTCATGGTGAGATTCCAGACCTAAGTTTGAGCGCAAACGTACATACGCATGCATGAATCCCCATCACCGGCTCGAAGTGTGGTGTGACATACATATATACAACGCGTCATCAACCAACGCTCGCTCCGTGTGGGGATTTCTGGTTCCAAAGCATGGTTCCACATCAAAGTTATGCATTTGGGTATTCAAACATCAACACTCCATACATATGTTTGGGCCACATGTAGGCAGTGGTTGTCTTTGGGCACTACTTGCGTGATTATTGGCGAGCTAGCCCATCTCCAGGGTCGCGTGGATGTCCATCACTTTGACCAACAACAAGAGAGAGGTTGTATGACCAAGGTGGATTCTTCTTGGTCCATTTTATGATACATCTTGGTGAGATTCCCTCTCCCGCCGACTCAAAGTGTGTGTGTGTGTGAGGGAGGGGACTACTTCGCTCTTTGCTAGATGAACCTCCGTGGGGTCGGGGATGTCCGGTTAATTTGCGAGGCACATGTGCCACATCAAAGTTGTGAATTGGGTATTTAAATATCACACCACCCTTTTCATACATATAGTTGGGCTACCCGTAGGTGGTTCGTATGTGGTCTCACACCATCTCACGCCAGAAGCACACATTTGTGGGCCCGCACACGGTCCACCTTTCACTGGAAGCGAAAGGGGGGCGGGGTTTGACCATGATGGACTCCCATAGGTTTAGGGTTACGGTAGGGTGATATGTTAGACCTAGCTATGTGGGGGCATGCGTTCATAGCTAGGATTCCCCTCCTGCCGACACGAAGGGGGGGGGGGCAAGCAATACCGTGCGCTTTGTGAGACAGGTGCCACATCGAAGTTGTGCATTTGGTATTTGGACATCAAACCACCCTTTTCATACTTATTTTTGGTCCACATGCAAGTGTGTTCGTGTTCTGACCCTTTCCCGCATTATTTTTGTCAAATTTATAAACATTAGAAAAGTCGGATGATGCAACAGACAAGGTTCACTCACACTACCCGTGTGCCACGCCCATGCCCCTGTCACCCACATCAGCATAGTACATTGGGCTCCACTAGGCTACCCTCGCAATCTCAAAAATATCTACCCGTCTCCAGGGTTTTTTTGTTTGATAACACAAGGTTATTATGTTTCGACCGTGTGTGATGTTTGTTGTTCCCGCTCCCGCCTGCATCCCTCGAAATATCTACCCGGCTCAAGGGTTTTTCTGTTTGATAACACACGGTTGTTATTTTGGGACCGTGTGCGATGCATCATCCAAAATTTTAATAGCCCCGACATTTTACTCCAGCGTAGTAAAACTTTCAGTAGTCGTGTCATTTCCTCAAACACCACCCCCCTCCACACACACACCCCAAAAACTCCACGCGGGCACGCACGCGCGCGCGCACACACACACACACACACACACACCACAACCCCTTCCTCGCTTGAAACCCTAGCAAGGTCGTCGTCGCCGCCGCCGCCGCAAGGCCTCCATTGTCAACATATGCCGGTTTGACCGTGTAGCTTACCCACCGATATCCATACCCTAGCTGCCCTGAGTTTCTTAGATGACGCCTGCCAAACGCCCCCTTTCCCACAGATCCCCATCCCCCACTCCAGAGCGTCGCAGCCTAAGCCCGGCTATGCTTCCCATGGAGCTCGAGGAGCGACTGGCCCAAAAGAGGTGTATCGCGGCCTCTTCGCCCGACGTCGCCGAGGTGGCCGCCAAGGAAGCTGACGACCATTATTGGCCACAAGCTCTCAATCAGCGGGCTAGAGTATACTGGTATGTCACGGACGCCGGCTACGACATCGAGGTCGTCGACAGCGATAGCCTGACGCGGTCTATGTCACAGGTTAAATGGCCCACCCCAACCCCCCGGGTTCACCCGCCGTCGATCTCATCCATGGCCC
The DNA here is from genome assembly GCA_011799875.1 of Thinopyrum elongatum. Taxonomy (NCBI): domain Eukaryota; kingdom Viridiplantae; phylum Streptophyta; class Magnoliopsida; order Poales; family Poaceae; genus Thinopyrum; species Thinopyrum elongatum. Next base: position 304,488,979 of record CM022297.1, on the reverse strand, counting down.
TGCAGCTGATCTCCTCTGGCTCGCTATCAAGAATTTGCCATCCTACATCGCCATCGAGCCCCTTTTGTCATTTCTGAAGGACATGTTCTGCGACGCTGGCTTGGGATCCACAGCTGCTAAGTCAGACCTCATCGATGGCGACCACGAGGAGGGCACCCTCTCCTGCTCTTCCGAGGGGAAAGGGCCCATCTGCGACATCAGGGAGGGCACCCTACAACCGTCCTCTTCCAAAGGGAAGGAGCCCATCTGCGACAACATGGAGCGCACCCAGGGTCCGTGCTCTTCCCACGGGAACGAGCCCATCTGTGACAAGTGAGGAAACCCATGATTTGTTTTGGCGTGCCTCTTCACAGGAGGGAACCCATGATTTGTTTTGTCGAGTCCCTTTTGTAGTGTAGTGAGAATATGTCTAGTTTTATTGCTATATTTGGTTGTTTGCAGTATGCCTTGTTTATTTCAGTTGTTCACAATGTGATGCTCTATATGTGCAGCTATTTACTGTGCAATACATTTTCATCAATACCTATTTTAAACATACCGATAGGAATGAATATATTTGCTTGCTGTTAAGCCTGTTATAGCTAGCAAATGCCTCTTTTAAAGTTTTTTGGTTGTTCGGTTGTTTGTAGTTAGCATATGTCCAGTTTCAAATGCTATCTTTGGTTGTTCGTAGTATGCCTTGTGTATTCTAGTTATTCACAATGTGATGTTCTATATGTGCAAGTATGAACTGTGCAGTTCAATTTCATCAATACCAGTTTCAACAATACCACTATGAATGACTACATTTGGTTGTTGTTAAGCATGTTGTAGTTAACACGCCTTTCCATTTTTATTTAACAATATGCAGTGTACTTAGACCGGCACAATACCAGTTTGAATGACTATATTTGCTTGTTGTTAAATGTTAGGCCTGTTGCAGTTAACACACCTTTCCACTTCTTGTTTTGCTTAACTAACGTGCTTAAACCTGCGCACTGAAGCTATCATTTGGAGATTATTTTGTCTACCATGGATATATTTGGTTGATGTTTAGCCTGTTGTGCTTAACATGCCTCTCGATGTACTTACACATGACAATTTTGGGAACGACTGCTGTTTTCCATCGAGGTTAGTTTCATCCCATGGCTTATATATACTCACTGTTCAGGATATCGGTAGCTGGTACCATATAGGCCGGGGGCTGATAAGGGATTAATCGGTGAATCAGACTTTTAACTGAATATATCTGTAACCCATTTATCTGTAGGTTAACTAGGACCATATCGAATATATCTTAGGCTACATAGCAACATGCACTACACTGAATGTCTAAATATGCAATCCTAGGCTACATAGCAACAAAGAAGAGTGTTCCCTTAATGTTCTGATGATGTCTAGATATACGTAGAAGAGCAGCAACAACAACAATAACAACAATAACACGGCAGCAGTTAACTGCAGTTAATTGGCCGATAATTTGTAAAAATGCAACAAACTCCCTTTGGCCCATAATATAAGATGTTAATTCATCCAATATGTGAGTATATTGGATGTTATAAGATATTATATAATGGGACGGAGGGAGTGTTGTACTACATCATTGTGCAATTATTGTTTAGCTTCTAATATTAACTAGGTGCTTTTAGGTACATATGTCATTGGTAAAGATCCATGCTTCGACCTTTTCTGCGTATGGGGCAATGAGATATTGATGAACCAGCATCAAGTGAGGAAGCTGATAAAGATTGTTAGTAAAATGGGTCAAAAGATGGCAATTAAACTATTTGTTTACACTTTATCCAAGACAATAGTGAACTGTAGGATGGTAAGTAAGAACTCTGCAGCCTTCTTTTTACTGCCCACAATGAGTTGTGTTAGATGACAATGTCTGAATCTTTTTCCTTTGCAGTGGTTCCCAAAGAAGTTTACTCAAGATTACCTCTCAAACTACATGATTAGTGGGCATGCAAAGGTTAAAGTATTTCTACCAGAACATGATGACTATCTAGATGTGTTCATGAAGACAGTGAAGGATGTGCGGCCGACCATCACAAGGGGTTGGACTAGAGTCGTGCGTGCCTTCTGCATGGAGGAGGGCACAATATGGGCATTCTACTTCACCTTGTTCAGCAACCAGAATGTCTTTCGCCTCTTTCTTTACCGTCTTTAATAGTACAAGTATACAACTGTGGTTCATCATTTTTTATTTGGTGCTTATGTAATTCTTGAACATATGTACCTGTGAATCAAATAATGCATTGCTTGTTTGAACCTGATGGGTATGAATAAAGGTATAGCCTACTTTAAAATTGAAATTCGGTACAATTTTAAATAGCAGCAATTAAATTAGGGTGAAATTACGCTCTGTAGGTCGTTACGGTGTACACGATCGGTGAAACACAAACGTGTGTGATATACACCATAATCCGACACGGTTCACAGAGAGGAAACGTGTGCGAGCATGAACACAGTTGCTAAATGACACGGTTCACAGAGAGGAAACGTGTGTGATGTCAAACAATATCACAAACGGTGCGAGCAAACTAAATGTTTGTGATAGTCGCCTTATCGTACATGCTTTACAATCATGAACTATTTCTGATGTGGTACGCATCATAAACGTTGCACCACAGAATAGCATGTGCGATAGTTATCATGTACGACACTGTTACAATGGTCCAACATTTTGTAATCCTATCTGACACTCGTACGATGATTAACTAATCTTCTTAATTAGTTATCGCATACGGTTAGTGAGAAGTGAATGTGTGTGATTGTCTGCTTATCATACACGTTCTATAATCGTGAATTGTTTGTGATGGGGCGCGCATCATAAACGTAGCACCACAGAATAACGACTGCGATGGTAATGCAAGCACAAATGAGTAGCAAGGATGGAGCGTCTGGGATATTCGAGATATCACAAACAGTTGTCTGAAGACTCGCGTTTGGGATAGATGCTCGCATCGCATACGCTTAGTTATGCAAAAACGTATGCATTCCTACCGCCTATCCCCGACGGTTTCTGGGTCATGTGGGAAGGACCCCCTATCATCCACACTAGCAAGGCGATGGTTTAAAATGCCATCGCGGAAAGTGGTTAAAAACCCTTTGTATAGCAGCTCGTTGTACCAGTGTCACTAGGGCCCGAGTGCCATGATTTCAGATCTGAACCCTCTATGTTTTCATGAATATATTTTAGTTATTGATCATATTTGTTATTGTTCTGATCCGTAGGCCCCAAAGCGACAAGTGTGGACAAATGATGTGAAAATAATAATAGTATAAGTGTGTCGTGGACTAACCTAGAATCTGCAAACATTTTATTCAAAGAAGAAGACAAGGTAATATGGGCTCTTTGTTAGATCAATAATAATGCATATGAGAGCCACTCAACATGTTCATCGTGGCCTTCTCCTTACGACAACTCAAAGAAAAGAAAAGAATTTCAGAGAAACACACTGAAATGATTTTGGTTTTTTGAAGAAAGCAAACTAACAAAGGAAAACAAAAACGGGAAAAACTATTTACACGGGAAAGCTCCCAACAAACAAAAGAAGAATGAGAAATCTTTTTGGGTTTTCTTTTACTACTACTAACTAACTAAACAAGAAAGAAAAAAACAAAAAGAAGTGAGAAATATTTTTAGATTTTCAATGTTTTTCAGACACACAAGAAGAAAGCGAAAAAAAACCTGATACGTCCATTTTGCATCATGTTTTACTACTATTATTTATAGTGTTTTTATGAATTATAACACTTTGTGGAGTAATTCTAATGCCTTTTCTCTCATAATATGCAAGGTTTACACAAAGACGGAGAATACTGGCCGCTGGAATTCTGGACCTGAAAAAGCTATGTCAGAGATACCTATTCTACACATCTCCAAACGAGCTGAAATTTTATGGAGAATTATTTTGGAATATATAATAAATATTGGAGAAAAGAACTACCAGATGGGGGCTGCCAAGTGGCCACAAGGCACTAGGGCGCGCCAGGCCCCCCTGGCGCGCCCTGGTGGGTAGTGGGCCCCTCGGCCCACCTCCGGTGCCCATCTTTTGGTATATAGGGTCTTTTGACCTAGAAAAAATAGGAGGAGGACTTTCGGGGCGGAGCGCCACCGTCTTGAGGAGGAACTTGGGCAGGAGCACTTTTTCCCTCCGGCGGAGCGATTCCGCCGGGGGAACTTCCCTCCCGGAGGGGGAAATCAAAGCCATCGTCATCACCAACAACCCTCTCATCTTTGGGAGGCCAATCTTCATCAACATCTTCAACAACACCATCTCATCTCAAACCCTAGTTCATCTCTTGTGTTCAATCTTTGTATCAAAACCTCAGCTTGGTACCTGTGGGTGACTAGTAGTGCTGATTACATCTTGTAGTTGATGCTAGCCGGTTTATTTGGTGGATGATTATATATTCAGATCCATTATGCTATTTAATATCCCTCTGATCTTGAGCTTGAATATTATTTGTGACTAGTTGCCTTTGTTCTTGAGTCCACGGGAGAAGTCATGTTGCAAGTAATCATGTGAATTTGATATGTGTTCGATATTTTGATGATATGTATGTTGTGATTCCCTTAGTGGTGTTATGTGAACGTCGAGTACATGACACTTCACCATCTTTGGGCCTAAGGGAATGCATTGTGGATTAGTTATTAGATGATGGGTTGCTAGAGTGACAGAAGCTTAAACCCTAGTTTATGCGCTATTTCGTAAGGGGCTGATTTGGATCCACATGTTTAATGCTACGGTTAGATTTTATCTTAATACTTCTTTCGTAGTTGCGGATGCTTGCGAGGGGGTTAATCATAAGTGGGAGGCTTGTTCAAGTAAGAACATCACCCAAGCACCGGTCCACCCACATATCAAATTATCAAAGTAGCGAACGCGAATCAAACCAACATGATAAAAGTGACTAGATGAAATTCCCGTGTGCCCTCAAGAACGCTTTACTTATTATATGAGACAATTTCGGCCTGTCCTTTGCCATCAAATGGATCGGGCTACCTTGCTGCACTTATTATTACTATTGTTACTTGTTACTTGTTACAAATTATCTTGCTATCAAACTACCTGTTACCGACAATTTCAGTGCTTGCAGAAATTACCTTGCTGAAAACCACTTGTCATTTCCTTCTGCTCTTCGTTGGGTTGACACTCTTACTTATCGAAAGGACTACGATTGATCCCCTATACTTGTGGGTCATCAAGACTCTTTTTTGGCGTCGTTGCCGGGGCGTGAAGCACTCTTGGTAAGTGGAAATTGGTAAGGAAAATTTATATTACATGCTGAAATTTATTGTCACTTGTTACTATGGAAAACAATCCTTTGAGGGGTTTGTTCGGGGTATCTTCACCTCGACCGAAAACACAAAGAGTTGCTCCTCAACCTACTGCACCTACTGAAAATATTAGCTATGAAATTCTCGGGTATGATAGAGCAACAGCTAGCTAATCCTTATGCAGGAGACGGAACGAAGCATCCCGATATGCATTTGATACATGTGGATGAAATTTGTGGATTGTTTAAGCTTGCAGGTTTACCCGAAGATGAAGTTAAGAAGAAGGTTTTCCCTTTATCTTTGGGGGGAAAAGCATTGACATGGTATAGGCTATGTGATGATATTGGATCTTGGAATTGGAATCGACTGAAATTGGAATTTCACCAAAAATTTATCATATGCATCTAGTTCATCGTGATCGGAATTACATATATAATTTTTGGCCTCGTGAAGGAGAAAGTATCACTCTAGCTTGGGGGAGGCTTAAGTCAATGTTATATTCATGCCCCAATCATGAGCTCTCAAGAGAAATTATCATTCAGTATTTTTATCCTCGGCTTTCTTGTAATGATCAATCCATGCTCGATACTTCTTGTGCTGGTTCTTTTATGAAGAAGACTATTGAATTCAGGTGGGATCTTTTGGAAAGAATTAAATGCAACTCTAAAGATTGGGAACTCGACGAAGGTAAAGAGTCAGGTATTAATCTTGAGTTTGATTGTGCTAAATCTTTTATGAATACCGATGCTTTTCACAAGTTTAGCAATAAATATGGGCTTGACTCTGAGATAGTAGCCTCCTTTTGTGAATCATTTGCTACTCATGTTGATCTCCCTAAGGAGAAGTGGTTTAATATCACCCCCCTATTAAAGAAGAAATTAAAGAACCGATAATGGTTAAAGATGAAACTATCATTTACAATGTTGATCCAGTTGTGCCTACTGCTTATATTGAAAAACCACCTTTCCCTGTTAGGATAAAGGAACATGCTAAGGTATCAACAGTGGTTCATAAAAGTAACATTAAAGCACCTAAACCCTCTGAGCAAATTAAAGTAGAACCTAGTGTTGCTATGGTCAAAGACCTCTTGGTCAATAATATTGATGGGCATGTTATTTATTTCTGTGAAGAAGCTGCTAGAATTGCCAAACCCGATACCAAAGATAAGAATGATACGTCTCCAATGTATCTATAATTTTTGATTGTTCCATGCTATTATATTATCATTCTTGGATGTTTTACAATCATTTTATATCATTTTTTGGTACTAACCTATTGACATAGTGCCCAGTGCCAGTTGCTGTTTTCTGCATGTTTTTTACATCCAGTGGGCCGGAGAAGCACCTGGGGGGTGCCCCGAGGGGGGCACAACCCACCAGGGCATGCCTGGAGGCCCTGCCGCGCCCGGGTGGGTTGTGCCCACCTCGGTGGCCTCCCGCACTGCCTCTTTGCTCTATAAATACCCCAATATTCCAGAAACCCTAGGGGAGTCGACGAAAATCAATTCCAGCCGCCGCAAGTTCCAGAAACACCAGATCCAATCTAGACACCATCTCGGAGGGGTTCATCATGTCCATTGGTGCCTCTCCGATGATGCGTGATTAGTTCTTTGTTGACCTTCGGGTCCGTAGTTAGTAGCTAGATGGCTTTCTCTCTTTCGTTTGGTTCTCAATACAATGGTCTCTTGGAGATCCATATGATGTAACTCTTTTTGCGGTGTGTTTGTTGGGATCCGATGAACTTTGAGTTTACGATCAGATCTATGTTTTTATCCATGAAAGTTATTTGAGTCTTCTTTGATCTCTTATATGCATGATTGCTTATAGCCTCATATTTCTTCTCCGATATTTGGGTTTTGTTTGGCCAACTTGATCTATTTATCTTGCAATGGGAAGAGGTGCTTTGTAATGGGTTCGATCTTATGGTGCTTGATCCTAGTGACAGAAAGGGAAATGACACGTATGTATCGTTGCTATTAAGGATAACAAGGTGGGGTCTATTTCTACATAAATAGATCTTGTCTACATCATGTCATCGTTCTTATTGCATTACTCTGTTTCTCCATGAACTTAATACACTAGATGCATGCTGGATAGCGGTCGATGTGTAGAGTAATAGTAGTAGATGCAGGCAGGAGTCGGTCTACTAATCTTGGACATGATGCCTATATAATGATCATTGCCTGGATATCGTCATGAGTATTTGAAGTTCTATCAATCGCCCAACAGTAATTGTTTTCCCACCGTTTGCTATTTTTCTCAAGAGAAGCCACTAGTGAAACCTACGGCCCCCGGGTCTCTTCTTTAATATATTTGCCTTTGACAATTTCAAGTTGCCTCGCCCGCCCCTCCCCCCTCCCGCTCGCCCCCCGCGAGGCGGCGCGAGGAACCCTACCGCGCCGCCGCCAACTCCTTTCCCCGCCCCCTCCTCCTCCCTCGCCGCTGCCAGAGGGCGCGGCCGGGCGAAGCCTGGCCGGCGCCGGAGGCAGCGAGGCCTCCTCGTTCCCCCTCCCAGCGGCCTTGGCGCGGGCCAACGCGGCTGGATCGGGGTGCCTCGCTGTCCCAGGGTGAGGCGGCGCTGCAGCGCGGCGGCGTGGTGATGGCGCTGCGCGTGGTAGCGGCGCGACGGGCTGGGCGTCGGAGGGCGCGCTGGTGCATGGAGCGGCGGGGGCGGCGTGCGGCTGGTGCGGGCGGTCATGGCGGTTGGTGGATCTGGCATGACGACGGTCGCGTCGAGGCAGGGCGTTGGTGGCGGGCTCCAGTGGCCTGGGCCGGCTCCTGGCTGGGTGTTGCGGTGGTGCGGGTCGCGGGCGACAAGGATCTGCGGGCGGCCGCCCCTGCCCTGGCTTCGGGCTGGTGGGGGTGGCGGCGCAGTGGTGGTGGCTAGCGGGGCGTGTTGGTCGAATCCGTGTCGGATCCTTCCTGGTCTAGCACTCGGACATCGGCGGATGGCACGAGGAGGCATCTCTGGTGAGCTTCCATGGCTACAGCTGCGGGTTGATTTGGTCTCCGTCGTCGGCGGGCTCGCGGTTGCCGATGGCCTCGCGGAGATGTGTGTCAGCTACCATGGTGGGGCGACATGGGAGTGCTCGCGGGGGAGCTTGGTAGGAGGGATAGGTGGCCTCAATGCGGTCGCGCCACCTGTCACCGGCACGATTTGCCGGTCTGGATGCGTCCGCTCCTCCTTCTCCCCCTTTCCCCGTGTTATGCGAGGAGCTTGGTTGGAGGGATGGGTGGCCTCGATGCGGTTGCATCACTTGTCGCCGGCACGGTTTGCCAGTCCGGATTCGTCCGCTCCCCCTTCTCCCCCTTTCCTCGGTCGCGGGTGGGTTGGCGCAGGTTTACCAGCGGAGCATCTGCGGGTGGTTCCATCGGTCGAGGGCCATCAGTTGGTCCAAAGCTGGGGCCTTTGTGTAGGTCTCGGGGTTGTCTGGTTGCGGGGCGGCGGCTCTGGCGGCGGGAGGCGCGACGTTCATGGGCGGAGCGTGCGTCTCAGGTGCGGGCAGGCAAACATGGCTGCGTGGGTGGCATGGTTGCGGGTGGTTGACGGAGTTAAGGTTCAACGGTGGGGTGTGAGTGCCGGGGTACACCACTTGTCCAGTCCTTTGACTGGCCGACGGTGGCGGTGGCCATTGCCGCCGTACCCTTCCTGAAGGCTCCATCGCGGCGTTCCCACTCTTGTCGTCTTGCTCCGGGTGAAAACCTGATCTTCGCTGATCGGGCGGTGGCGGCTATCCATGGTCATATCCTTCTTGGAGGCACCGCTTTGGACGCCTGGCTTCGTTTTGGTCCGGTTCACCTCTCTATTGGTAGTTGGTGGGGTGGTGTGTCGGTGCCTGGCACCTTTGTATCTGGCCTTGGGTGTGTGCGGTGTGTGCGTTGTTCGGTATCTCGGATGTACTCGGTGATGTTTGCTTTATAATATAAAGCGGGGGGAAACCCTTTTTCGGTAATATATTTGCCTTTGCGATCTATTTTTATTTGCTTTTGTTTTCAGATCTATATTTCCAAAAACCCAAAAATACCTTGCTGCACTTTATTTTATTTTGCATTTATTTGAGATCTATTTATCCAATCTATTACAACTTTCTCCCGTTCACTAGCCATTTCTGGCGCCGTTGCCCGAAAGGGATTGACAACCCCTTTAATACGTCGGGTTGCGAGTATTTGTTATTTTTGTGCAGGTGCCGTTCACGTAGTGTTGCGTGGTTCTCCTACTGGTTCGATAACCTTGGTCTCATCACTGAGGGAAATACCTACCGTCGCTGTGCTGCATCATCCCTTCCTCTTTGGGGAAATACCGACGTAGTTCTAGCAGACATCAAAAGGAATTTCTGGCGCCGTTGCCGGGGAGACATCATCAACATCTACCAGGTTCCTAATCACAAATCTCATCTCCTCGCAATTTACGTTATTTGCCATTTGCCTCTCGTTTTCCTCTCCCCCACTTCACAAAAATTTGCTGTTTTATTTGCCCTCTTTTTCGTTCGCCGTTTTCTTGCCGGATCTGTTTTGCGTGCTTTCTTGTTTGCGTAGTCATGATGCCTCAAAGAAAATATTATGATGTTCCTTACCCCAATATTTTGCTTGAAATTGAGAAAAGTACTAAGGAATATATGACTACACAATTCGAGCATAACAAGTATTTTACTGAAGAACTCAAGGAGCACTCCGTTGTGCTTGACGCTATAACAAAACAACTTGATGATATTAGCAGAGAAGTTTGCAATCTCCAATCTAAATATGCTTTTGCTGAAAGTTTGCTAGGAAAAATATCCGATGCACAAGCTACCCTAGTAAATCAAATGGCCGCTAAACCAATCTCGTTAGAAGATAAAAGTGATGAAGATCTTAAAATGATTGGTGTTTCTTCTATTGATTCTTTGTTGAGTAAAATTAAGATTGATGAAAAAGGGACTGGAGAAGAGTCAACTTTAGTTAGAAGGCGTCCCAATAATTCGGAGGGTGAAAATCTTGTTGAGAAAATTGATAAAAGCGGGTTTGAAGAGGTCAAAACTTTAACTAGTGATGTGCCCACTCTTTTGGATTACAAAGACTTTAATTATGATAGTTGCTCTTTGATTGATTGTATTTCTTTGTTGCAATCCATGATAAATTCACCCCATGCTTATGAACAAAATAAAGCTTTTACTAAACATATTGTTGATGCTATGATGAAAGCTTTAGAAGAAAAGTTGAAATTAGAGATTTCAATTCCTAGAAAATTACATGATGAATGGGAACCTACTATCAAAGTCAAGATAAAAAATTATGAGTGTTTTGCTTTATGTGACTTCGGTGCTAGTGTTTCTACAATTCCAAAATCTTTATGTGATGTGCTTGGTCTTACCGATATTAAAGAATTGTAACACCCCCATGTATCAACTACAGTGATCACCTCTTAATCATGCCAAGTCATCATCATGATGCCATAAGAAAAACAGTTAAGAAATATTTCTACCTCAAATTCAGACTTAAAATAAAGTCAAATAATTATTTCTTCAAACTGCAAAATAGAATAGTTCATAATTTTGCAAATAATTATTAAGTAATTGTAAAATAGAAACCAACATTAATTGGATTATTAAAGTGCCCCTAGAAAAATCAAAACGGAACCAAAACAACACCAGTTAATCAATTAGCACTTAAATAAAATTTAAATGAAATCCATTCACCTCCAAACCTTTTTCCTGGCAGTGAGATATTTTGCCTAGTATTTAAATGGACCAGACTCATATTTTACAAAAGTGAAATAGTGGCTAAACATTTTTGGAAAAGCAGAATTGAAAATAGAAAACAGAGTAAAGAAAAGAGAAAAGCTCCTGCGCACGCACGGCCTGCTAGCTACAGAAACCTGGGCCGGCCTAGCTCCCCGCACCGGTTGCCCCTCCCCCCTCCTTCCCGTTCCTCGGTCTCGGACCGCTATAGAGATCGCTCCCGCCCGCGGTCGGCACCGCACCACCTCGCCGACGACGAGTGGGTGGATAAGAGCGCCTCTCCCCGAACCCTAGCTACCCACTCGCCCCACTCCTCTCTGTCCCTCCGCCTCGCCCCTCGCCAGATCCCCTTTCCTCTAGCCCTCTCCCTCTTGATCCCGAGTCGCTCGAGCACTACCACCGCCGCGCCATTGTCGTCTGCCTGCTCCGGCGCCTCCCCGGGCCACGGGAGATTGACCGGGGGCCTCGCCGCGCCCCGTAGTCGCCGTCCACGCCAGCAGCGCGGGCTACGGGGTTCCCTGCCGCTGGATCGGGCGTCGCCCGCACCGTCAATCTCGTCGACCACCGCCATAGCCTTGCCACGTCCAACTACTCCGATGTCTCCCCGGCCCCTCCCCGAGCTCACTTGTGCACATCTACAGGGCCCGGTGAGCTCCGCCGTCCGTTTCCCCACCTTCTTCTCTGCTCCCGACGTTGTGCACCGCCCGTAGCCGCGCCTGGTCACGCAAGCCCGTGCCTCGACGCACCTGGGGCCACCCCCCCGCTACTGTCGTCCGCGCTCCCATGGCTCGCTGCGCCGGCCCTGCCCGTGCGCGCTGCCGCAGCTGCTCCTGCTGCTTGCCACGCCTGCCACAGCTCTTGTCGCTGCACTGCTCGCTGCTGCTTCTGCCCCGGCCGCCGCCTGCAGGTCGCCCCTCCCGCGTGCGCGTCGTGCCGCTCCCGGCCACCCTGCGCCACCGCGCCCGCCGTGTGCAGCCTTGCCGTGCGCGCTCCCGCAGCGCCCTACCTCGCCCCGCTTGCCGCTCGCTGCCGCTGCTACTCTGCTGAAGTTACTGCTACAGTACCATCGATTGGTACTGTAGCGATGGTACTGTAGCGGTAGCTAGCTTAGCTGCTGCTACTTTGACTACCCCTTTTGGCGCCAACAAAACAGCTAGCAGATGATCCTTAGCATGAGTAAAAATAATATGTGTAGAAAGTACGCTTGACGAACTTCATTTTATCCCATTGGACCAAATCCAAAAGTTGCCTGGATTAATTCCTATGAAAATGACAAAAGTCTTATGTTCTGTTAACTGGAAGAACTGAAAACAGATTACTACCTTAGCTACTTTGGAGCTGTAGTTGAACTAGCTGCAGGCACTGTTCATGCCATCAATTGGCATGGCCTTGTAGTACTGTTGATGTAAAGTAAAACACCTATATGAAGTGTCTCCAAAAGAACTACATAACAATAGCAATAGCCTCCAGAAAATAGCTAAGTGGTGTTTAAAACTGAGGGCTTCTCAGACTTAGCAGAATTTCAGAGATTTTCAGAAAACTTCGGAAATTCATAGAAATTCATCCATAACTCGGATGGAAAAAATTTATACATCAAAGTTGATCAGAATAACGAGACGAATCCGAATACGCTAAACACATGCCTGTCAGGTGCCCCTAGCTACCTGAACATGGAACCCTTCCCTCCGGTTCATCTGTTTGACAGATGCCTAACATCGGGAAAATATTCCAGATATTTTCCCGCTCCGTCTATAGCACTTAATATGGCACCAGGGCACCCCTGCACTGCGCATTACCATGCTTTGCTTTGTGTTTGCTTCTGTTGCCGTGTATTTATTTGTTTCGTCCCCCTCATCTCTCTCGGTAGATCCCGGTACCAACGTAGCCCCGAGGACTGCTACACCAACGACCCTGCTTCTGCCGCAAAGCTTCCAGGCAAGCACCCCCCCTTTGAACATTCCGATATCGCCTATTCTCTTCTCTCTTGTGCTTGCATTAGAATTGCTGCTGCTGCTGCTACTGCTTTACCTATTCTGATGCATAGCCTGTTTATTGTAACCTACTATTGATACCCTACCTGCTTATCCTAAACTGTTTAGTATAGGCTGGTGATACGTCTCCAACGTATCTATAATTTTTGATTGTTCCATGCTATTATATTATCCATCTTGGATGTTTTATATGCATTTATATGCTGTTTTATATGATTTTTGGGACTAACCTATTAAACTAGAGCCCAGTGCCAGTTTCTATTTTTTCCTTGTTTTTGAGTTTTACAGAAAAGGAATACCAAACGGAGTCCAATTGACCTGCCAATTTTTGTGGATTTTTTATGGACCAAAAGAAGCCCCCGGAGTAAAAGAGTTGGGCCAGAAGAGTCCCGAGCCATCCACGAGGGTGGATGGCGCGCCCTACCCCCGCTGGGCGCGCCCCCCTATCTCGTGGATGACTCGGAGACCCCCCTGACGTGAGACCGATGCCAAAAATTCCATAAATACAGAAACCCCCAGAAAGAAACCTAGATCGGGAGTTCTGTCGCCGCAAGCCTCTGTAGCCACCAAAAACCAATCGAGACCCTGTTCCGGCACCCTGCCGGAGGGGGGAATCATCACCGGTGGCCATCTTCATCATCCCGGCGCTCTCCATGATGAGGAGGGAGTAGTTCACCCTCGGGGCTGAGGGTATGTACCAGTAGCTATGTGTTTGATCTCTCTCTCTCTCTCTCTCTCTCTCGTGTTCTTGATTCGGCACGATCTTGATGTATTGCGAGCTTTGTTATTATAGTTGGATCTTATGATGTTTCTTCCCCTCTACTCTCTTGTAATGGATTGAGTTTTCCCTTTGAAGTTATCTTATCGGATTGAGTCTTTAAGGATTTGAGAACACTTGATGTATGTCTTGCATGTGCTTATCTGTGGTGACAATGGGATATTCACGTGATCTACTTGATGTATGTTTTGGTGATCAACTTGCGGGTTCAGTGACCTTGTGAACTTATGCATAGGGGTTGGCACATGTTTTCGTCTTGACTCTCCGGTAGAAACTTTGGGGCACTCTTTGAAGTTCTTTGTGTTGGTTGAATAGATAAATCTGAGGTTGTGTGATGCATATCGTATATTTTTAGTCCCCCAAGTTTTGAAGAGAAAATATATTATGATGATAGCATGCTTCCTATCCATGATGATTATTGTGATGACATTTATGCTATAAAGAGTAATGATACCCATGAAACTTATCATCATGATTTTAATGCTCAAATTGATTATGTGAATAAAATATCACATGATAGTTATTTTGTTGAGTTTGCTCCCACTACTATGAATGAGAAATTTTTTGCTTATGTGGAGAGTAGTAAAAATTCTATGCTTATGTATCATGAAAAGAATGGTTTATGTGATAGTTATATTGTTGAATTCATTCATGATGCTACTGAAAATTATTATGAGGGAGGAATATATGCTTGTAGGAATTGCAATAATATCAAGTTTCCTCTCTATGTGTTGAAAATCTTGAAGTTATGCTTGTTTTGCCTTCCTATGCTAGTTGATTATTGTTCCCATAAGTTGTTTGCTCACAAAATCCCTATGCACAGGAAGTGGGTTAGACTTAAATGTGCTAGTCATATTCTTCATGATGCTCCCATTATGTTTCAAATCTTATCTTATATGTTAGCATCATTGAAATCATCATGCCTAGCTAGAAAGGCATTAAAGAAAAGCGCTTGTTGGGAGACAACCCAATATTTACCCCTACTGTTTTTATGTGTCCGCATGATTAATCTACTGTAGTAATCATGTTTTATAGATTTTGTTTCAATAAAGTGCCAAGTAGAACCTTTGGGAAGACTTGGGTGAAGTCTTTGCGATCTTGCTGTAAAAAAAACATAAACTTTTGCGCTCACGAGATTAGCTGTCATTTTTTACTGGAGAGTGATTTTAGGTTGATTATTTTTGAGGATGATTAATATACAAATTGCTCACGTCCAACAATTTATTTCAGAATTTTTGGAGTTACAGAAGTATTCGAGAGTTACAGATTACTACAGACTGTTCTGTTTTTGACAGATTCTGTTTTCTATGTGTTGTTTGCTTATTTTGATGAATCTATGAGTAGTATCGGAGGGTATGAACCATAGAGAAGTTGGAATACAGTAGATATTACACCAATATGAATTTATAATGAGTTCATAACAGTACCAAAAGTGGTGATTTATTTTCTTATACTAACGGAGCTTACGAGTTTTCTTTTGAGTTTTGTGTTGTGAAGTTTTCAAGTTTTGGGTAAAGATTCGATGGACTATGGAATAAGGAGTGGCAAGAGCCTAAGCTTGGGGATTCCCAAGGCACCCCAAGGTAATATTCAAGGACAACCAAGAGCCTAAGCTTGGGGATGCCCCGGATGGCATCCCCTCTTTCGTCTTTGTTCATCGGTAACTTTACTTGGAGCTATATTTTTATTCACCACATGATATGTGTTTTGCTTGGAGTGTCATTTTATTTTCTTTTCTTTTGCTTGGTGTTTGAATAAAATACCAAGATCTGAAATTCTTAAATGTTAGAGAGTCTTCACATAGTTACATAATTATTCAACTACTCATTGATCTTCACTTATATCTTTTGGAGTAGTTTGTCATTGGCTCTAGTGCTTCACTTATATCTTTTTAGAGCACGATGGTGATTTTATTTTGAAGAAATTGATGAACTCTCATGCTTCACTTATATTATTTTGAGAGTCTTAAACAGCATGGTAATTTGCTTAGGTTATGAATTTAGTCCTAATATGATAGGCATCCAAGAGGGATATAATAAAAACTTTCATATAAAGTGCATTGAATACTATGAGAAGTTTGATTCCTTATGATTGTTTTGAGATATGAAGATGGTGATATTAGAGTCATGCTAGTTGAGTAGTTGTGAATTTGAGAGATACTTGTGTTAAAGCTTGTGATTCCCGTAGCATGCACGTATGGTGAACCGTTATGTGATGAAGTCGGAGCATGATTTATTTTTTGATTGTCTTCCTTATGAGTGGCGGTCGGGGACGAGCGATGGTCTTTTCCTACCAATCTATCCCCCTAGGAGCATGCGCGTAGTACTTCGTTTCGATAACTAATAGATTTTTGCAATAAGTATGTGAGTTCTTTATGACTAATGTTGAGTCCATGGATTATATGCACTCTCACCCTTCCACCATTGCTAGCCTCTCTTGTGCCGCGCAACTTTCGCCGGTACCATACACCCACCATATACCTTCCTCAAAACAGCCACCATACCTACCTATTATGGCATTTCCATAGCCATTCCGAGATATATTGCCATGCAACTTTCCACCATTCCGTTTATTATGACACGCTCCATCATTGTCATATTGCTTTGCATGATCATGTAGTTGACATCGTATTTGTGGCAAAGCCACCGTTCATAATTTTTTCATACATGTCACTCTTGATTCATTGCACATCCTGGTACACCGCCGGAGGCATTTATATAGAGTCATATTTTGTTCTAAGTATTGAGTTGTAATTCTTGAGTTGTAAGTAAATAAAAGTGTGATGATCTTCATTATCAGAGCATTGTCCCATGTGAGGAAAGGATGATGGAGAGTATGATTCCCCCACAAGTCAGGATGAGACTCCGGATGAAAAATAAAAAAAAGAGAAAAAAAGAGGCCATAAAAAGAAGAAGAGAAAAGGCCCAAATAAAAAATGAGAGAAAAAGAGAGAAGGGGCAATGCTACTATCCTTTTACCACACTTGTGCTTCAAAGTAGCACCATGATCTTCATGATAGAGAGTCTCCTATGTTGTCACTTTCATATACTAGTGGGAATTTTTGTTATAGAACTTGGCTTGTATATTCCAATGATGGGCTTCCTCAAAATGCCCTAGGTCTTCGTGAGCAAGCAAGTTGGATGCACACCCACTTAGTTTCTTTTGTTGAGCTTTCATACATTTATAGCTCTAGTGCATCCGTTGCATGGCAATCCCAACTCACTCACATTGATATCTATTGATGGGCATCTCCATAGCCCGTTGATACGCCTAGTTGATGTGAGACTATCTTCTCCTTTTTGTCTTCTCCACAACCACCATATTCTATTCCACCTATAGTGCTATGTCCATGGCTCACGCTCATGTATTGCGTGAAGATTGAAAAAGTTTGAGAACATCAAAAGTATGAAACAATTGCTTGGCTTGTCATCGGGGTTGTGCATGATTTAAATATTTTGTGTGATGAAGATAGAGCATAGCCAGACTATATGATTTTGTAGGGATAGCTTGCTTTGGCCATGTTATTTTGAGAAGACATGATTGCTTTGTTAGTATGCTTGAAGTATTATTGTTTTCATGTCAATATTAAACTTTTGTTTTGAATCTTATGGATCTGAATATTCTTGCCACAATAAAGAAGATTACATTGATAAATATGTTAGGTAGCATTCCACATCAAAAATTCTGTTTTTATCATTTACCTACTCGAGGACGAGCAGGAATTAAGCTTGGGGATGCTTGATACGTCTCCAATGTATCTATAATTTTTTATTGTTCCATGCTATTATATTACCCATCTTGGATGTTTTATATGCATTTATATGCTGTTTTATATGATTTTTGGGACTAACCTATTAACCTAGAGCCCAGTGCCAGTTTCTGTTTTTTCCTTGTTTTTGAGTTTTACAGAAAAGGAATACCAAACGGAGTCCAATTGACCTGCCAATTTTTGTGGATTTTTTATGGACCAAAAGAAGCCCCCGGAGTAAAAGAGTTGGGCCAGAAGAGTCCCGAGCCATCCACGAGGGTGGAGGGCGCGCCCTACCCCCCTGGGCGCGCCCCCCTATCTCGTGGATGACTCGGAGACCCCCCTGACGTGAGACCGATGCCAAAAATTCCTATAAATACAGAAACCCCCAGAAAGAAACCTAGATCGGGAGTTCCGTCTCCGCAAGCCTCTGTAGCCACCAAAAACCAATCGGGACCCTGTTCTGGCACCCTGCCGGAGGGGGGAATCATCACCGGTGGCCATCTTCATCATCCTGGCGCTCTCCATGACGAGGAGGGAGTAGTTCACCCTCGGGGCTAGGGTATGTACCAGTAGCTATGTGTTTGATCTCTCTCTCTTGTGTTCTTGATTCGGCACGATCTTGATGTATCGCGAGCTTTGCTATTATAGTTGGATCTTATGATGTTTCTTCCCCTCTACTCTCTTGTAATGGATTGAGTTTTCCCTTTGAAGTTATCTTATCGGATTGAGTCTTTAAGGAGTTGAGAACACTTGATGTATGTCTTGCATGTGCTTATCTGTGGTGACAATGGGATATTCACGTGATCTACTTGATGTATGTTTTGGTGATCAACTTGCGGGTTCAGTGACCTTGTGAACTTATGCATAGGGGTTGGCACATGTTTTCGTCTTGACTCTCCGGTAGAAACTTTGGGGCACTCTTTGAAGTTCTTTGTGTTGGTTGAATAGATGAATCTGAGGTTGTGTGATGCATATCGTATAATCATACCCGCGGATACTTGTGGTGACATTGGAGTATCTAGGTGACATTAGGGTTTTGGTTGATTTGTATCTTAAGGTGTTATTTTACTACGAACTCTAGGGCTGTTTAGGAATCGCCCAATGGATTGATCAGAAAGAATAACTTTGAGGTGGTTTCGTACCCTACAATAATCTCTTCGTTTGTTCTCCGCTATTAGTGACTTTGGAGTGACTCTTTGTTGCATGTTGAGGGATAGTTATATGATCTAATTATGTTATCCTTGTTGAGAGAACTTGCACTAGTGAAAGTATGAACCCTAGGCCTTGTTTCCTAGCATTGCAATACCATTTACGCTCACTTTTACCACTTGCTACCTTGCTGTTTTTATATTTTCAGATTACAAAAACCTATATCTACCATCCATATTGCACTTGTATCACCATCTCTTCGCCGAACTAGTGCACCTATACAATTTACCATTGTATTGGGTGTGTTGGGGACACAAGAGACTCTTTGTTATTTGGTTGCAGGGTTGCTTGAGAGAGACCATCTTCATCCGACGCCTCCCACGGATTGATAAACCTTAGGTCATCCACTTGAGGGAAATTTGCTACTGTCCTACAAACCTCTGCACTTGGAGGCCCAACAACGTCTACAAGAAGAAGGTTGTGTAGTAGACATCAGCTGGGTAGAGACCTACCAGAGACCCCACTTTGTCCCCAGTTGCCCCGCTGGATTATCAGATGACTCGATCAACGGGATCGACAGCCAGACCCTGGCACTGCACAACACCCCCTTAGTTGTATGACACTGCAGCATCACAATCGAGTGCCGAGGGTGATACCTCGTATAGCACTCCTGATTTTAACTCTGTAGAGTAGCTATTTGGTCGTGGTCATCGAGGGTGATTCCTCCTTCTCCACTTCCGATACGACCCTGTCGCGCAACACTTCAAGTGTGAACCTCGAGGGTGATTCCTCCTAAGTTCACCTTGACGGTTACATCGAGTGGGCATCCGTCGAGGGTGATACCTCGGATTCCCCTAATGTTATGGACACACGGTTACTGTGACTTTACCCCTAAACCTTGTTAGAAATGGGTCGGCCCCGAGGGCAACCCGAGGGAGTTACTTTTACTGCAGAACTGGAGGGACAGGCGGTACCGCCCAGTAGAGGTGGACTTGAGTTCCCGACAGTCTTTTGCGAGACTGGTTGACCTAGACGGTGCCTGAGTGATGAATACAAGGCGTGGCCGGGCATTCTTGGCCCTTGCCGCAAGTCCTTGAGACGGGGAAACGGGGTCACATCGCTCGTGAGTCTCTGCTCGTTACCGCACCCCCAATATACTAACGATTTGGATATGTGATCTGAGTGGGCCTTTGGCCCGATAGCACTAACCATCACGTGGGAAAAGTTATGGGCACTCTGCATCGTATGCATCAGCCGAAAGCTCTATCAGACGTCCAGTTCAGCATGGCGGCACGGACGGACCGGCGCCATCCTGTAGTGGTGGTGCCTGACTTCACCGTGTGTGCAACGACCCGGAGTGCACATGGCGATGGCCCAAGACCCCCGAGTGCTTAGGATGTAGACCGACGGGGACCTCTCTGCTGAGCTCTAGGTAGGGTTGCGGTGTGTCGCTTGGCCGAGTCCGGGCATGACCCAGAAAAGTGTGTCCGGCCAGAGTTAAGCGAGCGTGGTGGGTAAGTTGGTGCACCCCTGTAGGGAAGAACTAATCTATGCATAGCCGGATCCTCGGTAACGGACGCTCGGAGTTGTATCCCGATCGATACAACTAAAACATATTGATGAGATGAGATATGGATAGTATGGCTCTGGGATTACTTTCTCGCAGGGAGTCGAGAAAGGATCTCTGGCCGAGGTTGATGACAGTATGGCTCTGGGATTGCTTTCTCGCAGGGAGTTGAGAAAGGATCTCTGGGTGAGGTTGAGACTTAATGATACTACTACTCTATACTGTGCTAATCTACACTCTTCTAATGCTGCAAGACCGCTGAAGATGCTAGTCTTCGATAGGGCTAGGCCTTCTCTCTATTCTGGCTTTTCTGCAGCCCAGTCCACATATACAGCCTTTCTTTGATAATGTTGCATGTGTAGTGTCGATCCTTGCTTGCTGAGTACTTCGGATGAGTACTCACGTTTGCTTTGCTTTCTTTTTCCCCCATACCCTTTTGATGCAACCAGATGACGGACCCCCCCTGAGACAGCTGTCCCCGCCGACGACTGCGGCTACTACCCCGAGGGTGGTTACTTCTACGAGCTGGCTGACGACCAGGAGTAGGATCGGAGGGTCCCAGGCAGGAGGCCTGCGCCTTTCGATCGTAGTGTTTTCTTTTGCCCCGCCTTTCTAAGGGCTTATCTGTTTCTGTTTCATATCTGTACTCAGATATCTGATGCTTCCGCTGACGCTTGTATGCGAGCTTATGTATTCGAACCCTCGAGGCCCCTGGCTTGTAATATAAAGCTTGTATGACTTTATTTATGTTTTAGAGTTGTGTTGTGATATCTTCCCGTGAGTCCTTAGGCTTGATCGTGTGCATTTGCGTGTATGATTATTGCACAATTGAGCCGGGGCGTCACAAGAATGCTCTTTAAATTTGCACTTGGCAGATTCTACTATTAAAAAGCCTATGGGAAGAATTAATGATGTTCTTATTCTTGCAAATAGGAATTATGTGCCCATAGATTTTATTGTTCTTGATATTGATTGCAATCCATCTTGTCCAATTATTCTTGGTAGACCGTTTTTACGTACTATTGGCGCCGTGATTGATATGAAAGAAGGCAATATTAAATTTCAATTTCCACTAAGGAAGGGTATGGAACACTTCCCTAGAACAAGAATTAGGCCACCATATGAATCAATCATGAGGGCATCTTATGGATCTAGAACCAAAGATGACAATACTTAGATCCTTGCTTTATGCCTAGCTAGGGGCGTAAAACGATAGCGCTTGTTGGGAGGCAACCCAATGAATAAAATTTATTTTTTGCCTTTTGCTTTCTGTTCATGAGTGTTAGCATAATAATGCTACTATTATGATTGAGTTTTTTTGTGTTTTAATTAGTGTTTGTGCCAAGTAAAGCCTTTAGGATTATGTTGGGTGATAGTTGATTTGATCTTGTTGGAAAACAGAAACTTTTGCGTCCAGAAAAATAAATGTTTAGAATTACAGAAGTGATGAAAAATTCTGAATTTTTTACACAAGATTGATATACAAATTACCTCTGTTTTCCTAATTTTTCAGAAGTATTCGAAATATTCAGATTGCTACAGACTGTTCTGTATTAGACAGATTCTGTTTTCTTTGTGTTGTGTGCTTGTTTTAATGATTCTATGGTTTTCTTTGAAGAGTTTTTGCCATAGAAAAGTTGGAATACAGTAGATATAATGCAAGAATAAAATATGAATTGGTTTTCTATAGTACTTATAGTAGTGATTTGTTTTCTTATACTAACGGATCTCACGAAGGTTTTGTTGAGTTTTGTGTGATTGAAGTTTTCAAGTTTTGGGTGAGATCACGATGGATGAAGGAATAAGGATTAGCAAAAGGCTAAGATTGGGGATTCCCGAGGCACCCCAAGATAATATTCAAGAAGTATCAAGCAACTAAGCTTGGGGATGCCCCCGAGTGGCATCCCCTCTTTCTTCTAACTACCATCGGTATTTTACTTGGAGCTATATTTTTATTCGTCACATACTATGAGTTTTGCTTGGAGCGTCTTGTATGATATGAGTCTTTGCTTGTTTTGCTTTTTGTTTTAAGTCTTGAATCCTTGCTGGACACACCTATTTGAGAGAGCCAAAATTATGCCATGACTTGTTAGAATTGCTCTCTATGCTTCACTTAAATCTTTATGAGCTATGGAATTGCTCTAGTGCTTCACTTATATCTTTTTGAGCATGGTGTGCTTTATTATTTTTTAAGAAATGCTCTCATGCTTCACTTAGATTTATTTGGGAGTTAGTAATTTTTTTAAAGAAATTCTCTCTTGCTTCACTTAAATTAATTTGAGAGAAAGAAATATTATGCTCATGATCTTTACTTATATTTGTTTGAGCTTATCAAAAGCAACACATGAAAATTAGCCCCAAAGTGATAGATATCCAAGAAGGATATAATAAAAACTTTCATGAATATCATTGGACAAAATAAACTTGATTCCTTGTAATAGTTTTGAGATATGATGATGTGATATGTGAGTTATGTTGATGAGTAATTATGCTTTAGTAAGAATATTGGTGTTAAGGTTTGTGATTCCCTATGCATGCACGAAAGTAAATAGTTATGCAATGAAATTATATCCTACTTGTGGTGCATTATTCGGTGTTAATTATGCTTAATGCTCGCTTATGAGATTTTTCGTTTCTTGGTTGGTCGCTTCTCAATCTTTTGCTAGCCTTCATTTTGCACCAAGTAAGATCACTACTTGTGCATCCAAAACCCTTTAAACCAGTTTTGCCATATGAGTCCACTATATCTACCTATATGCGGTATTCTTTTGCCGTTCTAAGCAAATTTGCATGTGCCATCTCTAATTTTCAAAATAAATTTCTCGTTTGTGTGCTCGTACCGCTCGCGAGGCGGTGAGGGGTGGCCGATATTTTCTATGCTAGATGTGTTATTCTCACGACGAGTGTTTATTCACTTGTCATTGCACGAGAGTAAGGCAAAGGTATTAGGGATGCCCAGTCCCAAAATGAATAAATGAATTTACTTTATGTTGTCAAATAATAAAATTCCTTGGAAAGTGTTGGTATGGAGGGCACCCATGGATACGGCTAGCCATGGAAAGTGAAAGAAATGGTGGAAAAAGGAATAAATTTTATTTTCTGTTTGGGAACCGCCTATGATATATCTAGCATGGAAAGTGTGGGGAACTCTAAGTCGTTTTCGTTGGTGGGAAAAGTATACCTCCCAAAATGTTTTTATCTCTCAATTTTCGCTTTGAGCTCTGGCACCTCTACAAATCCCTACTTCCCTCCGCGAATGGCCTTTCTTTTACTTTATGCAATTTTTATTTTGAGTCTCCATCTTCTCTTATAAAGCACCAACTAAGGGGCACTATGATCATACTTGAGCATTGGGTGTAGCTAATATGCGAGTGTGTTTCATGAATGGATCAATGATTAAGCATAATGGGCTAGGGATAACTTATTTTAGCATTGATATTTTGAAAGACATGGTTGCTTGTCGATATGCTTGAGTATTTAAGTTTTCATGTCAAAACTAGACTATTGCTTTGAACCATATAAAAGTCCAAATGTCCATGCTATAAAGAAAAGAATATGTGATGAACATGTTAGGCAGCATTCCACATCAAAAATTCTATTTTTATCATTTACCTACTCGAGGATGAGCAGGAATTAAGCTTGGGGATGCTGATACGTCTCCAATGTATCTATAATTTTTGATTGTTCCATGCTGTTATATTATCATTCTTGGATGTTTTACAATCATTTTATATCATTTTTTAGTACTAACCTATTGACATAGTGCCCAGTGCCAGTTGCTGTTTTCTGCATCTTTTTTACATCACAGGAAATCAATACCAAACGGAGACCAAACGGAGCGAAACTTTTTGTGGATTTTTTTGGACCAGAAGACATCCAGTGGGCCGGAGAAGCACCTGGGGGGTGCCCCGAGGGGGGCACAACCCACCAGGGCGCGCCTGGAGGCCCAGGCACGGCCAGGTGGGATGTGCCCACCTCGGTGGCCTCCCGCACCGCCTCTTTAGTCTATAAATATCCCAATATTCCAAAAACCCTAGGGGAGTTGACGAAAATCAATTTCAGCCGCCGCAAGTTCCAGAAACACCAGATCCAATCTATACACCATCTCGGAGGGGTTCATCATGTCCATTGGTGCCTCTCCGATGATGCGTGAGTAGTTCTTTGTAGACCTTCGGGTCCGTAGTTAGTAGCTAGATGGATTTCTCTCTCTCGTTTGATTCTCAATACAATGGTCTCTTGGAGATCCATATGATGTAACTCTTTTTGCGGTGTGTTTGTTGGGATCCGATGAACTTTGAGTTTATGATCAGATCTATGTTTTTATCCATGAAAGTTATTTGAGTCTTCTTTGATCTCTTATATGCATGATTGCTTATAGCCTCGTATTTCTTCTCCGATATTTGGGTTTTGTTTGGCCAACTTGATCTATTTATCTTGCAATGGGAAGAGGTGCTTTGTAATGGGTTCGATCTTACGGTGCTTGATCCCAGTGACAGAAAGGGAAATGACACGTATGTATCGTTGCTATTAAGGATAACAAGATGTGGTCTATTTCTACATAAATAGATCTTGTCTACATCATGTCATCATTCTTATTGCATTACTCCGTTTCTCCATGAACTTAATACACTAGATGCATGCTGGATAGCAGTCGATGTGTGGAGTAATAGTAGTAGATGCAGGCAGGAGTCGGTCCACTAATCTTGGATGTGATGCCTATATAATGATCATTGCCTGGATATCATCATGAGTATTTGAAGTTCTATCAATTGCCCAACAATAATTGTTTTCCCACCGTTTGCTATTTTTCTCGAGAGAAGCCACTAGTGAAACCTACGGCCCCCGGGTCTCTTCATTAATATATTTGCCTTTGCGATCTATTTTTATTTGCTTTTGTTTTTAGATCTATATTTCCAAAAACCCAAAAATAACTTGTTGCACTTTATTTTATTTTGCATTTATTCGAGATCTATGTATCCAATCTATTACAACTTTCTCCCGTCCACTAGCCATTTCTGGCGCCGTTGCCCGAAAGGGATTGACAACCCCTTTAATACGTCGGGTTGCGAGTATTTGTTATTTGTGTGCAGGTGCCATTCATGTAGTGTTGCGTGGTTCTCCTAATGGTTCGATAACCTTGGTCCTATCACTGATGGAAATACCTACCGTTGCTGTGCTGCATCATCCCTTCCTCTTTGGGGAAATACCGACGTAGTTCTAGCAGACATCAAAGAACAAGCCTGTTGTTGGCATGCCTGTCGTCTTAGTTAAAATAGGAGATCATTGCTATCATGGTTTATGTGACTTAGGTGCTAGTGTGAGTGCTATCCCTTTTACTTTATACCAAGAAATTATGATTGATATAGCACCCACTGAAATAGAAGGCATATATGTTACTATTAAACTTGCTAATAGAGATACCATCACACCACTTGGGATTGTTAGAGATGTTGAAGTATTGTGTGGGAAAACGAAATATCCTACTGATTTTCTAGTTCTTGGTTCGCCACAAGATGACTTTTGTCCCATAATTTTTGGTAGACCCTTCTTGAACACTGTCAATGCTAAGATAGATTGTGAGAAAGAAACTATCAGTGTTAGTTTTGGTGATGTGTCTCATGAGTTTAATTTCTCTAAGTTTCATAGACAACCTCATGATAAAGAATTACCTAGTAAGGATGAAATAATTGGTCTTGCTTCCATTGCTGTACCTACCACTGATCCACTAGAACAATATTTGCTAGACCATGAAAATGATATGCACTTGCGTGAAAGAAATGAAATAGATAAAAAAATTCTTCGAACAACGACCTATCCTTAAACACAATTTGCCTATTGAAACTTTAGGAGGTCCTCCTCCACCTAAAGGTGATCCTGATTTGAATTAAAGCAATTGCCTCACACTTTGAAGTATGCTTATATTGATGAGAAAAAGATATATCCTGTTATTATTAGTGCTAACCTTTCAGAACATGAAGAAGAGAGGTTATTAAAAATTCTGAAGAAACACCGTGCTGCTATTGGATATACTCTTGATGATCTTAAAGGCATTAGTCCCACTCTCTGTCAGCACAAGATTAATATGGAACCTGATGCTAAACCTGTTGTTGATCACCAATGGCGATTGAATCCTAAGATGAAGGAAGTGGTAAGAACTGAAATATTAAAACTTGTGGAAGCATGTATAATCTATCCCATAGCTGATAGTAGATGGGTAAGTCATGTTCGTTGTGTCCCTAAGAAAGGAGGTATTACTGTTGTTCCTAATGATAAAAATGAACTTATTCCACAAAGAATAGTGACTGGCTATAGAATGGTAATTGATTTTAGAAAATTAAATAAAGCTACTAGAAAAGATCATTACCCTCTGCCTTTCATTGATCAAATGTTAGAAAGATTGTCAAAGCACACAAACTTTTGTTTTCTGAATGGATATTTCGTTTTCTCTCAAATACCTGTATCGCAACCCGATCAAGAGAAAACCATCTTTACTTACCCTTTTGGAACTTATGCTTATAGACGTATGCCTTTTGGTTTATGTAATGCACCTGCTACCTTTCAAACATGTATGACTACTATATTCTCTGATTTTTGTGAAAAGATTGTTGAGGTTTTCATGGATGATTTTTACGTTTATGAAACTTCTTTTGATGATTGCTTAAGCAACCTTGATCGAGTTTTGTAGAGATGTGAACAAACTAATCTTGTCTTGAATTGGGAGAAGTGCCACTTTATGGTTAATGAAGGCATTGTCTTGGGGCATAAAATTGTTGAACGAGGTATTGAGGTGGATAAAGCTAAAGTGGATGCAATTGAGAAAATGCCATGTCCTAAAGACATTAAAGGTATTCGTAGTTTCCTCGGTCATGTTGGTTTCTATAGGAGGTTCATTAAAGACTTCTCTAAAATTTCCAGGCCTCTTACTAATCTTTTACAAAAGGATGTTCCATTTTTTATGATGATTGTGTAGAAGCCTTTGAAACACTTAAGAAAGCCTTAATTTTTGCACCTATAGTTCAACCACCTGATTGGAACTTGCCCTTTGAAATTATGTGTGATGCTAGTGATTATATTGTTGGTGCTGTTCTAGGCCAAAGAGTTGAGAAGAAATTAAATGTTATCCATTATGCTAGTAAAACTCTAGACATTGCCCGAAGAAATTATGCTACTATTGAGAAAGAATTTTTAGCAGTTGTGTTTGCTTGTGATAAATTCAGATCTTACATTGTTGATTCCGAAGTAATTGCTCACACTGATCATGCTGCTATTAAATATCTTATGGTAAAGAAAGATGCTAAACCTAGACTCATTAGGTTGGTTCTCTTGCTTCAAGAATTTGACTTGCACATTACTGTTAGGAAAGGAGCTGAGAACCCCGTAGCTGATAACTTGTCTAGGTTAGAAAATATTCTTGATTACCCACTACCTATTGATGATAGCTTTCCTGATGAACAACTAGCTGTCATAAATGCTTCTCATAATACTCCTTGGTATGCTGACTATGCTAATTATATCGTTGCTAAATTTATACCACCTAATTTCACATATCAACAAAAGAAAAAATTCTTCTATGACTTAAGACATTATTTTTGGGATGGCCCACATCTTTATAAAGAAGGAGTAGATGGTATTATTAGACGTTGTGTACCTGAGCATGAACAGGAACAAATCCTACAGAAATGTCACTCTGAAGCCTACGGAGGACATCATGCGGGAGATAGAACTACACATAAGGTATTACAATCTGGTTTTTATTGGCCTACTCTTTTCAAGGATGCCCGTAAGTTCGTCTTGTCTTGTGATGAATGTCAAAGAATTGGTAATATTGGTAAGCATCAGGAAATGCCTATGAATTATTCACTTGTTGTTGAACCTTTTGATGTTTGGGGCTTTGATTATATGGGGCCTTTTCCTTCCTCTAATGGGTATACACATATTTTGGTTGCTGTTGATTATGTCACTAAGTGGGTAGAAGCTATTCCAGCTAGTAGTGCTGATCATAACACCTCCATTAAAATGCTTAAAGAGATTATCTTCCCGAGGTTTGGAGTCCCTAGATATTTAATGACTGATGGTGGTTCACATTTTATTCTTGGTGCTTTCTGTAAAATGCTTGCTAAATATGATGTCAACCATAGAATTGCATCACCCTTTCATCCTCAATCTAGTGGTCAAGTTGAACTTAGCATGCAATAGAGAAATAAAATTAATATTACAAAAAACTGTCAATAGGTCCCGAAAGAATTGGTCTAAGAAACTTGATGATGCACTTTGGGCCTATAGAATAGCTTATAAAAATCCTATGGGTATGTCTCCATATAAAATGGTTTATGGAAAAGCTTGCCATTTGCCTCTTGATCTAGAACATAAAGCATATTGGGCAATTAAAGAACTCAATTATGATTTCAAACTTGCCGGTTAAAAGAGGTTATTTGATATTAGCTCACTAGATGAATGGAGAACCTAAGCTTATGAAAATGCCAAACTATTTAAAGAAAAAGTTAAAAGATGGCATGGCAAAAGAATCCAAAAGCGGGAATTCAAAGTTGG
This sequence comes from Thinopyrum elongatum, assembly GCA_011799875.1. Classification (NCBI taxonomy): domain Eukaryota; kingdom Viridiplantae; phylum Streptophyta; class Magnoliopsida; order Poales; family Poaceae; genus Thinopyrum; species Thinopyrum elongatum. The sequence goes on along the minus strand of CM022297.1, from coordinate 304,460,208 downwards.
TGAACATGTTCTATTATACAATTCTCGTTTTAGATTTTTTGCAGGAAAACTTCTTTTCAAATGGGAAGGACCATATATCATCGAAGAAGTTTATCGCTCTTGAGCTATCAAGATTAATAATGCTGAAGGTACCAACCCGAAGGTGGTCAATGTACAAAGAATTAAACACTATGTTTCAGGTATGCGTATTAATGTTGAACTAACATTATCCAAACCATGACACCGGAGGAACACATAAAAGAAACCTTCCATAACACTCCAGAACCCTGAAAAGGAAGAGGTACGTGATACGGTAAGTAAACAGTCTCCGAAAAATCAGCAAAAATATTTTCTGTCAGTTTTGGAATATTAGAACAAATAGAAAAATAACAAACAACCGGGACGGCAACCCAGATGCCCACAAGACACCAGGGCGCGCCTGCCCCACCTGGCGCGCCCTGGTGGGTAGTGGGCCCCTCGGGCACCTTCCCGACTCCGTTTTCCTTCTGTATACTTGTTTCCCAAGATAAAAAATCCTTATATATATACCTGTGACGCCCCCGGTTCAATCGTACACTAATCATACACGCAAACGTGTACGATCAAACCCAGGGACTCACGGGAAGATATCACAACACAACTCTAAACACAAATAAACGGAGGTCCACAATATTACAGACCAGGGATCCGAAGATCCGAATACATAAGTCAGTCATACAAATAATATCTGGGTACAGACATAGTTAGACAAGTTATGCCTTAAGAAGGCTAGCACAAACAGCGACACTAGATCGAAAGGCGTTGGCCTCCTGCCTGGGAGCCTCCGATCCTACTCCTGGTCAGCTGGCTCGATCCAGTAGTACGTGCCCTCTGGACCCGCCTGGTAGTAGGCTCCGGTGGTGGCGTCTGGCTCCTGGACTCCATCGTCTGGTGTATCATCAAGGTGGGGTATATGGGGGAAAAGAGAAAATAAAGCAACCGTGAGTACTCATCCGAAGTACTCAACAAGCAAGGATCTATACTACATATGCAACATTATCAATGGAGAAAAGGCTGTATATGTGGACTGGGCTGCAGAAATGCCAGAATAGAGAGAAAGGCCTAGTCCTATCGAAGACTAGCATCTTCAAACATCTTCTCAAAGCCATCATCTTGCAGCAGTAGAAGAGAGTAGAATAGCATTTTATTTAGCAAACATGTTGAAGTACAGCTCAAAGATCCTTCCTCGACTCCCAGCGAGAAAGTAATCCCGAAGCTTCAATTATGTAACAAGTATCCAGTTTAAGTAGTAGATCGGGATACACAAACTGAGCGTCCTTTACCGTAGGACCGGCTATCGATAGAAGATTCATCCCTGCAGGGGTGCACTACTGTTACCCAACACGCTCGATCAACTCTGGCCGGACATACTTGCTGGGTAATGCCCGTCCTCGGAAGATCAACACGAAGCAGCGCTCTACCTAGGCTCAGCAGAGAGGTCAGCACGCCGGACTAACCTATGCACCCAGGGGTCTCGGGCCATCGCCCTGGGCACCCTGTGCGTTGCATGGCTGGCCGGGGTGCAGGCGCGACACTGAACTCGCCAGTGAAGTATCTAGCCCAATCCCGACGATCAGCCCGCACGGTGAATCGTGACGTCTGATAAGCTTTCGGCGAAACGTACATCGCAGAGGGCCCCATAACCATTATCCCGCGTGGTGGCAGTGCGTATAGGGCACGTCGACCCACTCAGATCACACACCCAAATCCAATAGGCTCAATTAGTATCAAGCGGAGACAATCAGAGTCTCTGATGCTCCGCCACAATGTCACACTCGAGTGCCCTTCCGGCACACCCGAAATCATAGATCCCCAGCGGGTACCCACCAGGGTGGACCCGCCTGTGAAAAAGGTCAAGTAATCGTGTGGTCATAATCATCAGGGTGAACGTAAGAGGTATCACCCTCGAGGTTCACACTGAGGGGTTGCACGACAGAGTCGTATCGGACATGGAGAAGGAGGAATCACCCTCGATGACCACGACCGTACAGCTATGCTGCAGAGTATTCATCAGGAGTGCGTTACGAGGTATCACCCTCGGCACTCGATAGTTACTACGCAGAGTCGTACAACTAAGGGGGGTGTGAAGTGAGGCGTCTGTCTCTGATCGACGATCACGTTGATCGAGTCGTTGATGAACAAGAAGGGGCGACAAAGTAAGGTGGTGGGGTCACAGATGGGTCATACCAACCTATACTAAACAGTTTATCATAGGCAGGTAAGATAGCAATGAACAGGTTACAACAGCAGGCTATGCATCAGAATAGGAGCATACATTAACAGTAGCGAAATCTAATGCAAGCAGGAGAATAGAATGGGCGATATCTGGAATGCTCAAGGGGGGGGGCTTGCCTGGTTGCTCTGGCAAGAGAGGGAGGTCGTCAACGGGCTGCTCGTCGGTAGAGTAGTCGTATCCTGGTGCAGCGTCGTCGGTCTCGGCGTCTATCGAGAGAGAAGGAGGGGGAGAGAAACAATAAATTCCACGGCAAATATGCAAACAATATGTATGACATGCCTAAATGATATGCCGGGGTGTTCTACTGCCTAACTAAATGATTTAGTTAATTTAGGAATTTATTCGGATTTATTTAATTAAAGTTGGACACTATTCATTTATCGAAATCGGTCTAATTGTTCAACGTTCTTATAGCTGCGGGCGTCTGACGGAGATACCGAGGGCGTATCCGGGCCCGTATCGTCGTTCTGAGCAAGTTTCATGTATAAAATATTTTCATCGGAGATACGGTTTAAAAGATATGATTTTCTAAAGTTTTTATTAATTTCTAAAATTTAATTAATTATTTAATTCAACATTATCCGAAACAGTGATTGATGACGTCAGCATGACATCATGCTGACGTCAGCAGCCACCTGACAGGGTGGGTCCCACCTGTCATAGGCTGTTAGGTTAATTAGGTTTAATTAATTTAATTACTGATTAATTAACACTAATTAGTTAATTAGATTAACCTAATCAGGATTAATTAACTAATTAATTAACTAATTAATTATTTAATTAATCATTTTATTTATTTCTATTTTTATTTTCTATTTCTTTTAAATCGTTTTTAGGGGGGTGGGCCCCATCTGTCAGCGGCACAGGGGGGGCAGGGCCCACCGGGCAGTGGCCCATACGGCCACACGGGGCGGGCGTGGGCGCAGCCCGAGCGGGCGCGTCCAGGGTGCGCCCGGGCGCTGGCCACGGGCGCCGGCGAGGCGCGGCTGGACGGGTCGGTGGTGAGCGCGGGGCCACGGCGCGCGATGCGGACGAGCGCGCGGGCGAGGTGTGGGGGCGCGCGCGCGTGCGGGTGGCCGCGGCGAGCGGAGGCAGAGGCGAGAGGACGAGCGGCAGCGGCGGCTGGAGTGGGCAAAACATAATTCCATATTTATTTCAGATTTAATAAATGGTTACTAAATATTATCTTTATCCACTGTTTGAGGTTGTTCGAGTCACTTATCCAATTCCAATGATGTTGGTTTCAATTTTAGAATAGCCTCTGGAATATTTGTTATTTATCTGACATTTTAGCTCCTATGTTGGACAACTTTTATATTCCACTTTCATTTAAATTTGAATTTGACTTAGGAGTTGAAATGCAATATGATGCTAATGATGATTATGCACTGTCGATCATGCTAACATGTCATTATCAAAAGTGATTACTGTTGCTAATCACCGGGGGTGTTACAACTCTCCTCATCTATTAAGAATTCTCGTCCCGAGAATTAAGAGGAAGACTGAAAGAAAGAGGGGTATTCTTCGCGAAGACGATCCTCGCGTTCCCAAGTGGCTTCATCTTCAGAATGATTTGACCACTGAACCTTGAGGAACTTGATTGACTTTTGACGTGTTCGACGCTCAGCTTGATCAAGAATACGGATGGGATATTCTGGATATGACAGATCTTCCCGTAATTCAAGCACTTCATGATCCACAGCTCGAATAGGATCCTTGAAGCAGCGGCGGAGTTGGGATACATGAAAGACGTCATGTACTTGAGAAAGGTTTGGCGGCAATTGCAACTGATATGCCACTTCTCTTCGACGGGCAAGAATACGGAACGGGCCAATGTAGCGAGGGGCTAACTTGCCTTTGATTCCGAACCGATGAGTGCCTTTCAACGGAGTGACGCGGAGGTAAGCTTGCTCGCCAGGTTGATAGACTATTTCCTGGTGCTTTCGGTCATAGTTGCTCTTCTGACGAGACTGAGCAGACTTCAAATGTTCACGAACAATACGGACTTGTTCTTCAGCTTGCCGAATAATGTCCGGTCCGACGAGTGAGCGTTCCCCAGTTTCTGACCAATTCAGAGGGGTTCGACACTTACGACCGTATAGAACTTCAAACGGTGCCATCTTCAGACTAGCTTGATAGCTATTGTTGTAAGAGAATTCGGCATACGGGAGAGATTCCTCCCATTTCTTACCGAAGGAGATGACGCAAGCTCGAAGCATATCTTCGAGCACTTGATTCACTCGTTCCACTTGACCCTGTGACTGAGGGTGAAAAGCGGTGCTGAAAGACAGATGAGTTCCCATAGCTTCTTGGAAACTATTCCAGAATCTGGAGGTGAAGAGGCTGCCACGATCAGAACTGATCTCCAACGGAACACCGTGGAGTGACACAATTCGGGAAACATACAAGTCTGCTAACTGGCTAGCAGTGATTGTCTCCTTAACAGGCAGAAAGTGGGCAACCTTAGAGAATCGGTCAATGACAACAAAAATAGCATCATGACCCTTCTGGGATTTGGGAAAACCAGTAATGAAATCCATTTGGACCTTGTCCCATTTCCATTCAGGAATTTCCAGGGGTTGCAGAGTTCCTGCGGGCCTTTGATGTTGGGCTTTAACGCGGCGGCAAACGTCACACTCAGAAACATAACGAGCAATGTCTCGCTTCATATTAGGCCACCAGAATCTTTGACAAATGTCACGGTACATCTTTGTGCTACCAGGATGAATGGACAAGGGAGTGTCATGAGCTTCCTTCATAACGTTTTCCCTCTCATTCTTGAACTTGGGTACGAAGAGACGGTGTTGGAAAAATAGGATCCCATCTGCATCAAGATGGAATTCCGACGGCTTTCCTTTCTCGAGGTATCGCTTGATCTTTTCAACTTCAGTGTCATACCTTTGCATAACCTTAATGCCGTGTTCTAAATCTGGTTCGACAATCAGGGTATTGAGATAACCCTGTGGAACAATATGGAGGTTCAATTTGCAAAGCTCTTCATGGAGAAGAGGTTGTGTTTCTTGAACCATAAGATTGTTGCTATAGGACTTGCGACTCAAAGCATCGGCCATTACATTAGCCTTGCCGGGGGTATATGAAATATTCATATCATAATCGGCAATTGTTTCGAGCCATCTTTGTTGACGAAGGTTCAGATCTGGTTGAGTATATAAATACTTCAAGCTTTGGTGATCCGTGTATATCTCGCAACGGTTACCGAGAAGGTAATGTCGCCATAGCTTCAAGGCATAGATAACCGCAGAAAGTTCAAGATCATGCACGGGATAATTTTCTTCATGAGGACGCAATTGCCGGGAGGCATAAGCAATCACTTTGCGCTCTTGCATTAGGACACAGCCTAATCCTTGACGAGATGCATCACAGTATATCACGAAATCCTTTTGGGAATCCGGGGGTGCTAGTACTGGGGCAGATGTCAATTTATCTTTTAGTGTATGAAAGCTTTCTTGACATTTTTCTGTCCACTCAAATTTAACACCTTTGTGAAGCAGATTTGTCAATGGTTTTGCAATTTTGGAAAAGTTCTCAACGAATCGACGGCAATAACTAGCAAGTCCGAGAAAACTTCTGACTTGCTTAACATTCTTTGGGGGAATCCAGTCAAGAATAGCCTGAACTCGTTCGGGGTTAACAGCAATCCCATCATTGGAAATCACATGTCCAAGGTAAGTTACTTCCGGAAGCCAAAATTCGCATTTGGAATACTTGGCATACAACTGGTGTTCTCGGAGCCTTTCTAGAACAAGGCAGAGATGTTCAGCATGTTCCTCTTTATTCTTAGAATAGACCAGAATATCATCTAGATATACCACGACGAATTTGTCGAGGTAATCCATGAATATATAATTTATCAGGCGGGAGAATGTAGCTGGAGCATTCGTTAGGCCAAATGACATGACGGTGTATTCATAGGAGCCATAACGAGTGACGAATGCAGTCTTGGGAATGTCCTCTTCACGGACACGGATCTGGTGATAACCCAACCTCAAGTCGAGTTTAGAGAACACCGATGATCCAGCGAGTTGATCATAAAGATCATTGATCCGGGGCAGTGGGTATTTATTCTGGATTGTGGCTTGGTTAATGGGCCGGTAATCCTGAACCAATCGGTTAGTTCCATCCTTCTTCTTAACGAAGAGTGAAGGTGCTCCCCAAGCAGAGGAACTGGGGCGGATGAAACCACTCTTAAGTGACTTGTCGATTTCTTCCTTAAGCTCAAGAAGGTGATGCGGAGGCATCTTATAAGGTCGCTTGGCAATAGGAATGGTGCCAGGCTTCAAGTCGATGACGAACTCGACAGCTCTAGCCGGGGGTATTCCTGGAAGTTCTTCTGGAAAGACGTCTGGAAAATCTCGAACGACAGGAACGTTCTCGATCCCTTCCAGAGGTGAGGCGTTCAAAGCATTCATAACATATACCTCAGCTTCAGCGTCTCGAGTAATTCGGGCAGTGTAGTTCACTATCTCATCGGAGGGGTGAAGAAGTTGGATAATTTTTGTGGCACAATTGATCGAAGCAATGTGAGCTTTCAACCAATCCATTCCGAGTATGAGGTCTATGGTGGAAGACTTCAGGATAATAGGGGAAGCTAGGAATTCAAATTCCTCGATTTCAACAGGGACATTATGTGCCATCATAGTGGTTTGACATTGGCCTCCAGGGGTACGGACAACTATTGGCAGGTTCATCTTTTCGAATGCAATGTCATGAGATAATGCAAATGCTTCAGACATGAATGAATGCGATGCTCCTGAATCAAATAATACAGAAGCAGGTACTGAGTTAACAAGAAGGGTACCCATCACAGTAGGAGGTTGATCCTGGACTTCTTCAATGTCAATGTTGTAAGCCTGACCACGACCACGTGAAGCAGACCCAGTATTATAGCTGCGGGTCTGATTGTTGCCACGGCCATATCCACGGCCAGCACGAGGAAAATCTAACTGATTCTGAGTCTGGCGGCAGTCTTTAGCCTGGTGGCCTGGTTTGCGGCACTTGAAACACAAACCATCTTCAGGACGAAGAGGGGCATGGTTCTGAATAGCTTGAGCCTTTGACGGCCTCGGTGGTGGAGGAGGCAGACGTAGTGCAGCATTGTTCTTTGGCGCAGAGGCATTGGGACGGAACGCGTTGTTGGGAATCCAAACTCTACGCTTCGGTGCTGAGCCCGAAGATGAGCCAGCATCACGATAGCGCTTCTGCGAGTCCTTGTGTTCCATCTGAGCGGTCTCAACGAGAATAGCCTTGTTCACTAGAGTTGAGAAGTCATTGATGTCTTGAGCAGCTAGTGCAAGCTTGAGGTCAGGGTGTAGTCCATTACGGAACTTCTCCTGTCTGCGAGCATCTGCGGCGATGTCTTCTTCAGCATAGCGGGAGAGATCAAGAAATTCCCGCTGATAAGCTTCGACGGTTTTATTGCCCTGAGTGAGGTTGCGGAACTGGGTCTTCATGCGTTCCATAATTGCTTGAGGGATGTAACGTGTACGGAAAGCAGCCTGGAACTCATACCAAGTGATGATTGTTCCAACAGGGAGAGTACGCTTGTGTGTGTCCCACCATTGAGCAGCGGGGCCCTTTAAGAAAAAGGCCGCGAAGGTGACAAAGTTGGCGGGGGCGACATTAGCAGACTCCATCTCGTGAGTGATGTCGCGGAGCCAGTCATCGGCATCCAGGGGCTTGTCAGAGTTGCGAAACTGCGTTGGGTTGAGTCGCATAAACTCTGTCAAAGTTACTGAAGCTGGGTTCTGGTTCTGGTTGTTCTGATGCGGAAACTGAGCCATGATTCCAACCATGAACTGGCGGTTAAGCTCGAACTGTTGCATCATAGCTGCCATATAGTCTGGCGGTGGTGGACGTTCAGGGGTACGACCACGACCACGACCACCTGGTCTAACCATCCTGCTACGTATCAACAGGGGGTAGTTTAGTAAAAGCAATTGCGAGTGTTTAGCGACAAGTATGATGTAACACGACAATACCTTAAGCAGTGTAATAGATACATAACAGTAGTCGATTAAGACATACAGATCCATACACAAAGTCGGTTACATGCGGACAGCATAACAGCGCAAATTATAAGCTAGACATACTAGGCGGCGCGCAGGCACGCGGTAAGGAAGTACACAACGAGACATAGCAAAGGCTACATCAACGTCGGAGAAAACCACTGTAACGGGGTAACTGCGAGTGCGGACGACGAATATTCGTCGCGGAAGGATCCTGTGCTCCATGTGCACTCTGATGCAGAACCCGGTCTCGAACTGTAAGAAGAGGTCCACGTGTAGGTGTGTGACCTCCAACAGCAGGCCAGTCAATACCAGCATACATCTGAGTCCTGCGCGGGTAAAGGATGTGCTCCGGATGTATCCCTGCACGAACAGCGGGCATCAACTGCGTCATAGCATCGTAGAGACGTGCTCGAGTGGCAACCAACTCGACGGCAAGAGCCCGAACAGTGCGATCCAGAGCCTGAGTGCACTGAATCAGAACGCGGTGGTCATATCGGCGAGGCTCGTACGGGGCACAGATAGCTGTGTAGTATCCGGTAGCATCTCCAGCAGGGGCATATAGAATGTATCGGAACTCAGAGTCATCCAAGATATCACTGAACTATCCTCGAAGACGTGCGACAGCAGAGTAGGCGGCATCATGTACTGCCATCTCAATCGTCACGCCGATACCGTGGAAAAGGTGCAGCTCGGTGTCTGAGTCATTCTGCCGATCATAGATACGAACATCAGCATGGTACTGCTCCTGATTAAACTCGCGGTAATCCTCGTAAACCATGTACTCAGGGTACCAGCGGTAGCCAAGTCTGGTCATGAGAGCGATCAGGACAGCTGGAAACCCAGGGGTATTACGAGCCCAAGTGCGAAGCACAAGCTGTGTCGTAGGACGCGGTGGAAACAAACGGTCCATCTGAAACAGAGGAAATTCAGATTTGTCAAATGACAATGAGAAGTTTAACACAACTCGGAGAGAAAGGTTAAACAAAACAATGGAAAGGAAAATGATTATCAGACTAATCAGATCAACGACAGGGAAATCGCATAGATATCCAGCTCTCCGGGTAGTCGGGAATTACGAGATCCTAAGTGTCGGCGTTAGTAAAATTTTATTTAACCCGAATAGAAGAGATATCAGAGTCCCAGAGTATAGACGAGGAGTAAAAGATCCTAATACCACCCAGTTGGCGACGTGGGCCCGTAAGCCACACAGCCAAGTTAGTAATTTAGTTTCTCGGTTTCTAGACTCAACTTCGGCCAAGGAATTTGGAAGGGGGCTTCCTACAGGCAGTCGGCTCTGATACCAACTTGTGACGCCCCCGGTTCAATCGTACACTAATCATACACGCAAACGTGTACGATCAAGCCCAGGGACTCACGGGAAGATATCACAACACAACTCTAAACACAAATAAACGGAGGTCCACAATATTACAGACCAGGGATCCGAAGATCCGAATACATAAGTCAGTCATACAAATAATATCTGGGTACAGACATAGTTAGACAAGTTCTGCCTTAAGAAGGCTAGCACAAACAGCGACACTAGATCGAAAGGCGTTGGCCTCCTGCCTGGGAGCCTCCGATCCTACTCCTGGTCAGCTGGCTCGATCCAGTAGTACGTGCCCTCTGGACCCGCCTGGTAGTAGGCTCCGGTGGTGGCGTCTGGCTCCTGGACTCCATCGTCTGGTGTATCATCAAGGTGGGGTATATGGGGGAAAAGAGAAAATAAAGCAACCGTGAGTACTCATCCGAAGTACTCAGCAAGCAAAGGATATATACTACATATGCAACATTATCAATGGAGAAAAAGGCTGTATATGTGGACTGGGCTGCAGAAATGCCAGAATAGAGAGAAAGGCCTAGTCCTATCGAAGACTAGCATCTTCAAACATCTTCTCAAAGCCATCATCTCGCAGCAGTAGAAGAGAGTAGAATAGCATTTTATTTAGCAAACATGTTGAAATACAGCTCAAAGATCCTTCCTCGACTCCCAGCGAGAAAGTAATCCCGAAGCTTCAATTAAGTAACAAGTATCCAGTTTAAGTAGTAGATCGGGATACACAAACTGAGCGTCCTTTACCGTAGGACCGGCTATCGATAGAAGATTCATCCCTGCAGGGGTGCACTACTGTTACCCAACACGCTCGATCAACTCTGGCCGGACATACTTGCTGGGTAATGCCCGTCCTCGGAAGATCAACACGAAGCAGCGCTCTACCTAGGCTCAGCAGAGAGGTCAGCACGCCGGACTAACCTATGCACCCAGGGGTCTCGGGCCATCGCCCTGGGCACCCTGCGCGTTGCGTGGCTGGCCGGGGTGCAGGCGCGACACTGAACTCGCCAGTGAAGTATCCAGCCCAATCCCGACGATCAGCCCGCACGGTGAATCGTGACGTCTGATAAGCTTTCGGCGAAACGTACATCGCAGAGGGCCCCATAACCATTATCCCGCGTGGTGGCAGTGCGTATAGGGCACGTCGACCCACTCAGATCACACACCCAAATCCAATAGGCTCAATTAGTATCAAGCGGAGACAGAGGCGAGAGGACGAGCGGCAGCGGCGGCTGGAGTGGGCGCGAGCGGGGCGCGGCGACGCGTGAGCATGCGCGCAGCGCGGTGAGCGGCGGCACGGGGGCGCGGTGCGCGCGGCGAGGTGCGGGAGCAGAGAGGGGGAAAGAGGCCCGAGGCCTCACCGTGCTCGTAGGGACGGGGCAGCGGGAGGTCGGGGTGGTCGACGGGGACGACGGCGATGGGGAGGCAGGCCGGCGGGGAGGCGCGGGCTCCGGGCGGCGGCGAGGTCGTCGCGGGCGACGGGATCGGGGATCTGCCCCGATCCGGATCCAGTCGAGGGAGGGGGCGACCGAGCGCCAGGCGGCTGGTCGGGGAAGAGGAGGGGACGGGGCGACGTCGGTGTGGCGGCGGCGTCGGCGCTGGCCGATCGGCGCGGGAGCGGGGCGGCGTCGGCGAGCGGCGTCGGCGACGGGGCCGTTCCCGCGATCCCGATCCCGATCTGGATCGGGAGGTGGGGGCTGACGAGGGGGAGGCGGCGACGGGGCGGCGTCGGCGACGGCGTAGGCGACGGGGCGGACGGGATCGGGAGATCCCGATCCAGACGAGGGGGGAGGAGAGGAGCGAGGGGAGTGGGGGGGGTGGGGATTAGGGTTCGGTCGGCTGGGGGCCATATAGGCCAGGGGGGCACAAGTGGGCCGGCCGGCTGGGCTTCGGCCCAGTTGGGCCGGAGGAGGGGGGGGTCCTTCTTCTTCTTTTCTGTTTCATTTTTCTTTTATCTTTTTCTTTATTCTCCTTTCTCAGTTTAGTAAATAGTCAGGCCTCAAAATGGTTTTTGTAAAACATGAGACCTAGTTCATAAATACCAGTGCATTATACCTTAACACCTAAAATTAGTTTGGACAAAACATAATTCCATATTTATTTCAGATTTAATAAATGGTTACTAAATATTATCTTTATCCACTGTTTGAGGTTGTTCGAGTCACTTATCCAATTCCAATGATGTTGGTTTCAATTTTAGAATAGCCTTTGGAATATTTGTTATTTATCTGACATTTTAGCTCCTATGTTGGACAACTTTTATATTCCACTTTCATTTAAATTTGAATTTGACTTAGGAGTTGAAATGCAATATGATGCTAATGATGATTATGCACTGTTGATCATGCTAACATGTCATTATCAAAAGTGATTACTGTTGCTAATCACCGGGGGTGTTACAATACCCCCAGACGATTTGACCACCGCATCATGGAGAAATCCTCTGTTCTTGTTTCGTGCTGTTTTTCTGGTAGATCTGAAAATATGTCGTCTCAAGATTCGGAGGGAGAGAGCTATGTCACTGATTATATCGCAAACCCCAAGGTCTATGGGGAGGAGGATCCTTATGGTTGGACCACGTATGATGAGGAAGACGTTGACATGGAGAAAACAAGAGATGATAGCTCTGATGAAGATGAAGATCCACTACCTCAGCCTGGAGATATGCACGTGGAATTCAAGAAATCAAGCCTCCCTAACAAAGCAAACAAATCTAAGATTCAATTTATCCCATCTCATTTTCTACAGGAGAGCAAGGCGGCATTATGCAAAAGGGTATTAAAGGTTGAGCTAGAGAATGATGATCTAAGGGAGGAAAACTTTAGCCTCAGGCGCAAGCTGGAGAAAAAGATTGCCTCACCACCATCTTCATCTTCACCACCAAAGATGGAGACTTGAGTACACGGGTATGGGCACTCCTCTTGGCTTGTGCCAAGCTTGGGGGAGATGCCCCAGTATCGTATCATCATCACTTTTATTACCTTTACCTATCTTAGTTCGATCCTTAGCTATTTCATGATTTAGTTGAATAAAAGTTTAGTATGATCTATTTTCGAGTGCTAGTTTCGTGATCTATCTATCTATGTAATCGAGTGAGAGTTATATAATAAAATTTAGTTTGAGTTTTTGCTTCTTTACTTTTCTGTTTCAATCAAAATAAAGGAAATAATGAAAATGATCATATGCTAATCTTATGGTAAGTAATGACATCACGTAAGGAAAAGTATAAGTGGTAAAATTTATTGAAAGTTGACAAACATAGCATTGGTCAATGATGCAATTCATGAAAGGATTAATAAGGGAATAGAAGATTCACATGCAAATACACTATCTTGGACATCTTTTATGATTGTGAGCTCCCACTAAATATCTTATGCCAAATTGTTGACGTTGGACAAGGAAGACAATGTAATGATTTATGTTTGTTCTTGTTCACATAGAAGTTATATTGTCATAGATCCTTCAACAGGTGGTGCTTGCTCAATATCTTTGCTAGCCAAAAATCCGCACTAAGTAGAGATACTACTTGTGCATCCAAAACCCTTAAACCCAAATCCATGTTTTGAGAGTCCACCATACCTACCTATGGATTGAGTAAGATCCTTCAAGTAAGTTGTCATCGGTGAAAAAAGGCAATAAAAGTTGCTCCTAAATGTGTTTGACCCTTTAGTGTAAGGGAAAATAAGCATCGTACGAACTTGTGATGGCAAAGTAATAAAAGCGACGGATTGCATAATAAAGGTTGCTATCATAAGGGGCAATATAACATGACGTTCTTTTGCATTAAGAGACTGTGCATACAAAACCAAAAAGCGCATGACAACCTCTGCTTCCCTCTGCGAAGGGCCTATCTTTTACTTTTGTGCAAGAGTCAAAGTATTTCCCTCTATTACTTTTTATTTTTCTCTTTGGCAAGCATCATGTGGTGGGGAAATATCTAGGCATATACATCTAGTTGGATATGAGTGAGCATGAGTTATTATTGTTGACATCACCCTTGAGGTGAATAAGTTGGGAGGCGAAACTATAAGCCCCTATCTTTCTATGTGTCCGGTTGAAACTTTTTGCTCATATATATGTTGTGAGTGTTAGCAATCATAGAAGATTAAATGATGGTTGAGTATGTGGACTTGCCAAAAGGCTCCGATACGAGACCCTTCCTAAAAACATGATGAATTGTAGTTGCAAAGTTGACTGAGAACATAGTTTGTTAGTTTTCAATAAAGTTTATGCTTTCTACTTCGATGTTGTGATGAATTGTTACTTGTTCATGAGAAGCTATATGATAAAGTTCTATGATAAAGTTTGTTGCTGTTATAATAATAAGCATGATGCTACTATGTCTGTATTTTGTTTTTATCGACACCTCTCTCTCTCTCTAAACATGTGGACTTGATTTTCGATATCGGCTTTTGCTTGAGGACAAGCGAGGTCTAAGCTTTGGGGAGTTGATACGTCCATTTTGCATCATGTTTTCCTACTGTTATTTATAGTGTTTTTATGCATTATAACACTTTGTGGAGTAATTCTAATGCCTTTTCTCTCATAATATGCAAGGTTTACACAAATAGGGAGAATACCGACACCTGGAATTCTGGACTTGAAAAAGCTATGTCAGAGATACCTATTCTGCACATCTCCAAATGAGATGAAATTTTACGAAGAATTATTTTGGAATATATAATAAATATTGGAGAAAAGAACTACTAGAGGGGGGCTGCCAGGTGGCCACAAGGCACCAGGGCGTGCCAGCGCGCCCTGGTTGGTAGTGGGCCCCTCGGCCCACTTTTGGTGCCCATCTTTTGGTATATATGGCTTTTGAGCTAGAAAAATAGGAGGAGGACTTTCGGGACGGAGCGCTGCCGTCTCGAGACGAAACTTGGGCAGGAGCACTTTTGCCCTCCGGCGGTGCAATTCCACCAGGGGAACTTCCCTCCCAGAGGGGGAAATCAAATCCATCGTTATCACCAACAACCCTCTCATCTTTGGGAGGCCAATCTTCATCAACATCTTCGACATAACCATCTCATCTCAAATCCTAGTTCATCTCTTGTGTTCAATCTTTGTATCAAAACCTCAGATTGGTACCTGTGGGTGACTAGTAGTGTTGATTACATCTTGTAGTTGATGCTAGCCAGTTTATTTGGTGGAAGATTATATGTTCCGATCCATTATGCTATTTAATATCCCTCTGATCTTGAGCATGAATATTATTTGTGAGTAGTTTCCTTTGTTCTCGAGGCCACGGGAGAAGTCATGTTGCAAGTAATCATGTGAATTTGATATGTGTTCGATATTTTGATGATATGTATGTTGTGATTCCCTTAGTGGTGTTATGTGAACGTCGACTACATGACACTTCACCATATTTGGGCCTAAGGGAATGCATTGTGGAGTAGTTATTAGATGATGGGTTGCTAGAGTGATAGAAGCTTAAACCCTAGTTTATGCGTTATTCCGTAAGGGCCTGATTTGGATCCACATGTTTAATGCTACGGTTAGATTTTATCTTAATACTTCTTTCATAGTTGCGGATGCTTGCGAGGGGGTTAATCATAAGTGGGAGGCTTGTTCAAGTAAGAACAACACCCAAGCACCGGTCCACCCACATATCAAATTATCAAAGTAGCGAACGCGAATCAAACCAACATGATAAAAGTGACTAGATGAAATTCCTGTGTGCCCTCAAGAACGCTTTACTTATTATCTGAGACCATTTCAGCCTGTCCTTTTCCATCAAAAGGATTGGGCTACCTTGTTGCACTTATTGTTACTATTGTTACTTGTTACTTGTTACAAATTATCTTGCTATCAAACTACCTGTTATCGGCAATTCCAGTGCTTGCAGAAATTACCTTGCTGAAAACCACTTGTCATTTCCTTCTGCTCGTCGTTGGGTTCGACACTCTTACTTATCGAAAGGACTACGATTGATCCCCTATACTTGTGGGTCATCAAAAACTAACATGGATATACAATGAAAAAGGATGAACACCGATAGCTGGAATGAATGTGTGGTACATGAATGGAATGTCGTTGAGAAATACGTACTCCCCCAAGCTTAGGCTTTTGGCCTAAGTTGGTCTATGGCCATGGGTCGAAATAACCACCTCCTGGGTAATGTGGAGTCTCCTGAGGCTCCCACTGATAGACGGGCTACTGAGACTCCGGCTCAGGTGCTGGCTCTGGCTCAGGCGTTTGGGGTGGCATCAAGCCCCAATAAGCATAGATGTCCTCAGGCATGACAGTGTATTTGCCTCCCGAAAAGATCAAACAAAGCAGGTGCAGGGAAAGTAATAATCTCACGCGTCCCCTGACTGAATACTAAGTTATACCAAAATTGCCTCGGGCCATTGTTGATAAAGTTATGCTCAACCACACTACCATAATCAAGATATCTGGTAGATAAAAGCCTCTCTTTTGCCTCGTCATGCCTAATAGGAATCTCAAAGTGTTTAGTGAGGCGGGAAGCATAAATACCACCATAAATAACGCCCTTCGAATGGTTTGTGTGCAATCGTTGGGCAATCATAACACCCAAACTGAAAGTTGTATCATGATAAAGAGCATGGCGCAAAATAGCAAGGTCAGCTGAACTAAGCATTCTACTCTCCCACCGACCAGTCAAACACCTCCCGGCGAATAATGAGTTATAGCGCAAAATGGAAAAAAATGTAAACTAGCAACTCTAGCTTCAGAAACTCCTCTTAACTCCCCCATAGTTACTTCAGATATAAAATCGACAACATCCCTAGGACGTGGCTTTACAGGGATGCCCTCATTGAGAATCATGCAAAATTCACAAAATTGTTCAAGTGTCATTTCTCTAGGAACATCATATAGATGGAACGACACAGTGGGTATATCTCTCCTAGCATGAAATAGAAGTTTCGCACGAAAGTATTAGTGAGGAGGAGGTATTGGTCACACTTATTTTCGAGGAAGGGGATGATGCCGACATTGTTCGCCAAATAATAGAAATCCTCGAAAATTCCCGTATCCTTCAGGAACGTGTTGCATGGCCACTCGCATGGTCGCAGCTCGGCCGCACGAGGAAGATTATACTTGGGCTTCAGGATTTCCTTAGGACCCCGGCTCAAATAACCTCTCAACCTCCACTTAAGAATTTCCCTTTTTCTCTGAAAATTTCTGAAATTTTTAGTACCTCAAAATAAAAGTGAACAAAACTTAACAAACTTGATAGTAACTACTCCCATAAGTGTCTAGAGGCTATATCATGCATCAAAACTACTTTGGACCATACAAAATCAACAAGCAAGCTCAAATACATGGTCACCACAGTAGCAACAATTTACAAAATATAAAGCACTAAAACATAAACTAATTAGACCATTAGAGGAGGCACATACCAAGGAGTAATCCCCCAAAACAGTTTTAGAAATGGAGCTCCAATCAAAGAGATCAAAAATCGCACGGGAATGAGCAAGAACACGGGTTTGAAAGCAATGGTGATTATTTTCATGAGGTAGGAGAAGGCAATGGGTGGTTGGAATAAGTGAGGGGGCCCCTGTGGGACCCACAAGCTCACTAGGCGTGCCCTGTGAGCTTGTGGCTCACCTCTGTGAGCTTTTAGCTCACAGGTGCACCCCCCTGGGGTGTGTTCAGTGCCAAAAATTCTTCAATATTGCAGAAAAATCATACTAAATATTTAGGTCATTCCGAGAACTTTTATTTTTGGACATTTTTTATTGCACGAATAATTCAAAAAACAGGATAATCATGGCATTCTACTTTATTAAACTTTAAACAACAGAGAGCAAATAGTAGTTACACTAGGTTGTGCTTACTAAATTCATCGACCACATGCCCCTAAAAAAGAATCCATTAATAAGGTTGATCAAGTCTTATTAACAAATTATTTCTGAGTAACATGAAACCGAGGAATCTTCATTTAACACTAAGTTACCTCAACGGGGATATGCATCTCGCCAACAATAAGAGTTTCATATTTCTTTTTGATGGAAGGAAGAGGAAATTGAAAACCTCTAATAGTGATTGTAGCAATTTTTTCAATAGTGTTGATACTATTCACCTAACTTTGTTTCTTCGGGAAATAAACCGTATGCTCATTACCATTGACATGAAAAGTAACATTCTTTTGTTGCAATCAATAACAGCCCCTGCAGTATTCAAAAAGGGTCTACCAAGGATGATCAACATAGTGTCGTCCTCGGGCATATCAAGTATAACAAAGTCTGTTAAGATAGTAACATTTGCAACTATAACATGCACATCCTCACAAATTCCAATAGGTATAGTAGTTGAGTTATCAGCCATTTGCAAACATATTTCAGTAGGTTTCATCTTATTCAATTCAAGTCTTCTATATAAAGAGAAAGGCATAACACTAACACCGGCTCCTAAATCACATAAAACAGTTTTGACATAACTCTATTTAATGGAGCATGGTATAGTAGGTATTCCTGGATCTCCTAACATCTTAGTACTCCACCCTTAAATGAATAATTCGCAAGCATGGTGGAAATTTCAGCTTTAGGTATCTTTCTTTTATTAGTGACAATATCTTTCATATATTTAGCATAAGGAGGCATTTTCAAAATATCAGTCAAGCGTGTGCGCAAAAATACAGGTCTAAGCATTTCAACAAAGTGCTCAAAATCTTCCTCATCCTTATTCTTAGGAGGTTTAGTAGGAAAAGGCATAGGTTTTTGAACCCATGGTTCTCTTTCTTTACCATGTTTTCTAGCAATGAAATCCCTTTTATCATATCTTTTATTCTTAGGAGGTGGGTTATCAAGATCAACAACAGGTTTTATTTCTACATCATTATTAGGTTCATTATCATTATCTGGTTGAGCATCAACATGAACATCATCATTATCATTATCGCTAGGTGGATGTTCATTAACAAATTGTGTCTCAGCATCAGAAATAGAAACATCATTATGATTCTCAGAAGGTTTTTCTAACATAGGTTCACTAGAAGCATGCAAAGTTCTATCATTTTTCTTTTTCTTCTTAGATGAACTAGGTGCATCAATATTAATCCTTTGAGAATCTTTCTCAATTCTTTTAGGACATGCTTTAGGATATAGAGGATCCCGAGTCATTTTACCTCCTATAGTCATTACCCTAACAGCATGATCATTCATTTTATTATTCATCTCATTAAGCAAATCATTTTGTGACCTAGCAACTTGTTCTAACTGAGTATGAACCATGGATGCAAGTTTACTTAAACCTTTAACAACATTAGCAATTCTAAACATCAAATCACTCAAACAATCAATCATGAAAGCAATTCGTTTCAATTGTTTGCTAACATAAATATTAAAATCTTCTTGCTTAACAATGTAGTTATCAAATTCATCCAGGCACTGACTAGCAGATTTATTATAGGGAATATCACCCTCATCAAATCTATAAAGAGAATTTACCTTTACTACCTGTGTCGGGATATCGAGTCCATGTATTTCTTCAATAGGTGGTAAATTCTTAACATCTTCAGCTTTATTACCCTTTTCTACCATAAATTTCTTTACCTCTTGCATATCTTCTGGACTGAGGAATACAATACCTCTCTTCTTTGGAGTTTGTTTAGGCGGTGGTTGAGGAAGTGTCCAATCATCGGCATTTCTCAATATATTATTCAATAGTTCTTCAGCCTTTTCAATAGTTCATTCCCTGAAAACACAACCAGCACAACTATCTAGGTAGTCCCTAGAAGCATCGGTTAGTCCATTATAAAAGATATCAAGTATTTCATTTTTCTTATGAGGATGATCAGGCGAAGCATTAAGTAATTGGAGAAGCCTCCCCCAAGCTTGAGGGAGATTCTCTTCTTTAAATTGCACAAAGTTAAATATCTCCTGTAAGAGCTTGTTTCTTATGAGCAGGAAAATATTTTTCAGAGAAGTAATATATCATATACTAGGGACTACACACACAACCAGGAGCAATAGTATTAAACCATTTCTTAGCATCACCCTTTAATGAGAAAGGAAACAACTTAAGTATATAGTATTAGTGAATTTTTTCCTCATGAGGAAATAGGGTGGCTATATCATTTAATTTGGTAACGTGTGCCACAACAGTTTCAGTTTCATAACCATGGAAAGGATCAGATCCAACCAAAGTAAGTAACTCTAGGTCGACAGAGAATTCATAATCCTTATCAGTAACAAAGATAGGAGAAGTAGCAAACTTAGGATCATATTTCATTCTCTCTATCAAAGATTTTTCTTTCATCTTACTCAATAGTTTCTTAACATCATGTCTATCATTACAAGCAAGAAATTCTCTAGCTATCTCCCCATCCATAACATAACCCTTGGGTATCTAATAACCCACAAGTATAGAGGATCGCAACAGTTTTCAAGGGTAGAGTCACTGGTACAGCGAGGTGCTATACAAACGGTTTTTAACCCCTTTCCATGACAACATTTTGAATCATCGCCAAGTGAGTGTGGGTGATAGGGGGGGGGGGGGGGTCCTTCCCACACGACCCAGAAACCGTCGGGGATAGGCTCTCCGGTCACACACGCTGGGTAAAATGAGCTCATGTGCGACGGGCGAGCAATCAAATACGGTTATATGTACAGTTATGTTAAAAAAATACAATTATACAGGCCCAGTCGTTTCCGGTCGTAAGTACATCCCACACAGTCAGTCCCAAACAAACATTTCCGTATGTATGTACATTCCACACAGTCAATCCAAGGAATACGTTTTCGTTCGTATGTACATCCCACACAGTCAATCCAAGAAGTACGTTTCCGTTCGTATGTACATCCCACACAGTCAATCCAGGGAAAATGTTTCTGTTCGTCCGTACATGACACACAATTTTCCCCATTAAATCGTTTGTGATAGCGTTGCCATTGCAGACGATATTAACAATTTTATCATTTGCGTTATTGAATGCATCACACACGATGCGTAGAAGAAACTGTGTGTCGGTGCAACAAACCTTCATGTATGTTGTTTGGACTGTACACAAACTCAAGTGGCAGAAATACAAGCAATACCAAGCATTCAAGACAGAACCATGCCAGGGAGAGAGAGCTCTTTGAGGAATCAAAGGGGCGGATCAAGAAGACCAAGACAAGCCAAGACAACAAGATATCACTAAGGAAAAACCTCCCTTTCCGGGCAGGTGAGCCCGGTCAGGTCGAGGCCACCCCAAAGACAAGTCCCAAGACTTCCCCGGCAAGGGTTGCCGGGACCGCTGGCGGCCTGCATCCCTGCCAAGGCTCCACCGCTCCACCGCATCGCAACGCAAGTCACCCATCGGTGCGGTGTCGAGCCCCCAGATAACTAAGTGGCTATCATTTGGCACGTGGCGGCCATTTAGGAGGAAGATCACCCCCATATGACACCCGTCCAGAGGCGTGTCAAGCAAACAGGAGGAAGATGACTAAAGCGGTGCGACAGGCCTGTCAGGCCGCATCCACAACATGACACATGGCAGCGCATTTAATGCGCTTTGTCCTAACTGCTAGAGTTAGGTATGATAGCACTGTTAGCTATGTAATCATTGGATAATGACCATTTTGCCATTGTGGTAACCCCTTGGCCTATAAAAGGAGGACCCTGGAAACCTTAGAAAGGGATTCAGACCCTCATGTACTCATACACGCGTAGCTGCTCTTCTCCCAAGGCGACCTTGCCGGGTTCGAGCGCCGCGCGTCCTTCACGATCTCCACATCAATCCACCAAAGCAGGAGTAGGGTTTTACGCTTCTCAGTGGCCCGAACCTGGGAAAAAACCACCAGTGTCACCACTGCCATCCTGTCCCACGGCCTCCGCTCTTTATGCAATGCGTCCTCCCTCCTGCCGAACCACAAAGGGGCCGATGGCCTCTTAGGTGGCCGTGTTCTACCATGACATCTTTGGCGCACCAGGTAGGGGGAGCGCTTGTATGAACCCGAGGTTGTAAACAACGCGCCAGTCTTCATCATCGCCTTCTTCAGCATTGGCTTCATCGTCCATGGCGCCCAAGAAGAAGTCCGGCGCAACTGCTCATCCCTCCATCTCAAAGGCCCCTTCACATGCGGCCGCCGATGCTGCGGGGGCTGCAGCGGTGTCGGGGGACGCGGACACCGTGGGGAACATGACCGGCGCAGGTGGCGCTGTCGTTGTTCCCCCCGCGACTGAAGCGGGAGCAGAAAATGTCGGAGGAGGGGGACATCAAAAGCACTCCGACGGCCGTGCTCCACAATGCACGGGTGGGGAGAACGCTCAGTCTCCACCTCCTCACCGTGCCGAAGAGCGCAGCCACGGCGACAACGCTCGCTCCGGTGTGAACCGTGGCCCCTTGGTTGCCCCTGCGGTGGGTGCAACAGCGGGGCAAGCGCCTCCCCTGGGGCGGGATAACCAAGACGAAGCACCGAACGGGGCCATCAACCCCTAGGCGCACCCTTCTCGCCACTGTACCACCATGGCGGCCGACTCGCGGCGACGAGAACATGGTGCCACCGCCACTGGTACTGGCAGAAGTCGAGCGACGTCACGGTCTGTGTCGTCGTCTATGCCAAGCACTGCTTCGGAAGCCATGGCGTGAGCCCAACTCCTGCTGAGATTCCCACCAATGGCCGATCAGATGGATGAGTGGAGAGCTACCATCCAGAGTTTGATCGGTTTTGCTGAAGCCGAGGGATCGCAGCGGGCGGATCCACCACGGCTCCCGCAAGCGACAGCCATGGCCCGAGCTGCTGACCATGCCGAGGGGGCCAATCCAACGGTACAGTCCCCTCCGCAATGGCCAGCGCAAGGACCACAACTAGAACCACGCAACCAGGAGCCCGACGAGGTATCGATGGCCTCGTCTGACCCTCGGGCCCGTCAAGATTAGCGGCAGGTCCTGGAGGATCGACGGAGGGAAGACGCGCAGGTCACCATAGAACGACGCTGCGAAACCCGCCGTCAATCCGACAGGCGCAATGGCCCAGACGTTGACGAACCCACACCCAGTGAGGGCGGGTACCTACCTTTCGAGGTTGGGTGCCCTGCCTTCACTCGTGAGCTGCGGCAAGTCCATTGGCCATCTGCCCGCGTTTTCAAGCCAGAGATACCAGAGAAGTATGATGGAAGGTTGAACCCGACAGAGTTCTTGAGCATCTACACCATTGCTGTGCAAGCTGCCGGAGGAAGAGATGAGATGGTGTTTGCCAATTACTTCCCTTTGGCACTCAAGCCAAATGTGAGGTCAACGCTGATGCACCTTCCAAAGAACTCCATCTCATCGTGGGCTGACCTGTGCCATGAGTTTATTGGTGCCTTCATGGGAGGTTATCAAGAACCAGGACGGCCCAGGGATCTGCAGCTCCTTCCACAAAAAGAAGGAGAGAACTTGCGGAAGTACATGCAGAGGTTTAGCCGGGTACACAGAAACATCCCAGACATCCACCCGACAGCTGTGATTGCCGCGTTCCAGTCCAACATGCGCAACAGGAGGATACGTTCCAAGATGAACGTTCGGTTGCCCAAGACTGTGAATGAGCTGTACACTTTGGCGGATAAGTGTGCCAGAACAGAGGAAGGGAGGCGACTCCCAGGAGAAGAGGACGGCGTCGAAGTCGACTCAGAGGATGACGACGATGCCGCAGACCCGAAGAGGAAGAACAAGAAACGCGACAAGAAGTGCAAGGAAAAAGTAGTATTGGTTGTGGAGGGCTCTAGCACTCCTAGTACCGGCAAGAAGGCCAATGCCGAAAGCCCCGGCAAGGAAGTTGCCGCGTGCACTGATTGCCGGGAGGCTGCGGCGGCCAAAAAGGCTGGGAAGGCTGATGGGCCATACTGCAAGATCCACCGGACCAAGGGCCATGATCTCCAAGAGTGTCACCAAGTTGAGAAACTTGTCAAAAGGCAGAGAGCTGAGTACGAGAAGTGCGACAAGGAAAGAGACCAAGAAGGTGCTGGCAGGAAGGGCCGAGGCGGTAGAGGAGGCCGCCGCGGCAAGGATCCCCAGCATCCAGAGAGGCCCGCGGGGGGCCATAAGAAGAAAGAAGGCGAAGACGAAAGTGATGAAGGGGATGAACAGGAAACCAGTGAGCAAGAGTTCCAGAAAGCCACTGAGGCCCTGTGCATTGACGGAGGCGCATCTTTGCACTCCTCTCACCGCCAGCTTAAACAGTGGGCGTGTGAGGTCAATGCTGTAGAGCCGGCAGTGGACTCCCGGAAACCGCTCAAATGGTCCCGCACGCCCATCATCTTTGACGACGAGGATCACCATGACTGCACCACCGCAGTAGGGTGCTTGCCGTTGTTGGTTTCACCAACAATCCGCAACCTCAAGGTTACGAAGATGTTGGTTGATGGCGGGGCTGGGTTAAATCTGATTTCCCCCAAGGTGCTCAACAAGCTTCAAATAACAGATGAAGAGCTCAAGATCACTGGCACTTTCCAAGGGATCAACCCCGGCAGGAGTCGTCCTAAGGGAAAGATCACGCTGCCGGTGACGTTTGGAGGAGAATTGAACTACCAGACCAAGAAGGTTGTGTTCGATGTGGTTGATCTCCCCCTGCCGTACAATGGAATCCTTGGTCATCCAGCCCTGGCAAAATTCATGGCGGCATCTCACTATGCCTACAACACACTGAAGATGCCGGGGCCGATGGGCGTCATTTCCATTCCGTCAGACAAGAAGGACGCAATCATATGCGTGGATAAGATGTATCGAGACGCAGTCGCCGCTGAGGCCGCGGAAGCTGCCGCTCCCGCCAAGGAAAGTAAGAAAGGGAAGAAAGCTAGCAGGGATACCGGCAAGGAATCTGGGAAGCGCACCTCTTCGGAGTGTGCTGCACCCGTCGATGATTTGCCAGAGAGCTCCACTAGCAAGAAGCCCAAGGTTGCCTCACCTACGGTGAAGAAAATCCCGGCAGGCTCCACCCTCGATGACAAATAGGAATGCGCGCTGGTTGCCTTCCTGCGGGCGAATGTAGATGTGTTTGCCTGGCAACCATCTGACATCCTCGGTGTTCCCAGGGAGGTAATCGAGCACCACCTAGCTGTCTGCCCTCATGCCCGGCCCGTCAAGCAGAAAGTCAGGAAGCAAGCTTTGGAACAGCAACAGTTCATTGCCGAGGAGATCAAGAAACTTGAAGCAGCTAGTTTGGTCAGAGGAGTACTGCACCCAACATGGTTGGAGAACCTAGTGGTGGTACGCAAGGCGAACGGGAAATGGAGGCTCTGCATAAACTTCACGGATTTGAACAAGGCATGCCCGAAGGACCCATTCCCCTTGCCGCGCATTGACCAGATCATAGATTCCACTTTCGGGTGTGATCTGCTTTCCTTCTTGGATGCATACTCTGGGTACCATCAGATCTTCATGTCCAAGGAGGACGAGGAGAAGACCGCGTTCATAACCCCGTGTGGCACGTACTGCTTTGTGCGGATGCCCTTCGGGTTGAAGAGCACTGGATCCACTTTTGCAAGGGCAGTACAAGTTGGTTTCGAGGCTCAATTGCACAGGAATCTTGAAGCTTACATGGATGACATAGTAGTCAAAACCAAGGACAAGTCAAGTCTCATCCAGGATTTGGAAGAGACCTTTGCGAATCTGCGCAAAATCAACTTGAAGTTAAACCCTGAGAAGTGTGTGTTTGGCGTTCCCTCCGGCAAGCTACTTGGTTTCTTTGTATCCCACCAGGGGATAGAGGCCAACCCCAACAAGATCAAGGCGATCGAGCAGATTCAAGCACCCCAGACAGTTAAAGACGTGAGGCGCCTGACCGGATGTGTTGCCGCGCTGAGCAGGTTCATTTCCAAGTCTGCCGAGCGTGCCTTGCCATTCTTCAAAATTTTGAAGAAGGCAAGGCCGATGAAGTGGACCCCGGAGGCAGAAGCAGCACTGCAAGACTTGAAGACCCATCTTTCCTCTGCTCCCACCTTGGTCGCTCCTAAACCATAAGAGCCGTTGCTGCTGTACCTAGCAGCAACCAATCAAGTGGTTAATGTAGCGTTGGTGGTGCATCGGGAAGTGGATGAAGGAGCAGCCGCAGCAACTGCCCCCTCCGAAGGGGAAAGTGAACCCATCCCGGCAAGGTCTGGTGCAGATTAGGAGAAAGAAGAGCAGTATAATGGAGACAATTCCAAGACCACGACAAAGAAGAAGGTGGTGCAGCGGCCAGTATACTTTGTCAGCTCCCTATTGCAGGGGGCTAGATCAAGGTACTCTGGCATACAAAAGTTGATCTTTGGCCTCATCATGGCCTCAAGGAAGCTGCGCCACTACTTCCAGGCCCACGAGATCACAGTTGTCACCCACTTCCCTTTGCAACGCATACTGAGGAACCCGGAGGCCACTGGCAGAATAGTGGAATGGGCTTTGGAATTTTCGAGCTTTGGTCTAAAGTATGAGAGCACGTCAACCATCCAGAGTAGAGCATTGGCGGAGTTCATCGCGGAATGGATGCCAACCCCAGACGAAGAGACACCAGAAATAGTTATCCCCGGCAAGGAGGCCCCCCAAGAGTGGATCATGTACTTTGATGGCACCTTCTCATTGCAAGGTGCAGGGGCTGGCGTGCTCCTTGTTGCACCCACTGGAGAACACCTCAAGTATGTGGTCCAAATGTATTTTCCCCGGGAAAAAGCTGCCAACAACACTGCAGAGTATGAAGGGCTCCTTGCCGGGCTCAGGATCACCACAGAATTGGGAATTAAGAAGTTGATCATTCGTGGAGACTCACAGCTTGTGGTGAGGCAAGTAAACAAGGATTACCAGAGCCCATTGATGGATGCATACGTGGAGGAAGTGAGAAAGCTGGAGGAGCGTTTTGACGGATTGCAAATAGAGCATGTGCCACGTGCGAAAAATAGCATTGCTGATCATCTATCGAAATGCACTGCGCAAAAGCTTCCTATGGAACCAGGGACTTTTGTTCTCCACCTGACTCAACCTTCAGTATCCCTGACAACAATGGCCAGAAAGAGGAGGAAACTGGACTCCGGCAAGCCTCTCCCGACAGAGCTTCCCGAAGCCCCTGACAGAGAGGTTGGCGGGAACAACTCCACTTCGCCTGGTGAGCAGCACCCTCCCGCCAAACCATCAGTTCTTGCGGTTGAGACATGCACTCCCACGAATGAGGAGGCGCCGTTAATCCTTGTTATCGAGCCCCAGGCTCCAACTTGGGCACTGCCCATAGTCCATTACCTCCAAATAGGAGAACTTCCCGAAGAGCAAGAAGAAGCTGAAAGAGTAGCCCGGAGGGCCAGTATGTATCAGTTTGTCGATGACACACTATACAGAAGGAGGCCCAACGGTGTAAAATTGAAGTGCATTTGCCGAGAAGAGGGGAAGGAACTGTTGGCAGAGATACACAAAGGCATGTGCGGCTCCCATATTGGATCAAGAGCCTTGGTCGGAAAAGCTTTCCGACAAGGTTTCTACTGGCCCACGGCCCTCCAAGATGCGATCGAGCTAGTCACCAGATGTGAAGCCTGCCAGTTCCACTCCAAGAATATCCATCAACCTTCTCAAGCTCTCCAGACGATCCCTTTGTCATGGCCATTTTCGGTCTGGGGGCTTGACATCTTGGGCCCCTTCCCCCGTGCTACCGGGGGCTTTGAATTCTTGTATGTTGTAATCGACAAGTTTACAAAGTGGCCGGAGGTGGAGCCTGTGAGAAAGGTGACCGCACAATCAGCTATCAAGTTCTTGAAGGGATTGTCATGCCGCTTCGGAGTACCCGCCAGAGTCATCACTGACAATGGCACCCAATTCACAAGCCGCGCCTTCATGCAATACGTTCAAACCCTCGGAAGCAAGGTTTCATTCGCCTCTGTTGCTCATCCCAGAAGCAATGGACAAGCTGAGAGGATGAACGCTGAAGTGCTGCGAGGACTCAAGACAAGAACTTTCGATAAGCTGCGAAGTGCAGCAGACGCTGGATCGACGAGCTGCCGGTGGTTCTTTGGTCCCTCCGTACGACACCAAATCGAGCTACCGGCCAGACTCCCTTCTCCCTAGTTTATGGGGCAGAAGCAGTGATCCCCACAGAACTCATATATGGGTCGCCTCGAGTATTTGCCTACGATGAAGTACAGCAAGAGCAGCAGCAGCATGACGATGCTATGCTCCTTGAGGAGAACCATCTCCGGGCTGCTACGCATGCTGTACGCTACCAGCAAGCCCTGCGTCGCTATCACAGCCGCAGGGTTCATGCCCGGAGCCTTGAGGAAGGCGACCTTGTCCTTAGGCGTGCTCAGTCCGCCAAGGGTGCAAACAAGTTGACGCCGAAGAGGGAAGGCCCTTACCGGGTAGTACGAGTCACCAGACCCGGTGCAGTCCGTCTGGAGACCGAAGATGGCATTCAATTGCAAAACTCATGGAACATTGAGCATCTTTGTAAGTTCTACTTGTAAGGAGCGGCTGTCGGGCCCTGCCCGACAGCCACCCTTTTGTACAAGCCTTGCCGATGCGCATGTAACCCTTTGTACAAAGCCAGGCGCAGACCCTGAGCACAGACAGTAAAACGAAGCGCTGGGGGGCCCCCAAAAACTTGCATGCATGCATAGCATAACATAAGCGTACCATGATCATGTAGATAAGATCATATGTTGCCTTGTTTTCCTCTGCACTAACTGCAGGACTCTTGCCGCGGACTCGGTCCCAAAAAGAAGAGGCGGAAACAAGTTTACGTATTGGTCCCCAGCAAGCAAAACAGATAAGTTCCTCTTTATCCATACATGTCTCTGTAAGAATCAAACTTGTGCATAGAGAAATCTCGTCACTTTCGAAACATTTGTTCTCCCGTCCTTTGACCCGAACGTTGCTTCGGTCGAGATGGTTGTAGTGGCTCTTGGTGGAGAAGGTTCAACGAGGGGTCGGTCCCCTTCCGTAGTTTCGAGCTCGGCAGGCCAAGCCTCGCGGCAACAAACGGAAGGTGCCCAGTAGGATAGCTCACCGGAGAAAACTTGTTTACTTAAAAGTATAGAGGCATTCTTCCTCTGCATGGATATAGTACATGCACAAGTACCCGGCAAGACCGTCTTTTTTTCATTAATATGCGGATGAACGAGTACAAAGCTTACAGAGTACAAACATGGATAGAAGAGATTACATATTTGAAACTAAAGTTTGGCAAGTGCCTACGTGTTTTGGATTGAAAAAAGATAAGTGCCCCGTAATCCCTTTCTTGTCCCTCTCCTCCTAGGAGCTACGACAGGAGGTGAAGAGGGCAAAAGAAGTGCCTAGGCAGAAGCCCAACCGGATTCCGTCAGGGCCCACCGGGAGCAGCCTGATAAGATCAGGAGTGGCGAGGCTGCGAAGGAGGAAGACGGAGAGAGCAGCTGGGTGGCGCCCTGGTCGCCACCACCAGGACCGGCAGGACACGCCAGCATGAACGCCGGCGGGGAGATCCTGCCGGGGCTCAACTGGAAGACTGCTGGAGGAGGCGAAGGCACCAAGAGAGCGTCCCCTCCCTGGCAACCGTCCGGAAGAAGCTGGTGATGATGGTGCCGGGAAGGGAGGGGAAGAGTGGAAAGACGGAGCAACAGGTCGGCAATACGAGACGAAGGCGTCGGTGCCATCGCACTCCGACCTGACGGCCTGCCACCCGCCTTCTCTGTCTTCGCCTGTTTTTTCCTCGTCACTGTCGCTCTGGGAGGACGCCGAGCCTTTGGCCCGTCACCTCCCCCGAAGAAGCAGCTGATGGTGGCGGCGGCGCCCGAGGAGCGTGGGGAACACCACTCCCCACTTTGGCGGGCAGGAGGGCACCGCCGTCTTCAGCGCCATCCCCGACCTCGCTGAAGAGAGCAGTGCTGGGATTACTAAAGATCCTGAGCGCGTTCTCACGGGCGGGCGCCAGAGGCCCCGAGGGCTCCATCGACGTGCTGACGAGCTCCAACAGCTTACAGCAGGGGCGACGCCTCTCCCCCGAACGGCGAGCTCGCGTGGAAAGGGCGAGCGCTCCATCATCATGAAGAAGCGCAACCCCTTCCACTGCAGGGTCGGTGTGGCGTTCGCTGACGAGCCACCAGGAACCGCGACCGTGATGCGGCTTGAAGCTACGTCGGTATTTCCTCAAAGAGGAAGGGATGATGCAGCACAGCGGCGGTAGGTATTTCCCTCAGTGATGAAACCAAGGTTATCGAACCAGTAGGAGAACCAAGCAACACTACGTAAATAGCACCTGCACACAAATAACAAATACTCGCAACCCGACGTGTAAAAGGGGTTGTCAATCCCTTTCGGGCAACAGCGCCAAAAATTGGCAAACGGACGTGAGAGAGTTATTAATATTGATAGATCGAACGCCAAATAAAATGAAGTGCAGCAAGGTATTTTTGTATTTTTGGTTTAATAGATCTAATAATAAAAGTTGCAAATAAAGAAAAGAGCGAATAGCAAAACAGATCTTGAAAGCAAATATATTGGAAAAGAGACCCGGGGGTCGTAGGTTTCACTAGTGGCTTCTCTCGAGAAAAATAGCAAACGGTGGGTGAACAAATTACTGTTGGGCAATTGATAAAACTTCAAATAATCATGATGATATCCAGGCAATGCTCATTATATAGGCATCACGTCCAAGATTAGTAGACCGACTCCTGCCTGCATCTACTACTATTACTCCACACATCGACCGCTATCCAGCATGCATCTAGTGTATTAAGTTCATGGAGAAACGGAGTAATGCAATAAGAACGATGACATGATGTAGACAAGATCTATTTATGTAGAAATAGACCCCATCGTTTTATCCTTAGTAGCAACGATACATACGTGTCGGTTCCCCTTCTGTCACTGGGATCAAGCACCGTAAGATCGAACCCACTACAAAGCACCTCTTCCCATTGCAAGATAAATAGATCAAGTTGGCCAAACAAAACCCAAATATCGGAGAAGAAATATGAGGCTATAAGCAATCATGCATATAAGAGATCAAAGAAGACTCAAATAACTTTCATGGATAAAAAGATAGATCTGATCATAAACTCAAAGTTCATCGGATCCCAACAAACACACCGCAAAAAGAGTTACATCATATGGATCTCCAAGAGACCATTGTATTGAAGATCAAGAGAGAGAGAGAGGAAGCCATCTAGCTACTAACTACGGACCCGTAGGTCTACAAAGAACTACTCACGCATCATCGGAGAGGCACCAATAGAAGTGGTGAACCCCTCCATGATGGTGTCTAGATTGGATCTGGTGGTTCTGGACTCTGCGGCGGCTGGAATTGATTTTCGTCGACTCCCTTAGGGTTTCTGGAATATTGGGGTATTTATAGAGCAAAGAGGTGGTTCGGGGGGCACCCGAGGTGGGCACAACCCACCAGGGCGCGCCTGGGCCTCCAGGCGCGCCCTGGTGGGTTGTGCTCCCCTCGGAGCACCCCCCCAGGCGCTTCTCCGGCCCACTGGATGTCTTCTGGTCCAAAAAAAATCCACAAAAAGTTTCGCTGGGTTTGGACTCCGTTTGGTATTGATTTCCTGCGATGTAAAAAACATGCAAAAACAACAACTGGCACTTGGCACTATGTTAATAGGTTAGTACCAAAAAATGATATAAAATGACTATAAAATGATTGTAAAACATCCAAGAATGATAATATAACAACATGGAACAATCAAAATTATAGATACGTTGGAGACGTATCAGACCGCCCCCACTACGGTCGCCGTGCCTCCCACGACCCCGGACCAGACTCACTCCCTGAGCGGTAACACTAGCCTTCGGAGTCATCACCCCCGAACCGAGGCTTGGGGCCTGGCCCCGGTCTCTCCCTTTCGGCATGACGAAGAAGGAGGCAAGGAAGAAGAAGGCAGAAGTGCGTGGATGGATGCCTCCACTCCCCCTAGCGCTCCCTCTTTATAGGCGAGCCGGGGCCGGGGGCTGGTTCTCCACCTACTCCCGAGGGCTCCTTTGAATCCGACCCGTCCAAGCCGCGGACGGTGGCCGAGCCCGTCAACCGCCCTTTTGCACCAATCCCGAGAGTTTGGGTTCCTTTCATAGCGCTCTTCCCTGCACCGCGCGCGTTCGTTACCTACCCTGCGTGGCGCATGCGCCGTACGTGGCAGAAAGGGCGGGCGTAGTGGGATGAGTGAAATGGCAGTTACCGCCCCGTGGGATAAAGTCATTCACGGGCCATAACAGGATGGCCTCCACCACGTCTAGCATCACACGACGAGCGGGAGACCGAAAACTGACTCAAGCACAGGTTAATGAAGAAGCAAGAAAAAAAAGAGAACATCAGCGCAAGACCCCTGCCTGTGTACCTGATGGGGCCTACCCCAATGATGCTCGGCAACACATTTGGGCCAAGCCCGGGGGCTCCTGTCGGTGCATGTGACACCCTGGTTTTTGCTCTTTTTCTGGACTTCATTGCTTTTTTTATTTGAATTTGGAGTTTTGAATCAACTCAGTTGGACTAAACCACTTGGGCATTCCCTTGATTTTCACCCAAGTGACTCACCTCCCTCTCAAACACCTCATTTTCTCTCTGATATATCATAAACTGGCCAAGGGAATATTTTTCTTAAATGAAAAATATTCATTTTCCCTCTGAAATAGTACTTCAGCCACTTATGCTCCAAAGCAACCCTTATTTTTCTTGCCCACAAAAATCTGAGAAAATTCCTGAATATTCTTTGGACCTTGGCACACCTCCCTGTGCAAAAATATTTCATAGTTATTTGGAATATTTTTGCTACAGAAAATCTTTTCCATTCTGGCCAGAAAATGCACTTTGTACATGAAGTGTATTTTTCCTTGATCCAATGGAGCTGAAATTTTTAGGGCTTCATTACCCTCCTAAGAAACTCTTAACCTCCAAAAATCAGCTCCTAACTCCTTCTAGATTATTCTCTATTAAGCTCACAATTTTCTGTTCAGAAACTTGCCAAGATGCTACAGCCTCATTCATTCAACCTGTGCTTAACTCAAGTCTGTGGATCGACCTAGCCTTGCACGAACAACACCCCAGACATGATTTTGATGCATTGCGTGGCGTGATGCCAGAGTTCACGCAGTGACCACGCGTGGACACGGTGCCAGTCAGCTAGTCGACGTGCTCTGGATGCCGCCGACGCCTCTGTTGAGCTCGTGCTCGCTTCCCTGCTCGCCGCAACATGCCGCACCTCGCCACCATCCTTGTCCCGACGCCCTTAACTTCTCCCTGCTGCTCGCCGACGCCGGAGCTCGCCACAGCGAGCACGGGCACGATGCGGCCAAGCGCACAGTGCACTCGTGCCCCTGTGCTTGTCTCCACCTGCGTCCTGTGCTCGTCCGCGTCTCCCCACAGTGGCCGCGTGAGCCGTGGAGCTTCTCCCCCTCGTCACCGAGCGCCGCTTCCAGAGAACTCCGGCGAAGCTCGAGACCCCCTCCCCTCCGCCTATAAATAGAGCTCCCCCCTGGCCTCTCCGAGCACCTCAACCCACTCAACCAACCACCACAACGCAGTAGATAAGCCGCAGTCCGGCCAGGCAGGCCTCTGGCCGCCGTCCCCAACCCGAGCTTGCCGGCGATCCCCTCTGCTGCTCCCTACCTCTCCAGTGCCCCTCAAGCTCCATCTTCTTCTCCGGCGACTCCCTCGTGCTTCACTGGTGCTCACTGACCCTGTTTGAGCCCCTGGAACCGCCCTCCCTCGCCGTCTTCCTCATCTCCGGTGAACTCCGTCCGCAGCCGCCGCTGGAGACGTCATTTTCGAGCTACTCCGGCCACCCCTCGCCAAGCTACGGGTACAGGCAGGTGCGCCAGAGCCTCCTCTACCCATCCCTCCCTCTCATAACGGCCGTCGAGCCCTCCTCGTCGGAGAGAGCCCCGACGAAGCGCCGCCGTCCTCTGTTTCTCTCCCCCTCCACTCAAAACCCGACAGGCGGGGCCCGTTGTCAGCCACCCAGCTGCTCCTGAAGCGGTATGAGTGGAGGCGCCCCACGGGTTTACGTCTTCGACATCACCCCCTGGTTTTCTTTTATTCAAATTTAATTCAAATTTTTGACCAGAAACTTTGAGCAGCCACAACTCCTAATCTATAAATCGAAATGAGTTGATTCTTTTTGCATTGTGTTTGTATTGAAAAATTCTAGCAGCACACCAAATTTGAGATTTTTCTTTGCTATCTAGAATTTCTGGTGAATTTCAGAGTGGTTCTTGATATTTTCTTTTTGCTGTTTTAATTATTTTCAGAAGGAGAAGCTTGCCTAGAGGAGAACCAGGAGGAGTGTGACCCTCCTCTGTACTAAGGCAAGCCACACAAATATTTGCATGGTGTCATTTCAGTAACTATGATTTTTCCAACTTGAATATGAATTATTTCATGCATTTAAATCATTTAAATAAATTTGCTTAAGTTATTTCATATGTCTTGCTTGATATGCTTAGCTTGCTGTAGTATTTGATTGCATGAACTAGTTGGATGCAGTAGTGATACTTTGGTAGCATGACTATGGTTTGAGAATAACCAGAGTTATTTTCATATGATGCTTTATTATTCATATACTCATCATGCTATTGTGATAACTAAAAAAATGATGAAGTTAAAACCAGTGCTTCAAGATGATTAGTGGTGCATGCCTAGTGATTTTATGATGTTGATCCGCTCCTGTTCAGTGATATGTGCTTACGGTTGCACGTCTTATAGTTGCATGATCATGGCATACTATGGCTCGAGTTCTTTTATTTTCAAGTTAAACCTGATGATAATCCAACTTGAACATAATTGTTGATCGAGTCATGGTGCCACTGAATCGAGCTTCCCAGTGCAACCACATTTGCCTTTATGGGAAGGCCCTTATTCGGTCCGTTGTCATGCCTCTGGTCGGTGCCTCCAACGAGGGAAGGTTATGGGCGTGCGGTATCCTGGCCCGGTAAACAGACATAACCTTGTGTGCCCGTTGTTGTTATGGTACCTTGTCCCTGTTTGGGACCGTTGATTGTTTTGCCACGACGGTGGCCGTTGGATGTCATTGGTTGACATCAGGGCCACCCCGGACTTAGCCCAGAGGGGAGTTGGTCGGAGTGGCCGAGAGAGTGTCATGACAATGGGTTGGTTCTGTCGGAATGCCGTTGGTCCACCCGAATGGGAGTGCGATGCCATGGGTTCCGTGGTGTGGGTACAGTGTACTAACCTCTGCAGAGTGTTTATTAAATCTATCGATAGCCGCGTCCTCGGTTACGGACACAGCTCATAAGTAGGTCACACCATGGATCAACATAATTAAGTTAATCTTGCACACTAAAGTTATATGGTTGGCACTGGTCATGTGATGAGATTGTTGAGACCATGAAGATGGTCGTTGTTGTGGGAACCAAAGTGTTGGTTTCATTTGTGATCCGGGAGTGATCACCGTATTGATGATGTTGGTTACGAGGTAACCCGTTTGGTAAGAGAGTCCGAGGGACTCGGTGCACAAGCATGATCCACTTCATGAGTAGTCTGTTGTAGACTTGCATTTAACCTGCTTAATAATCATGTTATTATTTGCCATTATGCTTTTACTTGTTGTGAGCTTGCAAGTACATTCAATGTACTGACCTGGCGTGTCATGCCAGATTTCAGGAAAGTCTTACCGGATCGGAGTGCTTCCCGTGTCTAGACCGTGTCCACATCGGTGTCCCTGTGCTATGGAGTTCCGCTTCATCGTCGTTCCGCTGCCGCGTAGTTGTCGTGATTGAGGCCCCCTTCATGTTCATTAAATAATGTACATACTGTTCAGCCACACCGTGTGTGCCGCTTGGCCTTGCTATCTGATGTAATATCAAACTATGTTTCCGCTAGCATCAATAAAGCGGTTGTTTTCTGTACCAAGTTGTTGTGTGTTGCCAGAAGACTAGATCTCTAGGCTGGCAATGCAAGGTAAACCGGTCGCTCTGAGCCGGGGTGCCACAGTGCAACAAACATTCATGTATGTTGCCCGAACTGTACACATACTCAAGTGGCAGAAATACAAGCAACACCAAGCATTCAAGACAGAACCATGCCAGGGAGAGAGAGCTCTTTGAGGAATCAAAGGGGCGGATCAAGAAGACCATGACAAGCCAAGACAGCAAGATATCACTAAGGAAAAACCTCCCTTGCCGGGCAGGCGAGCCCAGTCGGGTAGAGGCCATCCCGAAGACAAGTCCCAAGACTTCCCCGGCAAGGGTTGTCGGGACCACTGGCGGCCTGCATCCCCGCCAAGGCTCCACCGCTCCACCGCATCGCAACGCAAGTCACCCATCGGTGCGGTGTCGAGCCCCCATATAACTAAGTGGCTATCATTTGGCACGTGGCGGCCATTTAGGAGGAAGATCACCCCCATATGACACCCGTCCAGAGGCGTGTCACGCAAATAAGTGGAAGATGACTAAAGCGGCGTGGCAGGCCTGCCGGGCCGCATCCACAGCATGACACATGGCATCGCATTTAATGCGCTTTGTCCGAACTGCCAGAGTTAGGTATGATAGCACTGTTAGCTATCTAATCATTGGATAATGACCATTTTGCCATTGTGGTAACCCCCTGGCTTATAAAAGGAGGACCGTGGCAACCTTAGAAAGGGATTTGGACCCTTGTGTACTCATACGCGCGTAGCTGCTCTTCCTCCAAGGCGACCTTGCCGGGCTCGAGCGCCGCGCGTCCTTCACGGTCTCCACATCAATCCACCAAAGCAGGAGTAGGGTTTTACGCTTCTCAGCGGCCCGAACCTGGGTAAAAACCACCAGTGTCACCACTGCCGTGCTGTCCCACGGCCTCCGCTCTTTGTGCAATGCGTCCTCCCCCCTGCCGAACCACAAAGGGGCCGATGGCCTCATAGGTGGCCGTGTTCTACCACGACACTGTGTGGCATAGGTTGTCCATCACACACACTTTTTATGTGGTAAACGTTTGCACAAGGTGGCCGAACACAAACAATTTTCGAGAGGAAGTTGTGTGTGATTGTTCATTGATCCAACACGTTTTATTCCTAGAAACTGTGTGTGTTGTCTAAGGCCATCGCCCACGGTGGTTTCTCAATAACCGTTTGCAATAGAAAAACCAATTAGCAGGCTAATTGTCCTATTATTAATAATGCATTTATTAATCTAATTGACATTCCATATTAAGCTCACAATATATTTCATTTTCCTATCAAGGAAGCAGGATTTCATAATTGAAATACTCAGAGTACAACATCATATAGCTTCAGCACTCAGCTACCCCATTACACAACTACACCAGCACCAAGTTTGACATGCAACATCTATAACCTTTCGAAATTAGCATCATAGACGGTATATAGACAGATGAATCTCATCTGGAAAATAGCTGAAGCGGAAGGCCAATATTGAGCCTTCATTGATGTTGAAGGTCTTTGCAACTTTAGGCCAGTGCCTATGATGATTGATCGTCCATCCTTCGTCCTCTTCAGGAACACTTCAATATTGAACTGTGGGTGTTGTATGAATACCTTCCTCGCCTCCTGACCATACATGTGGTTTGAGAGGTAATCATCAGTGAACTGCTTTGGAAAGGCCTGAAAACAAGGATGTGCATAAATATCTTCTCTAGATTGGAAATGGGGCAAAGGAATAAAAAAGCCAAGGTATAATAGTTAGTACCATCCTGTAGTGAAATGATGTCTTCTTCATTGTGCAGACAAAGAACTTATTGTTTTTGTTGCTAATTTCTTTATACTAACAATCTTCCTGAGTTTCTTGACTTGACTGGTATTCATGGATAAATCATTTCCCCATATGCAAAATGGGTCGAATAGTGGGTCAAAACCTCTGACAGCAAGACCTACATGTGCAAGACCAAATTGTTAAAAACCTAAATATTAGAATGGTTCCTGCAATTGCATAATAATGTGCTATTAGACAAAGGACCATGCATGTGAAAACCTTGATTGTAAACCTCAGTGCTTCCCATTGTTTCCTTGCAACACATATAAGGTAGTTAGTGATCAGGTTAAGTGAGGGTTCGCATGCTATCAGTAAAATATGTTGATGAAAAATAAGCACATTGCAGATTCATCAGATTAATTCGAGCCACATGGAAAACCCATTTATCCAAACCAAGCATGATTAAGAACTAGGAAATATAGCAAATTTATATGTTTCTCATGTATTAAGTGCAGCCAAATTCGATTTATTCCTCACATGCACAACAATAGAAAATTCTACCCACGAGAATTGGACATCGCATTGAAGAATTGAACCAAGTAGTTAACTAAACACCACAACAAATGAACCAAACATTAACTGAGCACCACATTGCACAATATAACATACTCCTAATAGAAGATCAGACAGTTAACCAAACCAAGCATGCTTAACAACTTGGAAATATAGCAATTGTATTTGTTTCTCATGTATTTAGTACAACCAAATTTGATTTATTTTTCACATGGTATACAGTAACAAAATGCACCCACAACAATTGAACATTGCATTACAGAATTGAACCAAACAGTTAACTAAACACCACAGCAAATTAACCAAACATTAACTGAGCACCACATTGCACAATATATAACATACTAGAAGATCAGACAGTTAACCAAACCAAGCATGCTTGACAACTTGGAAATATAGCAATTGTATTTGTTTCTCATGTATTTTATACAGATAAATTCAATTTAT
Source organism: Thinopyrum elongatum (assembly GCA_011799875.1). Classification (NCBI taxonomy): domain Eukaryota; kingdom Viridiplantae; phylum Streptophyta; class Magnoliopsida; order Poales; family Poaceae; genus Thinopyrum; species Thinopyrum elongatum. The sequence continues at coordinate 304,422,064 of CM022297.1, read as the reverse complement.
TTCTCACATGGAAGACAATACAAAATTGCACTCTGAAGCATTAAACATCACATTTGCAGAATTGAACCAAACAGTTAACTGAACACGACAACTAATTAACCAAACAGTTAATAAGTGAGCACCACATTGCACGACATATAGAACATATACACTAGAGCAACAAATTGCATGGTAAAAGTAGATAGGACAATTCACTAGAATTTGTTAAGGAAAGGTAGGAGCAGCACATGCAATGGGTAAACCGAGCATGCTTAACTGGTGTAGCTGGCAAACTGAACATAGGTCCTTATAGTGAGCTAATAAGACAAGCTACTCCTCATCGTCGGAGATATCGATGATGATTGGCTCCTTGGACATGAAAGAGGGCGAGGCCTCCATATCGTGGGTGCCCTCCTCATAGTGGTGAGTTGCCTGAGCCGCTCTGGGCACCAACCTGTTGGCTCTCAAGTTGAGGTAAGCACGGGCGCGCTGAGAAAACACCTCGTAGTCTTCGTCGAAGGCACCGACGGTAGCCTCGAGAAAACGCCACAAACTATCATTTAAAGCAGCCAACTGCATCGCGGCGTCGGTGCGTAACATGTCGACGGTGGCCTCGACGGCGAGGTGCTCCTCCAAGATCTAGGGGTCAACACGAATGGCAGCCATCGCGACCTCATCCGCGCGTGCTGGCGCGATTTGCTTCTCCGCTGCGAAATGCTCCTTGAGCTCCTGGCTATACTACGTGCACCATGGCTTAGGGCGGCGCTTATTTGGGGGAGGGGTCAGTGATTTGAGTGGAAGGTGTCGCGCCGATGGTCGAGGCATGTGGGATGTGGAAGGAGGAGGAGGATGGGGGTCGGGTGTGGATTACCTGCCTGGATCGACGAGGCCGAGCAGCGTGAAGGAGGGTTGCCGACGAGGAGGCGGCGCTGCAAGCAAGGAGTGAAGGTTTCAACTTGGAAAGGAAGGCAGAAATAGGGGAAATGTGGCTTTTGGTAAGGGGGAGGGGGCGGGGAGGTAGATATTTCCGCAGAACCCGAAATTTTTGGATCGGTGCCGCGAAAAAACTGGCGCGCAAAGTGTCATCAGACACGGTCCCTTATTCAGCACTGTGTACGATATGTGAACATCACAAACGATTCATATAGCTTACCCCGTGTGTGATGAGTTTGAACGTGCAAAATTTGGTCCAAATATCCCTGGTTACAGTGGTCATCCACGTCATTGCATAATTTGGGTACACAAAGGAGCCTACAGCACACCCGCACTTCTTAATCGAGCAAGTTCAGCAATTAAACAGAGCTAGCTGACCTAAACATTAACCTAACAAATTAAAGACTGATGCTCTAAATTAAACAAAGATTACTACTCCGGCTGGCTCTCGTCGATCTCCGCCGCCTCCTCCATGTCCAGCTCGCGCCCAACGATCTCCTGGGGAAGGGGCTCCATGGCATCAATCGCACCATACTCGGCAAGCATCTCGCCATCCGCGTCCGCCATGAGCTAGGCGTGGGCGGCCATGATCTGGGCTTGGACGGGCTCCGTCATGGCAAGGTATGCTGCAAAGGAACGGACGGCTGCTCGAACGCTCTCGGTGATTGCCAACTCTTCGGCCGTGGGTTGCTGACCATTGTCGGAGAAGCTTCGTTTGATTTGTGCGGTGACCGCCACGAGCTGGGCGTGGGCGGCCTCGACATGGTCATGGGCGGCCTCCAACAAGGCTAAGGCCACCGCTACGGAACGAACAGCTGTTGTGCCGCTCTCGCCAGTTGCTATCCCCGAGGCAGATGTTGCCACCGCCACCTGAGAAGCAATAGCAGCCGTTTGGGCTGCCTCGGCCGCCTGGTCACAGATTGCGGCTGCACTCACGTAGATTGTTAGCACGCGTATGGCGGCTGCGGCCGCGCTCTTGTCGGAGTGGGCCACCGAAGTTGCCCTCATGACGCGGGTCCATGTCCCCATCTTTCACCGGCGATGATTGAACAGTGAAATGATATTTGGGGAGCGAGCTAGTGTGCTTGACAAGCCGGCTGTGGACTGTAGCTGACGCACCTTCTCACGTAAGCCATATGCGTACTATACTCCGACGGTGCTCCAAGATATTTTGTGTTGCATCTCATACGGTTGGTGATAATAAACTGTGTGCGATCTACTTGATTTTTCCTCTTGATTTGAATTACATAATGGGGTCATAGCGACAAAGGAGGGTGTTTGAATTGCTAGAACTTTTATCTGCAGTGAACATGCAACTATAGGTGTGTCATCAAAAAAATTGGAATTATTCAGGGTTCGTTTGGACATTCTTATACATTAACTTGGTTTTCTAGGCATTTCAGGTACACAATTCAAAATTAAACTACATGCACATGCTCTGGTGCACCAAAATGGGTTGTAAAATCATATATGTGTCCATGGTTGATGCTTATGTCCCATGCAAGAAATGGGGATGAATTTCAAACACCACGGCACCGTGGCTCTCTGGCAAACGTTGAGGTACTTGCTTTTGTAATTCGAGTAAATCCAAAACTCGTCTGAAATTCATGAACCTTGGCATGCTATCATGGAATGGCATCAACATGCTGGGGTAAAAAATATTGTCCCATTTGGGGCAGGTTATGGTATAAGCTTCTCACAAACCAGAGCTTCTCACAAGAAGCCTCATCGTTCCGGTAGGGAAACGTGTCACCTTTGTGGAAAAAACGATATTCGTCGCCTCGTCTTGCTTTCAATTTTTTTTCTGGTGTCAGCATAGAACAACATGAGTGTCGTTTTAAATTTTGAAATTTTTTAGGGTTCGTTTGGGCATTTTTATATGTTAACTGAGTTTTCTAGGCATTTATGTGCATAATTCAAATTTGAACTACATGCACATGCTCCAGTGCATAAAAATGGGTTAAAAAATCAAATGTGTGTCCTTGGTTGCATGCTTAGGTCACATGCAAGAAATGAGAATGAATGTCAAACACCTTGACACTGTCGCTCGGCCGCTAACATTGAGATACATGGTTTTAAAATTCTAGTAAATCAAAAACTCGTCTGAAATTCATGAAACTTGACATGATATCATGGAATGACATCAGCATCCCATGGTAAAAATATTGTCCCATTTGGGGTAGGTTTGGGTATAACCTTCTCACAAACCAGAGCTTCTCACAACAAGCCTGATGGTTTCAGTAGGGAACGTGCCACCTTTGTGGACGAAACAATATCCGTTGCCTCTTCTTGCTTTTAAATTTTTTCTAGTGCCAACATAGAAAAACTGGAGTGTTGTGTCAATTTTTGTGATTTTTCGGGGTTCGCTTGGACATTTTTATACATTAACTGAGTTTTCTATGCATTTATGTGCATAATTCAAATTTAAAGTACATGCACATGCTCCAGTGCATATAAATGGGTTCAAAATTCAAATGTGTGTCCTTGATTGCATGCTTAGGTCCCATGCGAGAAATGGGAATGAATGTCAAACACCTTGCCACCGTCGCTCGGCCGCTAACATTGAGATACATGGTTTTTAAATTCTAGTAAATCGAAAACGCGTCTGAAATTTATGAAACTTGACATGCTATCATGGAACGGCATCAACATGCCGTGGTAAAAATATTGTCCCATTTAGGGCAGGTTGGGGTATAAGCTTCTCACAAACCAGAGCTTCTCACAACAAGCCTCATGGTTACGGTAGGGAACATTTCACCTTTCTAGACGAAACGATATCCGTTGCCTCTTCTTGATTTCAATTTTTTTTCTAGTGTCAACATAGAACAACATGAGTGTTGTGTTAAATTTTAGAATTTTTCGGGGTTCATTTGGACATTTTTATACATTAACTGAGTTTTCTATGCATTTATGTGCATAATTCAAATTTGAACTATAGGCACATGCTCCAGTGCATATAAATTGGTTGAAAAATCAAATATGTGTCCTTGGTTGCTTGTTTAGGTCCCATGCGAGAAATGGGAATGAATGTCAAATACCTTGCCACCGTTGCTCGGCCGCAAACATTGAGATACATGGTTTTTAAATTCTAGTAAATCCAAAACTCGTCTAAAATTCATGAAACTTGGCATGCTATCATGGAACAACATCAACATGGTGTGGTAAAAAAATTGTCCCATTTGGGGCAGGTTTGCGTATAAGCTTCTCACATACCAGAGCTTCTGACAACAAGCCTCATGGTTCCTATAGGGAATGTGCCTCCTTGGTGGATGAAACGATATTCGTTGCCTCTTCCTGTTTTCAATTTTTTCCTAGTGGCAACATAGAGCCACAGGAGTGTCGTGCTAAAATTTGCAATTTCGGGGTTCGTTTGGACATTTTTATACATTAACTGAGTTTTGTAGGCATTTTATGTGCATAATTCAAATTTGAACTACATGCACATGCTCCAGTGCAGAAAAATGGGTTCACATATCAAATGTGTGTCCTTGGGTGCATGCTTAGGTCCCATGCAACAAATGGGAATGAATTTCAAACACGAGGGCACTGTTGATTGCCGGCAAAACATTGAGTGATACGTCTCCATCATATCTATAATTTTTTATTGTTCGATGCCAATATTATACAACTTTTACAAAATTTTGGCAACAATTTATATGATTTATTGGACTAACCTATTGATCCAATGCCCAGTGTTAGTTCCTGTTTGTTGCATGTTTTTTGTTTCGCGGAATATCCATATCAAACGAAGTCCAAACGCGATAAAAATTTATGGAGATTTTTTTTTTGAATATTTGTGATTTTTGGGAGGTGGAATCATCGCCAAACGGGGGCCCACAACCACCACAAGACACCTGGGCACGCCAGGCAGCCTAGGCGCGTGGTGGTGGGTTGTGCCCTCCTCGTAAGTCAGTTGGAGCTCTACTTCGGGCGCAAGGAAGCTTATATCCGGAAAAAAATTGTGTTAAAATCTTAGCGCAATCGGAGTTATGGATCTCCGGGAATATAAGAAATGGTTTTCGGCCAGAAAACAGGAGCGCGAAACAGAAGAGAACAAAGAGGGAGATCCAATCTAGGAGGGGCTCCTGCCCCTCCGCCACCATGGCAACCATGGACCAGAGGGGAAACTCTCCTCCCATCTAGGGGGGAGGCCAAGGAAGATGAAGAAGAAGGGGGGCTCTCTCCCCCTCTCTCCCGGTGGCGCCGGAACGCCGCCGGGGCAATCTGTTGGGGAACGCAGTAATTTCAAAATTTTCCTACGCATACGCAAGATCATGGTGATGCATAGCAATGAGAGGGGAGAGTGTGTCTACGTACCCTCGTAGACCGAAAGCGGAAGCGTTAGCACAACGCGGTTGATGTAGTCGTACGTCTTCACGATCCGACCGATCCAAGTACCGAACGCACGGCACCTCCGAGTTCAGCACATGTTCAACTCGATGACGTCCCACGAGCTCCGATCCAGCCGAGCTTCGAGGGAGAGTTCCGTCAGCACGACGGCGTGGTGACGGTGATGATGTTGTTACCGACGCAGGGCTTCGCCTAAGCACCGCTACGATATGATCGAGGTGGATTATGGTGGAAGGGGGCACCGCACACGGCTAAGAGATCAACAGATCAATTGTTGTGTCTATGGGGTGCCCCCTGGCCACGTATATAAAGGAGTGGAGGAGGGGAGGGGCCGGCCCTCTCTATGGCGCGCCCTGGAGAGTCCTACTCCCACCGGGAGTAGGATTCCCCCCCTTCCATGTAGTAGGAGTTGGAGAGAAGGAAAGGGAAAAGAGAAGAGAAGGAAGGAGGGGGTGCCGCCCCTCCCCCTAGTCCAATTCGGACTAAGCCTTGGGGGGGCGCGCAGCCTCCCCTCTCTCTTTCCCCTAAAGCCCAATAAGGCCCATATACTCCCCGGCGAATTCCCGTAACTCTCCGGTACTCCGAAAAATACCCGAATCACTCGGAACCTTTCCGAAGTCCGAATATAGCCTTCCAATATATCAATCTTTACGTCTCGACCATTCCGAGACTCCTCGTCATGTCCCCGATCTCATCCGGGACTCTGAACAACTTCGGTACATCAAAACACATAAACTCATAATACCGATCGTCACCGAACTTTAAGCGTGCGGACCCTACGGGTTCGAGAACTATGTAGACATGACCGAGACACGTCTCCGGTCAATAACCAATAGCGGAACCTGGATGCTCATATTGGCTCCCACATATTCTACGAAGATCTTTATCGGTCAAACCGCATAACAACATACGTTGTTCCCTTTGTCATCGGTATGTTACTTGCCCGAGATTCGATCGTCGGTATCTCAATACCTAGTTCAATCTCGTTACCGACAAGTCTCTTTACTCGTTCCGTAATACATCATCCCGCAACTAACTCATTAGTTACAATGCTTGCAAGGCTTATAGTGATGTGCATTACCGAGTGGGCCCAGAGATACCTCTCCGACAATCGGAGTGACAAATCCTAATCTCGAAATACGCCAACCCAACAAGTACCTTCGGAGACACCTGTAGAGCACCTTTATAATCACCCAGTTACGTTGTGATGTTTGGTAGCACACAAAGTGTTCCTCCGGTAAACGGGAGTTGCATAATCTCATAGTCATAGGAACATGTATAAGTCATGAAGAAAGCAATAGCAACGTACTAAACGATCAAGTGCTAAAATAACGGAATGGGTCAAGTCAATCACATCATTCTCCTAATGATGTGATCCTGTTAATCAAATGACAACTCATGTCTATGGTTTGGAAACATAACCATCTTTAATTAACGAGCTAGTCAAGTAGAGGCATACTAGTGACACTCTCTTTGTCTATGTATTCACACATGTATTATGTTTCCGGTTAATACAATTCTAGCATGAATAATAAACATTTATCATGAAATAAGGAAATAAATAATAACTTTATTATTGCCTCTAGGGCATATTTCCTTCAGTCTCCCACTTGCACTAGAGTCAATAATCTAGATCACATCGCCATGTGATTTAACATCAATAGTTCACATCACCATGTGATTAACACCCATAGTTCACATCGTCATGTGACCAACACCCAAAGGGTTTACTATAGTCAATAATCTAGTTCACATCGCTATGTGATTAACACCCAAAGAGTACTAAGGTGTGATCAAGTTTTGCTTGTGAGAGAAGTTTAGTCAACGGGTCTGCCACATTCAGATCCATATGTATTTTGCAAATTTCTATGTCTACAATGCTCTGTACGGAGCTACTCTAGCTAATTGCTCCCACTTTCAATATGTATCCAGATTGAGACTTTGAGTCATCTGGATCGGTGTAAAAGCTTGCATCGACATAACCTTTTATGACGAACTCTTTTATCACCTCCATAACCGAGAAATATTTCCTTAGTCCTCTTAGGTAACTAAGGATAACTTTGACCGCTATCCGGTGATCTCATAGCAAGGCACACAACTGGTCTGGTACATAGCATGGCATACTTTATAGAACCTATGACTGAGGCATAGGGAATGACTTTCATTCTCTTTCTATCTTCTGCCGTGGTCGGGTTTTGAGTCTTACTCAATTTTACACCTTGTAACACACGCAAGAACTCCTTCTTTTACTGATCCATTTTGAACTCCTTCAAAATCTTGTCAAGGTATGTACTCATTGAAAAAACTTATCAAGCGTCTTGATCTATCTCTATAGATCTTGATGCTCAATATGTAAGCAGCTTCACCGAGGTCTTTCTTTGAAAAACTCCTTTCAAACACTCCTTTATGCTTTGCAGAATAATTCTACATTATTTCCGATCAACAATATGTCATTCACATATACTTATCAGAAATGTTGTAGTGCTCCCACTCACTTTCTTGTAAATACAGGCTTCACCGCAAGTCTGTATAAAACTATATGCTTTGATCAATTTATCAAAGCGTATATTCCAACTCCGAGATGCTTGCACCAGTCCATAGATGGATCACTGGAGCTTGCATATTTTGTTAGCACCTTTAGGATTGACAAAACCTTCTTGTTGCATCATATACAACTCTTCTTTAATAAATCCATTAAGGAATGCAGTTTTGTTTATCCATTTGCCAGATTTCATAACATGCGGCAATTGCTAACATGATTCGGACAGACTTAAGCATAGATACGAGTGAGAAACTCTCATCGTAGTCAACACCTTGAACTTGTCAAAAACCTTTTTGTGACAATTCTAGCTTTGTAGATACTAACACTACTATCAGCGTCCGTCTTCCTCTTGAAGATCCATTTAATCTCAATGGCTCACCAATCATCGGGCAAGTCAATCAAAGTCCATACTTTGTTCTCATACATGGATCCCATCTCAGATTTCATGGCCTCAAGCCATTTTGCGGAATCTGGGCTCATCATCGCTTCCTCATAGTTCGTAGGTTCATCATGGTCTAGTAACATAACCTCCAGAACAGGATTACCGTACCACTCTGGTGCGGATTTTACTCTGGTTGACCTACGAGGTTCAGTAACAACTTGATCTGAAGTTTCATGATCATCATCATTAACTTCCTCACTAATTGGTGTAGGAGTCACAGGAATAGATTTCTGTGATGAACTACTTTCCAATAAGGGAGCAGGTACAGTTACCTCATCAAGTTCTACTTTCCTCCCACTCACTTCTTTCGAGAGAAACTCCTTCTCTAGAAAGGATCCAAACTTAGCAACGAATGTCTTGCCTTCGGATCTGTGATAGAAGGTGTACCCAACTGTCTCCTTTGGGTATCCTATGAAGATACATTTCTCCGATTTGGGTTTGAGCTTATCAGGATGAAACTTTTTCACATAAGTATCGCAACCCCAAACTTTAAGAAACGATAACTTTGGTTTCTTGCCAAACCACAATTCATACGGTGTCGTCTCAACGGATTTAGATGGTGCCCTATTTAACATGAATGCCGCTGTCTCTAATGCATAACCCCAAAACGATAGTGGTAAATCGGTAAGAGACATCATAGATTGCACCATATCTAATAAAGTACGGTTACGATGTTCGGACACACCATTACGCTGTGGTGTTCCAGATGGCGTGAGTTGCGAAACTATTCCGCATTGTTTCAAATGAAGACCAAACTCGTAACTCAAATATTCTCCTCCACGATCAGATTGTAGATACTTTATTTTCTTGTTACGATGATTTTCCACTTCACTCTGAAATTCTTTGAACTTTTCAATTGTTTCAGACTTATGTTTCATCAAGTAGATATACCCATATCTGCTCAAATCATCTGTGAAGGTCAGAAAATAACGATACCCGCCGTGAGCCTCAACACTCATCGGACCGCATACATCGATATGTATTATTTCCAATAAGTCATTTAGCTCGCTCCATTGTTCCGGAGAATGGAGTCTTAGTCATCTTGCCCATGAGGCATGGTTCGTAAGCATCAAATGATTCATAATCAAGTGATTCCAAAATTCCATCCGAATGGAGTTTCTTCATGCGCTTTACACCAATATGACCTAAACGGCAGTGCCACAAAATATGTTGCATTATCATTATCAACTTTGCATCTTTTGGCATCAATATTATGAATATGTGTATCACTACGATCGAGATTCAATAAACCATTTACATTGGGTGTATGACCATAGAAGGTTTTTATTCATGTAAACAGAACAACAATTATTCTCTGACTTAAATGAATAACCGTATTGCAATAAACATGATCCAATCATATTCATGCTCAACGCAAACACCAAATAACATTTATTTTGCAATAAACATGATCCAATCATATTCATGCTCAATGCAAACACCAAATAACATTTATTTAGGTTCAACACTAATCTTGAAAATAGAGGGAGTGTGCGATGGTGATCTTATCAACCTTGGAATCTCTTCCAACACACATTGTCACCTCGTCCTCAACTAGTCTCTGTTCATTTTGCAACACCTGTTTCGAGTTACTAATCATAGCAACTGAACCGGTATCAAATACCCAGGGGCTATTATGAACACTAGTAAAATACACATCAATAACATGTATATCAAATATACCTTTGTTCACTTTGCCATCCTTCTTATCCGCCAAATACTTGGGGCAGTTCCGCTTCCAGTGAGCAGTCCCTTTGCAGTAGAAGCACTCAGTTTCAGGCTTAGGTCCAGACTTGGGCTTCTTCCCGGGAGTAGGAACTTGCTTGCTATTCTTCTTGAAGTTCCCCTTCTTCCCTTTGCCCTTTTTCTTGAAACTAGTGGTCTTGTTAACCATCAACACTTGATGCTCTTTCTTGATTTCTACCTTCGTTGATTTCAGCATCACGAAGAGCTCGGGAGCCGTTTTTGTCATCCCTTGCATATTATAGTTCATCACGAAGTTCCAGTAACTTGGTGATAGTGACTAGAGAATTCTGTCAATTACTATATTATCCGGAAGATTAACTCCCACTTGATTCAAGCAACTGTAGTACTCAGACATTCTGAGCACATGCTCACTGGTTGAGCTATTCTCCTCCATCTTGTAGGCGAAGTACTTGTCAGAGGTCTCATACCTCTCGACACGGGCATGAGTCTGAAATACCGATTTCAGCTCTTGGAACATCTCATATGCTCCATGTCGTTCAAAACGTTTTTGAAGTCCCGGTTCTAAGCCGTAAAGCATGGTGCACTAAACTATCAAGTAGTCATCATATCGAGCTTGTTAAACGTTCATAACGTCTGTATCTGCTCCTACAATAGTTCTGTGACCTAGCGGTGCATCAAGGACATAATTCTTCTGTGCAGCAATGAGGATAATCCTCAGATCACGGAACCAGTCCGCATTATTGCTACTATCATCTTTCAACTTAGTTTTCTCTAGGAACACATCAAAAATTAAACAGGGGAGCTATACGCGAGCTATTGATCTACAACATAATTTGCAAATACTACCAGGACTAAGTTCATGATAAATTAAAGTTCAATTAATCATATTACTCAAGAACTCCCACTTAGATAGACATCCCTCTAATCCTCTAAGTGATCACGTGATCCAAATCAACTAAACCATGTCCGATCATCACGTGAGATGGAGTAGTTTCAATGGTGAACATCACTATGTTGATCATATCTACTATATGATTCACGCTCGACCTTTCGGTCTCAGTGTTCCGAGGCCATATCTGTTATATGCTAGGCTCGTCAAGTTTAACCTGAGTATTCCGCGTGTGCAACTGTTTTGCACCCGTTGTATTTGAACGTAGAGCCTATCACACCCGATCATCACGTTGTGTCTCAGCACGAAGAACTTTCGCAACGGTGCATACTCAGGGAGAACACTTATACCTTGATAATTTAGTGAGGGATCATCTTATAATGCTACTGTCAATCAAAGCAAGATAAGATACATAAAAGATAAACATCACATGCAATCAATATGAGTGATATGATATGGCCATCATCATCTTGTGCTTGTGATCTTCATCTCCGAAGCACCGTCATGATCACCATTGTCACCGGCGCGATACCTTGATCTCCATCGTAGCATCGTTGTCGTCTCGCCAACTTATGCCTCTACGACTATCGCTACCGCTTAGTGATAAAGTAAAGCATTACAGGGCGATTGCATTGCATACAATAAAGCGACAACCATATGGCTCCTGCCAGTTGCCGATAACTCGGTAACAAAACATGATCATCTCATACAATAAAATATAGCATCATGCCTTGACCATATCACATCACAACATGCCCTGCAAAAACAAGTTAGACGTCCTCTACTTTGTTGTTGCAAGTTTTACGTGGCTGCTACGGGCTGAGCAAGAACCGTTCTTACCTACGCATCAAAACCACAACGATAGTTCGTCAAGTTAGTGCTGTTTTAACCTTCTCAAGGACCGGGCGTAGCCACACTCGGTTCAACTAAAGTTGGAGAAACTGACACCCGCCAGCCACCTGTGTGCAAAGCACGTCGGTAGAACCAGTCTCGCGTAAGCGTACGCGTAATGTCGGTCCGGGCCGCTTCATCCAACAATACCGCCGAACCAAAGTATGACATGCTGGTAAGCAGTATGACTTGTATCGCCCACAACTCACTTGTGTTCTACTCGTGCAAATAACATCAACGCATAAAACCTGGCTCTGATACCACTGTTGGGGAACGTAGTAATTTCAAAAATTTCCTACGCACACGCAAGATCATGGTGAAGCATAGCAACGAGAGGGGAGAGTGTGTCTACGTACCCTTGTAGACCGAAAGCGGAAGCGTTAGCACAACGCAGTTGATGTAGTCATACGTCTTCACGATCCGACCGATCCAAGTACCGAACGCACGGCACCTCCGAGTTCAGCACACGTTCAACTCGATGACGTCCCACGAGATCCGATCCAGCCGAGCTTCGAGGGAGAGTTCCGTCAGCACGACGGCGTGGTGACGGTGATGATGTTGCTACCGACGCAGGGCTTCGCCTAAGCACTGCTACAATATGATCGAGGTGGATTATGGTGGAAGGGGGCACCGCACACGGCTAAGAGATCAACAGATCAATTGTTGTGTCTATGGGGTGCCCCCTGGCCACGTATATAAAGGAGTGGAGGAGGGGAGGGGCCGGCCCTCTCTATGGCGCGCCCTGGGGAGTCCTACTCCCACCGGGAGTAGGATTCCCCCCCTTCCATGTAGTAGGAGTAGGAGAGAAGGAAAGGGAAAAGAGAAGAGAAGGAAGGAGGGGGCGCCGCCCCTCCCCCTAGTCCAATTCGGACTAAGCCTTGGGGGGGCGCGCAGCCTCCCCTCTCTCTTTCCCCTAAAGCCCAATAAGGCCCATATACTCCCGGCGAATTCCCGTAACTCTCCGGTACTCCGAAAAATACCCGAATCACTCGGAACCTTTTCGAAGTCCGAATATAGCCTTCCAATATATCGATCTTTACATCTCGACCATTCCGAGACTCCTCGTCATGTCCCCGATCTCATTCGGGACTCCGAACAACTTCGGTACATCAACACACATAAACTCATAATACCGATCGTCACCGAACTTTAAGCGTGCGGACCCTACGGGTTCGAGAACTATGTAGACATGACCGAGACACGTCTCCGGTCAATAAACAATAGCGGAACCTGGATGCTCATATTGGCTCCCACATATTCTACGAAGATCTTTATCGGTCAAACCGCATAACAACATACGTTGTTCCCTTTGTCATCGGTATGTTACTTGCCCGAGATTCGATCGTCGGTATCTCAATACCAAGTTCAATCTCGTTACCGGCAAGTCTCTTTACTTGTTCCGTAATACATCATCCCGCAACTAACTCATTAGTTACAATGCTTGCAAGGCTTATAGTGATGTGCATTACCGAGTGGGCCCAGAGATACCTCTCCGACAATCGGAGTGACAAATCCTAATCTTGAAATACGCCAACCCAACAAGTACCTTCGGAGACACCTGTAGAGCACCTTTATAATCACCCAGTTATGTTGTGACGTTTGGTAGCACACAAAGTGTTCCTCCGGTAAACGGGAGTTGCATAATCTCATAGTCATAGGAACATGTATAAGTCATGAAGAAAGCAATAGCAATGTACTAAACGATCAAGTGCTAAGCTAACGGAATGGGTCAAGTCAATCACATCATTCTCCTAATGATGTGATCCCGTTAATCAAATGACAACTCATGTCTATGGTTAGGAAACATAACCATCTTTAATTAACGAGCTAGTCAAGTAGAGGCATACTAGTGACACTCTGTTTGTCTATGTATTCACACATGTATTATGTTTCCAGTTAATACAATTCTAGCATGAATAATAAACATTTATCATGAAATAAGGAAATAAATAATAACTTTATTATTGCCTCTAGGGCATATTTCCTTCACAATCATCGTGTGACGACGATCTACTCCAACAACTCCGTCATCTTCACCAACAACTCCATCACCTTCATCTATATTCAGTGGTCCACTCTCCCGCAACCCGTTGTACCCTCTACTAGAACATGGTGCTTTATGCTTCATACTATTATCCAATGATATGTTGCCATCCTATGATGTCTGAGTAGATTTTTGTTGTCCTATCGGTAATTGGTGAATTGCTATGACTTGCTTGTGGTTATATTGCTGTCCTTTGGTGCCCATCATATGAGCGCGCGTGTGGATCACACCATAGGGTTAGTTGTATGTTGATAGGACTATGCATTGGAGGGCAACGGTGACAGCAGCTTCAGCCTACCATAGAAATTGATGCATACTGGATTGAAGGGGGACCAATATATATCTTAATGCTATGGTTGGGTTTTACCTTAATGAATGTTAGTAGTTGCAGATGCTTTCTAATAGTTCCAATCATAAGTGCATAGAATTCCAAGTAAGGGACGACATGCTAGCAGTGGCCTCTCCCACATAAAAACTTGCTATCGGTCTAGCAACATAGTCAATTGCTAAGGGACAATTCCGCAAATCCTACCACCACCAATCCACACTCGTTTGACTAAGTTAATTGTTTCTTTATTTAAAAAACACCTAACTTTTATTTTCACGTTCTTTATTATCTTGCAAACCTGTCCACACCTACAAAGTACTTCTAGTTTTATTCTTGTTCTAGGTAAAGCAGACGTTAAGTGTGCATAGAGTTGTATCGGTGGTCGATAGAACTTGAGGGAATATTTGTTCTGCCTTTAGCTCCTCATTGGGTTCGACACTCTTATTTATCGAAAAAGGCTACAAACGATCCCCTATACTTGTGGGTTATCAAGACCTTTTTCTGGCGCCGTTGCCGGGGAGCAATAGCGTGGGATGAATATTCTCATGTGTGCTTGTTTGCTTTATCACTAAGTAGTTTTTATTTTCTGTTCTAAGTTGTTCTCTATATTTACTTATGGATATGGAACACAAAATACCAAAAAAATTAGTTGTACTTGCTACTCATGGAGATGGGGAACCTCCTAAAACGCTCGATGCTCGTTATGTGAAAAATGTTAAACACTACTTTGATAATCCTGAGAAAACCCTATTTAACTTGATAATGGGAGACACGTTGGATCAAAGTGAATACTTTAGGGATTATCGCTTGACTCAAAAAGGGAAACTCTTATGGGATCTAATTGATATGTTGCATTGGTATGCTTGGAATTTATGCCAGAGATATGACTATACTTGTTGCTCTAGGATGAAGGCTCCACACCTTCCCTTTTCATGCAAATTTAATGAAAATGAAACCCTAGCTTCTTATGCTAATGGTATATATGATTACTATGATGTGGAATGAATAGAAGAATTTGTTGCTTTTAAGGGTGCTTACGAAATTGAATCTATGTTTGAAAAGTATGAAGATTTTGATGATTCAGTTTATAGACCTGAAAATTTTGCTATACTTAAATATTGCTATGAGAATTATAAATACAATTCCGGTATTGATGTATTTATTGAGAAAGTCTCTGCTGTGCAAGAAGAGACTAATATTTTGCAGGAGTCTATGGAAGAAGGAATTGATGAAACTGTGAGCTCATTGGATGAAAAAGATGACGAGGAGAGCGAAGAACAAAAGGAGGAAGAGCGGATTAGCTACTCGTGCCCACCTTCTAACGAGAGTAACTCCAACTCATAAATTGTTTAATGTCCCTTCGTTCTTACCGAAGGATGAGTGCTATGATCCCTCGAATTCGTTTGAAATATCCCTTTTTGATGAAATTGATGCTTGCTATGCTTGTGGCCATGATGCCAATATGAAGTATGCTTATGGAGATGAACTTGCTATAGTTCCTTATGTTAAGAATGAACTTGTTGCTATTGCACCCACACATGATAGTCCTACCATCTTTTTGAATTCTCCAAACTATACTATATCAGAGAAGTTTGCTCTTATTAAGGATTACATTGATGGGTTGCCTTTTACTGTTGCACATGATGATTTTGATGAATATAATATGCATGTGCTTGCTGCTCCTACTTGCAATTATTATGAGAGAGGAACTACATCTCCATCTCTTTATGTTTCCAACACGATAAAATTGCAAGAAACTGCTTATGCTATGTATTGGCCCTTACTTGATGTGCATGAATTGTTCTTTTATGACATGCCGATGCATAGGAAGAGAGTTAGACTTCGTCATTGCATGATATATGTTGCTTTGTGCTCACTACTAAATGCCAAATCATTGTTAATTAAAATTGGCTTTGATATACCCTGGGATCCGGGTGGATCCATTACTTGAGCACTTTATGCCTAGCTTGATGGCTTTAAAGAAAGCGCTGCCAGGGAGACAACCCGGAAGTTTTATAGAGTCATTTTATTCTGTTGAGTGCTTTTATAAAGTTTAAAAACAAAAAAATATAGAGGGGAACTTAAAAACTTTTTCAAAAAGAGAAGCGATTGGAAGGTGCACTACAAAAAAAGACACATCCGTGACATTTTGGGGCGAACGAATTTTTTTCTGTCATGCTTATGACACTTCTATGACGATAATTGTGACAAAACCCGTTATCATCATAGATGTGGTGGGCTCCTACTTCTATGACAAAAAATCATGACAGAAAATGGGCTTTTCGTCCTGGGCGGGCCGGAGACACACCTGCATGACATTCTTTGGGCCATCCATGACGGAAAAAAATCATGGTAGAAACGAGGGCGAGGAAAATTTCGGGGAGTTCCCCGTTACGGTGGGTGGTCGGGGCCGAGTGATGCACGGAGGTTTGTGCATTTCTCTCGTACATGTACGCGCGTGTGTGCGAGGCGTTGGGCTCTAACTGAACCCGAGCGAGGCGTTGGGCTCTAACTGAACCCGAGCGATTGCACTAGCTACGTTACTGAACCTCGATCGATCCCTTGGCTGTTAACTGAACCCGAGTGATTCCTTCGCTACTGCTGCTAACTGAAGCCGATCGAAGCTGCCTCTTGATGAACAGTCCCCGATGGGGGTTGGATGAACAGTTCCTGGTGGGGGTTGGATGAATAGGATCCTGTGGTAGTAGAGGCCATTGCCGCTAGATGAACAGGACCCCGATCGAGGAGGTGGGGGTGGATGAACAGTAGCCGATAGAAGGACCCCGTGGAGGGCTGGTTGAACAGTAGCCGGTGGAGGCTGGATGAACAGGACCCCCGTGGAGGGCTGGTTGAATAGTAGCCGGTGGAGGCTGGATGAACAGGCCCCCATGGATGAACAGTAGCTGATGGAGGCAAGAGGGAGTCGGCGGTGGATGAACAGTAGCAGGTGGAGGCTGGGGGAAGTCAACGGTGGATGAACAGTAGCCCGTGGAGTCCCGTTTTGCGGTATGCCACACCCCTCCCGATGAACAGGACCCCATTTCAACCGTAGGCGCTCCAACACAAGTCCGTTTCCTCCGTTTTGCGGTACGCCACACCCCTCCCGATCAACAGCATGCCGTTTTGACCGTAGGAACTCGAACAGAAGTCTGTTTCCTCCGTTTTACGGTACACCAGACCCTTCCCGATGAACAGGACCCCGTATAGACCGTACGCGGTCGAACAGAAGGCTGTTTCCTCTGTTCTGCGGTATGCCAGACCTCGTTTCGGCTGTTCCGTCCAAGCCGGTTGGCTCCCGATGAACACGCGACGCTGTTTACTACATTCTGACCCAACCGGTTGGCTGCCGATGAACAGGACGATGTCGCCCTGCCCGTATGTACGTAGCCGTATTTACTATCTTGCAGTGTGGCCATATGTACATGTACACGATATAGACAGGACTGCGTGACATGCTACGTCGGCGCCTCTACTTCAACATGTGCTACTCCTTACTCGGCCACGGTACATCGCTGTAGAGAGACCGATCGACCGCTATGTACGTACTCGTTCGCGGCCAGACAGATAATGCTACCTTTGCTTCAACCTGGTGGGTCCCAGCTGTCAGGGGGTAAGAAGGCAGTTCCTTCTGTGCGAAGATAAAGCCGGTGGGTCCCAGCTGTCAAGGGGGAACATTTTTTTCGCAAAATACAGAGGCCCTTCCGGTAGGTCCGAGCTGTCAGGTGGAGGAATCATTATTTTGCGCGTAATAAGGAGGCACTTCCTTGCTTGCGGCCATGGACCTAGCTGTCAACCTCTCCACTTACAGTCCTCTTCTGATGGCTGTCGTTCGTTGACCGCGTTGACGACGCCGTACCGCCCGAGAGCACCAAGGTGGTGGACGACGGCGCGACCTAGGAAGGGAACGACCCAGAGCCAGGGAATACGCAGTAGTGGATGCCCACGCGGACGGGAGTACGAGGGTTGACTGGTTTGGTTGCGGTTTGAGGCTGCCGTCGCCGGAGAATAACAGGGGATGTGGGTGAGTAGAGGGAAGGCCTGGCCAGTGGTGGGAGTAGGGTGGGGCGGTGAGGCCTGCGTGGCAGCACAACCGACCATGGGAGCAGGAGCAGGCGGCACGACCGGCGCTGGTTTGGGCGGCTGGAGCAAGAAGACCAGAGGTTGAAGAAGCACGACGACCGTTGGATGGACATCGTACGGTCACCGCGGCTAGAATCGTTTATATTGACTAAGTCGACAAAGCCCTGCATCCACGTCAACTTAGTAGGCCCACAAGTCAGCCTCCAAATATGGTGGGACCGACCTAGCACGGGGGTATTCATTATTTTTGTGCGTAATAGCTGGTGGATCCGAGCTGTCAGCGGGGGGAATGTTTTTTTTGCGAAATACAGAGGCCCTTCCGGTCGGTCCCAGCTATCAGGAGGAGGAATCATTATTTTGCGCGTAATAAGGAGGCACTTCCTACTCACAAAAAAGGAGGCACTTCCTTGCGTGCGGCCATGGACCCATCTGTCAGCCTCTCCACGTACAGTCCTCTTCTGATGGATGTCATTCGTTGACCACGCCGTGCCGAGAGCACCAAGGCGGTGGACGACGGCGAGGCCAAGTAAGGGAACGACCCAGAGCCGAGGAAGACTCGGCAGTTGTTTCCCACGCGGAGTGGGTACAAGGGTTTACTTGTTCGGCCACAATGTGAGGCTGCCGTCGCCGGAGAACAACAGGAGGTGTGGGTGAGTAGGGGGATAGCCAGGCCAGGGATGCGAGTATGGTGGGGCCGTGAGGCCTGCCCGGCAGCACAGCTGGCCACGGGAGGCGGGAGCAGGCGGTTCCGCCGGTGCTGGTTTGGGCGGCTGGAGCAGGAAGATCAGAGACTGAAGAAGCATGATTGCCGTTAGATTGACATCTAACGGTCTGACGCAGGTAGAGTCGATTGTTGACTAAGTTTCTTTTTTTGAGAAACCTTGTGTACGCATGAACTTAGTAAGTCCACAAGTCAGCCTCCAAATCTGTGGCAGACAACATAGAGCCCATTTGCTATTTTTTTAATAATTTGCAGCCCATTTTTTAATTCTTAAGGAATTTATTACAGCCCATTTTCTGCCCAGGACCATGGTCAAAAAGTTCAACCTTATTTTTCATATTTCGGTGGAGTCCGAACTGTTTTAATCCAGAAATGATAAATATTTATTTTTTAAGAACTTATTGATTTGCCAAATAAAATATCATTTTGTTTTTGTAAGCTAATAAGACGTGGGACAATTGAGTTGGTTTTAGGGAAAACCAGTGGTAAAAAAATCAGCGCTAGGAGGGAAAACAACAACAAAAAAATAAGGATGTAAAGATGAAAATAGAACTTTATGTATTTTCAATATAATAATATGTGTATATGAACTAGTAAAACTATAGGTAGAGATTAGAAAATGGAAGTAGGACATGGCATTTCAAGAGGAAAATAGAACTGGGCTGTGTGTTTGATTCAGTAAAAAAAACTGCCTGCGGATGTTCTAAGAGAAAATATAACTAAGGCTGGCGGGCCAGAGGCCAGTTGATACCTGCTGGATCTTTGTGCCCCGTTGTCATCATGGGCTGGGCCTATTAAAAACAAAACCAAGCCTAGGCAGTCTACAGCCCAGTTGAAACTTGCTCGACCTAAAAAAACAATATACCTGCTGGATCCCAGTTATCAGTCTGTACTTGCAGAATTCTCTCGTTTATTGACTACATTGAAAACTTCATGGGTTTCACCGTCTCAGACGTCAGCATTATTTTTCCATCGTGATAATAAGTGCACGCACTTGCTTGCGTACGGCCATGGACCTGCTGGTTCCGTACGGTTAGGCTTTGTATGGACAGCCGTCTTGTGGTTCCATGGACGAATTTCATGCAAATCGGATGGTTTTCAGTGAAAATGGACTAAATTCATTGCATTTTACATATTTCTTTTCATTATGGAATATTTTACATATTTCAACTAATACTAACCGACTAGCCCTTTTTTTAGTCCGTGGAGGCGCTTCACGATCGAGGTCGCGACACTTAACTGTTCTGGAAGGCCCAAATCCATTGCTCCTCTCTTTTAACAACTTGCAGGTGGGCTTGGCATGCCACAACCTAATTCTGATGTGCTGCGTCCAACTATCAGCCTGTGAAACCGGTTGGATCCCCTGCGTACTTCGAAGATGTAAAAAAATTGGAGAACTGGGAATTCGAACGGCAGGTGCTTATGCTACCCATCAAATAAAAATCAGGTGCCTGAAAATTCATTTCGAAACAAATGATTCAGCTTTATATCCATGTCGACCCTCGACATGATGGTTGGAAGCAAATGCCAAGTTCATACCGAAAGATCCTTAACAACAATACCAACTTGCAGACGACTAGGTAGTACAAGTACCAATACCAAACTAACTTATAATCTTTTTAGTCCTAGCCCTAGTGTTCGTCTGGTAGAAAATCTTGCAGAGGACCGGCTCCCGCTCCTTTTCTTGCTCCAGGTCCCCGAGGTGGTACTAGTGCATCACCTAGTTGGTCCTCTGCTGGTCAAAGTTCTTGTTGGTGTGCAGCACCAGAACCTTTTTCCTGCCCGTCTGCCGGCCGTTGACCATCACCGGCAAGGTATTGTCGGTCTTGTGCCACATCGCGTGCATGCCGCACTCTGACTGTATCTTGAGACGCATCCGTGTGCCCCTTTTGAATGCCTTGGAGTTGCGCTGGAAGAAATGCTTGCTTAGGCCACTCAGTGTGATACCTGCAGTATTGTCGAATACAGGTTTTAGTGTACATAGTTGGCATTTTCATAACATCTTTGGCATGTTGCAGTCACTTGTTTCACTTTTTATTAATTGTTAAATTGTAATTGCTTCACTAGGTCTGCGTCTAAAAAGAAAAATAGAGCTATAAACAAAGGAATATGTTTGTGCAAGTAGACGGCCGATCGGTGTCTCACCTGGAAGTTTCTCAGGATGGGTGTAGCATATGACGTGCTCGCTGTCGATGGTTGGTATGAACAAATCAATGAGAGGGTGAGATCTCGCGCTGTCAACACTCACTTTGGCCTCAAGGTGCTCGATCAGCTCCTGATCCATGGGATCGAACTTGACGCCAGCCGGCAGCACCGGCCAATCCTTCTTGGACTTGCATCGGTTAATTCCAGTTAAATGGTACTCAATGTATGATCAATCAACTGTTTTAAGTAAATGATGAAAGATTTCGACAGATAAGTGGTACTCCAAATCTGAAGTCCACAATACCCGAACAAACTGGGGTCTCGGCTTCATTACTACATGTAGACTCTAAAGACTTGAAAACCCCCATAAAGATCGAAGTCATAATACAGGGCGACGGGACGAATACTCACAGGAGCGGCCTCGCTGGTTCCTTCCTTTATCCGGCTAGCTTGAAGAGCATCCTTGTTGAGATTGATTTTTTTAGCGTCTTCCTTTTGACTACTTGCAATGAAGTATAGCAACTCCAGTAGCTCATCGCTCATCGTACCAAATGGATCGGAACAAGGCGGCGGCTGGGAGGCGGGGAGACCGGGAGAGAATGGGAGAGTGATTTTGTTGAGAATGCGAGTGTGCTGTTGTAGTATGAGAGGGGTGAGGCTCACTTTGGTGAACCGAACACACCGCCGGGACTCTTGTGTCACCTCACACGCAGCGTGTTGTCACGTCAATTCAATGTGAGGACATGATGAATAATTTGACCGACGTATACTAGTACTACTACTGTACTACTTACTAGTCGTATTTAGTGTCACATTTTAACCATAGGTTTAACTAACAAAATGTCAATGCATGTCCCCGAAAATTATACCATTGGAAACTATGTTCAAATACGAATCCAACGATATAATTTTTTGTGACATGCATTAACATTTAGTTAGTTAAATTTATGGTCAAAATTTGACACAAATTATGAAGGGGACCAATAAACCAGGAGGGAGGTAGTAATACGAGTAGAGCAATATACGGTATAGAGGACTAGTACAAATTTAGAAATGGAGTACGAAGTTACAAGGCTGTGCGACAGACTTTGTAGGCTACATGAGTAATACAAAATATAATTCCCATTAGACAACACTTTCACCAACAAGTACGCACTTGAAGCCTAATTGATATATATGGCTTCTGCACAGCATCTCCATCATCATTATCAGTACATCCTACGCAGGTGAGTTAGGATGCACTTGATCCCAGAAAGGTATCTATCCTTCAAACTAACTACAGTACATAATATCCAACAAAAGAGGGTCATGCTACAGCAGCAGGATACATGGCTCAGTCTAGATATCACTACGAATCAAATTGTGCATATTTGCTGTTGGCATGAACCACATCGCCGCATGTCGGATTTGCAAAAGCCATTCATCGCTTGGAAGCTTGATGCCTTTCACACACTGAAGATTATCTGGCAACAAGCTGTGTCGACGAATCTCTAGATATGGTGATTCATGAAACCCATGGTACGATGTGTAAACATAGTTCCCCCTAGCGAATGGAAGTTGCATAGCACGGTAATCATCGCCAGTGATATGATCGAAGATTGGTTGGATGATCGGATAATTGAGCCCGAGGAACATGGAGTGGTTGCCGAGGCTGTAAACCCGCCTCCAGTTGAATACGTCTGGCCCTACAGAGTTGGGATCTTTCTCGAACACGAAGCAACCATAGCCATCACAGTCACGAACGCCCTAGGCATTGTACTGCATGTGGTTTGATGAAATGGTTTGGTCAATTTGGTACGTGTGAATGAGCATCAAATGACTGCCGTCAGTTGAACGAGCGAGAAACCACCACCCATTGACTTGTATATTTCCAGGTCCTGGAATTATGAAGGCCAACGCATTTGCGTCTTCTGCAACAAATCAAATTGGAGACCAAACGGACAAAAATATACAATCATGTTCAGAGTATGTGTGGAATTAAGATTATTATAACAGTGACACAGATCATAGACAGAGAATTGCAATGACGTGGTCATAATCATACCCCAAGTTTAAAAAATTAAGCCAATGGCTTTCATATTCTAGCAATATGTCATGGTTCAAACATCATGTAAAAATGAGAGGAAAACAGCTATGACAGGGCCTACTCATATTCTACCATAGCAGTTACTACTGTTCTCATATCAACTCTAACAATAACATGCGTGGTTATAAAAATCTTGGAAATGAGAGTAACATATAGCAATCATGAGGTTATACTCATAATATCTATTCTAACAATCATTAGATGCCAATTGTTCTCATATCAACTCTAACAATAACATGTGTGGTCATAAAAATCTAGGAAATGAGAGGAACATATAGCAATGATGTGGTTATAGACATACTATCTATTTCAAATTTCTAACAATCAACAGGCAGTCGTATTCATAAGGTAAAGATGAGATGAGATAGAACAATTACACGATGATAGATTCCACCAGTATAGGCAGCCAATCTGTGCGTCGACCGCGTAAATGATGCCATCATGCACTATAGCATCAGAAAGAAATGGAGGCTCAACAGGATTGATGATGAGCCATAACCATGTATGGTGACTGGATTCCAGATAGACTAATCCCATGTCGAACAAGGCAATGAGCTTGTAATCCATGTAGTCTTCTAATGGTGTGGGCACTTCACAGATTACAACCTTTAGCAAATGGAGGTTGCACCAAAAGCTCGACGCGTCTCGTGCGTAGTAGGCAGGAGTGTCCGGCGGGCCGCGAGGCTCGATGCCGGTGGTATCCAACGATGGAAGGGTGATCTCTCGCTGGGTGTAGATATCCATGAGACGCCACCGACTACCGGATTGGTGGATGAGGACGATCCAGTTGGCCTTCATGCCTGCCCAGTAGTGGCCGCGCATAAAGGACAGGTGGACGGGTAGTGGTAGCATGTCGAGGGGCACCACGGCAACCTCCGTAGGATTGTCAAGTCGGTGTCTGGGCCACCTGCGAGGACCAGGCATCAGCAAGCAGGGTGTCTTGAAAAGGGCCGACCGATTGCAGATGAGTAGACGGTACAAAGACACCGAGCATGCGGCCAGACACACGGTGCTGAGCAGGTCCATACGATTACAGATCTGCTCCAAGAGAACATCAGGGAGGGAATTCCAATCGTGGCTCTGTGTGTCAGTCGGTTCCGCCATAGGGTTTTTTAGGGCGCTGAGTGATTGGGGTTTTCGGTGCCTGCGAGCGAGCGGGGAAGTGGATTCGGGCGGGCGAGCGAAGAAGATGGCGTGTGTGGTCGAGCAGTGAGCGGGGGGGGGGATATGGTATGCGCGAGCTACCAAGGAAGATGGCGCGGGCAGGCGAGAAGTGAGCAGGGGGAAATGGTGTGCGGCCGACAATGGGGAAGAGAGGAGGAAGAAGAAGAGAGGAGGAGGAAGAAGGAAAGACGGGCAAGAAAGTGCATTAAATCTCAATTCTACTAGTACTACTACCAGGATATACCGTCCTTCGGAGTGTAAATAGTTAAGCCGATGACATGTGGGTCTACCTCAAGAGTGCCCATATGCCAGTTAATGGAAGAGAGAGGTGCGTAGGCGTATTTGCGGAAGCGTGCTCCACTGGCAAACATGATGGCAGTACTGGGTAAGGCTGATTTAGTAACACCAACACGCTGGTTCAGCTTATTAATTAAGTATCCCATCTGCTGCAGCATGTATTGTCACTTCACTGTGAAGACTAGTTGAATAGTTCTCTCTGACCGAGATGGGGAATAATGGATCGCCAAGACTTCCTATCTACAGTATCCCTATGCCTCTACTCTCATCCTATCCAACAAGATGAAACATTGGCCAAGGCACCCGGCACCAATAATGTAGGAGTACTAGTAGTATTTTGTGTCAAACTTTGACCATCTATTTAACTAATAAAATGTTAATGCATGTCACCAAAAATCATATCACTAGATTCGTATTTGAACATAGTTTTTAATGGTATAGTTTTTTATGACATGCATTGACACTTTGTTAGTCAAATTTACGGTCAAAATTTTACACTAAGTATGAAGGGGACCATTAAACCAGGACAGAGGTTTATATACAGGTCAATAAAAAAATCATCAACCAAGTTAGTAGTAAATGATGAGCGCCCGAAGAATTTTTTTCCGAAAGTACTCAATAATGGGCTCATTTTCCTCAAGAAAATTGTGTTTACGAACGTATTAATTGGAATGCATGCGTGAGGAACAAATGACCAGAACTTTTACACGCATTGGTGAGTTTTCTATTAATTCTTGCATGCAATGTTTTAATGAAGCTTGAAATATGAACATGTCAATGGGAGGGAGTAAAAGCCTCATGCATGCATGCATGAATGCAACATGAAACACTCACACGTACACATGCACGCACGCAACACTCACGCATCCATGTGGCACACAACACACGACGCAACACACACGCTCACGCTCAAGTGCTCAACTTACTCCCTCCGTCCATGAAAGACTGTACATATAGAGATTTACACATTGACCAAGAGGAACCGGAACTTCATGGCATAATTAACGCCCAAAAGTAGCAGACTTATGTGTGCATGTGACCATTGAGAGAAGAAGATTAAATGAAGGTTGTTGCATGCCGTAATTAAGGATAGACATGTAGCCTATAGCTAGAGCACAAGTTGGTGCATTAGTCAATCAATATCGATTAGATTAAAGGCTAAGTTCATTGAAGTGTAGATGTACACTCTTTGTTGGAAAATTTTCTAATGCTAGATGTACAGTTTTTCACGGACCGAGGGAGTACACGTGCATGCACTCACATACACAGCCAGGGTGGTTTGCGCGCAAGGGTTGGACTCCTGTCGCGCCTGCATAAAGTTTTGTTTAACTGATTTCTTTGCTCTGCCAACTGACAGGTGGGACCAGAAACCAGGTGTCAATTTAACCAGTCAAAAAAGTGCCACGTCGACTATGTGGCCGGTCAGTAGGGTGCAATATGGTGCTCTATTGTGAGCTAGTGACCGTATAATCACTGCAAAACTATATAGTGACCGTAATGAGCATATTGTTACATACGTTGACCGCCAGTGTATTTTTCTCGTTTCAAATTAAGCCATATTAACCGGAAAGGACACAGTATGGACTAGTACTACTTTGATGTGTCCCATCAACTCGTCGAACAAGGAGAAGCTTGCTTACTACGCCCTCTCCCTCGCCCATGCGCGGTGGCTCACAGGACAAGGAGAAGCTTGCTTACTACGTACGCCTACACCCTCTCCCTCACCCACGCGCGCGGTGGCTCGCAGGACGAGGAGAGGGTTTTGACTACAGCGCCTGATACGTCTCCAACGTATCTATAATTTATGAAGTATTCATGATGTTATATTATCATTCTTAGATGTTTTACAATCATTTTATAGCAACTTTATATCATTTTTTGGGACTAACATATTGACATAGTGCCCAGTGCCAGTTGCTGTTTTTGCTTGTTCTTTACATCGCAGGAAATCAATATCAAACGGAGTCCAAACACCGTGAAACTTTTTGTGGATTTTTAATGGACCAGAAGACATCCAGTGGGCCAGAGAAGCACCTGGGGGGTGCCCCGAGGGGGGCACAACCCACCAGGGCGCGCCTGGGGGCCCAGGCGTGCCCAGGTGGGTTGTGCCCACCTCGGTGGCCTCCCGCACCCCCTCTTTGCCCTATAAATCACCAAATATTCCAAAACCCCAGGGGGAGACCCTAGTTTAGAAGTTCCGCCGCCGCAAGGCCTCTGTATCCACGAGATCCAATCTAGACCCCGTTCCGGCACCCTGCCGGAGGGGGAGATCATCACCGGTGGCCATCTTCATCATCCCGGCGGCCACCATGATGATGAGGGAGTAGTCCACCATCGGGGCTGAAGGTTTGTACCAGTAGCTATGTGTTTAATCTCTCTCTCTCTCTCTCTCTCTCTCTCTCTCTCGTGTTCTTGATGGCATGATTTTGATGTATTGGGAGCTTTGTTAATGTAGTCGAGTCATATGCTGTTTTCCCCTCTCTATCTTGTTGTGATGAATTGAGTTTTCCCTTTGAGATTTCATTTTATCAGATTGAATACTTTTATGGATTTGAGAACACTTTATGTATGTCTTGCATATGAATACTCGTGGTGACAATGGGGTATCGTATTGATTCACTTGATATATGTTTTGGCATTCAACTCGCGGATTCCCGAGGTGACATTGGGGTAATCTATGCATAGGGGTTGATGCACGTTCTTGTCTTTGTTTCTCCGGTAGAAATCTTGGGGCACTCTTTGAGGTTCTTTGTGTTGGATTGAGTATTATGAATCTGAAATTATTTAGTGTTATTTTAGTATGAACTCTTGGATAGATCGATCGGAAAGAATAGCTTCGAGGTGGTTTCGTACCCTACAAATAATTTCTTCTTATGTTCTCCGCTAGATAGGAACTTTGGAGTGATTCTTCATCGCACGTTGAGGGTTGGTTATATGATCCAATAATATTAGTATTGTTGAGAGATTGCACTAGCGAAAGTACGGACCCTAGGCCTTGTTTTCAAGCATTGCAATACCGTTTGTGCTCACTTTTGTCACTTGCTACCTTGCTGTTTTTATTTATTCAGATTATAAAAATATATTTCTACCATCCATATTACACTTTTATCACCATCTCTTCGCCGAACTAGTGCACCTATACAATTTGCCATTGTATTGGGTGTGTTGGGGACACAAGAGATTTCTTGTATTTGGTTGCAGGGTTGTTTGAGAGAGACCATCTTCATCCTACGCCTCCCATGGATTGATAAACCTTAGGTCATCCACTTGAGGGAAAATTGCTACTGTCCTACAAAACTCTGCGCTTGGAGGCCCAACACGAGTCTACAAGAATAAAGTTGCGTAGTAGACATCAAGCTCTTTTCTGGCGCCGTTGCCGGGGAGGTTAGGTAAGCGGCACTCACACCCCGTCAATGAAGCTCTTTTCTAGAGCCGTTGCCGGGGAGGTGAGTGCTTGAAGGTATATCTTTAGGTCTTGCAATTGAATCTTTTAGTTTCTTGTTTTATCACTAGTTTGGTTTATAAAAATAAAACTACAAAAAAAATGGAATTGAGGTTGCATCATATTATTCGTCTTTATAATGTCTTTCGTGAAAATGATGGAAAGGAAAATTGTGCTCAATTGATAGAGGAAGAATTCTATAAAATGTTTGACAAAAAATCTTTGAATGATGAGCATGATTGCAATGTTGTTGGTATGAACTCTTTGAATATCCATGATGCTAACGATATGCAAAGCCATAAGCTTGGGGATGCTATGTTTGATGAAGATGATATTTTTAGTCCCCCAAGATTTGATGTGCAAATTTGTTATAATTATTGCATGCCTCCTATTTATGATGATTATATTGATGAAAGTGGGTTTGGAAGAGTGTCAACTTTATGTAATGATGAT
The DNA here is from genome assembly GCA_011799875.1 of Thinopyrum elongatum. NCBI lineage: Eukaryota > Viridiplantae > Streptophyta > Magnoliopsida > Poales > Poaceae > Thinopyrum > Thinopyrum elongatum. Next base: position 304,393,571 of record CM022297.1, on the reverse strand, counting down.
CCCACTATTTTGGAGGGTGTTGAATCTTATTGTAATAATTATGAAAGTGGATTTGGAGAGGTCATGACTTTATTTAGTGATGAATCCAGTATTTTGGAAGAGGTTTCAATTGACTATGATAACAAAGTTGCTATCTATGATGATTATGGTGATGACATGTATGCCATATTGAATAATGATAACCATGAAACTTGTCATCATGATTTTAATTTTCAATCACATGATAGTTATTTTGTTGAGTTTGCTCCCACCACTATGAATGAGAATAAATTTGCTTATGTGGTGAGTAATAAAATTTCTATGCTTGTAGATCATGAAAATAATGCTTTATGTGATAGCTATATTGTTGAATTCATTCATGATGCTACTGAAAATTACTATGAGAGGGGAACATATGCTTTCACATATTGCAATAATATCAAGTTTCCTCCCTTTATGTTGAAAGTTTTGAAGTATTGCTTGTTTTGCCTTCCTATGCTAGTTGATTCTTGTTCCCATAAGTTGTTTGCTCACAAAATCCCTATGCATAGGAAGTGGGTTAGACTTAAATGTTCTAGTCATATGCTTCATGATGCTCTCTTTATGTTTCAATTCTTATCTTTTATGCGAGCATCATTGAAATCATCATGCCTAGCTAAAAGGCATTAAAGAAAAGCGCTTGTTGGGAGACAACCCAGCATTTACCCCTACTGTTTTGGTGTTTTCACATGATTATGCTACTGTAGTAATCATGTTTTATAGGTTTTGTTTCAATAAAGTGCCAATTAAAGCCTTTGGGATAGTGTGGATGATAGTTGACTCGATTCTGTGCAAAAACAGAAACTTTTGCGTCCAGTACAGAAATTCCTATCTTTTACTGGAACATGGAAAAATTATGATTTTTTTTACAATTGATGGTTATACAAATTTTCTACTTTTTCCTAGTTTTTCAGAATTTTTGGAGTTACATAAGTATGACCTGAATTCAGATCTTTACGTACTGTTCTGTTTTTGACAGATTCTGTTTTCAATGCATAGCTTGCTTGTTTTATGGTTTCCATGGCTTATATTGCTTATTATAAATTGTGGAAATTGTAGAGTACAGTAGGAATTGTGTGAGAACAATTATTAATCTTGTCTTTGACAGTACCAAAGTGAATGATTTGTCTTTATCATACTAACCCATCTCACGAAGTTCCGTTAAGTTTTGTGTGATTGAAGTTTTCAAGTTTTGGGTGAGATATCGATATGAGGAGAATAAGGAGTGACAAGACCCTAAGCTTGGGGATTCCCAAGGCACCCCCAAGGCAATATTCAAGGAAGATCCAAGCAACTAAGCTTGGGGATGCCCCGGAAGGCATCCCGTCTTTCGTCTCCGACATTATCGGTAACCTCACTTGGAGCTATGATTTTATTCGTCGCATGATATGTGTTTTGCTTGGAGTATCATTTTATTTTATTAGTATTTGCTTTCTGTTATCTATAATAATATTTTGCATCTTTTACTTCAATAAAAATGTCAAGTATAGCCTTTTCCATGCTTATTTTGCAAGTATATGAGTTGCTGTTTCAAAACAGAAAGTTTATCGCTGTTGCAAAAATTCTCTAAACAAGTAAGAATGTGATAAAAGGTTTAAATTTTTTGCATAGTAAGATATAATAAATTTTATACAGTGTGGTAATTTTTTTATAATTTTTGGAGTTAGGGAAGTATGATGAATATTGCACTCTTTACAGACTATCCTGTTTAGACAGGTTGCTGTTATGTTTGCATTGTTTGCATATGTTTGCTTGTTTAATGATTCTATTTGAGGATAGGAGTATTAAATATGCAGAGGCATTTAGTATGCAATGTTAAATAATAATTTTGGTGATTTTCTACAGTATGGAATGATAAGGTTATTGCATTGATTTATACTAACTTATCTCACGAGTTCTTGTTGAGTTTTGTGTGGATGAAGTTTTTAAGATTTAGGGAAATCGTGATATAAAAGTAATTGAGGAGACACAAAAGCTCAAGCTTGGAGATGCCCAAGGCATCCCAAGTTAATATTCGAAGAAGTCTCAAGCATCTAAGCTTGGGGATGCCCCGGTAGGCATCCCACATTTCTTCATCAACAATTATCAGTTAGCCTCGGTTGAGCCTAAGTTTTTGCTTCTTCACATGAGTTGTGCTTTTCTTGAAATGTCATTTTATTTTGTTTTTCTTGCTGTTTTAATAAAATACTTAGATCTGAAAGTTTTAAATAAGAGAGAGTCCTCAATTAGCTACCTATTTACTTAACTACTCGTTTGATCTTCACTTATATCTTTTTGGAGTAGTTTGCCATTTACTCTTGTGCTTCACTTATATCCTATGAGTAAATTGTTTAATGAATTGAATATCATGAATTTGAAATTATATCATGCCTAGTGGTAGCTTCACATTGGGTTTATAAAGTGAAATCTTTTGAAGCTTGACAATCATAATATTGGTCATACAAGCAATTCATGAATGATTACTATAAGGAAGAGAACTTTCACATGCAAATATATTATCTTGGAAATCTTTTATGATTGTGAATACCCATTAATTATTTTCAAACTTGAGCAAATTAGTTGAAGTTGGACAAGGAAGACAACGTAATGAGTTATGGTTGTGTATATTTGCATAGAAGTTATATTGTCATGGATCCTCCAACATGTGGTGTTTGCCTAGGATCTTTTGCTAGCCAAAAATTCGTACTAAGTAGAGATACTACTTGTGCATCCAAAAACCCTTAAATCCAGTTTCTTGCCATGAGTGTCCACCATACCTACCTATATGCGGTATTTCCATGCCGTTCTAAGCAAATTTGTATGTGCCATCTCTAATTTTCAAAATAAATTTCCTTTTTGTGTGCTCGTACCGCTCATGAAGCGGCAGGGGGTGGCCAATATTTTCCATGCTAGATGTGTTATTCTCAAGATGAGTGTTTATTCACTTATCATTGCACGAGAGTACGGCAAAGGTATTAGAGATGCCCAGTCCCGAAATGAAAAATGAACTTACTTTATGTTGTCAAATAATAAATTCCTTGGAAAGTGTTGGTATGGAGGGCACCCGTGGATACGGCTAGCCATGGAAAGTGAAAGAAATGGTGGAAAAAGGAATATACCTTATTTTCTGTTTGGGAACCGCCTATGATATATCTAGCATGGAAAGTGTTGGGAATTACTCGGTCGTTTTCGTTGACGGGAAAAGTATGCCTCTCAAAAAATTTATCTCTCAATTTAAGCTTTGAGCTCTGGCACCTCTACAAATCCCTACTTCCCTCTGCGAAGGGCCTATCTTTTACTTTTCAGTATTTACTTTTATGCAAAGAGTCAATAGTATGAATTCTCATCTCAACCTCAATTATTCTCTAGTTGGCAAGCATCATGTGGTGGGGAAAGATCTAGGCACATATGACCAGTCAAATATATTTGATCATGATTTATTATTGTTGACAATTATCTCTATGATAAATGAGTTGGGAGGTGAAACATTAAGCCCCTATCTTTCTCTATATTCGATGGATGCCATTTGTTCTAAGAATATGCTTTGAGTAGTAGCAATCATGGAAGACTATATGATGATTGAGTATGTGGAGCTCTTACTTAGACTTTGTTGAATAAGTTGAATTGCAATTGCTTGGTGACTGAGAACATAGGTTGTTGAGTTTCAAGAGAATTCATTGTTTGAACCTTAACATGTGAATTGGTTGCTACTATAACATGAGAAGTTTTATGAGAAAGAATTGTTGTTATGATGCTAGGAAAAGTGTTTGAAATTATCATTGATCAAACTTGTGCACTTTGCTAGCATTCACACTTCATAAATTATTTCTTTTATCATTTACCTACTCGAGGACGAGTAGGAATTAAGCTTGGGGATGCTGATACGTCTCCAACGTATCTATAATTTATGAAGTATTCATGCTGTTATATTATCATTCTTAGATGTTTTACAATCATTTTATAGCAACTTTATATCATTTTTTGGGACTAACCTATTGACATAGTGCCCAGTGCCAGTTGCTGTTTTTGCTTGTTTTTTACATCGCAGGAAATCAATATGAAACGGAGTCCAAACACCGTGAAACTTTTTGTGGATTTTTTATGGACTAGAAGACATCCAGTGGGCCAGAGAAGCACCTGGGGGGGGGGTGTCCAGGTGGCTTGTGCCCACCTCGGTGGCCTCCCGCACCCCCTCTTTGCCCTATAAATCACCAAATATTCCAAAAACCCGGGGGGAGACCCTAGATCAGAAGTTCCGCCGCCGCAAGGCCTCTGTATCCACGAGATCCAATCTAGACCCTGTTCGGGCACCCTGCCGGAGGGGGAGATCATCGCCGGTGGCCATCTTCATCATCCCGGCGGCCACCATGATGAGGAGGGAGTAGTCCACCCTCGGGGCTGAGGGTTTGTACCAGTAGCTATGTGTTTAATCTCTCTCTCTCTCATGTTCTTGATGGCATGATTTTGATGTATCAGGAGCTTTGTTAATGTAGTCGGGTCATATGCTGTTTTCCCCTCTCTATCTTGTTGTGATGAATTGAGTTTTCCCTTTGAGATTTCATTTTATCGGATTGAATACTTTTATGGATTTGAGAACACTTTATGCATGTCTTGCATATGAATACTCGTGGTGACAATGGGGTATCGTATTGATTCACTTGATATATGTTTTGGCATTCAACTCGCGGATTCCCGAGGTGACATTGGGGTAATCTATGCATAGGGGTTGATGCACGTTCTTGTCTTTGTTTCTCTGGTAGAAATCCTGGGGCACTCTTTGAGGTTCTTTGTGTTGGATTGAGTATTATGAATCTGAAATTATTTGGTGTTATTTTAGTACGAACTCTTGGATAGATCGATCGGAAAGAATAGCTTCGAGGTGGTTTCGTACCCTACAAATAATTTCTTCTTATGTTCTCTGCTAGATAGGAACTTTGGGGTGATTCTTCATCGCACGTTGAGGGTTGGTTATATGATCCAATAATATTAGTATTGTTGAGAGATTGCACTAGCGAAAGTACGGACCCTAGGCCTTGTTTTCAAGCATTGCAATATCGTTTGTGCTCACTTTTGTCACTTGCTACCTTGCTGTTTTTATTTATTCAGATTATAAAAATATATTTCTACCATCCATATTACACTTTTATCATCATCTCTTCGCCGAACTAGTGCACCTATACAATTTGCCATTGTATTGGGTGTGTTGGGGACACAAGAGATTTCTTGTATTTGGTTGCAGGGTTGTTTGAGAGAGACCATCTTCATCCTACGCCTCCTTGGATTGATAAACCTTAGGTCATCCACTTGAGGGAAAATTGCTACTGTCCTACAAAACTCTGCGCTTGGAGGCCCAACACGAGTCTACAAGAATAAAGTTGCGTAGTAGACATCAGCGCCCTCTCCCTCGCCCACGCCCTCGCGGTGGACGTGCAGCAGTTCATTCGGTGTCATATTGCCAGAAGCATATTGTACTATAGTATCATCATTGTTGGACCTTCCGAAGAGGCGAAGAGCCAAGTGCAAGGTTCACAGGAGTACGAACAGTTGAACCCCCCGAAGAGGCAAAGAGCCAAGCGCAAGGTTTTATAGGAGTTGTCGTCCTAGTACTACAACTATAGCGAACGATGCTATTGTATGATGCCACTACGTCACCTATATCCAAAGCTGTGCCACCTTTTTTTCTCATAGAGTGTGTTGGAGCCCGTGCAACAACAACACAAGTTGCACGTACACATGACACATTTACTAGTAATAAATTCTAAAGGACAAATGCCAGTATGCCACAAAATTCATCTCCACTTCATGTGATAAATTTGTGCACGACTAGTCTACATATATTCACAGCGCTACCATTCACAATTTACCATACTCCACTTACACATTATAGATGGGCTCCATGTCCTCCTCTAGGTTCCAGTCCCAGGTGTTCTTCATAGATGGCACGATCCATAGCGGTAGGCAACGAGAATCATTGTCGCAGCTTTCTAGTCCGGTTCCACACGATGGAGACTCATCCAAGCTGAAGCAGCATAAATCAGGGATAGCGTGTCCCAGCATGTCGTTCATCCGGTGGTGCGCATTGAAGACACAACCATGCTTCATGAACGGCAGGCCTTCGGTGTCGTACATGGAAGGTGGCATCCGCTTCACAATGGGGTAGCTGTCCCCAATGAAAAGCGAGTACTCTCCAAGAGTGTTCCTCGGCACCCCCATAGCATCACGGGGGTCGAACTCGGTGCCGTTCATCTGGTACACGCGGCATCTCAGATCTGGACACATGGTGACATACATGGTTGTCGGGGAAACGACACCTATGGGATCGGGTGGATCCCTTCTACGGTTTGGCAGGGAGGAGGGGTGCACGAAGAGCAGATCTAGAGATCAACACGAAGGATTTTTACCCAGGTTCGGGCCGCTGAGAAGCGTAAAACCCTAGTCCTGCTTTGTGTGTATATTATGTATTCTTGAGCTTTGGCTAGCTGCTATGCATGCAAGCTGGGCCGGTGAGTCCAAAAAGTCCGAATCCTTCTCCAGTATGCCTTGGGCCTCCTTTTATATGTCCAAGGGGCTGCCACAGTGGCACACAAGAGGTGTAAAGTGCTACAGTACATGTGCTTATCTCTGGCGTCTTAGGACAAGCACATTAAATGCGCTGCTTACGTGCCCTCTAACTTTATCGGGGACGGAAATAGAGCCCGTCCCATCCATCGACGCCCCATCCCGTCCTGACACGCACCCAAGATGACGAGGCATGCAAGTGCCAAGCTGACTGGCTAGCCACTGCGTTGGAGTGGTGGCAGGATCTTCACGAAGATCTTCATGCCGCCACGCAGGTGCTCGCTTGGTTGGCTGGCTAATTGCTGTGCCGGGGCAGTGGCAAGGCGGCGGAGCCTTGTCGTGCGTGAGCCTTGCCGTGGCCTCGTGATCGTCCCCGGCAAGAGCCTTGCCGGGGCCTCGCAGTTGTCCCCAGCAAGAACCTTGCTGGGAACTTCGCTCTCTGGTCTCCACGAAGATCTGCATGCCACCAGTCTTCACAAAGATCTCTCAACCTGAGTCTTGCTTTTGACATTGTTGATGGTGTCAGAGCTCTCAACCTCAAGGGTGGTGTTCTTGTCAGTGCCTCGCAAGTCGTCCCGGCAAGGATCTTGCCGGGGCCTCGCGAGCCACCCCGGCAAGGATCTTACCGGGGCTCCAGCTTGTCTTCTGCTCCCTAGTTACTGGCTTGGACGCCGTCTTCATTGTCTTGTATTCTGTCTCCAACTGCCCCCACCAAGCCTTGCCGCAGGTGCGGCTACAACTGCCCGTTCACAAGTAAGGGGTACTAAAGGGCCCAAACTTTAGTACACCGACAGGAGCCCCCTGGCCTAGGCCACACACGAGTGCGAAGTGTTGTTGGGCCAGGCCCAAACAGTGCGCGGGCACGCGTGGCAGGGATTAACTGCCATAAACATCTCGTCTATTGTGCTTCCCCATGATCCGCATTGGGTGCGCGATGTGGGAGTCATGCGTGAAACGGTCGCAGCACGCCTGCGAAAATGCCTTCATATCGAACAGTAAAGAGGCAGCCCCGTGCCTTCCCCATAAAAAGAGGAATCCGCAGGGGCGCTGCTCATTTATCCCCCTTGCCTTTCCCAATCTAGGAACCGCCACCGTCTTCTTCTTCCTCAAGCCCAGACCAGAGTTTGCTCATCCGCTCGCCCCTTCCGTGCTCCCGCCGTCCTCGGCTTCCCCCACTCTCCCCAGTCGCCATGCCGCCCAAGGCGCCCAGAGTGAGCAAGGGCAAGGACGTGCCGGAGAGCGAGCTGGTGAAGATGCGGAAGCAGCTCGCCGTGTTCCCCCCAACGCTCGACGCCCATGCCTTGAGGGACAAGTACCTGCTCATGTGGGGGAGGGCGACGAATGGGCACGCCGCCACTCACGTGACCCCAGCCGCCAAGTCTAAGGGTGGCCCGAACAAATTCCCCTTTTTCGTCGACTATTTCTATTGCGGGCTCTGCCCTCCTTTCTCTGATTTCTTTAATGACATCATGTTTACCTCTGGCTTCCATCTCCTTGATTTCACGCCAAATGCCGTAACTTGCATGTCTGTCTTTGCTCACCTCTACGAAAACTTTGCCGGGGTGGTCCCCAACACAGCCCTTTTCCGCCACTTCTTCATCCCACGTATCCAGGCCGGAGAGGCCCTCTCTGGCGGCATTGCTTGGATCCCTAGGGTAGGGAGCAAGGACACGTATCTGGATGGGGAATACCACGAGAAGTGGGACGAGTGGCGGAGCAGATGGTGCTGGATCACGGAGGAGGAGTCGCACCCGTTCTGTTCACTCCGGCAAATGAAGCCAACCCGCGGCGGCGATTGGAGCGCTCTCGACCCTCAGGACGCGAAGCTTACCATCGCCGTCAACAGGATTCATTGCCTCAAGGCTGCCGGGCTCACCGTTGAAATGGTGGGCGCCGATTTCCTCCGCCGCCGCATCGCCCCTTTGCAGAACAAGGGGAGACCAGCCTGGGATTTCCGGAATGCGGCGGACATCATGAGGCTGCACCCCGGCCTAAACAACAACTGGACGGTCCTTCAACACGTGGTCCTCTGTCACAAGCTGTTTAGGCCAGATGGCGTGTTCAAGCTGCCGGCAAGCATTGTCCCTCTGTGCAACAATTCTGCGCTGAACTCGATCATCGCTATGATGCCAGTGTTCAATGCTCACGGCCTTGACCAAACCTGGGTCGAGCCATCCGCGGAGCGAGCACAAGAGTTCTTCGACAACTTGTCGGAGAAAGCCATTCGGGAAGAAACACGCCTCATCCGCGAGACCACCGACGAAGAGTTGGCGTACATCGCCAGCAGGGCGGAAGAGCTGGCACTTGCCGAGGAGGCCGGCAGCATTGGCTTCATGGGAGATGACGCGGATGCAGAGGAGGACCCCGCCAAGCAGGAGGAGCCTGCCGGAGGGCATAGTAGCGCAGACGCCGGGGGCTCACTCACCGAAGAGACAGCCGAAGAGACTGATGAAGTGGAGCCCCCAATGCCAAAGAAGAAACGCGTCCTCCGGCGAGCCGTCTTCGGTGAGCCAGTCCAGCAGGCCTCCTCGTCCGAAAAGGTTCCCGGCAAGGGGCCGGCCGGCAAGGCTGTGGAGCGGCAAGGTGCTCGATAGCAACCCGGGCGCCAGACGAGGGCGACGGCAAAGAAGGCAGCGGGGGTGGCGAGCTCACATCAGGCTGCCGCTCCCGCCACAATCAAGCGGCCCAGGTCCCCTTCCCCATCCCCTCAAGTGGACACCACAGCAGAGGCCGACTTCGAGCTCTCCTCCTTCAGCCCGAGTAGGGAGAAGGGGCCAGAAGAAGGAGACGAGTGAGTATCTTGCCGCTTTCTTTATTTCTTGTGTCTCTGATTTGCTTCATCTTATCTTAATTCCGCCCTGGCCCGTCCCCGCAGAGACACAGAAACGTTGGCGCAGAGGATGGCGAAGAAGGCCAAGACCTCAACGGGCGACGAGCCCCGGGCAAGCTCCTCAGGTGCGCCGGAGACGATCACAATCAGCCCGGATCCTAGCCCACGACGCAGCCCCCAACCCAGCCCCCAGCGTGAGTCTGTTACTCATTTCCCGCTGGCGGGCGTCGGGGTGTGTATCTTCGCTGCTAATCTTGCCGGGTTTGCAGGAGAAGGACAACAATAGGAGGGACCACTGAAGGCCACCCCCGACATGCCGCCTCCGTCGACCACACCACTCAGGGAGGGGTTCCAGGCAAGGGCTTCCACCGACAAGCCCCCCTCCCGGAGGAGGAGCCGGAAGGCACGGGCGCTGGCGGTACTATGCCGGCGACAAAGGTTGCCGGGGAGGGACTCACTTCCCAACAAATCGTCACAGGTAAGCCGCCTGCTTCCTGGCATTCGTCATCATTCATCATTTTGAGCTTCACCCCTGGCTTCATCTTGTTTCCCCTTCTTGGCCTCCAGATCCCTCCTTGGTGAATCAGATGAATGTCGACGCCATCATCGAGGAGACCTCCAAGGACGCTGCCGCCGAGGCCGCCAAAATCGCTGCCAACGAGGCCGCCAAGGACGCGCATGAAGAGGCCGCCAAGGGGTCCGCTGGGGAGGCTGACAAGGGGACCAGCGACCGTACTGATGGCATCCCTGCCACAGGAGCGCCTGGCGCTACATCGGTCCCGGGGTCCTCAGCTGCCGAGGAGACGGTGGTTGAAGACCAACCGTCAGCTTCCAAAGCCCCCACCCCAAGCAGATACCTGAAGATTGGCGACAATCTGTTCGTCAGCATCCCGGGGACGGTAAGCACCGGAGCGCCAACCGAGGGGGAGGCTTTCGACGAAGAAGTCATCGCCGCTGCCGGGCTCAAGGTCGTCGACGAGCCGAGCGCCAGCTGCAGCGGATCCAAAGAAGACCAGCTCCTCCAGGCCATGAGCGACAACTTCCAGAAGCTCCAGGCGCTCCACCGTGCCCGTAAGGAGAAACTGGACTCCAGGGCAGTGGTTGCCGACGCGCGGAGGCAGACTTCCAAAAGCGTGTCGAGAAGATGCAGGTCTGGTTCGCCGAGGCCCGGCAAGAGCTGAGGACTGGCCAGGAGCAGCTAGGCCAGCGTTGGGACGAGCTCCTTCTGAAGCAGTCCGATATTGAGAAGGCACATGAGGAGGCCCCTGTACAGGCCGCCAATCTAAGGCAGTGCCGCATTCTTCTCGACGCCCAAGAAGAAGACCTCGCCGCTCGCGAGAAGGCGCTTGCCGCCGAGCTCCACGGCAAGGATGAAGAAATTGAGAAGCTTGTCGCGCAGCGGACCCAGGAGCTGGAGCAGAAGCATAAAGACGCACTCAACGCTCTGGTCCTGGATCATGCCGGCAAGCTGAAGGAGGCCGTCGACACTGCCGAAGCCGCAGGGGCCGCCAAGAACGAGCTGGCCGGCAAGGTGGAGAAACTGGAGGCGGAGCTGGAGAAGCACCGCAAGGAGGTCTCGACGCTAAAGAGCGACAGAGACAAAACTGTCCACACCTTGGCGGAGCTCCAGGTCGCCATATCTGAGAAGACCAAGCTGCTCTCCGAAGCCAACGACTCCATTGCTGATCTGAAACTAAATCTGACCACTCTGGAGGAAAGCCTTAAGGGCAGCAGGGCTCATGAGAAGACCCTGGCCAAGGACCTCAAGGATGAGAAACTGCTGCTTGCGAGCGCCGCCGCCACCCACAATGATTTCATGGAGGGCGTGAATCTCTGGACTAAATGCCTCATCGACGCCGCGGAGGGGCTCACCACGCAGTTGTCCATCATGGGGATGCCGAACTTCAGGTTCTCCCATGACAGGGGGATTTCTGAGAGAGCCAGGCTGACCATGTTCTTCGAGGCCGTCCTCGAGGCTCTGAAGCTGCTCCACTCCAATCGAGCCACCCAACTGGCCAACGAGTCCCACAAGCTTTGCCGGAGTGTCCTCCTCAAGGTGCTCACCAAGGTGGCGTATTGGAACCCCAACATTGACTTCACCAACGTGCTCGAAAGTTTGCCGGAGGATGCGGACCGCAAGGCGCTTGCAGAGCTCGTCGCGCCCATCGTCAACAGGGTTGACCAAGTCAAGAGGGTAGAAGGCCAGCGCCGAGACTAGCCGCTCCGCTTTGTCTTGCCGCCGTGACCTTGTACCCAAGATGAATTTATCTTAAGTTAGAACTACGGCAACTATTGATGTAATATAACTTGCTGTGTTTTGGATTGAATGCATGCTATCTTCCTTGTTTGATTCCTCCTCGTATGGCGTACACCCTACGCTTTTTTGGAAGGGCTTGCCGGTGCGCGCACCCTTGCCACGAGCGCTTTGAGGAACGGGTCCTTAGCAGCCTGCTGGGGGTGTCGCTACCGGCAAGACACCTTGCCGCTCTTAGTGCAGCCACTTGAACTGCTGAGCGGACTCGAAACAAAGCAAGGGCGCAACCAATTGCGACGAGGTTCCTTCGCGTGCAGGTTTTCCATACAAGAAACAAAACCATTTGAAGGAAATAACCTTACATTTAAAAGAAAATCACTCAAGGTTTCACAACTTAGCTTTTTTGCTGTTGTACTCTTTCCCGCAAGATGCCACTTCGAACGTCGCCTGCTGGCGCCCACACTCTCTATCCCCCCGGCAAACTTGTATGCGAGGGAACCTTCTGCCCTTTGAGAAAAAGAAAGAAGAGAAAATAGGAGCATGGAACCTTGGCGGTTCATCAGTACTTGCTGGAAATGAATGTAGTATAGTATCCTGGACAAGCATGCATATAAATAAACATTGAAATCAACAAGAACTGTACATACGTAAACTTATTCAACTGCGCACAGGGTCTCCGCCTGGCTTTGTACATAGGGTTATATGCCTTGCCGGCAAGGCTAGTACAAAAGGGGGTTGCCGGGGGTCCCGGCAACCGTGCCTCATGGGTAAAACTTGCGAAGATGCTCGATATTCTAGGAGTTGCTCACTGGAATGCCATCTTCGGTCTCCAGGCAGACTGCGCCGGGCCTGGTGACTCGTACCACCCGATAAGGGCCTTCCCACTTTGGCGTCAACTTGTTGGACTTCTTGGCGGACTGAACGCGCCAAAGAACAAGGTCACCTTCCTCAAGGCTTCAGGCATGAACCTTGCGGCTATGGTAGCGGCGCAAGGCTTGCTGGTAGCGCGCGGCTTGCACAACAGCCTGAAGACGATCTTCCTCAAGGAGCGTAGCATCATCTTGCTGCAACTGCTCTTGCTCAAGCTCATCATAAGCGAGCACTCGAGGTGACCCGTATGTGAGTTCTGTGGGGAGAACTGCTTCCGCCCCATATACCAGGGAGAAAGGTGTCTGGCCAGTGGCTCGATTTAGTGTCGTCCTGATTGACCAAAGGACTGCCGGTAACTCATCAATCCAGCGCTTTCCGCTCTTGTGCAGCCTGTCGAAAGTTCTCATGTTGAGGCCCCGCAGCACTTCAGCATTTTCCCTTTCCGCCTGGCTATTGCTTCGCGGATGTGCAACAGAAACAAAATAGATTTTGCTGCCAAGGTCCTGGATATACTGCATGAAGGTGCGGCTCATGAACTGTGTGCTGTTGTCGGTGATGACTCTGTTTGGCACACCCATAGCATCACGGGGGTCGAACTCGGTGCCATTCATCTGGTACACGCGGCATCTCAGATCTGGACACATGGTGACATACATGGTTGTCGGGGAAACGACACCTATGGGATCGGGTGGATCCCTTCTACGGTTTGGCAGGGAGGAGGGGTGCACGAAGAGCAGATCTAGAGATCAACACGAAGGATTTTTACCCAGGTTCGGGCCGCTGAGAAGCGTAAAACCCTAGTCCTGCTTTGTGTGTATATTATGTATTCTTGAGCTTTGGCTAGGTTCTATGCATGCAAGCTGGGCCGGTGAGTCCAAAAAGTCCGAATCCTTCTCCAGTATGCCTTGGGCCTCCTTTTATATGTCCAAGGGGCTGCCACAGTGGCACACAGGAGGTGTAAAGTGCTACAGTACATGTGCTTATCTCTGGCGTCTTAGGACAAGCACATTAAATGCGCTGCTTACGTGCCCTCTAACTTTATCGGGGACGGAAATAGAGCCCGTCCCATCCATCGACGCCCCATCCCGTCCTGACACGCACCCAAGATGACGAGGCATGCAAGTGCCAAGCTGACTGGCTAGCCGCTGCGTTGGAGTGGTGGCAGGATCTTCACGAAGATCTTCATGCCGCCACGCAGGTGCTCGCTTGGTTGGCTGGCTAATTGCTGTGCCGGGGCAGTGGCAAGGCGGCGGAGCCTTGTCGTGCGTGAGCCTTGCCGTGGCCTCGTGATCGTCCCCGGCAAGAGCCTTGCCGGGGCCTCGCAGTCGTCCCCAGCAAGAACCTTGCTGGGAACTTCGCTCTCTGGTCTCCATGAAGATCTGCATGCCACCAGTCTTCACAAAGATCTCTCAACCTGAGTCTTGCTTTTGACATTGTTGATGGTGTCAGAGCTCTCAACCTCAAGGGTGGTGTTCTTGTCAGTGCCTCGCAAGTCGTCCCGGCAAGGATCTTGCCGGGGCCTCGCGAGCCACCCCGGCAAGGATCTTACCGGGGCTCCAGCTTGTCTTCTGCTCCCTAGTTACTGGCTTGGACGCCGTCTTCATTGTCTTGTATTCTGTCTCCAACTGCCCCCGCCAAGCCTTGCCGCAGGTGCGGCTACAACTGCCCGTGCACAAGTAAGGGGTACTAAAGGGCCCAAACTTTAGTACACCGACAGGAGCCCCCTGGCCTAGGCCACACACGAGTGCGAAGCGTTGTTGGGCCAGGCCCAAACAGTGCGCGGGCATGCGTGGCAGGGATTAACTGCCATAAACATCTCGTCTATTGTGCTTCCCCATGATCCGCATTGGGTGCGCGATGTGGGAGTCATGCGTGGAACGGTCGCAGCACGCCTGCGAAAATGCCTTCATATCGAACAGTAAAGAGGCAGCCCCGTGCCTTCCCCATAAAAAGAGGAATCCGCAGGGGCGCTGCTCATTTACCCCCCTTGCCTTTCCCAATCTAGGAACCGCCACCGTCTTCTTCTTCCTCAAGCCCAGACCAGAGTTTGCTCATCCGCTCGCCCCTTCCGTGCTCCCGCCGTCATCGGCTTCCCCCACTCTCCCCAGTCGCCATGCCGCCCAAGGCGCCCAGAGTGAGCAAGGGCAAGGAGGTGCCCAAAGCGAGCAAGGGCAAGGACGTGCCGCAGAGCGAGCTGGTGAAGATGCGGAAGCAGCTCGCCGTGTTCCCCCCGACGCTCGACGCCCATGCCTTGAGGGACAAGTACCTGCTCATGTGGGGGAGGGCGACGAATGGGCACGCCGCCACTCACGTGACCCCAGCCGCCAAGTCTAAGGGTGGCCCGAACAAATTCCCCTTTTTCGTCGACTATTTCTATTGCGGGCTCTGCCCTCCTTTCTCTGATTTCTTTAATGACATCATGTTTACCTCTGGCTTCCATCTCCTTGATTTCACGCCAAATGCCGTAACTTGCATGTCTGTCTTTGCTCACCTCTACGAAAACTTTGCCGGGGTGGTCCCCAACACAGCCCTTTTCCGCCACTTCTTCATCCCTCGTATCCAGGCCGGAGAGGCCCTCTCTGGCGGCATCGCTTGGATCCCTAGGGTAGGGAGCAAGGACACGTATCTGGATGGGGAATACCACGAGAAGTGGGACGAGTGGCGGAGCAGATGGTGCTGGATCACGGAGGAGGAGTCGCACCCGTTCTGTTCACTCCGGCAAATGAAGCCAACCCGCGGCGGCGATTGGAGCGCTCTCGACCCTCAGGACGCGAAGCTTACCATCGCCGTCAACAGGATTCATTGCCTCAAGGCTGCCGGGCTCACCGTTGAAATGGTGGGCGCCGATTTCCTCCGCCGCCGCATCGCCCCTTTGCAGAACAAGGGGAGACCAGCCTGGGATTTCCGGAATGCGGCGGACATCATGAGGCTGCACCCCGGCCTAAACAACAACTGGACGGTCCTTCAACACGTGGTCCTCTGTCACAAGCTATTTAGGCCAGATGGCGTGTTCAAGCTGCCGGCAAGCATTGTCCCTCTGTGCAACAATTCTGCGCTGAACTCGATCATCGCTATGATGCCAGTGTTCAATGCTCACGGCCTTGACCAAACCTGGGTCGAGCCATCCGCGGAGCGAGCACAAGAGTTCTTCGACAACTTGTCGGAGAAAGCCATTCGGGAAGAAACACGCCTCATCCGCGAGACCACCGATGAAGAGTTGGCGTACATCGCCAGCAGGGCGGAAGAGCTGGCACTTGCCGAGGAGGCCGGCAGCATTGGCTTCATGGGAGATGACGCGGATGCAGAGGAGGACCCCGCCAAGCAGGAGGAGCCTGCCGGAGGGCATAGTAGCGCAGACGCCGGGGGCTCACTCACCGAAGAGACAGCCGAAGAGACTGATGAAGTGGAGCCCCCAATGCCAAAGAAGAAACGCGTCCTCCGGCGAGCCGTCTTCGGTGAGCCAGTCCAGCAGGCCTCCTCGTCCGAAAAGGTTCCCGGCAAGGGGCCGGCCGGCAAGGCTGCGGAGCGGCAAGGTGCTCGATAGCAACCCGGGCGCCAGACGAGGGCGACGGCAAAGAAGGCAGCGGGGGTGGCGAGCTCACATCAGGCTGCCGCTCCCGCCACAATCAAGCGGCCCAGGTCCCCTTCCCCATCCCCTCAAGTGGACACCACAGCAGAGGCCGACTTCGACCTCTCCTCCTTCAGCCCGAGTAGGGAGAAGGGGCCAGAAGAAGGAGACGAGTGAGTATCTTGCCGCTTTCTTTATTTCTTGGGTCTCTGATTTGCTTCATCTTATCTTAATTCCGCCCTGGCCCGTCCCCGCAGAGACACGGAAACGTTGGCGCAGAGGATGGCGAAGAAGGCCAAGACCTCAACGGGCGACGAGCCCCGGGCAAGCTCCTCAGGTGCGCCAGAGACGATCACAATCAGCCCGGATCCTAGCCCACGACGCAGCCCCCAACCCAGCCCCCAGCGTGAGTCTGTTACTCATTTCCCGCTGGCGGGCGTCGGGGTGTGTATCTTCGCTGCTAATCTTGCCGGGTTTGCAGGAGAAGGACAACAATAGGAGGGACCACTGAAGGCCACCCCCGACATGCTGCCTCCGTCGACCACACCGCTCAGGGAGGGGTTCCCGGCAAGGGCTTCCACCAACAAGCCCCCCTCCCGGAGGAGGAGCCGGAAGGCACGGGCGCTGGCGGTACTATGCCGGCGACAAAGGTTGCCGGGGAGGGACTCACTTCCCAACAAATCGTCACAGGTAAGCCGCCTGCTTCCTGGCATTCGTCATCATTCATCATTTTGAGCTTCACCCCTGGCTTCATCTTGTTTCCCCTTCTTGGCCTCCAGATCCCTCCTTGGTGAATCAGATGAATGTCGACGCCATCATCGAGGAGACCTCCAAGGACGCTGCCGCCGAGGCCGCCAAAATCGCTGCCGACGAGGCCGCCAAGGACGCGCATGAAGAGGCCGCCAAGGGGTTCGCTGGGGAGGCTGACAAGGGGACCAGCGACCGTACTGATGGCATCCCTGCCACAGGAGCGCCTGGCACTACATCGGTCCCGGGGTCCTCAGCTGCCGAGGAGACGGTGGTTGAAGACCAACCGTCAGCTTCCGAAGCCCCCACCCCAAGCAGATACCTGAAGATTGGTGACAATCTGTTCGTCAGCATCCCGGGGACGGTAAGCACCGGAGCGCCAACCGAGGGGGAGGCTTTCGACGAAGAAGTCATCGCCGCTGCCGGGCTCAAGGTCGTCGACGAGCCGAGCGCCAGCTGCAGCGGATCCAAAGAAGACCAGCTCCTCCAGGCCATGAGCGACAACTTCCAGAAGCTCCAGGCGCTCCACCGTGCCCGTAAGGAGAAACTGGACTCCAGGGCAGTGGTTGCCGACGCGGCGGAGGCAGACTTCCAAAAGCATGTCGAGAAGATGCAGGTCTGGTTTGCCGAGGCCCGGCAAGAGCTGAGGACTGGCCAGGAGCAGCTAGGCCAGCGTTGGGACGAGCTCCTTCTGAAGCAGTCCGATATTGAGAAGGCACATGAGGAGGCCCCTGTACAGGCCGCCAATCTAAGGCAGTGCCGCATTCTGCTCGACGCCCAAGAAGAAGACCTCGCCACTCGCGAGAAGGCGCTTGCCGCCGAGCTCCACGGCAAGGATGAAGAAATTGAGAAGCTTGTCGCGCAGCGGACCCAGGAGCTGGAGCAGAAGCATAAAGACGCACTCAACGCTCTGGTCCTGGATCATGCCGGCAAGCTGAAGGAGGCCGTCGACACTGCCGAAGCCGCAGGGGCCGCCAAGAACGAGCTGGCCGGCAAGGTGGAGAAACTGGAGGCGGAGCTGGAGAAGCACCGCAAGGAGGTCTCGACGCTAAAGAGCGACAGAGACAAAACTGTCCACACCTTGGCGGAGCTGCAGGTCGCCATATCTGAGAAGACCAAGCTGCTCTCCGAAGCCAACGACTCCATTGCTGATCTAAAACTAAATCCGACCACTCTAGAGGAAAGCCTTAAGGGCAGCAGGGCTCATGAGAAGACCCTGGCCAAGGACCTCAAGGATGAGAAACTGCTGCTTGCGAGCGCCGCCGCCACCCACAATGATTTCGTGGAGGGCGTGAATCTCTGGACTAAATGCCTCATCGACGCCGCGGAGGGGCTCACCACGCAGTTGTCCATCATGGGGATGCCGAACTTCAGGTTCTCCCATGACAGGGGGATTTCTGAGAGAGCCAGGCTGACCATGTTCTTCGAGGCCGTCCTCGAGGCTCTGAAGCTGCTCCACTCCAATCGAGCCACCCAACTGGCCAACGAGTCCCACAAGCTTTGCCGGAGTGTCCTCCTCAAGGTGCTCACCAAGGTGGCGTATTGGAACCCCAACATTGACTTCACCAACGTGCTCGAAAGTTTGCCGGAGGATGCGGACCGCAAGGCGCTTGCAGAGCTCGTCGCGCCCATCGTCAACAGGGTTGACCAAGTCAAGAGGGTAGAAGGCCAGCGCCGAGACTAGCCGCTCCGCTTTGTCTTGCCGCCGTGACCTTGTACCCAAGATGAATTTATCTTAAGTTAGAACTACGGCAACTATTGATGTAATATAACTTGCTGTGTTTTGGATTGAATGCATGCTATCTTCCTTGTTTGATTCCTCCTCGTATGGCGTACACCCTACGCTTTTTTGGAAGGGCTTGCCGGTGCGCGCACCCTTGCCACGAGCGCTTTGAGGAACGGGTCCTTAGCAGCCTGCTGGGGGTGTCGCTACCGGCAAGACACCTTGCCGCTCTTAGTGCAGCCACTTGAACTGCTGAGCGGACTCGAAACAAAGCAAGGGCGCAACCAATTGCGACGAGGTTCCTTCGCGTGCAGGTTTTCCATACAAGAAACAAAACCATTTGAAGGAAATAACCTTACATTTAAAAGAAAATCACTCAAGGTTTCACAACTTAGCTTTTTTGCTGTTGTACTCTTTCCCGCAAGATGCCACTTCGAACGTCGCCTGCTGGCGCCCACACTCTCTATCCCCCCGGCAAACTTGTATGCGAGGGAACCTTCTGCCCTTTGAGAAAAAGAAAGAAGAGAAAATAGGAGCATGGAACCTTGGCGGTTCATCAGTACTTGCTGGAAATGAATGTAGTATAGTATCCTGGACAAGCATGCATATAAATAAACATTGAAATCAACAAGAACTGTACATACGTAAACTTATTCAACTGCGCACAGGGTCTCCGCCTGGCTTTGTACATAGGGTTATATGCCTTGCCGGCAAGGCTAGTACAAAAGGGGGTTGCCGGGGGTCCCGGCAACCGTGCCTCATGGGTAAAACTTGCGAAGATGCTCGATATTCTAGGAGTTGCTCACTGGAATGCCATCTTCGGTCTCCAGGCAGACTGCGCCGGGCCTGGTGACTCGTACCACCCGATAAGGGCCTTCCCACTTTGGCGTCAACTTGTTGGACTTCTTGGCGGACTGAACGCGCCAAAGAACAAGGTCACCTTCCTCAAGGCTTCAGGCATGAACCTTGCGGCTATGGTAGCGGCGCAAGGCTTGCTGGTAGCGCGCGGCTTGCACAACAGCCTGAAGACGATCTTCCTCAAGGAGCGTAGCATCATCTTGCTGCAACTGCTCTTGCTCAAGCTCATCATAAGCGAGCACTCGAGGTGACCCGTATGTGAGTTCTGTGGGGAGAACTGCTTCCGCCCCATATACCAGGGAGAAAGGTGTCTGGCCAGTGGCTCGATTTGGTGTCGTCCTGATTGACCAAAGGACCGCCGGTAACTCATCAATCCAGCGCTTTCCGCTCTTGTGCAGCCTGTCGAAAGTTCTCATCTTGAGGCCCCGCAGCACTTCAGCATTTTCCCTTTCCGCCTGGCTATTGCTTCGCGGATGTGCAACAGAAACAAAATAGATTTTGCTGCCAAGGTCCTGGATATACTGCATGAAGGTGCGGCTCATGAACTGTGTGCTGTTGTCGGTGATGACTCTGTTTGGCACACCAAAATGGCAAACTAATCCTTTGGAGAACTTGACGGCTGATTGCGATGTCACCTTTCTCACTGCTTCCACTTCTGGCCACTTTGTGAACTTGTGGATTGTGACGTACAAGTACTCAAAGCCCCCGACAGCACGGGGAAAGGGGCCCAGTATGTCGAGCCCCTAGACCGAAAATGGCCAGGAAAGAGGGATTGTCTGAAGAGCTTGGGCTGGCTGATGAAGTTTCTTCGAATGGAACTGGCACGCTTCACACTTGGTTAATAGTGCAGTCGCATCCTGGAGGGCAGTTGGCCAAAAGAAACCTTGCCAGAATGCCTTGCCGGCAAGAGCTCTTGATCCTATGTGAGAGCCACATATGCCTCCATGTATTTCTGCCAACATCTCCAGTCCGTCCTCCTAAGGAATGCACTTCAATTTCACGCCGTTCAGTCTTTTTCTATATAGGACATCGTCCACAAATTGGTACATGTTAGACCGACGGGCTACTTTCTCCACTTCTTCCTGTTCCTCAGGGAGTTCCCCTGTTTGGAGGAACCGAACGGTGTGCTGTGCCCATGCTGGAGCCTGGGGCTCGACGCAAAGGACTAAAGGCATGTATTCTGCCATGGGAGCAGTTGTATCTACGGCAAGGGCTTGAGGCCCTGCTGGAGCCGATCGCCCCCCGGCAAGCTTGGCGTCGTCCCCGGCAACTTCCTTGCCGGCGGCCCCTGGGAGCTCGACGGGAAAGTACTTGCCGGGGCTCAACTTCCTTCACTTATTCTGTCCTGCCGATGGTTCAACGGATTGCTGATTTAGTTGGAGCACAAAAGTTCCTGGTTCCATAGGTAACTTGAGGGTAGCACGTTTTGACAGGTCATCAGCAATGCTGTTCTCTGCTCGAGGAACATGCTCTGCTTGCAGACCGTCAAAACGCTCCTCCAACTTCCTCACTTCATCTACATAAGCTTCCATCAACGGGCTCTAATAATCTTTGTTAACCTGCTTGACGACAAGCTGCGAATCACCTCTGACGATGAGCTTCGTAATTCCAAGGTCTGCCGCGATCCTGAGACTGGCAAGCTGTCCCTCATACTCCGCAGTGTTGTTTGTTGATCTCTCCTGGGGAAAATGCATCTGGACCACGTACTTGAGGTGCTCTCCGGTGGGTGCGATAAGTAGCACACCAGCACCGGTGCCTTGCAGCGAGAAAGCCCCATCAAAGTACATAATCCAGTCACGGCTCGTTTCCTTGCCGAGGAGAGTGGTTTCTTGAATTTCCTCGTCAGGCGTTGTCGGTGTACTAGAATAGGGGTACCCTAGTACCCCGTATTTGTGCACGGGCAGTAGTAGCATCCCGCGGCCAGGCTTGCGGGAGGACGGCCAGAGAGAAGCTCAAGATTATTAAGCCATTCAAGGACAAAGTATACAAAGCAAGAGTTAAGGCCCCGGCAAGAGGAGCTTGCCGGGAGGGACAGCTGAGGCCCAACCTGGGCATTGCTGAAGCAGAGTACTTGCCGCGGCAAGGTACTTGCCCCGGCAAGTCATTAGCTGCGGCAAGGTATTGGCTGCGGCAAGGTATTGGCTGCGGCAAGATAGCGGCTGCGGCAAGGTACTTGCCCCGGCAAGTTACCTTGCACGGCAAACTATGGGTTGCGCCAAGCTGTCAGGTGCGGCAAGGTCTTGCCGCGGCAAGCGTTACTGTACCACTGTGCTACTGTGCTGCTCCGGTGCCTCTGCCAGCGTGGCGCTCTGGGTCCTTTCAAGCGTGCGTGGCAGGGCACTGTGTAGACGGCGGTGCACTGTAGATAGCGGTGCAGCAGCAGGTGGGATAGGCTTTTCCCACGTCCACGGCGTCCGGGTACATGTATGTGGACAGCAAAGGCATGGGCATTTAATGCCCTTGTCCCCTGCCGTCAGTGGTAGGTAGGACATGTCATCCTGGTAATAGTGGCCTTACTGTAGCAACTTTCCACCTCTACCTTTACTGTTTGCCACCTGTTGGTGACCCCTTTGTGCGTATAAAAGGAGGCCCATAGGCAACGTAAAATGGGGGGGGGGGGACTGGAAAAGGGAGAACTCCAGTATTGTACGCAGCTACTCGGTACTGTAGCGCTCTTGGAGCTAGAACAATCATACAGATAATAAACCAAAAAGCAGGAGTAGGGTTTTACGCATCCGTGCGGCCCGAACCTGGGTAAATCTCTCTCGTGCACTGTCGTGTTCTTCGCTAGATTTGCTCTTCGTGCGACCGTCTCTCCCTGCCGAACGTAAAGGGGTCCTTCCCTGGGTCCCATAGGTGATCGCGGATTCGTCCCCGACATCTTTGGCCCGCCAGGTAGGGGGATCTGATAGTTGTGTGAACCTAATCTAGCGATTTGCGCGCTAGTTTTTGGGCCATTCTCCGTCTTATGGCTCCAAAAAAGAAGACTTCAGCCATCGGTGCGTCCACGTCCAACCCGCCTGCTCCCGTGCAGGAGGGTGCCGACGTGATTGCGGCTGCTGGGGGGACTGGAGAGCGAGAGCTCCTATTACCTCCACCTGTCCAAAACCGGGCCAGCAACGCCAATATTGGCGCCGCTGGGTCTGGGAACGCAGCGCTGCTCGCTGCTGCTGGCCCTGCAAGCTCCAGAAACGGTGCTGCGCGTTCTGGAACGCCTGCGCCGGTTCAGACGCCGCGGCCTTTGCAAGAAGCCCGTGACAGGCAGCGTCCTGACGCCCCAGGTGCCAGGCGCTCCCTGGATAATGAACTTGCGCATCAATCTCGAGATGCGCGGGGTCACCATACGCAACAACACGTTGGCGGGGTCGAGGCGCGGTCGCCTGGGCGTGGAGATGCTCCTTCTAACACCGTTAGGAGTAAGAGCATCCCACAGTCCTCATGCCACTCGATACCTCCCTCACCAGCAGAAGCGTTGGCGCGTGCGCAGCTGCTCCTGAACTTCCCTCCACCAGCAGATAAGCTTGACGAGTGGAGGGCAACCATTCAAAGCCTTCTCAGCTTCGCTGATGCCGACCCAGTGCGCGCGGCCGACAAGAGAACTGGTGACGATGCTGTCACCAACAAGAACGGCGAGGGGGCAACAACCGTACACTCCCCACCCCAGCCTCGGTCGCCGACACGTCGAAACGACGCCCGTGGCGATGATTCCACGGCATCGTCTGACCCGCGAGCTCGTCGTGACCAGCGCCTCGTTCTTCAGGAACGCAGAGGAGAAGACGCTCGTACCACTATCGAGCGAAGGAGAGAAGCGCATCGTCAGTCTGACAGACGCGCAGGGCCCGCTGTTGACATGCATGCGCCAGGGGATCCTGGCGACTTGCCGTACGCGGTAAGTTGTCCAGCGTTCACCCGTGAGCTGCGGCAGGTCCAGTGGCCCAATCGCAAGGCTTTCAAGCCTGACGTGCCGAAGAAGTATGATGGCAAGACACACCCGTCGGAGTTCCTCAGCATTTACACCATTGCGGTGCAAGCTGCCGGGGGACGAGACGACAAGATTCTTGCTAACTACTTCCCGCTCGTGTTAAAGCGCAACGTCGTCTCATGGCTCATGCACTTGCCGGAGAACTCCATTTCTTCATGGGCGGACCTGTGCCATCAGTTTGTTGGTGCCTTTACTGGCGGTCATCAACCTCATGGCCAGGAGAGTGATCTTCATCTCATCCCCCAGAAGGAAGGAGAGCCCCTGCGCAAATACATTCAAAGGTTCAGCCGCGTACAGTACAACATCCCAGATGTTCACCCCGCTGCGGTTATTAGCGCGTTCCATCAGAACGTGCGTAACCGCAAGATGCAGGAGGAAATGGCGATGACCAAGGTCAGAGACATTGGCCAGCTATATGCTCTCGCCGACAAGTGTGCGCGCACTGAAGAGGGAAGGAAACTTCCCGGTGAAGGTGTTGGCGCAGGGGGGAGCTCTGACAGCGAAGGTACCGCCCCGGCAAAGAAGGGCCGGCGGCGGAACAACAGGAAGAAAAAGGGCAAAGCTGTGCTTGCCGTCGAGCAGTCCAGCGGCAACGGCAGCGCCGACAAGGCCAAAGTCGAGGGCTCCGGCAAGGAGATTGCGGCGTGCGCCAACTGTCAGGCCTTGGCGGCTGCCGACAAGCAGGACGGCTCCGACAAGCAATATTGCAAGATCCACCGCACCAAGGGGCACGATCTCCAGAACTGTCGACGAGTCGAGCAGCTTGTCGAACAGCAAAAAGCTGAGTATGAGAGGCGCGACAAGGAGAAGGCCCCAGAAGGTGCTGACGGGTCCGGCAAGAAGCGCACTGCCCGAGGAGGGCGTCGCGGCAAGGCCAAGCAGCAGCAGAGAGACAGGCCCCCTCGCGGCCGCGACAAAGATGATGATGATGATGATCTAGATGATGAAGAATCCAGTGAACACGAATTTCAGAAAGCCGCAGAAGTCTTGTGTGTTAACGGTGGTGCTTCGTTGCATTCTTCTCACCGCCAACTTAAATAGTGGGCGCGAGAGATCAATGCGGCGGAACCATCTGTTGACGCCGGAAAGCTTCTGAAGTGGTCCGATACGCCTATCGTCTTTGACATTGAGGACCACCCTGACCGCACAACGGCGGTCGGGTGCTTGCCGATGTTGGTTTCACCAACGATCCGCAACCTCAAGGTCACGAAGATGTTAGTTGACGGTGGGGCCGGCTTGAATCTGATTTCGCCCGCTGTGCTCCGGAAACTTCAAATCTCTGACGGCGAGCTTGAGGAAACTGGTACTTTCCAAGGAGTCAATCCAGGAAGGAGCAAGCCGAAAGGGAAGATCACGCTGCCAGTGACATTTGGCGGCGAGCTGAACTACCGGACCGAGAAGGTCACCTTTGATGTTGCCGATATTCCATTGCCTTATAATGGGATACTTGGCCGTCCAGCGCTCGCCAAGTTCATGGCAGCCTCTCATTATGCCTACAACGTGTTGAAGATGCCAGGTCCAGTAGGTGTTATCACAGTTCCCTGCGACAAGAAGGATGCGCTTATTTGCGCCGACAAGATCTACCGGGAAGCAGCTGCCGCAACTGCCGCCAAGGCACTTGCCGCTGAAGCTCTTGGGCGGGAGAACAAGAGGAAGTCCGGCAAGAGCTCCTGTGCCCACTCCGGCAAGCGCACCTCTTCGGAGTGCTGCGCTGCCGTCGAGGACGCACCAGAGAGCTCCACCGGCAAGTGTAAGAAGAACAAAGCCGCTCCGCCGGCGACAAAGAAGGTGCCCGCCAAGGAGGATGGCACTGGTGGTTCCTTCACCATCAGTGCCACACTTGACAACAAATAGGAAAACGCGCTCGTTGCTTTCCTGCGGGCGAATGTCGACGTATTTGCATGGCAACCGTCCGACATCCCCGGTGTTCCCAGGAAAGTAATTGAGCACCACCTTGCCGTTTGTCCCCACGCGAGGCCCGTCAAACAGAAAGCCAGAAAGCAAGCTGTGGAGCGGCAAGACTTTATTGCGGAAGAAATCAAGAAGTTGGAAGCAGCAGGCCTCGTTAGAGGAGTGCTCCATCCTACGTGGTTGGCCAATCCGGTTGTCGTGCGCAAAGCGAATGGAAAATGGAGGCTTTGTATTGATTTCACTGATGTCAATAAAGCTTGTCCCAAAGACCCATTTCCTTTGCCCCGCATAGACCAGATTGTTGACTCCACGGCAGGATGTGATTTGCTTTCATTTCTTGATGCATATTCAGGGTATCATCAAATCTTCATGGCTGAGGAAGATGAGGAAAAGACCGCATTTATCACACCCTGTGGCACATACTGTTTCGTACGTATGCCATTTGGTTTGAAAAATGCTGGTTCGACATTTGCAAGAGCCGTCCAGATTGCTTTTGAGCCTCAGCTGCACAGAAATGTGGAAGCCTATATGGATGATATAGTGGTCAAAAGCAAAGACAGGGCTACTTTGGTTCAAGATCTAGAAGAAACTTTTGTAAATCTGCGCAAGATCAACCTGAAGCTCAACCCCGAGAAGTGCGTGTTTGGAGTTCCCTCCGGCAAGCTTCTCGGGTTCTTTGTGTCTCAACGTGGAATTGAAGCCAATCCTGACAAGATCAAAGCCATTGAGCAAATTGAAGCACCGAAGCGCATCAAGGATGTACGACGACTTGCCGGCTGTGTTGCTGCCCTCAGTAGATTTATCTCCAAGTCAGCTGAGCGCGCCCTGCCATTTTTCAAAATCTTAAAAAAGGCAGGTCCATTGAAATGGACTCCGGAGGCGGAGGCGGCGCTGCAAGACTTGAAGAGATACCTCTCCTCTCCTCCAATACTTGTCGCGCCTAAACCACAAGAGAAGTTGTTGCTGTATCTAGCGGCAACCAATCAAGTGGTTA
The DNA here is from genome assembly GCA_011799875.1 of Thinopyrum elongatum. NCBI lineage: Eukaryota > Viridiplantae > Streptophyta > Magnoliopsida > Poales > Poaceae > Thinopyrum > Thinopyrum elongatum. The sequence goes on along the minus strand of CM022297.1, from coordinate 304,367,279 downwards.
GTGCTGCGCTGGTAGCGGAGAGAGAGGTGGATGAGGAGGCAGTAACTGCGGCAAGCACGACCAGCGACAAGCTGGGGGCAACAAGTTTTGCTGCCAACAAGGATTCGTCTGCGCAGTCAGGCGAAGTGATAAAAAAGAAGAAAATGGTGCAGCGCCCGGTCTACTTTGTGAGCTCTCTTCTGCAGGGAGCTAGGTCAAGGTATTCTGGTGTGCAGAAGCTGCTTTTCGGCCTTCTCATGGCCTCGAGAAAGCTGCGCCATTACTTTCAAGCACATGAAGTTACCGTCATCACTCGCTTCCCGCTGAAAAGGATTTTGCAAAATCCAGAAGCGACGGGCAGGATTGTCGAGTGGGCGTTGGAGTTGTCGAGCTTTGGCCTCAAGTTTGAGAGTACATCAACCATACAGAGCCGAGTTTTGGCAGAGTTTGTCGCAGAATGGACACCAACGCTAGACGAAGAAATCCCAGAGATGACTCTCCCCGGCAAGGAGACAAGCAAAGAGTGGCTTATGTACTTTGATGGTGCCTTTTCGCTGCAAGGCGCCGGTGCTGGCGTACTGCTTGTCGCACCCACCGGAGAGCACCTCAAGTACGTGGTCCAAATGCACTTTCCCAAAGAACAGGCGACGAACAATACTGCAGAATATGAGGGGTTGCTTGCCGGTCTCAGGATCGCGGCAGACCTTGGGATCAAGAAGCTTATTGTCAGGGGAGATTCGCAGCTTGTCGTCAGGCAAGTGAACAAGAACTACCAATGCCCATTGATGGAAGCTTATGTAGATGAGGTGAGGAAGTTGGAAGAACGCTTTGACGGCCTACAAATGGAGCACGTCCCACGTGCTGAGAATGACATTGCCGATGGTTTGTCAAAGCGCGCCGCACTCAAATTGCCTGTGGAGCCAGGCACTTTTGTGCTCCAACTAACTCAGCCATCCGTGACGCCATCAGTAGGGCAAGGCAGGAAGAGGAAGTTGGCTTCTGGCGACTACTTCCCGGCAGAGCTCCCCGAAGCCGCCGGCAAGAAGGCTGCCAAAGCCAGCGCCAAAGATTCAGAGGGGCAACTTGCTCCGACAAGGCCTCACGCTCTTGTCGTTGAAGCGGGTGCTCCTAGGCTGGAGGCAAAGGGGCAACTTGCTCCGACAAGACTTCAGGTCCTTGTCGTTGAAGCAGGCGCTCCTGATCGAAGCGCTGAGGAGCAAGATGCTCCGACGAGGCCTTCGGCTTCCGTCGTTGAAGCAACTGCTCCCGACAAGCTTGTTGAAGGACAACACGCTCCAGCAGGGCCCCAGGCTCTTGTCGTTGAGGCGGCTGTTCCCGCCAAGCTCGTCGGGGAATGGCAGGCTCTGGTAGAGCGACGAGCTCTTCCCGTAGGGCCTGATGTTCCCGCAGCAGAAGAAATGCCTTTAGTCCTCGTTGTCGAGCCACAGGCTCCAGCGTGGGCGCAGCAGATCGTCCGTTTCCTTCAGACAGGAGAACTTCCCGAAGAGCAGGAAGAAGCGGAGAAAGTAGCCCGACGGTCCAATATGTATCAATTTGTCGATGACATGCTGTGCAGAAAAAGACCAAACGGTGTGAAATTGAAGTGTATTCCCCGGGAAGAAGGACAGGAGCTGTTGGCGGAGATTCATGGAGGCATATGTGGTCACCACATAGGGTCAAGAGCCCTTGTTGGAAAGGCTTTCCGGCAAGGTTTCTTTTGGCCCACCGCCCTCCAGGATGCAACTGCACTAGTAACCAAGTGTGAAGCGTGCCAGTTTCATTCCAAGCAGATTCATCAGCCAGCTCAAGCTCTCCAGACAATCCCTCTCTCCTGGCCATTTTCGGCCTGGGGGCTCGACATCCTTGGCCCCTTTCCCCGTGCCACCGGGGGCTTCGAGTACTTGTATGTGGCCATCGACAAGTTTACGAAGTGGCCAGAAGTGGAAGCAGTGAGGAAGGTGACAGCACAAACAGCCATCAAGTTCTTCAAGGGAATTGTTTGTCGCTTTGGTGTTCCTAACAAGATCATCACCGACAACGGTACCCAGTTCACGAGCCACGCCTTCATGCAGTATGTCGAAGACCTCGGCGCCAAGGTCTGTTTCGCTTCTGTTGCTCACCCCCGAAGCAATGGTCAAGCTGAAAGGGCAAATGCTGAAGTGCTGCGTGGGCTCAAGACGAGAACTTTCGACAGGCTGCGCAAGTGCGGCAAAAACTGGATCGAGGAGCTGCCAGTGGTTCTTTGGTCGATCAGGACGACGCCAAATCGAGCTACTGGCCAGACGCCTTTTGCTCTAGTTTATGGAGCAGAGGCAGTTCTCCCCACGGAACTCGTATACGGGTCACCTCGAGTGCTCGCTTATGATGAGCTTGAGCAAGAGCAACTGCGGCAACATGACGCTGTGCTCCTCGAGGAGGATCGTCTTCAGGCTGCTGTGAGAGCTGCTCGCTACCAGCAAGCTTTGCGTCGCTACCATAGCCGCAAAGTTAATGCCAGAAGTCTCGAGGAAGGCGACCTTGTTCTTCGACGCGTTCAGTCGGCCAAGAATTCAAACAAGTTGACGCCGAAGTGGGAAGGCCCTTATCGGGTGAAACGAGTCACCAGGCCTGGCGCTGTCCGCCTGGAGACCGGGGATGGCATTCCAGTGATCAATTCCTGGAACATTGAGCATCTCTGTAAGTTTTTTCCATAAGGCGCGGTTGCCGGGCCCTTCCCCGGCAACCACCTTTTGTACAAGTCTTGCCGCTGTTGCATATAATCCTTTGTACAAAGCCAGGCGCAGACCCTGTGCATAAATAAAGCTTTTGTATTTCGCAGTTTTTGACGATTTCATGTTTACTTTTATTTTGCATGATTATCTGACATACTGTGCAGTACAGCCTCCCCGGTAAGCATTAACAAGCCGCCAAGCTCCTATATCTTTATTTTCTCTTCTTTCTTTTTCTCAAAAAGACAGAAGCTTCCCTCGCGCACAAGTTTGCCGGGGGGGATGGGATAATGATATGGACCAGGCGTCGTTCAAAGAAACTTTGCCTTGCCGGGTAGAAGGCAGCGGCAAGCAGTGACAAGACCTTGCCGCGGAGAGATCAGCGACAAAGCTAAGTGCCAAAGTTTGAATAACCAAATTCTTTTTTATTTTCAAGGTTATTTTCCTTGAACGATACTACTCTTTGTATGGAAAACCTGTGCGCGACGGAGCTTAAGCGTAATCGGTCGCGCCCTTACCTTGTTTCGAGTCCGCTCAACAACCTAAGTGGCCGCACTGAGCGCGACAAGGTTGCTTGCCGGCAGCGGCACCGCCAGCAGGCTGCTGGAGTCCCGTACCCAGCGCTCGCGGCGATGGTGCGCGCACCGGCAAGTTTCCTATAAGCGTAGGGCAAGTACACACAAAGAAAGAAATTGCTTAAGGGAGATGACATGCATTAACTTCAAAATATTGCATGTTATATTACAAGATAAGTTGCCGCGGCTTAAACAGATTGTTCTTTAACATGTCTAGCAGTGGCAAGGAGGGAGAAGAATGGGCTCTCTAATTGCGGTGCTCGCCTTCGACTCTCTGGATTTGGTCCACCCTCTCCACGATGGGCGCGACAAGGGCCTCTAGTGGCGCGGGGTCGTATCCCTTCGGCAAGCTTTTGAAGATGTTGCTGAAGTCGACGCCCGGGTTTCTGTATGCTATCTTCACCAACAACCTCCGGAGAACTCCCCGGCAAAGCTTGCGTGACTCGTCGGCCAGTTGAGCCTTGTGATTGACTTGGAGCTGTTGGAGTGCTTCTACTACTCCGTCGAAGAACTCGGCTAGCTTGACGCTAGTTTGCGTGTTCTTGTCAGTGGAGTACCCGAAGTCCGGCACCTTCAGGGCAGTCAGCTCCTTGTCGATGTCCTCGGCTGCGCTGGCAAGCCTGTCTGTGAAGATCCCCACGTTATCCCTGAACTTCTTGTGGGTTGCAATAGCGTCTTGAAGCAGACCCTTTTCCTTCTGGAGCTCTGCCATTAGAAGCCCTTCGCGCTTTCTGGTGGTGTCGAGCGTCTCCTTCAGCGTGGTCAGTTTCAGCTTCAGGTCTGCTCTGGAGTCATTGGCGGCGGCAAGCAGATTGTTCTTCTTGGCTATGGTAACTTGCATCTCCGCCAAAGTGTGGGTCACCTTTGCCCTCTCACTTTCGAGCGTTGAGAGCTTGTCACCGTTTGCCTTGAGGGCGGCCTCTAGTCTTGCCACTTTCTCCTCCGTTTCCTTCCTGTTCACTTCTGCAGCAGCGACAGCGTTGGTGGCCTCCACCAACTTGCTGGCGTACTCTTGGGCCAAGGCTTCGATTTCCTTCTGGTGTTTTTGTGCCTACCCCTGGGTCCGCTCTGCGACAAGTCTTGCCACCTCCTCGTCTTTCTGTCGGAGGGTTTCGGCAAGTTTCCTCTTGCGCTCGGCAAGTTCTTCTTCGTGGGCATCAAGGTCCACTTTCCGCTGGTTCAGATCACCGGCCCGAGCAGACAACTCCTTGGCGGTCTCCTCCTGTTTTTGTTCAATGTCTTGCTTCATCAGGAGGAGGGCCTGCCGTTCTTCGACCAGCTATGCCCGCTTGGCCTCTAACGCATTAAGAGATCGTGCGCGGACATCCGCCAAGATCTCTGCGCGCCTCAACATGTCAGCTTCGGCCTTCTCGATGAGTGCCTCCCTGGAAGCTAGCTTCTCCCGTCGGGCGCGATGAAGATTCAGCAGCTTTTGAAGCAGTTGCTCCTCTTCAGACGTGTTGCTACTACTGGCGCCTGGCGCATCCACAAGCTGGAGCCCGGCAGCGGCAAGGATCTCCTCGTCCACAACATCCTCCTCGGTTGGTGCTCTGGAGCCCACCATCCAGGGGAGGCTGACGTAGACGTTCTCGCCGACCCGGACGTATTTACTTGGCGGAGGCGAGTTGGGCGCTGCCGCCTCGTCAGTGGTTGAAGGACCCGTGGTCGGAGTAGCGCCTGGCGCTCCTGTGGCCTCAGGGCCGTCAGTACGACCACCGGCTCCCTCGCCGGCCTCCTCAGCAGCCTTCTGGGCGGCCTCAGCTTCAGCAGCCTTGGCGGCTTCATCGGTGGGCGCCTTGGCGGTATTATCCTCGGCGGCCTTGCCGGCCTCTTCGGCAGCATTGGCAGTTTCTTCGTCGGCAAGCTTGTCGGCTGCCAGCTTGTCATCCTTGGCAGCGGCGGCCTTGGCGGCCTCATCGTCGACGGCCCCTGTGGTGTTCTCCTCGGCAGAAGAGTCAATGTTCATTGGCTCCACCGAGGAGGGCTCTGCCAACCCGAGAAGTAAGGCAAAAAGAGCTTCAGGAAGAAATTCAAGAAGACAAAAGAAAGAAAGCAGAAAGAGTTTTGCAGCAAGTGGGTTTACCCGTGTTGAGCTCAAGAGCGGTGGGCTCCCCTCCCCCGTCAACATTTGTCATTGGGGTGGGGTCGCCAGCGCTGGTGCTTGGCACTTCGGCGCTTGCCGGCTCCTCTTCGTGGCTCGGCTCGCTAGTGGGAGCCCTTACCGGAGATCTTCTCCTTGGCGGTGTGGTCGAGGGGGGTGGTACTTCTGGAGCACCTTCAGATGGCTCCACTTGCTGCTCCTCTCCTACACGCCCAAAGATGTCAGTAACAAAATGCTTGTTCCTCAGCGACCGCCAGTGAAAGGTAGTTGAAATACTTACGCTGGGGGCTGCGCTGGGGGCTGCAACGAGGGCTGGGCTCCGAGCTGGTCGGGACGGTCTCAGACGCTCTCTCGGTGGTTGCCGTGGGCTCATCTTCGACGACCACCACGGTCTTGCTCGCCGAGACCTTAGCTCTCTTCCTTGTCCTCTCCGCCAAAGTTTCCTCCCTGCGGAAGCAAGGCCGGAGTGCGACAAGTGAGGACAGAAACAGAACCTTACAAAGATTGAGGGTCGCGGCAAGGGAACTTACTCTTCCTCGTCGTCCTCTTCGCTGAGAGCGGAAAAATCAAAGTCCGCCTCCGTGTGAGGAGGGGGAGGAGGGGGAGCTGGGCTCCTTGGCCGCTTGGCGGGGGTAGTAGCAGCGGTCTTTGATGACCCTGCTCTAGTTGCCGGGGCCGCGTGAGACACTCCCGCAGCACCAGCCCTTGCCGCGGTCGAGCGCGTCGAACGGCGCTCCGGCGGTTGTTGAACTTCTTGCCGCTCAGCCACTTTGCCAAGCCTGCGAAGGCGTTTCCTCCTCAGAGGGGCTGGGGACTCTGACTGCGGTGGGCTTTCGGTGCCCTCCTCGGAAGAGGAGCCCTCATCCTCCGAGCTGCCTGACTCGTCGGCAGGCTGGCTTGGCCCGACATCCTTGCCGGGTGCGGCGAGCTCGCCCTTCCCGGCAAGCATCCCCTGCTCGGCAAGGCTCTCCTTTTGTGCCTCGTCGAGCTCCGCCAAAGTATAACCAAAATCGCCAGCTTCCCTGGCGAGCCTGTCCTCCTCCACTCTCCGAGCAATGAATTCTATTTCTTGCTCAGTGGTGTTGCGAACGAGCCACTCTTCCACCCGGACCTGCTTTTCGACCGTGGAGTCAAAGAATCGCCGCACGTCTTCTTCGAGTAGCACGTCCCAAGTTGCTTCAACGCTGTGCGCATTGCAGAACGGCATCATAGCGATGATTGCACTCAATGCGGAGTTGTTGCAAAGGGGCACGATGTGCTTCGGCAGCGTGAACGCCTTGTCGCGCTTTTCTGGATCTGTCTCTTGCTTGAACAGTTCTCGCATGAAAAAGTCGTGCTGCAGAACTGTGAAGTTGTTGATCAGTCCAGGGCGCAGCCGCATGATATCGGCTGGGTTCTTCCAATCAGAGGCCGGCCTTCCTCTCTGCTGCAGAGGAGCAATGCGGCGGCGGAGGAAGTCTGCGCCAACCATCCCTATGGTGAGCCCGGCCTCCCTGAGCCGTATGATCCTGGCAGCGGCAATCTCCAGCTTTTTGTCCTGGGGATCCAGATCGCTCCAGTCTGTGCCACGCGCTGCTGGGGTCTTGCGAAGCTCACAGTATGGTGGCGGCTCGTCGTCAATGATCCAACACCATTCAGACCGGATTTCTCCCCATCTTGGGCGGAGATCCCCCTTCAGATAATGCTCCTTGGCGCCCAATCTTGAAACGAACGAGACGCCAACAGTGAGAGGCTCCCCCTTTTCAGCACGGGGAGTGAAGTAATGCCTGAACAGCGCGGTGTTGGGTGCGACGCCGACGAAGTTCTCGCACAGATGCGCAAATATTGCCATGGTAGATACGGCATTCGGTGTGAGATCCAGCAGCCGGAGGTTGAAGGTGTACATGACGTCGCTGAAGAAATCCGAGTACGGTGGGTAGAGCCCGCACCAAAAGTAGCAAGTGAAGAAGGGGTACTTGCTCACTTCGCTCTCATCGGTGGCTGGGCGAACGCGGGTGGCCGGATGCGCCTTGGTCCTCGCGGCCCACATGCCTTGGAACTTGGCCTTCAGATCCGCCCCCGTGAGCGTCGGAGCGAAGAGCGCGTACTTCTGCCTCTTCATCTGCGCCTGGGTCTCCGTCCTTGAGGACTTCCCCGTCTTCCCCTTTTCTCCTTTGGGAGGCATGGCGAAGGCGGAGCTGAGGACCGAGGGAGATGCGGACGCGCGCGGTGGCGGAGGATTGGGAAACCGCTTTGTTTTGGAGCGAGGAAGAAGAAGGCGGAGATTTGGAGATCGAGAATGGTGAGAGGGGTGTGTGAATGCTTCTGCAGGTCCCTCCTTTTATGGGGAAAGATGCGGAACCATCCGCCCCTTCGTCATTCGAGATAACTGCGCACGCTTCCCACGCTCCGCATTCAACGCGCGATGCATGGGAGAGCGTGCAATTAAACAGCATAGAGACATTTCGGCTTATCCCAGCCACGCGTGCCCGTGCACTGTTTGGGCCTGGCCCAACAACGCCCGGCACCGTGTGTGGCCCAGGCCCGGGGGCTCCTGTCGGTGTACTAGAATAGGGGTACCCTAGTACCCCGTATTTGTGCACGGGCAGTAGTAGCATCCCGCGGCCAGGCTTGCGGGAGGACGGCCAGAGAGAAGCTCAAGATTATTAAGCCATTCAAGGACAAAGTATACAAAGCAAGAGTAAAGGCCCCGGCAAGAGGAGCTTGCCGGGAGGGACAGCTGAGGCCCAGCCTGGGCATTGCTGAAGCAGAGTACTTGCCGCGGCAAGGTACTTGCCCCGGCAAGTCATTAGCTGCGGCAAGGTATTGGCTGCGGCAAGGTACTTGCCCCGGCAAGTTACCTTGCACGGCAAACTATGGGTTGCGCCAAGCTGTCAGGTGCGGCAAGGTCTTGCCGCGGCAAGCATTACTGTACCACTGTGCTACTGTGCTGCTCCGGTGCCTCTGCCAGCGTGGCGCTCTGGGTCCTTCCAAGCGTGCGTGGCAGGGCACTGTGTAGACGGCGGTGCACTGTAGATAGCGGTGCAGCAGCAGGTGGGATAGGCTTTTCCCACGTCCACGGCGTCCGGGTACATGTATGTGGACAGCAAAGGCATGGGCATTTAATGCCCTTGTCCCCTGCCGTCAGTGGTAGGTAGGACATGTCATCCTGGTAATAGTGGCCTTACTGTAGCAACTTTCCACCTCTACCTTTACTGTTTGCCACCTGTTGGTGACCCCTTTGTGCGTATAAAAGGAGGCCCATAGGCAACGTAAAATGGGGGGGGGGGGAACTGGAAAAGGGAGAACTCCAGTATTGTACGCAGCTACTCGGTACTGTAGCGCTCTTGGAGCTAGAACAATCATACAGATAATAAACCAAAAAGCAGGAGTAGGGTTTTACGCATCCGTGCGGCCCGAACCTGGGTAAATCTCTCTCGTGCACTGTCGTGTTCTTCGCTAGATTTGCTCTTCGTGCGACCGTCTCTCCCTGCCGAACGTAAAGGGGTCCTTCCCTGGGTCCCATAGGTGATCGCGGATTCGTCCTCGACAGGCGTTGAGGTCCATTCTGCAATGAATTCCGCCAAGGCCCTGCTCTAAATTGTTGAAGTGCTTTCAAACCTAAGACCAAAGCTTGACAGTTCCAACGCCCACTCCACAATCCTTTCAGTTGCATCTGGGTTGTGCAAGATCCGTTGCAACGGGAAGCGAGTGATGACGGTGATCTCATGTGCCTGAAAGTAGTGGCGCAGCTTCCTCGAGGCCATAAGAAGGCCGAAGAGCAACTTCTGCACACCAGAGTATCTTGATCTAGCCCCTTGCAAAAGGGAGCTGACAAAATAAACTGGGTGCTGCACTATCTTCTTCTTCTGTGTCACTCCATTTGCTTGTGCAGATCCCGCCTTGCTGGCATCAGAATCTGCTGGGGGCCCTACCTTGCCGGCACCAAGTCCTGCCTCCTGCCTTGCCGGCACCAGACCCTGCCGGGGAGAGCTCCGGCTCATCATCCGACGGTCTTGCCACTGCCACTGCTTCTTCATCAACTTCTCTCTATGCCACTAGCGCAGCACTGACCACTTGATTAGTTGCCGCTAGATACAGCAACAACGGCTCTTGTGGCTTAGGTGCGACTAGCGTTGGCGTAGAGGAGAGGTACCTCTTCAAATCTTGCAGCGCTGCCTCCGCTTCCGGAGTCCATGTCATTGGACCTGCGTTTTTCAAGATCTTGAAAAAGGGCAGGGCACGCTCAGCAGATTTGGAGATGAACCTGCTCAAAGCAGCAACACAGCCAGCAAGTCAACGTACATCTTTGACTCGTCTTGGTGCTTCAATCTGCTCAATCACCTTGATCTTGTCGGGGTTCGCCTCGATCCCACGCTGAGACACAAAGAACCCGAGAAGCTTGCCGGATGGGACACCAAACACACACTTCTCAGGGTTGAGCTTGAGATTGATCTTGCGCAAATTTGCAAATGTTTCTTCTAGATCTTGTATGAGTGTTGCCCTATCCTTGGTTTTGACCACTATGTCATCCATATAAGCTTCCATATTTCTATGTAACTGAGGCTCAAAACCAATTTTGACAGCTCTCGCAAACGTTGAACCAGCGCTTTTCAACCCGAAAGGCATTCGTATAAAACAATACGTACCACATGGGGTGATAAACGCGGTTTTCTCTTCATCTTCCTTCGTCATGAAGATTTGATGGTATCCTGAGTAGGCATCAAGGAACGACAGCAAGTCGCACCCGGCAGTGGAGTCCACGATCTGGTCGATGCGCGGCAAAGGGAAAGGATCCTTTGGGCAGGCTTTATTGATATCTGTATAATCAATGCACAGCCTCCATTTCCCATTTGCCTTGCGCACCACCACCGGATTGGCCAACCATGTCAGGTGGAGCACTCCTCTGACCAAGCCTGCTGCTTCTAACTTCCTAATCTCTTCAATGATGAACTCTTGCCGCTCCAAAGCTTGCTTCCTGACCTTCTGCTTGACGGGCCGCGCATGAGGGCAGACAGCAAGATGGTGCTCAATCACCTCCCTGGGAACGCCGGGGATGTTAGATGCACGCAGGAAGGCGATGAGCGTGCCTTCCTATTTGCTGTCGAGGGTGGAGCTTATAGTGAAAGCCCCGCCCGTGCCGTCCTCCTTGACGGGCACCTTCTTAGTTTCTGGTGGTGCTGCCTTGGATTTCTTGCTCTTGCCGGTGGAGCTCTCTGGCACGTCCTCGACGGGAGCGCAGCACTCCGAAGAGGTGCACTTGCCGGAGTGGATGCAAGAGGTCTTACCGGGAGAGGTCTTGCCAGGAGAGGTCTTGCCGGTCTTCTTCCCTCCCGGAGCTTCAGCGGCAGGAGCAAATGCCTTGGTGGTAGTTGCTGCAACTGCCTCTCGGTAGAGGTGGTAAGCGCAGATGAGCGTGTCATTCTTGTTGGAGTGGACAGTGATGATGCTCATTGGTCCGGGCATCTTCAACGTATTGTAAGCGTAATGTGATGCCGCCATGAACTTGGCCAGCGCTGGGCGGCCGAGGATCCCATTATAGGGCAAGGGGATCTTGGCGACATCAAAAATGATCTTCTCCGTCCTATAGTTAAGCTCGCCACCAAACATAACTGGTAGCGTAATCTTTCCCTTTGGCTGACTCCTTCCCGGATTGATCCCTTGAAATGTGCCCGTATCTTCGAGATCTCCATCAGGAATTTGCAGCCTCTTGATCACAGTGGGTGAGATCAAGTTCAGACCGGCCCCACCGTCAACTAACACTTTTGTCACCTTGAGGTTGCGTATCGTTGGCGAGACCAACAACGACAAACACCCGATTGCCATTGTGCGATCAGGGTGATCCTCAGTGTAAAAAATGATAGGCGTGTTGGACCATTTCAGCGGCTTCTGGGCATCGAATGATGGCTCTGCCGCATTGATCTCACGCGCCCACTGTTTCAGTTGGCGGTGAGAGGCATGCAACGAGGCACCACCGTCGACGCACATGGCCTCTGTAGCCTTCTGGAACTCGTGCTCGCTGGACTCGTCGTCCTCGTCATGATCATCATCTCCCTCCTTCTTGTCGCAGGCCCGAGCGGGCCTCTCTGGTTGCTTATCCTTGCCGCGGCAACCCCCTCGGCCACCATGCTTCTTGCTGGACCCCTTAGCACCATCCTAGCCCTTCTCCTTGTCTCGCCTCTCATACTCAGCTTTCTGCTTCTCTACAAGCTGCTCAACTTGCCGGCAATTTTGGAGGTCATGGCCCTTGGTGCGATGGATCTTGCAATACTACTTGTCGGAGCCCTCTGGCTTGTCGGCAGCCGCCAAGGCCTGGCAGGTGGCGCACCCGACAACCTCCTTTCCAGGGTCATCAACCTTAGCCTTCTTGGCGGTGTCGGGGTTGCCGGATTCCTCGACGGCAAGCACGATTTTACCCTTGCGCTTCCTGTTGTGCCGTCGGCCCTTCTTTGCTGGGGCGGCGACGTCTTCGTCTATAGAATCACTTTCTGCGCCGGCATCTTCGCCGGGATACTTCCTTCCTTCTTTAGCCCGAGCACATCTATCGGCCAAAACATAAAGCTCGGCAACATCTCTAATCTTGTTCATTGCCAGCTCTTCACGCATCTTGTGGTTGCGCACATTCTGATGGAACGCGAAGATAACAGCGGTAGGATGAACGTCTGGGATGTTGTACTGCACACGGCTGAACCTCTGTATGTATTTGCGCAAGCATTCGCCATCTTTCTGGGGGATGATATGCAAATCACTCGCCTGGCCAGGAGCTTGGTGGCCTCCAGTAAAGGCGCCAACAAACTCGTGACACAGATCCGACCAAGAAGAGATGGAATCCTCTGTTAGGTGCATCAACCACGACCTGACGTTGGGCTTGAGTACCAACGGGAAGTAGTTGGCGAGTACCTTGTCGTCTCGAGCCCCGACAGCTTGCATTGCAATGGTATAGATGCTCAGGAACACCGACGGGTGAGTCTTGCCATCGTATTTCTCTCTGACCTCAGGCTTGAACGTGCGATGGGTGGGCCACTGGAATCGCCGCAGCCCAAGGGTAAAAGCTAGACAACCCACCTCGTAAGGTAAGTTATCAGAATCCCCCGACGCGGGCCGATCTACAGTGGGGCCTGCGCGCCTATCAGACTGATGGCGCGCTTCTCGTCACCGCTCGATAGTGGTTTGAGTGTCTTCTTTGACTCGCTCTCGAAGAACTTGACGTTGATCGCGGTGGGCTTGTGGGTCGGACGACGCTATGGAACCGTTGTCACAGGCCTCAACCCGATGAGCCGGCGGCTACTGTTGCTGTCGTGGAGGAGGAGAGTGCACCGTGGTTGCAGCACCTCCGGTCCTTCCACCTTTGGCACGCGCCAGCTCAACAGAGCACCGGCACGAGGGCCCCGCCTGCTGCGGTCCATCCTTATTGCCGAGGCCGACAAGGCTCCGGATGGTGGCTCTCCACTCGTCGAGCTTCTCCGCAGCAGGAGGGAAATCTAGAAGCAGCTGTACGCGCGCCAACGCTTCTGTTGGCGTGGGCGGCAGCGACAGCTACGTGGATCGTGAAGCGCTCTGACTTCTAACTACGTTAGAAGGAGCTCTATCATGGTCCCGTGGCCGCGCGCTGTTTCTGCCAATGTCTTGGCGTGCATGCTGGCCCGGCGCATCTCGAGCATGATGCAAAGGGGCCCTTCCATGGGAACGCTCGTGATCACCCCCGCCACGGCACTGCTCATCGCGCTCGACCTGGGAAGGCTGCGGTGCATGCGCCAGCGGGGGCGTCTTGGAGGTCGCCCTTCCATCCCTGGGGTTCGCCGCGCCGCCCGTACACAGCACGGCTCCGTCCCTGGACCCGGCGACGTGCGGGTCATCGCCGCTCGCGTGGCTCCGATTGCCGGAGCGTCGTGGAAGCCCGTGGCCTCCACCCACGTCCATCCCGTCGTCCATCCGCGTTGGTGCGGGCAGATCAACTGGAGATGAACCAATCGCCACGATGCTCTTTCTCTTTGGAGACATGACGATGAAGATGTTGAAGAAGTCGACGCGCTGACGCCTAGATCAGGTTCGTACAACCTCTTTCCCCCTACCTGGCGCGCCAAAGATGTCGGGGAAACGACACCTATGGGATCGGGTGGATCCCTTCTACGGTTTGGCAGGGAGGAGGGGTGCACGAAGAGCAGATCTAGAGATCAACACGAAGGATTTTTACCCAGGTTCGGGCCGCTGAGAAGCGTAAAACCCTAGTCCTGCTTTGTGTGTATATTATGTATTCTTGAGCTTCGGCTAGCTACTATGCATGCAAGCTGGGCCGGAGAGTCCAAAAAGTCTGAATCCTTCTCCAGTATGCCTTGGGCCTCCTTTTATACGCCCAAGGGGCTGCCACAGTGGCACACAGGAGGTGTAAAGTGCTACAGTACACGTGCTTATCTCTGGCATCTTAGGACAAGCGCATTAAATGCGCTGCTTACGTGCCCTCTAACTTTATCGGGGACGGAAACAGAGCCCGTCCCATCCATCGCCACCCCACCCCGTCCTGACACACACCCAAGATGACGAGGCATGCAAGTGCCAAGCTGACTGGCTAGCCGCTGCGCTGGAGTGGTGGCAAGATCTTCACGAAGATCTGCATGCCGCCACACAGGTGCTCGCCTGGTTGGCTGGCTAATTGCTATGCCGGGACGGTGGCAAGGTGGCGGAGCCTTGTCATGCGCGAGCCTTGCCGTGGCCTCACGATCGTCCCCGGCAAGAGCCTTGCCGGGGCCTCGCAGTCGTCCCCGGCTAGAACCTTGCTGGTAACTTCGCTCTCTGGTCTCCACGAATATCTGCATGCCACCAGTCTTCACAAAGATCTGCATGCTACTACGCATGTGCCCCTGAGTCTTGGTTTTGACGTTGTCGATGGTGTCAGAGCTCTCAACCTCAAGGGTGGTGTTCTTGTCAGTGCCTCACAAGTTGTCCCGGCAAGGATCTTGCCGGGGCCTCGCGAGCCGCCCCGGCAAGGATCTTGCCGGGGCTCCAACTTGTCTTCTGCTCCCTAGTTACTGGCTTGGACGTCGTCTTCGTTGTCTTGTATTTTGTCTCCAACTGCCCCCGCCAAGCCTCGCCGCAGGTGCGGCTACAACTGCCCGTGCACAAGTAATGGGTACTAAAGGGCCCAAACTTTAGTACACCGACAATGGTCGAGGTCCATGCATAATAATGTTGTGCTCAAATATGGCGGTCAATAATATTGTGCAGCAAATAGTACTACTCCGGTATAGAGGAAGTAAAATAACCAGTTTATTATATATAGCCACTCTTTGCTACATAGATGAGATAGTAAGACATCGAAAAACAAAAATGATGGGAGCTAGTGGGTTCAAGTCTTCAAGGGCCTAGCTAGCTATACGCGTCCTCCAAGGTAAAAAGTACTAGTACTAGTAAGTAGTACTACAATGTAAGAGAAGGCAAGAGGGTTAAAAAATATAATACTAAATTGTAGTACTAGTACAGTAAACATGTCCCAGTCAAGAAAAGAAAGTAACTAACAAGTACTACTACTCTAACACACAGCAATGAGAAAATGGAATACCTGGGTAGATGGTGATGGTCCGATCATGGTAGCTTGTGTGACCATGTTGCACATCAGTGGTACCATGGGTAACGACTGCTAAGATAGTTGATCCCAATATGCCAAAGTCAGCTACAAGGTTCCAGGTTAGACCGAATCACGGATGCAAATGCACATCCAGGATCGGCGATCTTATTTTGATCGGGGGATGACTGGTCCCTGCAAAATAATGGAGTACCGTTAGGGATGCAAATGATGGTTTGTGCATTCCGTTTGTAATCTCCCGTACCGTAGGATGGCAACCAGATGAAACAAGTCCCCTGGCTTGTCACCGCGAAGATGCGGCCTACATGGCACACGGCGTCTTCGAACGTGTAGGGGTACAAATCTGCCGTGGCCAACATGTGCCAGCCTCTGCCGTTACTGCCTTTTGTATTGATGGCAATCCTTATGTCAAACACCGTGATGAGATAGTAATCATCGTAGCCGCGTCGCTTTATCGGCGGGTCCACAATTGCTATCTTCTTCAATCTCATCTAGGCATCATCATACGTATTCAAGCCCAGCCAGTCTGGAAGGCCGATCCCAATGGTGGAGAAGGGGTCTACGGGAACGGCCGCACTGCTGTGGATGTTGTGCAAAATGATGGTGGTATCCGGCCGGAGGTATGCAAGCCAATCTTCATTGGCACCAACCCAGACCTATATATAAGACGGTGGGCAGCGGAGAAATTACGGGATGTAATAACTAAGTACTATATTTAGAATATACACTACATGATCAAACTCCATGACTGACCTGCTCATCGGACAAAATCCGACTACCTCTCAACGTCGGCAACTCTAGCGGAGTCAACATGCAACCATGGCCAGGGAGCGGTGGACTGTTCGATGGATTGTCCCATAGCATAACCTTCTCCTCGAGGACGCATGGAAGACCGACAAGCATGGCCTTTTCCCAAGCATGTTTAAGCACCATCTTAAAATAGTTGGTGCAGGAAGCACCGAGTCTTGCGGCGGTGAGGACGTCGGAGCGGCGTGCTATTTCTCCCAGAGGATCATCGTCCAAGGTCTCCCAGCCCCGACGAGGAGGAGAACGCCTGGCGAAACCATGGGAGCAGCGACGAACTGCCTTGGTCTCTTCGGGGGGAGGGGAACTGGTGAGGAGGAGATAAGAGCGTAACCGCAGGGCCTCATCCCTTCGTTAAGGAAGTTATGTGGGCACGCATAGTGGTAGTGCCTAGTGCCCCGTGATGGTGAGGCTATTATTTACTACGTAGTACTGTAGCAGTAGCAGTACTACTACTTTCTCAACTAGTAGTGCGATGTACTGTACTTCTATAGTGCACCAGTTTTGAACTCTTGAATCTCAAGGCCAAGGAGCTACAGTTGCAAGTGGAGGGTACTACTGTTCTCTAGAACCATCGCTATACTATCAATGCAGGGAAAGTACACCTGTGTAGTGCATACTCTCCGTGCTCTATTCAAGCGCGTAGCTGGCCTACTCAGCCGCTCCTCTCACACGCACACTAGCAACCTGTTTATCAGCGACGGTTACTGCGGGGGCAGAACATTTGAGTTCTTTGATACAGCGAGACTAGGCTTTTCGCTTCCATTTGTGGAGGTGTAATGGATCTTGTCGAACTTCGTTAGTTCCTTCTTTATGAATGAGATGAGGCAAAGCTTTTGCCTCTGTTTCAAAACAAAAAAAAAATCATGTCAAGAGGAATTTCTTTTATAGAGCCGATAATGGAGCGAAGTCCATGCATGCAACGCCACAAGCTATAGAGTAGTAGAGTAGCACTTTACATAGATAGCCATATTGCATAGTTCCCAATGCCACGCCAGGCTTTTCTGGCTCTTCGGGCTTAATTGGGAGGCGCTAGTGAGGAAAGCTGCAAGCGAGGTGCGGCTAGGGCGAGCACGCAGGCGAGAAACTTTGCATGGTGTGAATTGATATATAAGAGTACTACTCTAGTACGCGAGCCATGAGATGATGGGAGGGAAACCCCATTCACATGGCTGGGCTATCCAGTGCACCCAGATTGTGGTGCGATACGTCCGTTCGACTTCAAAAATCAAACAACCAGTGTACAATATTGGCTTGCAGCGAGGTTACTATTTAAAAAAAGGCCGCCGTGCGTTCAGCCGGGATCGAACCCACAAAACGAGCTATACACTCCCGCAACCACTAGTAGTACTCGTTGGATTACAACGCAACCTAGAATCGCCTTTTGTCGCTAGTACATTGTTCTTTACAAGAAACCACTAATACCAAGAAACTACCACTTACCAACCAGCCCTACCAAGAAACGACTACTCTACAAAGTGCCGTTATAGGCACGTTTCAACTCATGTTGCCCCTTAAGTCAACGCCTTCTATTTGACCGGCAAGTTAGGCGTTATGACTTGTGGGACCTACATGTCAGTCTGGACAAAAATCCCCGAGTGACCTCCTACCTCCGGCCCGTCCACCTAGTCATCCTCGGCCATGGGACGCAGCTACCACCGCCGGCAGAAGGCGAGGTCAAAAGCGCCGGCGGCGCGAAGCCCATCTTGCAGTAGCCCGGATGCCAGCTCTGTCCAGCGCTCGTGGCCGCTAGCTAGCCAAGATAGTGCACACCCTGCTGGATGCATCCAGCTGCTTGTCTGCAAGGTTTGCTAGCTAGGTTGGCACGGCGGTGCGGCGGCTTGCTCGCGCGCACCGTGCTAAGGCCAGCCATCTGGCTCGAGCGAAGGCTAGCACAGGGGCTTGCTCACGCGTGAGCCATGCTCGGGCCAGCCAGCCAACCCGTGAAGAGGCCAGCGTGGCGTCCGGCCCGTCCGGCGGAGCGGCGGCCAACTCGCTCATCACCGGCGCCACCGACGAACACGCATAAGAATTGTTTGAAGTAATGTTCAGGAAAAATAATGATTGGAGGAGGAAGAATAGGACAGAAGGTCAGATGTGGGTCCCTCGTGTCAACGATCAAACAAAATGTGTTGGTTTAAGCTGCCTCATCAGCACGGATGTGTGGGCCAACCCTGTCATAAACGGGTTTAAACGAGCCTAATCGACACTAGGTAGTAGTTTTTTGGCACGGATTAAGAAATTTTGGGTATGTTTTTGCTATTTTTTGTACAATAGTTTCTTCCTAGGGCTGGTTGAAAGTGGTAGTTTTTTGTTAAATACTCTACATACTGTAAGTAGGAGTGAAAGTTAAGCTTTGGAAGCCAATAAGCACGGCTTGTTACATAGTGCCTATGTGTACGTAATTCAAACTAAATATCAACCATGAGTGACTAATATCTTGATGGAAAACTCGAAACTATGGAAATACTAGCAATTTTTTTTGCATGGTTGGAAATACTAGCAATGTGCACATGCGTTGCAACGAATCATAATTAGAATAATACTTATTCACAAACTTGATCAAAAACACTCTAATTTTGATATACATATATCACTAGAAATATATTATGTTTCAATCAAAATATATTCCTTGCACTGTTTTGGTGAGGTGAGGGAGGGATGTGGTTGGTTTTAAGATACTAATTAAGGTTTTTTCTGCAAATTGGTAGAGAAGTGGGATGTTGTTGAGAAAAGGCAACAACTTACCTCACAGTCGTTAGATGTAGATCTAATGGTCAGAAATGACGGATGGCAGACACACCATCATCACCAACTAAGTCTTCTGTAGGAGTACTAGCAAGATGCTCGTGCATTGCATGGAACATTAAGATGCATTTTTTTATAAAACACCTGTTGTGCTTGACCCATGCGGGAGTAATCCCATGTGTAAAAACTAATGATATCTCGAGAAAGAGGAGAGATAAGGTGAGGAGGAGTGGGGCGTGGTGGTGATTGGTGGTCGGACTAAGCGGATGCATGGGGATGGACGACGCCGGCAGCGACCACCATGCCAGTTTGTTCCAGAGGCTTCCTTTTTTAATTTCTCAACAATGAGGTTGTGGGAGATAAGGATGAACGAGGGAAGGCCTTGTCTGCAAATGTGGAGAGAGGTGCGGGTATCTTTTAGTTTAATTTCTATCCGTCAGATATAGATCGGACGGTCTTATATTGCAAGATGGCAGGCATACCATCATCACCAACTCGGTTTTTTTTATAAGAAGAGATATAAGTATGGAGATACAAACGTATTATCGATACTTGTTTCCATAAACTTGGATCTACATTCTATTCAACGGCTGAGCATGTGGGGCCTTAGCACGATGACTTCTCGACTGTGTAAAACTAAGGTTTTCCCGTCGCCGATAAGGAGGGGGTGACGGTGGCGTGCTTTCGGCTCGCTCTAGTCCTAGTAGTCATACTAGGTGGTCTACGCATGTGTAGATTTATTCTTTTTCACGTCTCGTGTTCGTCGTACTGCCACGACTGTTGATGAATAAACGGTAAGTTATTCACGGGAAAACCTTGGTTGAGTGTGTGTGCGAGAGAGAGACAGCGCGTGCGTGTGTGATATGTGTAGAGACTGAGGCAATGATAAGAGATTCTCTATGTATCTGTGTTTGGAGGATAGAGAGAGACATGTGCATGGGGCTTTGTGTTGTGTAACGTGGAGACACATAGACATAATCAGAGAGTGAGTGTGTGAGATACACATGTGGACATGGGGAGAGATGTGTGAGTTAGAGAGATGGAGAATTTTGGTGTGCATGTGAGCTAGAGAGAGAGGGGGATATATACATACCTAGAGCTGGAGAGAATATGCAAGGGTGTGTGTCTTAAAAGAAGGATCCAGATAGATGGGTGTTTGTGCGTGTCTGTGTGTGTTTGTGCGCGCGTGTGTGTGTGAGAGGGAGTGTGTGTATGTGCAGAAGAGAGACCACTAATGATGTAAACCTAGTAGGGAAGGGGGAATGGTGTGGCTTGTGTGTCAAAGAGAGAGAAAGGCATGTGTAGTAGCGGGATAGCATGGGTGCGGGGGGGGGGGAGCAGACTATTTGGAAGAGACATTGAGTGTGTGTGGGAGAGGGATGTGAGAGCGAGAGAGAGAGCTAGTGAGGGAGAGAGAGAGGAAGAGAGGGGGAGAGAGGGGGGTCATTTGTGTGCGGAAGTGGCATATAGATAGGGAGACAAGGTTGATGTTGTTCGAAAGTGGCCTATGTACGGAGACGCAAGGGAAGCGAGTCATCGTGTGTGTGATAGAGACTTCATGAGAGATCTAGAATAGATGGTGTAGAGAACAACGTGTGAGATTGAGAACAATGATACGTTAGGGAGCTATGGAGAGAGTCACGACATATATGTATATAGGGAAGGAGCTGGGGCGGGTCCGCATGTGGGAGAGATAGAAAGAGGAGAGTGGTGCACAAGGAGACAAAGGGTACTTGTTTGCAGTGGGGGTGGTGAGTGAGGTGAGTGTGCGAGAACCACATAACTAGGGAGATGGACGTTTGGGGGCAGCGTTTTGTGTGTATGGGAAAGATATACTCTAAATAGTGTGTGTGCTTGGGAAAGAGAGATGCCGGGAGACCTAGAGAGTGGGGGAAGAGATGTGTGCATGCCCGAGAGACAAAGTGATAGAGACCTATATTGGAGTTCGGACTTAGAAGAGAGAGGGGTGTTAATGTGCTCCTGTGTTCGTGTCCGGGGGAGAGAATGACTTGTGGGGGGGTGTCTTCAGATAAAGAGTGAGGTGTCTATATTTGAGAGACTTTAGCGTAATTGAGATATATATGGTCAATAGTGTGTGCACTCATGGTTGATCAATTTGTTTCACAGTTTGGACTATGACATAACGATACTTTTGAACATGCGTGATATACTTTGAAGTACCAGAATTACAAACCTAAGATTGGAATTTTGGAATTCGACTCCATCATTAGCTTTTGTAATTCATTTAAACAGAGGTACATTTTTTAAGCCGGGATTTCGTGATTTCCAATTCATATATCAAACCTAGAGATATACACATACGGGCATGTTCAAACCTTATAATCATCCACTTTATTCATACACATACACATTTTTGTTTTTGTCATCATATTTACGATAAACACATTTGAAATTTCATTTGAATTGGACCATATGATGGTATTTGCTTCCACTAGCTCAATGATCCATATTTGAATTGAATGGACAATCTAAGTTTCGAGTTGGAGACATTGATTTTCGAAACTTGCACTTTTTTTTGCGTGCAAAACAAATAAATTCTCGGCCATGATATCATAGTCGGCCGTACAAGAGCAGAACACTTAATTTCAGCCGCCAAAAGCTTTCAAACTTCCTGCTCACATCGAAATATCTCGCTCTAGAAAGTTTAGCCCTGCGATATTCCTGTTTTACCCCTGCCACATGAACGAAAAAGGGCTGCTTTGGTAACTCCATTGTTTTCCCCTCTTTGCCCCCAACATTCTTCCCCAGAGCCGCTCCCCTTCCCCTCCCCGCCCCCACCAACCACGCCAAGCCGCCAAATCTAGTCCTCTACTCCAGCGGTGGACCTCACACCCCGCCGGATCTACTTTCCGCACCTTGGAACCCCCAACTGCCAACTCACCACTTCACCGGAGCCGCTTCAGCGATTGGCTTGTCCACCGCTCCAAATCTCCTTGACCGCCATCATGATCCACCGCACCGGATCTGCTTCACCGGCGCCCTCGTCCACCACAGTTTAGGCCCTTCACCGACTCCCTCGTCCGCCCCATCGCTGGCCCTTCATACAAGCCCTCGTTCGCCGCAATAGATCCGCCTCACCGAAAGCACTGTACACTACGCCAGATGTGCTTCACCGACGCCTTCGTCCACTGCACCGGACCCGCTCCACGGATGCCATATTCAACTCCACCGGCCCTGCTTTACTGACGCCGCAGCCTCATCAGGTTATTTCGATTTGTACTCCTTCGGGTTTTCTCTTCTTTATCGTGGAACTGTTCACTTACCACAGATGAGCTTTCTTGTATGTCGACAGGCGCCACAACCGAAGCACCTGAGCCGCTTCAGCAACAACGACACCGGCCCAAACTCAACCGCAACACGAGCACCATCGACGATCCTTAGCTATCAAGTATGACAACGATACCCATACGCCACTGAGAATCAGGTACTATTATCCAACGGCCGGCGCCTACATTCACTTTCTTAGCATAAGCACCGCACCTTTGAAATTCTTCAGGGCATCATTCAATTTTTCATGAGACGCGTTATTCTGCTTGCACCTGTAGGGCCATACTTCTGGCAGTGAACATGTTACATGTGCTAAATTACAAACCAGTGCACATATAGTTACAATGCTTTTGTTTTGTCCTAAGTATTACTATACTTCCTAGATATCATTGCCTACTATTTTACTTCTTGCATGCTATATTTATGATAATGGTGTTGTTCTGATGCCACCTGTTGGTTACATCAGACTGCTTCATGTTCTCTATGCTTAATTACACATCAGCAAACTAGCTTGTTGTTCCACTGCTTTTTGTTTGTTTTACCCTACATTTTGTGATGCTAACTATTACATCACTGCTCTGAGCCTCCGTTCACTACTTTTTTGTGCGTTCTTGATCTTCCCAAGTTGCATGACTAATTTGATGCTTCTATTAATTATGGAGCTGACAACCCCATCAAGCAAAATATTTGTTCTTTTGGGGCTGGCACCTCGAACAAGCATAAAAATAGAGTGAAGCACATATATTGTCATGTAAGCACACACCCTTCTTTCATTAGTTTAGATGAACCATTGATGATCAATTCAAACCAGTGCATGCGATTAAAATTAATTTTACCTAAATAGAGGGTGCAGAATAAACTACAACAACTAGATTTGCAACCACGGGATGCTGACGATATCTTCAAAGAACATTGCAATAGCAGTAAGGCTTCACAGCAACATATGGTAAGCCAGTGTGTTTTAGTACATGTGAAATGTAATGCGTGTGGGCTGCTTTCTTGGCTTGTGCCCTCAACCTGTAATCCTACAGAATTACAAATAGTTCAGTTGTCTGCTTTGCTGTATTGCTTGATTCGAATGCTTGTTTGTTACTTGTTAGGCTATACTTGAGTTGGCCAATATGTCAGCAGTGCCTGCTGTACTATTGTAAAGAAATGCATGCCTAGTTCATTTGACTCCTTAACTTTTCCTATGAACTTCATCACAAGACTGTCTTCGTAGTTTATATGAGGCCACACTGTTAAGTGCTTTCTCAGATTATTTCAACTGCTTAGATGCCTTGGCAACTTAAATATAGCGGTGGTACACTGCCTTTCAAGTTTCATCTTACCATTTTAATTTGTTTTCGGCTGATGCTGCTTCGAACCATTTAAATATAGCTTGCCATGCTCGGCAACAATTTGTATGTCGTTTACCATGTAAGCTTACTGCCTGGATCATGCGATAACTATCTCTTACTTATGTCCAACGGAAACCTTTTAGGATGCCGTTCACACTAGGACACAATGTACAACCCCAGAATCTATTTGTGGAAGCAGTGCGCCATCCATGTTACCAGATGGTAGCAGTTCAGAGGCAACACCACTGGAGAGCAGTCTGAGCACAGATATTATAGTTCTTGAGGCTCTACTAGAGGCAGAAAGAGATGGTGTGGCTGCCATGAATGAGGTAATCTTGATCTTGAGGCTGGAAATCATGCAATTAGCTGCACGCATTATGCAAGCAACCCAAGAATTGGAGGAAGTAAGAATGTTGCATTTGAAGACGGAGGAGGTCCTGCTGCTTTTGCTATCTGAAGCCCAGGGTAATCCCAGTTCTTCTTTAGATACCAGTTGAAATTGTCATTAGATTAGTATACTTGCATGTTGTGTCATGTCTCTGAATGGATTTTGTTGTAAGACCCCCTATGTTGTCCATGTGTTGTAATGATCTGAATTTTTTAGGCGAGGTAATCCTCAGTACTTGTATGATTGACATAAGGTGAACTGTTTTTCGTGTGAGCATATTGTATTGGATGAAATAACTGTTTGACTCAAAGTGTATCCAACCTACTGAATTCGAAGATCATGACATTTCTAAATCATATTCATATATAAAGGTGGAATAAATCTTTGTCATGGTTTTGAAGAAATAAATAACAAAACGTAGAATGATGTATGTATATTCGTAATCGGATACAAATTGGATTTGAATTTAGTTGCCAGGGCCCAGGGTAAACGTGAATGCTAATTCTCCCAAATTTTGAACGAAGCGGCAAAACACCCACTATCATTTGTCGGCTGCCCGAAGCAAGTGTTTACTAGATGGAAATTACTGTCTATCCCTGACACTTCACATCCTAATCGACCCGATTTCCACTGTTGTCGATAGAGGTAGACTAGTAACTTCAATCAGACGTGACACGACCAACTCTGAGCCCATTCAGACACGGTGGGCGCCAAACGTGGGCGGCAAAACACATTTGATTTAAGCTCGTCCGAAAGACCTGTGTCTCTCCCTCCATTTCCCCATTCATACACGGTGGGCGGCAAAACAAACTCTCCTTGTTCGAAATCGATGTAGGCAAATATTTTAAATAGGGGCAGATGTGTAACTTCCCTCAGACGTGACACAACCGCCCTACCTGTCAGCCCCGTTCATACACCGTGGGCGCCAACCGTTGCCGGCAAAACACCCTCTCCTCGCTCGAAATCGCTACCGATAAATATTGGGGAGATGCGAGATTACCGTCCTATCCCAACTGACGAGCTGTCCGAAATTTTAAACGGGGGCTAAGTTCGTAAGTTTCCCACATTTCAGACAAGCGCGTCCCAAAGTTTGAGACCCCCTCCCCCTCCATTTCCCCATTCATACACTGTCGACGCCACAACAACCTGCCCACTCCGGCCAGCCTCTTCCGTCCGCCACCCCATCCTCCACCTTGCCGGAGCCGCTACCCCTACCCCGTCGTCCACTGCAAGAGATGGACGTCTCTCATCCATGGCGCCGGACCAGGATCCTTTCATCGCGTCCTCTTGCTTCATCGGCGCCGTCGTCCACCTTGTTGTTGCCGCTCCTACGACCGCCTCGTCCACGGCAACAGGACTTATCCCCTGACCCGGCCGTCTGCCGTCTAAAGTCTTCTTCCGTGCCACCGACAGCCATCGCACCCGCAGCACCCTCAACGTATCAGCAGGGGCCTACACGATGTCGCAAGAGAGCTGGTACTCTTTCATATCTGCTTAAGTTATTGATCTCACCTAGAAAATAGATCGTAACTTGTGTACTATACTTTTCTTGTCCATACCAAATCGTAGTGGCTAGTTGAAAGCAAACATTGGTTGCGAAGTAGCCTTTGTCTGGTTTGCACCTTCAGATCAGCCATGGCACGGTCACTATACTCGTAAAGCTTATGGTTTACCCCCTTTATATTCACTACCATCATCGTAGGTGCTTCGTGTCGTGCTAGCACTGCTCCTCAAGACCTCAACCCATCAAGCGAAACAACATGCCACTCATAATTCCAAAGCTTAGTTGTTGAAATACGAATCTGATATGATGCTCATATTACTAAAACAGATAACGTTTAATTTGTCAGCTAATGTTCCTATATTCGTTTCGAAAAGCATGTGTGCCACATATAGAGAGACAACAGGGATTTGCATTTCTCTGTGCGCTCTGGTTCATCATGGGTGGGCAACACACATTGTATTATCTAACTAGCAAGATGCCCGTGCATTGCACGGAACATCAAGATGCATTTGTATGAGTAGTTTATCTTGTGGGAGAAAAGGATGAACGAGGGAAGGCCTTATTTGCAAATGTGGACAGGGGTGTGGGTATCTTTTTGCAAAATTGCCATATTTTCCTTCCTATCCGTCAGATATAAATCGGACGGCCTATATTGCAGGATGGCAGGCACACCATCATCACCAACTCTGTTTTTTATAAGAGTACTAGCAAGATGCCCGTGCATTGCACGTAACATCAAGATGCATTTGTATGAGTAGTTTATCTTGTGAGAGAAAAGGACGAATGAGGGAAGGCCTTATTTGCAAATGTGGAGAGGGGTGTGGGTATCTTTTTGCAAAATTACCATAGTTTCCTTCCTATCCGTCAGATATAAATCGGATAGCCTATATTGCAGGATGGCAGGCCCACCATCATCACCAACTCTATTTTTTATAAGAGTAGTATAGATATAATATATATATATATAATATATATGAGTATAAGAGTAGAGAAAAAAGTAGAGAAATCTGCTTGCTCTTTGTTATCATGTTCCTCTTCTGTTCTTCTTAATAAGTATATTACTTCCTCCATTCCTAAACTGCCTTGGGTGCGTGCGTGTGTTGCGGTGGCGTGCGTTTGCACCGGGTGTTATTCATCGTTGCTTTATTTATAAAGCGAGGCGAAAGCCTTTTTTGGTAAAACATAAGTCTTTTTAGATATCCCAATAAGAACTACATACGGATGTATGTAGACATATTTTAGAGTGTACATTCACTCATTTTGCTCCGTATGTAGTCCGCATTCAAATCTCTAAAAGATTTATATTTAAGAACGAAGGGAGTAGTACAGTATGTTCCTTGTCGGGAAGTGGAGCAAGGACATTTGCAGTCGACAGGTCTATTGGGTCGCTTCAGATGGATGCTTTCAATGATTCTAGATGGTCTGCCATAATATCCGGGAAATGCTGGGAGCTATGTCGTCTTTGATAGTCTAGACTGATAGTAACAGTATTGTGCCTTCAGTTGAATAGAGCTGCCCCTTTTGGGGTCGAAGCCTTTCCGAACCCTTTCTTGCCGTACCGGCAATACAAGCTCATATGGTCCAACTAGTTCCACTTTCCTAATTTTACTCTTGATGCTTAGGGTTTTCCCCTTTTATCTACCCTACTATGATCTGCGTAGGTGCTTTCTGTCGTACTAGCAGTACTCCATCCTTCAAGCTAAACAACACAGCACTCATAATTCCAAAGCTTAGTTCTTCAAATATGATTGTGATATGATACTGATATTAGTTAACACACACATTTAATTGGTTAGCTAAATGTCCCACTTGAGTTTCCAAATGCATGTCGTGATATAGAGAGGCAGCAGAATTGCATTTCTTTCTCACTTGTTAACTGTACTTTCTTGTCCATACCAAATCTTAGTTGTTATTTCAAAGCAAACATCGGTTGCTAACTACCCTTTGCGTGGTTTGCAGCTTCAGATCTGCCATCCCACTGCCACGGTCAATACTATACTCATCATGCTTACAGTTTTCCCATTTTATGATGACCACGATCAGCCTACGTGGTTCGTGTCGTAATAGCACTGCTCCACCCATCAAGCTAAACAAGCTTAGTTGTACAAATTCGAATCTGATATTATGCTGATATTAGTAAAACCGAGACATGTTTAATTGGTCAGCTAAATGTTCCTACTTTAGTTTCGAAAATGCATGTGAGCCACATATGGAGAGACCAAAAGGAATAGTATTTCTCTATGCGCTCTGGTTCATCATGGGTGGGCAACAGACATTGTATAGAAAGACTTGTAATATCTTCAATCTGCTTGCTCTTCTGCTCTTCTTTAACATGATCCTCTTCTCTTCTTTAATAAGTATGTTCCTTGTTAGGAAGAGTAGGAGAGACATTTGCGGTCGACTGGTCAGGTCGAGTTGTTCTCCCTTAGTATATTTTGAATCTGTCAAGTCAGGTCGACTTGTTCTTCTTTACTATATGTTAAAGCTGTCATCTGCGAAGTATCATCACTTCTGGAGCTCTCATATTTTGAGTAGTAGGCCATATTATATTAATGCACACACCAAATTACAGCATGTATGGCATCTCTCAAAAGAATTGCAGAGATAGCACAAAGGGGTTTACAGGGAGGCAGTATTGGATTAGAATCACTTCTGCATTACAAAGATAATCTCACTTGTTTTTATGTTTTCATGCATGTCAGATGTTGAACATGATCAAAATGAATAGGAGAATGGGCGCACGAGAGGAATATTGCGGAACAATCCACTGGCTAACAAACTTGGCATGGTAGAGGATGGCCTATCTTATTCACCCATCAAGGTGCTTGCTCTAACTTGGCAAGGTTGTATTGGTCGCACATATTTTGCATATGACCTCTTGCATTACTTCTACTTTGTTACACCACCATCTGCTTAGTTTAAGCATCATATATGAGTATATGCCATACCTATCCATTTTTTGTACCTATTCCATGTGTCATCATACTATGTTTTTCCAGTCAAATGTTGTTCTTTCGTAATAGATGTCCAAAAGGAAGAGGGTGAGTGCAGATCCTCAAGGAGTACAAATTAGGTATTTGGAAAAGGTAGTGATACCTGTTAAATCAGATAGATCAGCAGCCACAGAAAACACAGGCCCAACTGTACCACATTTACCCCTACTCCACTGGCCAAACCCCTATTAGAACTGCAGAGAGCCCAGCGTCAGGTACTATCTATGATATCAATTCAAAATTTGAACTCCTAAATTTCTGCATGTGCCTTACCTTCTCTCTTGTATGAAAACTAATTTAAGATGAATCTCCTTTCTCAAAGGATCATAGGATCTCACAACAATACTGGGCACTGCATTGCTCTTGTCAGTACCTCTTGCCCTTTGTCAGCATACTTACACTCATTGTTGTTTGATTATGTAGCATCACTATAAATGTTCGCTTCTTTATCCTCCCTTTGCTCGAAATTATAAGATCTATATTTACTCTTAGATAAATGTAGAATTAACACAATGGTTATGAAGTTTTGGATTGCTCATGTAAGTACCTGTTGTCATGTACTCCCTCTGCATCGAATTAATTGTTGCTCAATTGGATGTATTTAGAACTTAATAGTGCTAGATACATCCATCTGAGCGACACGTAATAACGGACGGTGGTAGTATTACTGTACTTTCTTTGCGAGATAGTTGATTGTCTAGCATTACTCTGCATCTTATCTGCCCTGCCCTCCACTTTCTCCAAATTATCAGATCTACATTTACTCTTACCAAAATGTTGAATAAAGCCAATGCCACTGCACATGTTGATGTCTGCATTTCTCTTGTCAGTACATTTTGCCTTGTAATGCTGTACTTAATTAATTGCTATTTGATTATGTATCATCACTCTGCACCTGAGCTTCATTATCCTCTATTTCTTCCAATATTATTTGATCTATATTTACTCTTTACAAAATGTAGAATAAAGGCAATGCTTATAAACAAGTTTCTTTGGGGAATTTATTGAATTATCCTTCCATCGACATGGAGAAGGGCTTTGTCCAGCCCGTGTTAACATGTAATGTAAGTTCATCCTTCTCAAGCCTTCAAACTTTGTTCTAGTATAGATTTGGATAGGCATCATTTCCTCCACTGCTGTTTACCTTGGTGTTTACATCTGATTGGTTGTTTGCAACAACTACCAGTTTTAAATTCTAGTTGTAAAAACATGTTCCTTATGCAGAACAGATCCATTTATTTGCTTATATAATTGTGAAACCTGTTACATGTCTCCTTGTTTCTCTTTCAGAGTCGTATCTCTTATGCCAGGCAGAACTTTAGGGAAGATAGTGAGCCAAACCATCTTGAAGAGAGTGAGATGACCCCAAGGTCATGTCTTGATGAAGACAGTGATTTGAAGCTTCTCGCCAGCAGCTGTGAGACAACCTCTGTGCAGTTGTTGCCTCAATCAGTTCGACTTCTTCAGTCTCAACTTAAAGTGGAAAGGCTTGCTTCAGCTCAGCTCCAACTTGATGTCAATGATGTAAAGAAGGCCGCAGAGGACACCCATGTGTGCTTTCTTGCTACACAGCTACGATTAGAGCATCTATCGTTGACACAACTAAGGTCTCATCAGCTTGTTCTGCTGCTTTTGGTGCACCGCCAGGGCAGGCCTAATGCCTTCTGAAGTGCTCTCAGTTTTGTATATTCTTTTGTCGGCACATTTATATGCACTGGTGGCGACCTTTGATGCCCAATGTATGTAATCCACGGTCACGTTGCGCTTTATTATCACCGGTGGCGAACTTTGATGCCCAGTGGATGTAATATGCCGTAATTTCTTTATTGTACAGTCTAGGTTTATTCTTGGTCGGTATGCCGTAATTTAGGTCGGAAGCTTCAATGGATCTCAATGTTGTCGGTCTTCAGGCCGGCCCGTAACTCGCTATATATGGGCCAAAACGTGGGCCTATAATCATCTTGGGCCATTTGCAGGTCTAAACGTATAGTAGTTTTCCGCCTTTAACAGGCTGAGTAAAGTTCTAGCCAGCTGGGCCGGAGAATACCATGGGCTTTTAACAGGCTAAATACTAGATTGGGCTAGCGTTGAGCCGAAAAATTCACGGGGCAATACAGGCTGAAACTGCCTTAGGCCCATGTTTGGCCGAAATAGAACGAGCCGTTAACAGGCCAAAATATATCTCAGGCCCTGTTTGGCCCAATAAAATTATGGGCTTTAAGCAGGCCGGTATCAATGCGGGCCGTAGGCCCAACAGTGTCACAGGCCATTAACAGATGGGCTGTAAGTAGGCTGGATTCAACGCGGGCTGTAATTAGGTCCAACTGTTACACGGGCCATTAACAAGCTGATAGGCCAGTTGGGCTAAAATTTATCCACGAAGACTACGGGCCGTTAAGAGGCCTAAAGTTACTTCGGATAAGAAATAGCCCAGTTTCTGCATGGGCCGTTAAATGGCCTAAAGTGAAACCGGGCCGACAACGGCCTAGATGCACCACAGGCCGCTAACAGGCGGAAACTATTATCGAGCTGAACTGGTAAATGGGCATTTAACAGGCTGAAATACAAACCTAGCTTAGAATGGGCCCAAAAGAACAGTGGCCTGTTAATGGGCCTGATCTGATATGGGCTGTAATTTAGCTCAAAACACGACAGGCTGTGAACGGGCCTGATCTGGTATGGGCCTTAATTTGACCCAAAACATGGCAGGCTGTTAACGGGCCAGCCCACTAGTGTCTGAAAAAATATGGTGGGCCTTTAGCTGGGCCGGCCTTTTTACCTTAAATGGGCCACTGTTGGGCTGTGCCACATGTCGACATATCATAGGCGTCTTCCGTCCTTTGTAGGGATGGCATCTGTCCCAATGATGAGCTGACACGTGGATCATCTGGCGAATGAGAATTTTACACATGGAAAATCCCCATTAGTCGGGGTTGTTAACGGGTTATCGGATCCAAACTGGAACCCGATAGCTTAACGGCGACCCGTTACGGTGGATGCCACGTGTCGGTTGCCCTTGATGAAAACACTTCCATGACACGCCATTTATCGTCATGGAAGTGGACACTTCCGTGATGATAATTTTGGTATTGTCATGGAACACTTCTACGACAGCACATGTATGACTATCTTGATTCTATCATAAAATCGTCATGGATGTACATGCATGACAAAAAACGTGACCTACTGGGACAAACACGTATCATCACGGAAGTGTATTTTTTTGTAGTGGTTATGCATTGGAGAAGCGAGGGTCGACCTTGAACACTTGTGTTCATGCTCATGGAAACAATGTAGAATTTTTTCATGGAAGTTTCTCACAAAAATAATTATCCCCTTATACAAATCCATTGTATTATAAAAGTAATGTGCCAAGATTTGCCTTTAGGATGATTAGATTGCTTGTTGGTATGTGCGGTGCGAAAACAGAAACTTTGGCTGTAGTGCGTGATTTTACATTTTAGGAACGTCAAAAGTTTCTGAAGTTTTTACACAGTAATGCTATGCAATTTTTTTTATTTTTTTCCTAATTTTTCAGAATTTTTGAAATTACTGAAGTATGGTCAAAGTTCAGATTACTACAAACTGTCCTGTTTTTGATAGATTCTGTTTTTGATGCATTGTTTTGCTTGTTTTGATGAAACTATCGATTCTATCGGTGGTATGAGCCATGGAAAAGTTATAATACAGTAGCTATAATGCAAAAACAAAATATTAATTGGTTTTCAACAGTACTTAAAGTAGTAATTTGCTTTATTATGCTAACGGATCTCACTAGTTTTCTGTTAAGTTTTGTGTGGATGAAGTGTTCAAAGATCAAGGAGGTCTCGATATGAGGAGGAGGAGGAGAGGATAGAGTTCAAGCTTGGGGATGCCCAAGGCACCCCAAGTAAATATCCAAGGAGACTCAAGCGTCTAAGCTTGGGGATGCCCCGGAAGGCATCCCATCTTTCTTCAACAAGTATCGGTATGTTTTCGTTTTTGTTTCGTTCATGTGATATGTGTAAATCTTGGAGCGTCTTTTGTGTTTAGTTTTCATTTTTTATGCACCATGCTGGTATGAGATAGTCCATGGTTGATTTATAGAATGCTCATTGCACTTCACTTATATCTTTTGAGCATGGCTTTATAGAATGCTTCATGTGCTTCACTTATATCATTTGAAGTTGGATTGCCTGTTTCTCTTCACATGGAAAACCGTTATTTGTAGAATGCTCTTTTGCTTCACTTATACTTATTAGAGCATGGTCTTTTGTAGAAAGAATTAAACTCTCATGCTTCACTTATATCTATTTAGAGAGTTAACAGGAATTGGTCATTTGCATGGTTAGTCATGAAATCCTACATAAAACTTGTGGATCAGTGAATATGATATGTTTGATTCCTTGCAATAGTTTTGCGATATAGAGATGGAATATGTGGGAGGTACTAGTGGATGATCGTGTTTAGTAAGATATTGGTGTTATGGTTTGTGATTTCCGAAGCATGCACGTATAGTCTCTCGTTATGCTATGAAGATGGAGCATGATTTATTATTGATTGTCTTCCTTATGAGTGGCGGTCGGGGACGAGCGATGGTCTTTTCCTACCAATCTATCCCCCTAGGGGCATGCGTAGTAATACTTTGCTTCGGGGGCTAATAAACTTTTGCAATAAGTATATGAGTTCTTTATGACTAATGTGAGTGCATGGATTACACGCACTCTTACCTTTCCGCAATTTGCTAGCCTCTATGGTAACGTGCATTACCCTTTCTCACCTCGAGAGTCAGTGCAAACATCGCCGGTGCATCCAAACCCCGTGATATGATATGCTCTATCACCCATAAACCTTATTATATCTTCCTCAAAACAACCACCATACCTACCTATTATGGCCCTTCCATAGCCATTCCCAGATATATTGCCATGCAACTTCCACCGCTTCCATTTTGATGACTTGAGCATTCATTGTCATATTGCTTTGCATGATCGTAAGATAGCTAGCATGATATTTCCATGGCTTGTCCATTTTTTGATATCTTTGTTACGCTAGATCATTGCACATCCTGTTACACTGCCAGAGGCATTCGTATAGAGTCATACTTTGTTCTAGGTATCGAGTTGTAATTTTTATTTCTTTTGAGTTGTAAGTAAATAGAAGTGTGATGATCATCATTATTCATTATTAGAGCATGTCTCGGTGAGGAATGGATGATGGAGACTATGATTCCCCCACAAGTCAGGATGAGACTCCGGACTAATATAAAAAGAAAAATAAAAAAAATAAAAAAGTGAGGCCAAAAAGAGCCCAAGAAAAAAAGAAAAATAAAAAATGGGAGAAAAGAGAGAAGGGGCATGCTAATTCCACACTTGTGCTTCAAAGTAGCACCATGTTTTTCATATAGAGAGTCTCCTATTTTGTCACTTTCATATACTAGTGGGAATTTTTCATTATAGAGTTAGATGCACACCCACTTAGTTTTCATGTTGAGCTTTCATACACTTATAGGTCTTAGTGCATCCGTTGCATGGCAATCCCTACTCCTTGCATTGATATCAATTGATGGTCATCTCCATAGCCCGTTGGTTAGCCGCGTCCATGTGAGACTTTCTTACTTTTTTGTCTTCTCTATATTTACCTCTATCATCATACTCTATTCCACCCATAGTGCTATATCCATGGCTTGTGCTCATGTATTGCGTGAGGGTTGAAAAATCTAAAGCGCGTTAAAAAGTATGAACCAATTGTTCGGCTTATCATCGGGGTTGTGCATGATAAATACTTTGTGTTAAGAAGACAGAGCATGACAAGACTATATGATTTTGTAGGGATAGCTTTCTTTAGCGTTGCTTTTTTGAAAGACACGATTGTTTGTTGGGATGCCTGAGTATTGATGTCTTTATGTCAAATTATAGACTATTGCTTTGAATCACTCGTGTCTTAATATTCATGCCATGATTAGAATATGATCAAGTTTATGCTAGGTAGCATTCCACATCAAAAATTATCTTTTTTATCATTTACCTGCTCAAGGACGAGCAGGAATTAAGACTGGGGATGCTGATACGTCTCCGTCGTATCTATAATTTTTTATTGTTCCATGCCAATATTATACAACTTTTACATACTTTTGGCAACAATTTATATGATTCATTGGACTAACTTATTGATCCAGTGCCCACTGCCAGTTCATGTTTGTTGCATGTTTTTTGTTTTGCAGAATATCCATATCAAACGAAGTCCAAATGCGATAAAAATTTACGGAGAATTATTTGGAATATTTGTGATTTTTGGGAGGTGGAATCATCGCAAACGGGGGCCCATAGCCACCACAAGACACCTAGGCGCGCCAGGCAACCCAGGCGCATGGTGGTGGGTTGTGCCCTCCTCGTAAGTCGGTTGGAGCTCTACTTCGGGTGCAAGGAAGCTTATATCCGAAAAAACATCGTGTTAAAATCTCAGCGCAATCGGAGTTACGGATCTCCGGGAATATAACAAATGGTTTTCAGCCAGAAAACAGGAACGCGAAATAGAAGAGAACAGAGAGGGAGATCCAATCTAGGAGGGGCTCCTGCCCCTTCGCCGCCATGGCAACCATGGACCAGAGGGAGAATTCTCCTCCCATCTAGGGGGAGGCCAAGGAAGAAGAAGAAGGAGGGATCTCTCTCCCCCTCTCTCCCGGTGGCGCCGGAACACCGTGATGCGGCTTGAAGTTACGTCGGTATTTCCCCAAAGAGGAAGGGATGATGCAGCAAAGCGGCGGTAGATATTTCCCTCAGTGATGAAACCAAGATTATCGAACCAGTAGGAGAACCAAACAACACTATGCAAACAGCACCTGCACACAAATAACAAATACTCGCAACCCGACATGTAAAAGGGGTTGTCAATCCCTTTCGGGCAACGGCGCCAAAAATTGCCAAACGGACATGAGAGAGTAGTAAATATTGATAGATCAAACGTCAAATAAAATAAAGTGCAGCAAGGTATTTTGTATTTTTGGTTTAATAGATCTGAAAATAAAAGCAAAGGAAAATATATCGCAAATGCAAATATATTAAAGAGGAGACCCGGGGGCCGTAGGTTTCACTAGTGGCTTCTCTCGAGAAAAATAGCAAACGGTGGGTGAAAAAATTACTGTTGGGCAATTGATAGAACTTCAAATAATCATGACGATATCCAGGCAATGATCATTATATAGGCATCACGTCCAAGATTAGTAGACCGACTCATGCCTGCATCTACTACTATTACTCCACACATCGACCGCTATCCAGCATGCATCTAGTGTATTAAGTTCATGGAGAAACGGAGTAATGCAATAAGAACGATGACATGATGTAGACAAGATCTATATATGTAGAAATAGACCCCATCATTTTATCCTTAGTAGCAATGATACATACGTGTCAGTTCCCCTTCTGTCACTGGGATCAAGCACCGTAAGATCGAACCCACTACAAAGCACCTCTTCCCATTGCAAGATAAATAGATCAAGTTGGCCAAACAAAACCCAAATATCAGAGAAGAAATACGAGGCTATAAGCAATCATGCATATAAGAGATCAAAGAAGACTCAAATAACTTTCATGGATAAAAAGATAGATCTGATCATAAACTCAAAGTTCATCGAATCTCAACAAACACACCGCAAAAAGAGTTACATCATATGGATCTCCAAGAGACCATTGTATTGAAGATCAAGAGAGAGAGAGAGGAAGCCATCTAGCTACTAACTACGGACCCGTAGGTCTACAAAGAACTACTCACGCATCATCGGAGAGGCACCAATGGAAGTGGTGAACCCCGCCGTGATTTTCGTCGACTCCCCTAGGGTTTCTGGAATATTGGGGTATTT
Organism: Thinopyrum elongatum; assembly: GCA_011799875.1. Classification (NCBI taxonomy): domain Eukaryota; kingdom Viridiplantae; phylum Streptophyta; class Magnoliopsida; order Poales; family Poaceae; genus Thinopyrum; species Thinopyrum elongatum. The sequence goes on along the minus strand of CM022297.1, from coordinate 304,331,452 downwards.
ATAGAGCAAAGAGGCGGTTCGAGGGGCACCCGAGGTGGGCACAACCCACCAGGGTGTGCCTGGGCCTCCAGGCACGCCCTGGTGGGTTGTGCTCCCCTCAGAGCACCCCCCCAGGCGCTTCTCCGGCCCACTGGATGTCTTCTGGTCCCAAAAAAAATCCACAAAAAGTTTCGCTGCGTTTGGACTCCGTTTGGTATTGATTTCCTGCGATGTAAAAAACATGCAAAAAACAGCAACTGGCACTTGGCACTATGGCAATAGGTTAGTACCAAAAAATGATATAAAATGGCTATAAAATGATTGTAAAACATCCAAGAATGATAATATAATAGCATGGAACAATAAAAAATTATAGATACGTTGGAGACGTATCACGCCGCCGGGGCAATCATCGTGTGACGGCGATCTACTCCAACAACTCCATCACCTTCACCAACAACTCCATCACCTTCCCCCATCTATATTCAGCGGTCCACTCTCCCGCAACCCGCTATACCCTCTACTTGGAATGGTGCTTTATGCTTCATACTATTATCCAATGATATGTTGCCATCCTATGATGTCTAAGTAGATTTTTGTTGTCCAATCGGTAATTGGTGAATTGCTATGACTTGCTTGTGGTTATGTTGATGTCCTTTGGTGCCCATCATATGAGCACGCATGTGGATCACACCATAGGGTTAGTTGTATGTTTATAGGACTATGCGTTGGAGGGCAAGGGTGACAACAGCTTCAACCTACCATAGAAATTGATGCATACGGGATTGAAGGGGGACCAATATATATCTTAATGCTATGGTTGGGTTTTACCTTAATGAATGTTAGTAGTTGCGGATGCTTGCTAATAGTTCCAATCATAAGTGCATAGAATTCCAAGTAAGGGACGACATGCTAGCAGTGGCCTCTCCCACATAAAAACTTGCTATCGGTCTAGCAACGTAGTCAATTGCTAAGGGACAATTCCGCAAATCCTACCACCACCAATCCACAATCATTTTACTAAGTTAATTGTTTGTTTATTTAAACAACACCTAACTTTTATTTTCATGTTCTTTATTATCTTGCAAACCTATCCACACCTACAAAGTACTTCTAGTTTTATTCTTGTTCTAGGTAAAGCAAACATTAAGTGTGCGTAGAGTTGTATCGGTGGTCGATAGAACTTGAGGGAATATTTGTTCTGCCTTTAGCTCCTCGTTGGGTTCGACACTCTTATTTATCGAAAAAGGCTCCAAACGATCCCCTATACTTCTGGGATATCATTGAGATACTTTGTTTTTAAATTCTAGTAAATCCAAAACTCGTCCGAAATTCATGAAACTTGGCATGCTATCATGGAATGGCACCCGACATGCTGTGGTATTTTTCGTGTCCATTTTGGGAGAAGGCACACTCGAATAACGGCCAACAAAAGCATTTTGAAACAAATAGCTGCCACTTTAACATCTCAAACATTTTGTATAATTTAAATCGTGTGCGTTCTGTTAACCATTCACATGACACCACGCGTCACTCTTTTAATGGCTAGGAGGTGTCGTGCGGACAGTTGCTTGACTGAACGGAAGGCGTGCGAGCGCAGTCCGCTGTGCAGGCTGACCGAGAGGCGTGCAAGTTGTCCTCCAATGCGCAAGCTCACCGGGAAGCATGCGAGCTGTACGCTGTGCAGGCTCACTGGGAAGCAAGCCCTTTGACTTCCATGGCCGCCCGCCTTGCTCGCATCCTCTCCATTAATGGCGCCCGATCGAGCTGCTGTTTAATACGGGCGGCCTTACTGTTCGCCTCCCATTCCCCTCCCGCAGATCTCCACAAATGCCATGCCGCAGAAGGATCATCTGCCACTAGTCTTCCAGTTTGGTGAAGTCGACTCCTAGTCGAACGAGATAGAAAATAAGGAGGAATGGGGCCTCATGGACATGGCCCAGAACGAGCTGGCCACAGTGGTTGCTGCCCCCGCGCCCGTCCCAGCTCCCATCCCCGTGCCCGCGCCAGCGACCATCCCCGTAGCATTGACGGGCTGGTCGCCGAGCACTATCGCAGAGCTGGAAGCCGCGGGCGTCAGCGAGGTCTCCGGAGACCCGCGCGAGCTCGTGTACATGCCAGAGCCAGCGCCCGTGCGCGCCCCTGCACCCACCGCGGCACCGGTCCCCACGTGTTTGCCTACACCCGCCCCGCCCGTTCCCGTGCGCCCCCCTCCCCCCCCTCCCCCGTCAGCAGCATGGGACGCCGCCGTCGACCACTACCTTGTAGCGCCGTGAGTTGCCGTCCTCCCACGCGACGACATGATGTTTGATTTCCAAGTGAAGAACATTCTGTGCTACCTTGAAGTCTTCAACAACGGCGTCCCAGAGGACGACAACGACAACGCCGGTGCGGCACGCCACCTCCGCTGCCGCCGGAATTAGTTTTTTTTTGGGTTTAATACTGTATCTCGATCATATGAATATAAATTCACAGTGTGACCGAATGAAAGATATGGTTTGAATGAACTTACGTTTTTCTCTCTGAATGTACAGACTTATCATACAATTTTCTTTAAAAAAAGCGTCAATGGTTTTTAAATATAAAACACTCATCGCAAACGTTTTAGATAGAACACCCGTATGCAAACCGACAGCTTCCCCAGGAAGCCAAGGGAAAATGTGCCGAGCAGGATTTGTGCAGCTCTTGATCGCAAACGTTTTAGATAGAACACCCGTATGCAAACCAACATCTTCCCCAGTAAGCCAAGGGAAAATGTGTCGAGCAAGATTTGTGCAGCTCTTCATTGCAAATGTTTTAGATAGAACACCCCTATGCAAAGTGAGGGCTATGGTCTTCCCCAGTAAGCCAAGGGAAAATTCGCCGCACAGGATTTGTGCATCTCTTCAACGCAAACGGTTCAGATTGAATACGGTATGCAAAGCGAGACTTCGCCGCTAAGCCAGGAGAATATCTGGCACGCAGGATTTGTACATCCCTTCAATGCAAATGTTTTTTTGGATGATCTGTGTGCAGCCACGTACAGACAATTTGATACATTTGCATCTGGCATGTTGGGTATATTGCCATTTGTTGATCTAGTAACATTGCCCTTTGTCAACCTTGTAACCCTGCCATTTGTCAAAATATGCAGCTAAAAATCACTAGCACTATGTAATTTTGCAACTAAAATTTAGTAAGCATAGATTTCATTCATAGATTAAGCAGTCGTTTTTTATACAAACAGTTCAACTTGACAGCTGAATCAACCAAACTTTTCCCCAATTGTTACCAACCACGTACTGAAATAGCTAGTTCAACTATATATACTAGCTAATTTTAAGTACGTAGTACAGTTCAACCACATATATAGTCAGATGAACTGAACAAAATAGCCCCTAGATACTACTACTATGGAGGGGCTTTGTACTACTTCTGGCAGCCTCTCCTCTGCCGAGCGCGCTCAGTAAGAGGCAGAGGAGGAAGAGCCTACCGACGAGCTAGACAACTGCAATACGGTGCCTGCCGCTGCTGCACCTTCAGCGATGCTCACCTCGAACGCCCTCTGCCGCTCTAGACGACCCCTCTCGAAGCGGCGGGACTCCTCGTAGATCTCCTGATTCCTCGCCTATGCGGCGGCGTGTGCTGCGGCCATGGCGGCGGTAAGGCTCTTTGCATGCTCGACGAGGCGCTCCTCCTCCTCCCGTAGGAACTCGATGTAGCGCGCAAGGTCGCTGACGCATGTGCGGGCCTCCACCTCTGCCTCCCGCCTTCGAGCGGCGGTGGCGGAGTGGGTGATGACCCCGGCGGTCGACGATGGGCTGGCGGCCACGGCAGCCGACGATGGGGTGGCGGCCACGACCACCACCTCTCGCCTTCAGGCCGCGGTGGCGGAGCGGGTGATGGCCACGGTGGTAGACAGTGGGGTGGCGGCCACGACGGCCACCTCCTGCCTTCGGGCCGCGACGGCGGAGCGGGCGATGGCCCTGGCTTTCGATGGTGGTGTGGCGGCCACGGCGGCAGACGGTGGGGTGGCGGCAATGGCGGCTGGCAACAGCTGCCGACGGGCAGCGGCAGCGGAGCGTGTGGTGGGTGTTCCGCACACACCCAATAGGGACGCCACGTGCACTACACTACACCGGGGACTGCGCCGCCTCCACGGTGTAGCCTCCCAGCTGGAGTTGTCCTCTGATGACGGCGGAGCGGCTGAGCAACGACGACGGACTGGTGCCATTGGCGATTGTGGGAGAAGCAGACGAGATAAGCTACAGGGAAGGAGGGGAAAATGTGACCCAGGACTCGTCGGCCGTGAGGGTTTATATAGCAGGCCGGTAAGCATTGGGATTTTGGGGAATTTCACCGAGTCAGGCGGGAAGCTTGCGCGGGAACCTGCGTGATTGCGTGGGAACGGGCTCACCGACGATTCATTGGCGCCACTTCAAGCCACCGTTTGGCCAAAAGAACGCCCCCCCCCCCCCGCGTAGCTCAAGCTTGCGCTCGAAGCCGTCCGCGGCAGCTGGGTGACAAGACGTGCGAGAGGAGGACGAAAGGACACGTACACATACGGTTAATAAAAAAACATTTGTGATTTCATTACCTACTACCCCCGTCCTGGTTTATAAGTCGTCTTTGTATTTTGTGCCAAATTTTGACTAGAGATTTAACTAATAAAATACAAATGCATGTCGCCAAAGATTATATCATTGGATTCGTATTTGAACATAGTTTCCAATTATATAATTTTAATAACATACATTAACATTTTGTTAGTTAAATTTAAGGTCAAAATTTGGCACAGAATATAAAGGGGACTAATAGACCAAGACGGAGGTAGTAGCACACGGCCGCTCTATACGCAGCGTCACAACTGCCGGCCGGTTTGTAGACGACCATTCCCTGTGTGTTCAACTGCTCTATGCGTGTGGTTGCTCGCGGTTAAGGCGGCCGCGACATGCTCTACTCGCGTCCCGCCGCGTGTGCTCTACTCTCGCGTCCCTCCGGGCGCTCTGCCCTCATCCCTCCATGCGCGCTGCCAGTGTTTGGGGCCAGTGCACGATCACGTACGTTCGTGCTGCCATTATGCATGCGGTTGCGTCGGGCACGGCGCCACGATGTAGTTACCCGCTGCAAAAACTGCCATGCGGACGCGCCGAGAATCCAGGCCGCCCGGCCCCCATTTATTCCTGCAGCCATTTACCTTCATCTCTCGCGCCACACGACACAATAAGCACACCCACGACAACACATACAAAGAGGACATCCAGCGGTTCCAATGGCGCTCCCCGTGGCTCCAATGGCGCTCCCAGCGGCCGACAACGACAACGAGGGGCAGTTCACCATGCATCACGTAGTGGACACCCACGTGAGGGGGAAGAACCTCTCAGTGGTGTACACAAATGAGCCGGTCTCGATGGAGAGCTCCATCCAAACTATGGAGCAGTTGCTTGCTAAGGACAAGTACCAAGTGATCGGCTTCGACCTTGAGATCACCAGCGGTTGTGTCGGGCACGATCAGAAGGTTGTCGTCGCCCAGTTGTGCGTGCGACATGACGTCCTCGTCTAGCACTACCACCTGGCCACAAGGCCTTGCGAGCGTTTCTCCAGGTTTATCAACAGCTCCGACTACAGTTTTGCTACGGAGGACACCACCAACGATCTAAAAGCGCTCAAGGTTTCGGGCTTGACCTGCCAGAATCTTGTCAACATCTGTGACCACTACAAGGTCTGGGGCAGCGACAACAACAAACAGAACTCCCTGGTTGACCTCGCCTCAGCCATCATCGACCCTACTACATGAACATGAAGGATGAGAGCAAGAAGGATAAGAATGCCTGGCACAATGCCTGGCATCAGAGACTGGATGAAAAACATGTCAAGTACGCGGCCAAGGACGCGTACACAAGCTACGAGATGTACAGGCGGATCATTGACATGAGGAAGTGTCTTCGTCCTGCCCCAGACGAGGGATCGAGCCACAGAGCAGTGGCGGGAGCGTCACAAGAAGTAGATGACTAGACGATCATTTCTCCTAGTTTATAATGCATGCAATCGTTTATTGAGGTGTGTGCGAATGATCTGTATAGTCACTTATCTAATTGGATGTTTATTTCAGTTATATATATATATATATATGTTATTCTTCTGTAGACAGAGGAAATCACACGGCTTATTAGCAGCAATCGTCTGTGTTATTATTGGTCTTCGCACACATTTCTGATTCCCGACATGTTTGTCGTGTATCACACACTTCTTGTTTAGTTGAACTATTTCTGTTGTCTTGGCTGATCGCAAACAGTTCATCTGAGTGAACTGTATGCCCTCCATCGCACACACCTTGATCTGCTGACCATTTCTATTGTGTTGCCTAATCACACACAGTTCATCCTAGTGAACTGTATGCCGTATATCGCACACACCCTCATCTGGCTGCCCGTTTATGTTGTTCTGCCTCATCGCAAACAGTTCTGCTGGATTAAGCGTATGCCACGCATCTCAAACGCAAGTTTGATGTCTCCGCCATCACAAACATTTTGTATCTTTTTTGACGGTTTTATTACATCACCGTTCGTGATTAATGAATCGCACACAGTTTCGTCGAAGGGTCTCTGATTGGACTGTCGCGTTTGGACCAACCTGCAGTAGTGAGTATTCAACCCAAATATATAGATTCGACACAAGGGGAGCCAAAGAATATTTGTAAGTATTAGCAGTTGAGTTGTCAATTCAACCACACCTGGAGATTAAATATCTGTAGCAAAGTGATCAGTAGCACAGTAGTATGATAGTTTTGATAGCAGTGGTAACAGTAATAGTAACAGTAACAGTGATAGCAATAATTTTGTAGCAATTGTGACAGTAGCAATAGAAATAGTAGTAACTTAGCAAGAACAATATGTGAAAAGCTCATAGGCATTGGATCGGTGATTACGTTGGATGATATTCATCATATAATAGTCATAACCTAGGGCGATACAAAACTAGCTCCAGTTCATAAATATAATGTAGGCATGTATTCCGTAAATAGTCATACGTGCTTATGGGAAAGAACTTGCATGATATCTTTTGTCCTACCCTCCCGTGGCAGCGGGGTCCATAAGGAAACTAAGGGATATTAAGGCCTCCTTTTAATAGAGAACCTAAACAAAGCATTAATACATAGTGAATACATGAACTCCTCAAACTACGGTCATCATCGGAAAGTATCCCAATTGTTGTCACCTTGGGGTTTATGGATCATAACACATAATAGGTGCATATGACCTGCAAGATCGGATCAAGGACATAGATATAACGGTGAAAACATAAACAGTTCAGATCTGAAATCATGGCACCCGGGCCCTAGTGACAAGCATTAAGCATATCAAAGTCATACCAACATCAATCTCAGAACATAGTGGATACTAGGGATCAAGCCCTAACAAAACTAACTCGATTACATGATGAATCTCATCCAACTCCTCACCGACCAGCGAGCCTACGAAGGAATTACTCACTCCCGGCGGTGAGCATCATGAAATTGGTGATGGAGGATGGTTGGTGATGACGAAGACTGAAGATCCCCCTCTCTGGAGCCCCGAACGGGCTCCAGATCCGGCCTCCCGATGAAGACCAAGAGGTGGCGGCGGCTCCGTATCATAAAACGCGATGAAACTTCCTCTCCTATTTTTTCTGGAAAAATAGGATTTTATAGCGTCGGAATTAGGGTCAGCGGAGCCTCGTGGGCCCCACTACCCACCAGGGTGCGCCAAAGAGGTGTGGCGCGCCCTGGTGCCTTGTGGGCAACTAGGCCCCCCCTCCAGTGGGTCTTGGTTCCATAAATTATTATATATTCCAAAATAATTCTCCAAAAAGTTTCATCCAATTCCGAGAACTTTTATTTCTGCACAAAAACAACACCATGGTAGTTCTGTTGAAAATAACGTCAGTCCGGGTTAGTTTCATTCAAATCATGCAAATTAGAGTCCAAAACAAGAGCAAAAGCGTTAGGAAAAGTAGATACGATGGAGACGTATCAATATCTTACGTATTTCAATTCTAGGAGAGCTAGGCCTAATAGGTGAATCATAGTTTTCATCAGTTTCAACATTTTCAAGTTCTTTAGCTTTAGCAAGTTGTTCATCAAGAAATTCACCTAGTGGAGCAGAGTACTAGCATCATCATAAACATCATTCAGAGAAGAAGTAGTATCATCAATCACTTGTGACATATCAGAATGAATAGCAGGTGGTGGTGTCGCAAGCCTACTAAAAATAGAAGGTGAATCAAGTGTAGAGCTAGATGGCAGTTCCTTACCTCCCCTCGTCTTAGAGGGTACGATCTTGGTTCTGGTATCTTTCAGATTCTTCATAGTGTAAAATTGCAAGTGAACTCAATAAATAGAGCTATGCTCCCTGGCAACAGTGCCAGAAAAAGGTCTTGATAACCCACAAAAATAGGGGATCACGACAGTCTTCGAGGGTAGTATTTCACCCAAATTTATTGATTCGACACAAGGGGAGCCAAAGAATATTTATGAGCCTTAGCAGTTGAGTTGTCAATTCAACCACACATGGGAAATTATATTTCTGCAGCAAAGTGTTTAGTAGCACAATAGTTTGATAGTTTTGATAGTAGTAGCAATAGTAACAAGAACAGTAACAGTAGCAGTTTGTGATGATTGTAACAGCAGCAGCAATGAAAGTAACTTAGCAAAGACCAATATGAGAAAAGCATAGGGAATGGATCAGTGATGGATATTTTGTGTTGGATGATATTCATCATGTAACAGTCACAACCTAGAGCGATACACAGTAGCTCCAATTCATCAATATAATGTAGGTATGTATTTCGTATATAGTCATACGTGCTTATAATAAGAACTTGAATGACATCTTTTGTCCTACCCTCCCATGGCAGCGGGGTCCATAAGGAAATCTAAGGGATATTAAGGCCTCCTTTTAATAGAGAACCAGAAGAAATCATTAGCACTTAGTGAATACATGAACTCGTCATACTATGGTAATCACCGGAAAGAATCTCAATTATTGTCACCTTAGGGTATGCGGATCATAACACGTAATAGGTGCATACAACTTGCAAGATAGGATCAAGAACTAAAATATATTCATGAAAACATAAAATGGTTTAGATCTAAAATCATGGCACTCGGGCCCTAGTGACAAGCATTAAGCATAGCAAAGTCATAGCAACATCAATCTTAGAACACAGTGGATACTAGGGATCAAGTCCTAACAAATTGACTCGATTACATGACAAATCTCATCCAAATCCATCACCGTCCAGCAAGCCTATGAAGAAATTACTCATTCCCGGTGGTGAGCATCATGGAATTGTTGTTGGAGAAGGGTTGATGATGACGACAACGATGAATTCCACCCTCCGGAGCCGCGAACGGACTCTAGATCAGCCCTCCCGATGAAGAAAAGGAGGTGGCGGCGGCTCTGTATCGTAAAATGTAATGATTCCTTCTCTCTGATTTTTTCTCTGAGGGATGGTACTTATAGAGTTGGACTTAGGGCAAACGGATGCTCCAGGGGACCACAAGCTCACTAGGCACGCCCTTGGGGGGTGGGCGCGCCCCCTGAGCTTGTGGCTCCTAGGTGGCCCCCATCCAGTAGTTCTCTTTGCCAATATTTTTATATATTCTGGAAATATTTTTTGTAAATTTTAAGCCCAATCCGAGAACTTTTATTTCTGCACAAAAATAATACCATGGCAATTCTGCTGAAAACAGTGTCAGTCCGGGTTAGTTCCATTCAAATCATGCAAATTAGAGCCCAAAACAAGAGCAAAAGTGTTTGAAAAAGTAGATACGTTTACGACACATCAGTCCTGGCCAACAAAAAGTAAATGGTCTGCAATAAATTGCATAAGAATTTGCAAATGAGCTGTAAATTATTTAAAAATAGTAAATAGGTTGTATGCTATCCACCATAGATTGGGAGACTGACTTGTGGACCTATTAAGTTGACGCGCATGCAAGAATTTTCTATCTATCTATCTATCTACCTATATACTTATACTAATTAGAGACTGCCAAAAAATTCCCATGTTAATCAGAAAATACGAACCGTTAATCTGGTGGGACCGAAATATTATGGTGTAGATTAACTCAAATACTAAAGAGGATTCATAACAATATTAAAGCGACCAAGTTGTTAAAAAACATAATATATGCGTAATCATTGGAACTCAGACCGTTAAACCTGCCCGAAAAAATAGTACTACTATATCCCTAACCCTACAAAAAGAAATAACTTCTTAACCTCACCATCTCTGAAGACTCTCTCCCACTACACGCTCAATCCCACCCAGGCCGTCGGTCGTCCTCCTGATGTTATTGCCGATGACTTCCTGGTGGGAGACACCAACACCTGATATATCTTCCCTCAAGATGTGCAAGCTGATCCAACCGGAGCCCCTCTCCCTCTCCACGTGCTCTTCAAACTTCCAGTCCCATCGAATTTTCAGATCGATATAAAGCTTGCAGCACTAAACAGCAAGGAGAAGTTCAGAGGCGAGAGATGATGGGCGGCAAGACGAAGGAAGAATCCGGTATGTATCTCTCACGTATTGCTTAGGGCCTCATCTTTCTTAGCACTCTGGCCACCTTCACATGCACCTCTCAGTAGCAAAAACGGATCCATTAACATCAGTTCCTTGGTACTTGGATGATCACATCAATGTTGATTCTGGTGGTATAGTCGTACCAAGCAAAAGAAAAGGCTCTACTCGATTAGTTCTCTTTTCAAATCTGACATGATTAATTCCGTCAGTGGTGATTCTATGCTGCAGCTAAGCATGGAACAGCTGGAACTCCTTTCTATTCCAATGTAATGTTGCTTAAATCCTGAAGAATTGAATCTGATTTCCTGTATTGTAGCAATCTCAGATTATTCCTTCTTCTCATATTCCTTCTTCCCATGTTCAAAGATTAATCTGAACTTTGGTTCATTCTAGAATTCTTATATGCATGTTACCTATATGGTTACTAACCTATATAATAGTTACACCACCATGAGTCCACGACCATGTTCAGACTTACCTTCAACTTGACGTGAAAAAGCTTATAGAGAGACACCCAGTGGGCAGTTGTTTAGCGAGTACTCAGTTAGGTCTGTCGTAACAAACATATCCATTCTATCCTGATCTGCACCTTTAGTATGCGCAAGGCGCAGCGCAAGCACCATGGTCCAGAGCCCAAAAGGGTCAGATTGAGGTATGACATCACTTAGCTTCTGACATGCGATCATTGACAAAGTTTTCGTTGCCTACATCAGGTTCAGTAAGTTACCTATTGGGCTCATCCTGATCGAAGATGAAATTTTTGATCAGGACCAAAGTTCAGAACCACAAGTAAATGTCAATGTTACCAGTAAATAGTTTATCAAACTAAAACAATATCACCAAGTTGTTTCCTATATACGAAAATAATAAAGATGATCCAAACGTAAAGGATGGTGAGAGCTTATTATAAACTAGCAAACATGTTAAATTATATTAAGAACCATGTATATGTTTAGGAATACTGGGATGGAGGGTCAATGGTAAGATGGTCTGCCGATTGTTTTCCTATTAAAGAAGCAATGCTAACTATGATTCACTCAGTTTAATAACAATACAACATAATAAGAATTTCAAAAAATTATTCTCATATTTTAATGTGATGATACAGTGACTTACTCTGCATTAGACCATGTTGTATTAGTAAAAAAAAAATATGCTTAACACGTTTTACATCTAATCAGGGTCAACTCATATTCGAAATTGAATTTATGTGCTCTATTCTCAAATTAAGAGGTTGCCTCTGATTTCATTTTCAATGAAACCAATAAGATAAATAGGTAGGACCTTATCCACCTCAGTATAGTTCTGAAAATTATTACAGAACTACTCAACCACTCCATCGAGTCAAAACTTAAGAATAACCTCTAAACATACACTTCATCTGCTGGGACACAGGGACGTCAAAGAACACTTAATCTGACATATGATGTGACCAGCCTATTGGTGCGCCTTTTAGGTGTCATGCCTATTTTCTTTCCGCCCATATTATTGCTATCTTGATTTTCCTTTAATTGTTGGCTATCACTTAGTCAAATAATTACATAAATGATAAGTGACACACGTGTGGCACAAAGCAACATGGCCCAAACATCTCCATTACCATTTATTTGGCCACATCAAAACAGATGACATCAGCAGAAATCTTTTTGGTTTCCAGACTTAAAAATGTTTTATCTTCTAAATAAAAAATCTAAATAAAAATCTGTTTTCACTATTAAATCCGTCTCGACGAGATCTTCAAAACTAGATCCCATGTTGATATGTTTTGATGACTTTTTTTGGGCCAAAAGTTGCCATGATATTTAGACTAAAGTTGCCATGGTGTTCACACTAAAGTTGCCATGGCATGTTTCATCTGGTTTTTTATTCTAGATTTAAAGCTACCATTGTATTTCAACTACTTTTCATGGCAATTTTTATTAATTAACCATGAATTTTTTTAGTAATTAACCACGACAAATTTAATTCATGGATTATGGCATTTTTTTTAGTAATTCAACATGGCAAATTTAGTTTATATATCATGGCAATTTTAGTATATAGATCATGGCAATTTTAGTATTTTGACCATGGAAAATATTTTTTGTATGGACCATGGCAAATTTTAGTGCATGTATCATGGCAAATTTAAGTAATTCACCATGACAATTTTATTTTATGGTTCATGGAAAATTTAAGTCATTGATGATGCATTTTTAAAGTAATTGACGACATGTTTCTTTTTAATTATGAACCATGTCAAAATTATTTCATGGATCATGGCAAATTTTAGTAATTCACCATGGCAAGTTTAGTTTCTTAATTTCCTTTTTTCTAATATGTCATAATTTACTTTAAACGTAGAAGAAAAGGTAGTTGAAACATATCATGGCAACTTTAATGTAAACAGCATGGCAATTTATATGTAATAGACATGGCAACTTTTAACCAAAAAAAGTTATCGAAACATATCGACATGAGATCTAGTTTCGAAGATCTCGTCACGATGGATTTAATGGTGAAAATAAATTTTCAATCAGATTATTTATTTAAGAGATAAAACATTATAAAAACTGGAAATCCAAAAAGATTCCCACATGCATGCATGCAGTTACATGGCAATTTGTTTGCTATAAAGACGTATGGTGTGCTTCCCTCCCTGCCACACATGTGGCAGATATCAGCGTCCAATAATTATGGACCCCAATAACCACCAATCGTTCGGTCTGGGGGCATCCCAGACCGAACCTTTTGTTCGGTAAATCTGCTCCATCCCGACGAACGTTTCTGTTTGATCAAAAGAGCCCTCCCTCTCGAACGACCTCCTCCCTCCCCTCCAGCAGACCAGCCCAAAAGGACCAGCCCAGCCCAGAAACAGAATTGCCTTCAAGAATTAAAAAAAATACAATATTGTAGGTCCAAAAACTGCTTTTGTCCCAATAAATAGAGAAAACACAAAAAAGACCTAAAATGCACTGGACCAAGAAAAAGACTCACTAAAAAAATCTAGGGACAAAGTTGCCATGGTCTAATAAACAAAACTACCATATAATCATGAAAAAAGGTATATTACAGAAATTTACATGATTTGCCAGTATCGATAATTTTGACATTGTAATAAAACTAAATTTGCCATGACAGTATAGATAATTTTTCCATGGCATTAAAACTAAATTTTCCATTGCAATAAAAATATATGAAGAAAGCGTACAAATTGCCATGGCAATAAAAGGTAAATTTTGACATGGCAATATAGCTAAATTTGCCATATCAATGAAGCTGAATTTGACATGGCAAAAATTAAAAAGCAAGTTTAATTTTCAATGATAGACTAAAATAAATAATTTGACTTGTATGTAAAAGTAAATTTTGCCATGGCAAGTTTGCCATATTTTTGAACATATTAATTTGCCATGTTTTTTGAACATCTTAATTTTCCATGGCAAGTTTGCCATGTTTTTGAACATATTAAGTTGACATGGCATGGCTGATGGATCAAACTAATAGCCAATGCCTGAATGGGGTGAAACAGATTTACAATCTGTGACCCAAGCCTGAACCAACCTTCAAAATTTGACATACAATCAAGTACCTAATGGTGTACAGAGGGTGATTCCAATTTTTTTTGTACCGTCCAACTGTTGAACCAAGCCTGAACCAACTTTCTTTTATTATACAAATTTCTTGTGATTTTCTTAAATTTGTTGTCTTACTGTACAAATTTGCCATGTAAACATAAAAAATTTAGTTGATTGATCATGGCAAAATTTAGTTTACGCATCATAGCAAACTTGCTTCCTGGAAGATGGCAAACATAGTTATCAAATCATGGCAAATTTAGTTCTCGAATCATGGAAAATTCATTGCTTTCTTGCCATGGCAACTTATGCTTTTTTATATTGTCGTGGTAATTCTTTAAATTGTCCAAAACAACACAAAATGACACGGCGAATTTACCTACATCCCCATGGCAATTTTAACACTTTATTGCCATGGCAAGTTTTACTATTTATTTGCCATGGCAAATTTACCTTTTATTAACATGGAAAATTTACCTAAATCCCCATGGCAATATTTAATTTTTATTGCCATGGCAAGTTTTACTGTTTATTTGACTTTTATTAAAAATGGCAAATTTATCTAAATCCCCATGGCAATATTGAACTTATATTGCCATGGCAAGTTTTACTATTTTTTTGCCATGGCTAATTGAACCTTATTAACATGGCAAATTTACCTAAAGCTCCATGGAAATATTTAACTTTTATTGCCCTGGCAAGTTTTACTTTTTATTTGCCATGGCTAATTTACCTAAATTCCCATGGAAATTTCTAACTTTTATCGCCATGGCTAATTGGAGTGTGAATTAAACTCCAAACTTGCCATGGCAAAACATTTTAAATTTGCCATGGTAAAACATTTTAATTTGCCATGGCAAAACATCTTAAAGTTGCCATGGCAAAACAAACACATCTTAAGTTGCAATGTTCACCTCATGCCCATTTAACTATTAAATTGAAATGAACTAAAATGACATCAAACATGACCAAAACATCTCGCCAATGGCCAAATATTATGGATCACATTATTGATGAAATGATTTGCCATGAGCTTTCAGAAATCTACATATGCTCCAACAAGTTCATAATCTAAAGCTTATGACCAACTAAGCAAAATTGAATGGCAAATTTAAATGAAATAAAATACTATGTAGATAGTGGCAACTTGTGGAATAATTTTGAACATGATACATGAAATTTGCCATGGCAAACACAGTAAGTAGCATCTATTTAGCACATATGAATTTGCCATGTGATGCTACACAAATTTGCCAGTGTTATAATAATTTGAACATTGGGTTCGCGAGAAATTGAATTTGCCATGGAAAAATCATCCAATATCATCTGTTCAAAGCGATGTGAAATTGCAATGCAATCATACACAAATTTTGCCATGGTATATTAATTTGAATCATTGGATTTCGTAGAAAACTGAATCTGCCATGGCAAAAACACTAAGTATCATTGATTCAGATAGCTCGGTACCTAGCTATGCCCCTGTCGACTGCAGCATGCACACCTCCCATTATCACAGCATGAGCTGAGGGAACATGGACTCACCTGTGGGTTGCCTAACACCTAGCAATTGTAAAAAATGCATGAGATAGATCTGAACCCACAAAATCATCACGCGTAAGTAAAAAATGGGATGAAGTACAGGCGCACCTGATTCTAGTGATAAAGATTAGAGGCGCGCTAGCCGGAGGCGCCGGGAACAATTTTGGTAGCTTTTGAAATGATACATGATAAGAACTCTAAAAAACATGCCAATTTCCAGAAAATTGAAACATTGCAATAATTGTTGACTGTATGATTTACAACATGGCAATTCCCATAATTCATATTTGAAAAGACATGGCAAAAATTTCATTGTTAGGCCCCTAAAAACATGCAGCACCTTCTCTGCTCCAAAAACACAAGAGAAGCGTGAAAATTGCAATTGCCATGTAATTGAAAATAAAATTGCAATGGCAGATGCATGCTAAAATTTGCCATGTCACTCATACTAAAAGCAACCCAAAATTCCCACTTAAGTTACCATTGGCAAAAAAGGGAAAATTATCATATTTCTAGTTTTTGAATGAAACCATATGTCCAGTTAACATTTTCTTACAAGAATTGGAAAAGGAGTTGTCATCATGTGATGCCTTTTAATTTGCCATGGCAAAACATGTTACATAAAAAATCTTGCCATGGTCTATAAAAAGTGAATTTGCCATGGTGTAGAAAGTGAATTTACCATGCTTGTTGAAGTGAATTTGACATGGTACATACTAGTTGTTTTCATCCTAAAAACATGTCGATTTCGCCATGGCAAACAACATTAGGATACATCTCAGCACATGACAACATTTAGAGACAAACCATGGTCAGGTCGGCTTGGCGCAGGAGGCCACACGGGCGATGGATGCGGCTGGGCTGTGCACCAGGCGCTTGGCAACGCATAGTTGCAGACCTGCAGGGGCGCAATGCAGTGGCTGCAGTGGTCGACGGCGTGAGTAGCAGTGGCTCCTGACTCACCGGCGCGGTGGCGAGCACGGAACCAAGGCGGGGAGACGTGGGAGTCCGCGATAGCTCGGATCCGGATGGGGACAAGGCCATGGCGGCTATAGGTGGTCTTCAAATGATGGTGGCTGGGGCGACGAAGGGCTAGGGCGGTGCGGCGGCTAGCCGAGATGCCGTCAAGGCCTCCTCCGCAACAAAAACACATGTGTTGACGGCTCCCCGAGCTCTGCCTCCTGTGGTGGCTCTCGACGCCCTCATCCACCGTCGCAACAACAAAATGGAAGTAGATGTCCACCGGCGTTCATGGCCTCCTCTACCAGCAGCAGCACCCGTGCCGTCGGGCTCCCCATCGACCCGCCGGATCCCTCCTAGCCCGTGGCCCAGCACGAGCTCGAAGAGCAGCTCCACCGCAACGAGCCCTCCCCGCTGCGGCTCCTCCCCGCCACGCTCGCGTGGGGAGCACGCGCACTCCTCCGTCGTGGCTCCTCTTTACCGTCGCTGCCGCCCCACCATTCATTCCCGGGACACCAGATCCTCACTGCGCCGATAAAACGCCGAATCCCTGTGCTACCGTCTCCGGGGTGTCGCCATGAGAGGTCGCCACGGGAGGGATGGGATGGATGAATTGGGCGCAAGAAAGGTGGGCAGTGGATGATATTAGAGTGAGTTGGGAGTGGGGGGGAAGTGACTCTGGTGTGGGAAAAGTGGGTCGTTTGGGTGAATTCAGTCTGGACGCGAACTAGCAACAGTGATGATGTGGCGAGTAGCGTTCGTTCAGATTCGTGCGCTCAATCCAATGACAACCAAGGCGTTCATGATGATTTGCAAAAACATGGCACATTCGGGAGTTATTGATTCTAATAATTATACCTAAATGATAAGTGTCACATGTGTGGCATGAAGCAACAAGGCCCAAACGCCTCCATTACCATTCATTTTGCCACGTCAAAACAGATGACATCAACATGAATCTTTTTGGTTTTCAGACTTAAAAATATTTTATCTTCTAAATAAAAAATCTAATTAAAAATTTATTTTCACCATTAAATCTGTCTTGACGAGATCTTCAAAACTAGATCCCATGTTGATATGTTTCGACGACTTTTTTTGAGCCAAAAGTTGCCATGATGTTTAGACTAAAGTTACCATGACATGTTTCATCTAGTTTTTTATTCTAGATTTAAAGCTACCATTGTATTTCAACTACTTTTTACGACCATTTTTATTAATTAACCATGGAAATATTTAGTAATTAACTATGACAAATTTAATTCATGGATCATGGTATTTTTTTAGTAATTCAACATGACAAATTTAGTTTATAGATCATGGCAATTTTAGTAATTTGATCATGGTAATTCCAGTATTTTGACCATGAAAATTATTTTTTGTATGGACCATGGCAAATTTTAGTGCATGTATCATGGCAAATTTAAGTAATTCACCATGACAATTATATTTTATGGTTCATGGCAATTTTAAGTCAATGATCATGCATTTTTAAAGTAATTGATGACATATTTCTTTTTAATTATGAACCATGTCAAAATTATTTCGTGGATCATGGCAAGTTTAGTTTGTTAATTTTCTTTTTTATAATATGTCAAAATTTACTTTAAACGTAGAAGAAAAGGTAGTTAAAACATATCATGGCAACTTCAATGTAAACACTACGGCAATTTATGTGCAATAGACATGGCAACTTTTCACCCAAAAAATCGTCGAAACATGTTGATATGAGATCTAGTTTTGAAGATATCGTCGCGACGGATTTAATGGTGAAAATGGATTTTCAATTGGATTTTTCATTTAAGAGATAAAATATTTTAAAAACTGGAAATCCAAATAAATTCCCACATGCATGCATGCGGTGACGTAGCAATCTGTTTGCTATAAAGACATGTGGTGCGTCTCTCTCTGCCACATGTGTGGCAGATATCAGCGTCCTAATTATATTAGGTCTAATGGACTTCAATTATACTATAGCTATTAATTCAACTAATTTTGTAGTTGTTCATTTATATAGGAATTGTCTACTGCTATTTAGTCCTCTCAAATAATATTTGTGGTCTATTAAATTTGTCTGATAAAATAAAATGTCTGTTCAAAATTCCTAATGGATGATCAGTCTGCCCTTCCTTCTCTGCCAAAAACAGTTTGTAGTGTAGTATGCATCCAACTGTCCTACACTACTGTTGCTTCCTTTCCCCTCAACTTTTACATTTTACGATGCCATTTGTTGCTCCATTCATTTGAAAGGAGTTGTCTTAGCACCTCACTTATTATACTTTCCTACCAGTTTTACTGTAGATTCGCTGCGAGTTAGATTCGTATGGGATATTTCAGAGATTTATTCCTTCCATTTTCTATTATAGTACTGAATGGTTTCTTTCATCCAGTGATTTAAGTTAAAAGGTTATGCCGACATGTTTCCATACTCTGTCATTAAAAAAGTTTGCATTGCATGCAAGGAGAAGAATTGTGCTGAAAGGGTGCATGTACAAAGAACCTGTGGCACCCGGGCTTAGAGCAACCGGTTTACCTTGCATTGCCAGCCCAGAGATCAAGTCTTCTGGCAATACACAACAACTTGGTACAGAAAACAACCGCTTTATTGATCTCTTGCAGATACAAAGGTTCGATGGATACATGATGAAACGAGGCCAAGCGGCACACACAATGCGGCTGCACTTATGTACATTATTTAGTAGACAGAACATGGGCCTCGATAATAACAAAACATCTACGCGACAGCGGAAAGATGACGTAGCGGAACTCCTTCTCACAAGGACACTGCTGGGACACGACCTAGATCACGACGAATGGAATGACTCCAACTCCTGGTATGGCTTCTCCTGAAACTGGTATGACATGCTAGGTGAGTACTTTGAATGTACTCGCAAGCTCACAGCAAGCAAAGGAAATATGACAAACAACAACAAGACATTTATCAAGTTGAATGCATGAACATGATGAGATATCCATGAAGTGCATGTGGTGCAAAGATCACGGTCCTTCAAACCAACTTACCATCTCGGGTTACCTCATAACCCTTACTGCGAACTTACCATCGTGATCCTCACTAGATCACGTCCGAAACCACCATAGTGGTCATCACGAGACCACCAACTTCTGCATGTGCCATCTCAGAGTTTTAGTGTGCAGATTAGTTATTTCTGTTGACCCACGGTGTATCTACTACGAACTGTGTCCATAACTGAGGACGCGGCTATCGATAGATTATACATTCTGCAGATGTTAGTACACTGTACCCACACCATGGAATTCATGGCCTCGTGCTCCCATTCGGGTGGACAATGACATTCCGACAAAACCAATCTATTACATGACACTCTCCCAGCCACTCCGACAAACTCCCCTTTGGGCTAAGTCCTTGGTGGCTAATACGTCTCCAACGTATCTATATTTTTTGATTGTTTTATGTTGTTATATTATCAATCTTGGATGTTTTACATTCATTTACTAGCAACTTTATATCATTTTTTTGGACTAACCTATTGACATAGTGCCCAGTGCCAGTTGCAGTTTTTTGCTTGTTTTTTACTTCACAGAAAATCCATATCAAATGGAGTCCAAACACAGCAAAACTTTTTGGAGATTTTTTCTGCCCAGAAGAGACCTAGGGAGCCCAGGAGGTGTACCAGAGGAGGCCCATGGGGCCCACAAGACACCAGGGCGCGCCAGAGGCCCCAGGCACACCCTGGTGCCTTGTGGGGCCCATGGTGATCTTTTCCACCGCCTCTCAGCTCTATAAATACACAGATATTCCAGAAACCCTACGGGAGTCGACGAAAAACAATTCCAGCCGCCGCAAGTTCCAGAACCACGAGATCCAATCTAGAGCCATTTTTCGGCACCTTGCCGGAGGGGGAACGATCATGGAGGGGTTCATCATCCTCATTGGTGCTCCTCCGATGATACGTGAGTAGTTTATAACAGACCTACAGGTTCGTAGGCAATAGCTATATGGCTTCTTCTCTCTCTTTGATCTTCAATACAATGTTCTCCTTCATGTTCTTGGAGATCTATTTGATGTAATGACTTTTTGCGGTGTGTGATACGTCCATTTTGCATCATGTTTTCCTACTGTTATTTATAATGTTTTTATGCATAATAATGTTTTTGGAGTATTTATAATGCTTTTTCTCTCATATTATGCAAGGTTTACACAAAGAGAGAGAATACCGGCAACTGGAATTTTGGACCTGGAAAAGCTACGTCAGAGTTACCTATTCTGCACATCTCCAAATGAGCTGAAAATTTACGGAGAATTGTTTTGGAATATATGAAGAATATTGGAGCAAATAACTACCAGAGGGGGCCCACCAGGTGGGCACAACCCACCTGGGCGCGCCAAGGAGCCCAGGCGCGCCCTGGTGGGTTGTGCCCTCCTCGGCCCACCTCCGGTGCCCCTCTTCTGGTATATAAGTTATTTTGACCTAGAAAAAAATAAGGAGAGGACTTTCGGGATGAAGCGCGGCCGTCTCAAGGCGGAACTTGGGCAGGAGCACTTTTTCCCTTCGGCGGAGCGATTCAGCCGGGGGAACTTCCCTCCCGGAGGGGGAAATCATTGTCATCGTCATCACCAACAACTCTCCCATCTTTGGGAGGGCCATCTCCATCAACACCTTTAACATCACCATCTCCTCTCAAACCCTAGTTCATCTCTTGTGTTCAATCTTTGTACCGGAACCTTAGATTGGTACTTGTGGGTGACTAGTAGTGTTGATTACATCTTGTAGTTGATCACTATATGGTTTATTTGGTGGAATATTATATGTTCATATCCATTATGTTATTTAATAACCCTCTGATCTTGAGCATGATTATCATTTGTGAGTAGTTACTTTTGTTCTTGAGGTCACGGGAGAAGTCATGTTGCAAGTAATTATGTGAACTTGATATGTGTTCGATATTTTGATGATATGTATGTTGTGATTCCCTTAGTGGTGTCAAGTGAACATCGACTACATGGCACTTCACCATATTTGGGCCTAAGGGAATGCATTGTGGAGTAGTTATTAGATGATAGGTTGCTAGAGTGACAGAAGCTTAAACCCTAGTTTATGCGCTATTTCATAAGGGGCTGATTTGGATCCAAAAGTTTAATGCTATGGTTAGATTTTATCTGAACACTTTTCTCATAGTTGCAGATGCTTGCGAGGGGGTTAATCATAAGTAGGAGGTTTGTTCAAGTAAGAACAGCACCTAAGCACCGGTCCACCCACATATCAAATTATCAAAGTAGCGAACACAAATCAAACCAACATGATGAAAGTGATATGATGAAATTCCCGTGTATCCTCAAGAACGCTTTGCTTATCATAAGAGATCGTTTTGGCCTATCCTTTGCCACAAAAGGATTAGGCTACCTTGCTGCATATTATTTATCATTGCCGTTACTTGCTTGTTATAAATTATCTTGCTATCAAACTACTTGTTACCGACTATTTCAGTGCTTGCAGAAAATACCTTGCTGAAAACCACTTGTCATTTCCTTCTGCTCCTCGTTGGGTTTGACACTCTTACTTATCGAAAGGACTACGATTGATCCCCTATACTTGTGGGTCATCAAGGCTCTTTTCTGGCACCGTTGCCGGGGAGTGAAGCGCTCTAGGTTAGTGGAAATTGGTAAGGGAAAATTATTACTAAGTGCTGAAATTTATTGTTACTTGTTACTATGGAGAATCATCCTTTGAGGGGTTTGTTCGGGGTATCTTCACCTCGACTGGAACCACAATTAGTTTCCCCTCAACCTACTGCACCTACTGAAAATATTGGTTATGAAATTCCTTCGGGTATGATAGAAGAACTGCTAGCTAATCCTTATGCAGGAGATGGAACTGAACATCCTGATATGCACTTGATATATGTCGATGAAATTTGTGGATTATTTAAGCTTGCAGGTTTAGCCGGAGATGAAGCTAAGAAGAAGGTTTTCCCTTTATCTTTAAAGGGAAAAGCATTGACATGGTATAGGCTATGCGATGATATTGGATCTTGGAACTGGAATTGATTGAAATTGGAATTTCACCAAAAAAAATTATCCTATGCATCTAGTTCATCGTGATCAGAATTATATATATAATTTTTGGCCTCATGACAGAGAAAGTATCGCTCTAGCTTGGGGGAGGCTTAAGTAAATGTTATATTCATTCCCCAATCATGAGCTCCCTAGAGAAATTATTATTCAGAATTTTTATGCTCGGCTTTCTCATGATGATCGATCCATGCCCGATACTTCTTGTACTGGTTCTTTTACGAAGAAGACTATTGAATTCAGGTGGGACCTCTTAGAAAGAATTAAACACAACTCGGAAGATTGGGAACTCGACAAAGGTAAAGAGTCAGGTATTAAGCTTAAGTTTGATTGTGTTAAATCTTTTATCAATACCGATGCTTTTCACAAGTTTAGCACTAAATATGGACTTGACTCTGAGATATTAGCCTCTTTTTGTGAATCTTTTGCTACTCATGTTGATCTCCCTAAGGATAAGTGGATTAAATATCACCCCCTATTAAAGAAGAAATTAAAGAACTGGTCATAGTTAAAGATGAAACTATTATTTAAAATGTTGATCCAGTTGTGCCTACTGCTTAAATTGAAAAAACACCTTTCCCTGTTAGGATAAAGGAACATGCTAAGGTTTCAAATGTGGTTCACAAAAGTAATATTAAAGCACCTAAACCTCCTGAGCAAATTAAAGTAGAACCTAGTGTTGCTATGGTTAAAGATCTCTTGGTGGAAAATATTGATGGGCATGTTATTTACTTCTGCGATGAAGCTGCTAGAATTGCTAAATCTGGTGAAAAAGATAAACATAGACCTGTTGTTGGCATGCATGTTGTCTCAGTTAAAATAGGAGATCATTGTTATCATGGTTTATGTGATTTAGGTGATAGCGTGAGTGCTATTCCTTTTACCTTATACCAAGAAATTATGAATGACATAGCACCCGCTGAAATAAAAGACATAGATGTCACTATTAAACTTGCTAATAGAGACACCATCACACCACTTGGGATTGTTAGAGATGTTAAAGTCTGGTGTGGGAAAATAAAATACCCCGCTAATTTTCTAGTTCTTGGTTCCCCACAAGATGACTTCTGTCCCATTATCTTTGGTAGACCTTTCTTGAACACTGTCAATGCTAAAATAGATTGTGAAAAATAAACTGTCAGTGTTAGCTTTGGTGATGAGTCTCATGAGTTTAATTTCTCCAAGTTTAGTGGACAACCACGTAAGAAAGAATTACCTAGTAACGATGAAATAATTGGCCTTGCTTCTATTGCCGTGCCTCCTACTGATCCACTAGAACAATATTTGCTAGACCATGAAAATGATATGGCATGAAAGAAATGAAATAGATAAAAATTTCTTCGAACAACGACCTCTGCTCAAACATAATTTGCCTATTGAAAGTCTAGGAGGTCCTCCTCCACCTAAAGGTGATCCTGTGTTTGAATTAAAACAATTGCCTGACACTTTGAAATATGCTTATCTTGATGAGAAAAAGATATATCCTATTATTATTAGTGCTAACCTTTCAGAACATGAAGAAGAAAGATGATTGAAAATTCTAAAGAAGCACTGTGCTGCCATTGGATATACTCTTTATGATCTTAAGGGCATTAGTCCCACTCTCTGTCAGCACAAGATTAATATGGAACCTAATGCTAAACCCGTTGTTGATCATCAACGATGTTTGAATCCTAAGATGAAAGAAGTGGTAAGAACTGAAATATTAAGGCTTCTAGAAGCAGGCATAATCTATCCCATAGCTGATAGTAGATGGGTGAGTCCCGTTCATTGTGTCCCTAAGAAGGGAGGTATTACTGTTGTTCCTAACGATAAAAATGAACTCATTCCACAAAGAATTGTTACTGGCTATAGAATGGTTATTGATTTTAGAAAATTAAATAAGGCAACTAGAAAAGATCACTACCCCTTGCCTTTTATTGTTCAAATGCTACAAAGATTATCAAAACACACACACTTTTGCTTCCTAGATGGATATTCTGGTTTTTCTCAAATACCTGTTTCACAACCTGATCAAGAGAAAACCACCTTTACTTGCCCTTTCGGAACTTATGCTTATAGACGTATGCCTTTTGGTTTATGCAATGCACCTGGTACCTTTCAAAGATGTATGACTGCTATATTCTCTGATTTTTGTGGAAAGATTGTTGAGGTTTTCATGGATGATTTTTCTGTTTATGGAACTTCTTTTGATGATTGCTTGAGTAACCTTGATCGAGTTTTGAAGAGATGTGAGCAAACTAATCTTGTCTTGAATTGGGAGAAGTGCCACTTTATGGTTAATGAAGGTATTGTCTTGGGACATAAAATTTCAGAACGAGGTATTGAGGTGGATAAAGCTAAAGTCGATGCAATTGAGAAAATGCCATGTCCTAAAGATATTAAAGGTATTCGTAGTTTTCTCGGTCATGCTGGTTTCTATAGGAGGTTTATTAAAGACTTCTCTAAAATTTCTAGGCCTCTTACAAATATTTTACAGAAGGATGTTCCATTTATTTTTTATGATGATTGTGTAGAAGCCTTTGAAACACTTAAGAAAGCCTTAACTTCTGCACCTATTGTTCAACCGCCTGATTGGAACTTGCCTTTTGAAATTATGTGTGATGCTAGTGATTATGCTGTAGGTGCTATTCTAGGACAAAGAGTTGATAAAAAATTAAATGTTATCCATTATGCTAGAAAAATTCTAGACAGTGCCCAAAGAAATTATGCTACTACTGAAAAAGAATTTTTAGTGGTTGTGTTTGCCTGTGATAAATTCAGATCTTACATTGTTGATTCCAAAGTAACTATTCACACCAATCATGCTGCTATTAAATATCTTATGGAAAAGGAAGATACTAAACCTAGACTCATTAGGTGGGTTCTCTTGCTACAAGAATTTGATTTACATATAACTGATAGAAAAGGAGCTGATAACTTATCTAGGTTAGAAAATATCCTTGATGACCCACTACCTATTGATGATAGCTTTCCTGATGAACAACTAGCTATAATAAATGTTTCTCATAATACTCCTTGGTATGCTGACTATGCTAATTATATTGTTGCTAAATATATACCACCTAGTTTCACATACCAACAAGAGAAAAAGTTCTTCTATGATTTAAGACATTACTTTTGGGATGACCCACATCTTTATAAAGGAGTAGATGGTATTATTAGACATTGTGTACCTGAGCATGAACAGGAACAAATCCTACGGAAATGTCACTCTGAAGCTTATGGAGGGCATCATGCAGGAGATAGAACTGCTCACAAGGTATTGTAATCTGGTTTTTATTGGCCTACTCTCTTCAAGGATGCCCGTAAGTTTGTTTTATCTTGTGATGAATGCCAAAGATTCGGTAATATCGGTAAGCGTCAAGAAATGCCTATGAATTATTCACTTGCTGTTGAATCATTTGATGTTTGGGGTTTTGATTATATGGGACCTTTTCCTTCCTCTAATGGGTATACACATATTTTGGTTGCTGTTGATTATGTTACTAAGTGGGTGGAAGCTATTCCAACTAGTAGTGTTGATCATAACACTTCCATTAAAATGCTTAAAGACGTTATTTTCCCGAGGTTTGGAGTCCCTAGATATTTAATGACTGATGGTGGTTCACACTTTATTCATGGTGCTTTCCACAAAATGCTTGCTAAATATGATGTTAACCATAGAATTGCATCACCCTATCATCCTCAATCTAGTGGTCAAGTTGAACTTAGCAATAGAGAAATAAAATTAATATTACAGAATACTGTTAATAGGTCCCGAAAGAATTGGTCTAAGAAATTGGATGATGCACTTTGGGCCTACCGAACAGCATACAAAAATCCTATGGGTATGTCTCCCTATAAAATGGTTTATGG
This sequence comes from Thinopyrum elongatum, assembly GCA_011799875.1. Classification (NCBI taxonomy): domain Eukaryota; kingdom Viridiplantae; phylum Streptophyta; class Magnoliopsida; order Poales; family Poaceae; genus Thinopyrum; species Thinopyrum elongatum. Next base: position 304,304,965 of record CM022297.1, on the reverse strand, counting down.
AAAAGCTTGTCATTTGCCTCTAGAGTTACAACACAAAGCATATTGGGCAATTAAAGAACTCAACTATGATTTCAAACTTGCCGGTGAAAAGAGGTTATTGATATTAGCTCACTTGATGAATGGAGAACCCAAGCTTATGAAAATGCCAAGTTATTTAAAGAAAAGGTTAAAAGATGGCATGACAAAAGAATCCAAAAGCAGGAATTCAAGGTTGGAGAATATGTTCTTTTGTACAACTCACGTTTCAGATTCTTTGCAGGAAAACTCCTCTCTAAATGGGAAGGACCATATATCATCGAGGAGGTTTACCGATCTGGAGCTATTAAAATAAATAATGCCAAAGGTACTAACCCAAAGGTGGTCAATGGGCAAAGAATTAAACACTATATCTCAGGTACGCCTATTAATGTTGAAAGCAATATTATTCAAACCATGACACTATGACGCCCCCGTCTTAATCGTGCACTAACCATACACGTAAATGCACATGATCAAGCCTAAGGACTCACTTGAAGATGTCACAACACAACTCTAAAACATAAATAAAGTCATACAAGCTTTATATTACAAGCCAGGGGCCTCGAGGGCTCGAATACATAAGCTTGCATACAAGCATCAGCGGAAGCATCAGATATCTGAGTACATATATAAAAGAGAAATAGATAAGCCTTTAAGAAGGCGGGGCAAAAGAAAACACTACGATCGAAAAGGCGTAGGCCTCCTGCCTTGGACCCTCCAATCCTACTCCTGGTCGTCGGCAAGCTCGTAGTAGTATCCACCCTCGGGGTGGTAGTAGTAGTCGTCGGCGGGGGCAGCTGACTCCGGGGCTCCGTCATTTGGTTGCATCAAAAGGAAAAGGGGGAAAAGAGGAAGCAAAGCAACCGTGAGTACTCATTCAAAGTACTCAGCAAGCAAGGATCTACACTACATATGCAACATTATCAAAGAAAGGCTGTATGTGTGGACTGGGCTGCAGAAATGCCAGAATAGAGAGAGGCCTAGTCCTATCGAAGACTAGCATCTTCAGCGGTCTTGCAGCATTAGAGGAGTGTAGATTACCACAGTACAAAGTAGTAGCAGTATTAAGTATCAACCTCGGCCAGAGATCCTTCCTCGACTCCCTGCGAGAAAGCGATCCCAAAGCCCTAGTATCCATTTCTATCCAGTTCTAGTTGTATCGATCAGGATACAACTTCGAGCGTCCGTTACCGAGGATCCGGCTATGCATAGATTAGTTCTTCCTTGCAGGGGTGCACCAACTTACCCACCACGCTCGATTAACTCCGGTCGGACACACTTTCCTGGGTCATGCCCGGCCTCGGCCAAACGATACGCCGCAACCCGACCAAAATCTTAACAGAGAGGTCAACACGCTGGACTAAACCTATGCCCCCAGGGGCCTTGGGTCATCGCCCCGGGAACTCCTGCACGTTGCGAGGGCGGCCAATGAGCAGACCTAGCAACCCACACTATCAAGGCGGTTGCGTTACGCGGTCCAACCCGGCGCGTGCCGCTCAGTCGTTGACGTCCATTAAGCTTCGGTTGATGCATACGAGAGTGCCCATAACTGTTCCCACGTGATGGTTAGTGCTATCGGGCCAGAGGCCCACTCAGATCAAATATCCAAACCGTTAATGTATTGGGGTTGTGCCGTAACGAGCAGAGACTCACGATCGATGTGACCCCGTCGCCCCGTCTCGAGGACTTGCGGCAAGGGCTAAGAATGCCCGGCCACGCCTCGTAATTATCTCACGGGCACCCTCCAGGTCAACCCGTCTCCACAACACTCGCGGGTACCCCTCTGGGCCGGCCCGATGTCACCATGGTTCTGTGTTAAGTCAAAGTAACCGTGTGTCCAAACACCAGGGGAAAACCCAAGGAATCACCCTCGATGGATTTCACCTGATGTAGTCGTCAAGGTGAACGCGGAGGAATCACCCTCGATGGGTTCACACTTGAGGTGTTGCACGACAGCGTCGTTATCAGGTGTGGTGAAGGAGGAATCACCCTCGATGGCCACGACCAAATAGCTTCTCTACAGAGTTAACATCAGAAGTGCTATACGAGGTATCACCCTCAGCACTCGATAGTAACGCTGCAGTGTCGTACAACTAAGGGGGTGATGTGCGGTGCTGGGGCCTGGTCGTCGAGTCTTCCGATGATCCAGCGGGGCAACTGGGACAAGTGGGGTCACTGGGGTTCACTAACCAGCCTATTCTAAGCAGTTTAGGATAAGCAGGTAATTATCAAAAGTAGGTTATAAAATCAGGTCATGCATCAGAATAGGTAAAGCAGTAACAGCAGCAATTCTAATGCAAGCACAAGAGAGAAGAGAATAGGCGATATAGGCATGCTCAAGGGGGGTGCTTGCCTGGTTGCTCTGCGGCAAAGGCAAGCTCGTCAACGGTGTCGTCGGGCTCCTGAGCTGCGTCGGTCTTGGGAACTGCGTCGGTACCGGGGTCTACCGAGAGAGAAGAGGGGGAGGAAACAAATAAATACACAGCAAACATATGCAACACAGAGCATGCTATGCTAACGTGCAGTGCAGGGTTGCCTAATGACATGTCTAGGTTATATTAGTTATTTTAGGATTGAAGTTGGATTTATTAACCGGTATATATGCACTATTCATCTACCAAAAATGGGCAGAAAGTTGCGGGTTCACCTCAGTGGAGGGTCCCAACATGGAAACAAATAGCATGGTTGGATTCGTCTCGTCGTTCTGATCAACTTTCATGTAGAAAGTTTTTCGATCCGAGCTATGGTTTAAATTCTACGAATTTTCAAAGATTAAATCATTTTCTGAAATTATTTTAAATTAACAGAAAAGGTTTATTGTGTCAGCATGACATCATAGTGACATCAGCAGTCAACAGCCGCACTGACCAGGTCAAACCTGACCAGTGGGTCCCACTTGTCATAGACAGTGGCTAAACAGAGTTTAATTAAACTAAACAGAGGTTAATTAGTAGCAGGGCCCCACATGTCAGTGACTGATTAAGTTGCCAATTAAGTTTATTTATAAAATCATTTTAATTAACTTAATTATGTGGTGGGGCCCGCTTGTCAGTGGCTGGGACTGCCCAGTCAAGGGTTGACTGGGGTCAACGGGTCAGCTGGGCCCCTTGCGACCCACTGGCAGCGACCCAGGGATGGCCCCAGGCCAGCCACGTTGGCGGTGGCCGGCGTTTCACCGCCGGCGACCTCCAGACACGGCGGAGGCCACGGGAGGCATCGGAAATCACCTACAGGCCACCAAAACGGGTGTGGCCGGGCGCGTTCGAACGGGCATTCGATGGCGCGTCGAATGGTGGTGGTGGAGTCGCCGGACTTGGCCGGAATTGGCGCCGGTGACGAGCAGAGGTGGCGGCGCGTACGGGGGCTCGACGGGAACAACGTTGCGGCATTCAGTAGCTCGAACGGAGGAGCTAAGCGTGCTCTACCGCAATGCGGCGAAGCTAACGGACGCACGCCCGTGACCATTTGGTCAACGGAGCCTCGTCGGCGGCGAGCTCCGTGGCGTCAGGCTCAGATACAAGTGGAGCGGCGACTACGGGCAGCCAACGGCGACTAGAGAGGAAAGGGAAGGGGCAGATGCTCACCGGGAAGGCACAAGGTGGCTCTGTGTTAGTTTAGGAGTAGCAGAACGGCAAGGTTCGTCGGAGAAGCGCCGGCGACCGAAGCAAAGGGGGCGGCGTCGATCGATAGCTGCAGGGCCTCCCTGCTCCAGCTGAGAGCACCGGACGATGAGGCGGTTGCCGGCGGACCTCCTGGACACCACGGAAGGAGGGGCAGGCGCCGGTGGCCGCGGCAACGGTGAGGCACGGCGGCGAGAGCGGTCGGGCGCGGCGGATCTGGAGGAGAAACAGAGGGGAAAGAGCAAGCGAGGTGCATGGGGGAGACTAGGGCTGGCTAGGGTTGCGGGAGGCCACTGGGGTCGATCTTATCCCCATCACGGTGGCAGCGGCGCCGAGGGATGGCCAACAGCTGGCCATCGCCGGCTCGGGCGCGCGCGTGCGCTGACACGGGGAGGAGGGAGATGACGCCGGCTCTGTTGGGCTGGGCCTGCACACTGTGCACTAAGGCCCAACCAACAGTGGCCCTTTTCTTTTTCTTTATTTCTTTTCTATTTTTCTTTTTATTTAATAAACAGAGAGAGAAAGGGAATTATTTGGGCAACTATTTCACTTAGGAAAAGTTTGGGAGGTGTCCCATTAAATCCCTGGTGATTATTGATAGTGCCACAAATATTTTTGGAGACCAGAAGAATTCATTTATATTTTTCATAAATGAATTAGCAATAAAAATTGCTAGAATAGCATTGTTTTAAATGCTACTGCCCATTTTTGCAAAGGAGTGATGTTGTATTCCTTAACAAATAAATGTTATGGAATATTGGCTATGAGATGAACATTTTTCTAGCAACTTTTGTGCAACTTTATTTTGCACCTTGAATTTGAATTGATTTCAGGGAGGGAAATTGAAATGAGTTGAATTATCACTGTGATGACGCATTGCAAATGATGATGACAAGGCAAGATTAAGAGGTGATCACTGTAGTTGATACATGGGGGTGTTACAAATCTCCTCCACTACAAGAAATCTTGTCCCGAGATTTAAGTGGGGAAGTAAAGGATAACTTCGGGAGAACTGACCCTTATAGGGTTGATTATCTGATGAACAATTCAGGGAATGTGGCAGAAGTATCTCTCGAGTTGAAACTTAGGAAACATCGAGAGCAAAGTATGAAGGTACAATAAGAAGTTTCAAGCGAATGGACATCCGATTGATATGTGAACAGGGTGTGAAAAGGGGTTCAGAACATCGGGAATAGATCATCTCTCGGAGGGTGGCTCGTGATAAAACACAAAACCAAGGGCATATGATACTTCGGAATCAAGGATGTACAGGAGAGTCAGGTTTCGATCCTGTGGAACTGTGAGGCAGGTGTCGATCAAAAGTAGGGAGAACGGTGACATCTTACCGGTCACGACAACAATTAAGCAGTGTAATAGATACTTATCAGTAGCCAATTAAGACATACAGATCCATACATAGGTTCGGTTACAGACCAGTGTTATAACAACATGAAGGTAAGCTAGACAACTTAGGCGGCACGCGGGCACGCGGTGGAGGGATACAACTACGCGACATAGCGACATGCTACATCAACATCGAGGAAAACCTCTGTAATGGGGTAACTGCAAGTGCGGACGACGAATGGCCATCGCAAGAGAATCCTGCTCTCCATGTGCACTCTGATGCAGAATTTGGTCTCGAGCTGGAAGAAGAGGTCCACGTGCAGGTGTGTGACCTCCAACAGTAGGCCAATCAATACCAGCATACATCTGAGTCCTGCGTGGGTAAAGGATGTACTCCGGATGTATCCCTGCACGAACAGCTGGTAGCAACTGCGTCATAGCATCGTAGAGACGTGCTCGAGTGGCAAACAACTCGATGGCAAGATCCCGAACAATGCGATCCAGAGCATGTGTGCACTGAATCAGAACCTGCGGGTCGTAACGACGACGCTCGTACGGGGCACAGATAGCTGTGTATTATCCAGTAGCATCTCCAGCAGGGGCATACGGAATGTATCGAAACTCAGAGGCATCCAAGCTAATGCTGAGCTCTCCTCGGAGATGTTCGACAGCAGAATAGCCGGCATCATGGACTGCCATCTCAATCGTCACGCCGATACCATGGAAAAGGTGCAGCTCAGTGTCTGAGTCATCTTGCTGATCATAGATACGAACATCAGCATGGTACTACTCCTGGTTGAACTCGCGGTAATCCTTGTAGACCATATACTCGGGGTACCAGCGGTAGCCCAGTCTGGTCAGGAGGGCGATCAGGACAGCTCAAAAACCAGGGGCATCACGAGCCCAAGTGCGAAGCACAAGCTGCGTCACAGGGCGTGGTGAAAACAAGCGAGCCATCTGAAATAGAGGAAATTCAGGGTTGTCAAATGACAATGAGAAGTATAATTCAACTCGGAGAGAAAGGTTAAACAAACCAATGGAAAGGAAAATGATTATTAGACTAATCAGATCAATGGTAAGGAATAAGCACAGATATCCAGCTCTCCGGGTAGACAAGATTTACGAGATCCTAAGTCTCGGCGTTAGTAAAATTCATTTAACCCGAAAAGAAGAGAGATCAGAGTCCCAGAGTATAGACGAGGAATAAAAGATCCTAATACAACCCATTTGGCGACGTGGAGCCATAAGCCTCACAGCCATATCAGTAAAACAGTTTTGGACGGCTAGACTCAACTTCGGCCAAGGAGTTGGAAAGGGGGATTCCTACAGGCAGTCGACTCTGATACCAACCTGTGACGCCCTCGGCTTAATCGTGCACTAACCATACACGCAAATGCACATGATCAAGCCTAAGGACTCACTTGAAAATATCACAACACAACTCTAAAACATAAATAAAGTCATACAAGCTTTATACTACAAGCCAGGGGCCTCGAGGGCTCGAATACATAAGCTCGCATAGAAGCGTCAGCGGAAGCATCAGATATCTGAGTACAGATATAAAAGAGAAACAGATAAGCCTTTAAGAAGGCGGGGCAAAAGAAAACACTACGATCAAAAAGGCGCAGGCCTCCTGCCTGGGACCCTCCGATCCTACTCCTGGTCGTCGGCAAGCTCATAGTAGTATCCACCCTCGGGGTGGTAGTAGTAGTCGTCGGCGGGGGCAGCTGACTCCGGGGCTCCGTCGTCTGGTTGCATCAAAAGGAAAAGGGGAAAAAGAGGAAGCAAAGCAACCGTGAGTACTCATCCGAAGTAGTCAGCAAGCAAGGATCTACACTACATGTGCAACATTATCAAAGAAAGGCTGTATATGTGGACTGGGCTGCAGAAATGCCAGAATAGAGAGAAGGCCTAGTCCTATTGAAGACTAGCCTCTTCAGCGGTCTTGCAGCATTAGAAGAGTGTAGATTACCACATTACAAAGTAGTAGCAGTATTAAGTATCAACCTCGGCCAGAGATCCTTCCTTGACTCCCTGCGAGAAAGCGATCCCAGAGCCCTAGTATCCATTTCTATCAAGTTCTAGTTGTATCGATCGGCATACAACTCCAAGCGTCCATTACCGAGGATCTGGCTATGCATAGATTAGTTCTTCCCTGCAGGGGTGCACCAACTTACCCACCACGCTCGATTAACTCCGGCCGGACACACTTTCCTGGGTCATGCCCGGCCTCGGCCAAACAATATGCCACAACACGACCAAAAACCTAACAGAGAGGTCAGCACGCCGGACTAAACCTATGCCCCCAGGGGTATTGGGTCAACGCCCCGGGAACTCCTGCACGTTGCGAGGGCGGCCGGTGAGCAGACCTAGCAACCCACACTATCAAGGCGGTTGCGTTACGTGGTCCAACCCGGCGCGCGCCGCTCAGTCGCTGATGTCCATTAAGCTTCAGCTGATGCATACGACGCAGAGTGCCCATAACTGTTCCCACGTGATGGTTAGTGCTGTCGGGCCAGAGGCCCACTCAGATCAAATATCCAAACCGTTAATGTATTGGGTTTGTGCGGTAACAAGGAGAGACTCACGATCGATGTGACCCCGTCGCCCCATCTCGAGGACTTGCGACAAGGGCTAAGAATGCCCGGCAACGCCTTGTAATTATCTCACGGGCACCCTCCAGGTCAACCCGTCTCCACAACACTCACGGGTACCCCTCAGGGCCGACCCGATGTCACCATGGTTCTGTGTTAAGTCAAAGTAACCGTGTGTCCAAACACCAAGGGAAAACCCAAGGAATAACCCTCGATGGATTTCACCTGATGTAGTCGTCAAGGTGAACTCGGAGGAATCACCCTCGATGGGTTCACACTTGAGGTGTTGCACGACTGCGCCGTTATCAGGTGTGGTGAAGGAGGAATCACCCTTGATGACCACGACCAAATAGCTTCTCTACAGAGTTAACATCAGAAGTGCTATACGAGATATCACCCTCGGCACTCGATAGTAACGCTGCAGTGTCGTACAACTAAGGGGGTGATGTGCGGTGCTGGGGCCTGGTTGTCGAGTCTTTCGATGATCCAGCGGGGCAACTGGGACAAGTGGGGTCACTGGGGTTCACTAACCAGCCTATTCTAAGCAGTTTAGGATAAGCAGGTAATTATCAAAAGCAGGTTACAAAATCAGGTCATGCACCAGAATAGGTAAAGCAGTAACAGCAGCAATTCTAATGCAAGCACAAGAGAGAAGAGAATAGGCGATATAGGCATGCTCAAGGGGGGTGCTTGCCTGGTTGCTCTGCGGCAAAGGCAAGGTCGTCAACGGTGTCGTCGGGCTCCTGAGCTGTGTCAGTACCGGGGTCTACCGAGAGAGAAGAGGGGGAGGAAACAAATAAATACACAGCAAACATATGAAACACAGAGCATGCTATGCTAACGTGCAGTGCAGGGTTGCCTAAAGACATGTCTAAAACATATTAGTTATTTTAGGATTGAAGTTGGATTTATTAACTGGTATATATGCACTATTCATCTACCGGAAATGGGCAAAAAGTTGCGGGTTCACCTCCGTAGAGGGTGCCGACACGGAAACAGACAACACGGTTGGATTCGTCTCGTCATTCTGATCAACTTTCATGTAGAAAGTTTTTCGATCCGAGCTATGGTTTAAATTCTATGAATTTTCAAAGATTAAATCATTTTCTAGAATTATTTTAAATTAACAGAAAAGGTTTATTACGTCAGCATGATGTCATAATGATGTCAGCAGTCAACAGCCGCACTGACCAGGTCAAACCTGACCAGTGGGTCCCACTTGTCATATACAGTGGCTAAATAGAGTTTAATTAAACTAAATAGAGGTTAATTAGTAGCAGCGCCCCACATGTCAGTGACTGATTAAGTTACTAATTAAGTTTATTTATAAAATCATTTTAATTAACTTAATTACGTGGTGGAGCCCGCTTGTCACTGGCTGGGATTGCCCAGTCAGCAGTTGACTGGGGTCAACGGGTCAGCTGGGCCCCCTGGGACCCACTGGCAGCGACCCAGGGGTGGCCCCAGGCCAGCCACGTCGGCGGTGGCCGGCGTTTCACCGCCGGTGAGCTCCAGACGCGGCGGAGGCCACGGGAGGCGCCGAAAATTGCCTACAGGCCACCAAAACGGGCGTGGCCGGGCACGTTCGAATGGGCATTCGACAGCGCGTCGAATGGTGGTGGTGGAGTCGCCGGACTTGGCCGGAATCGACGCTGGCGATGAGCATAGGCGGCGGCGCATACGGGGGCTCGACGGGAACAGTGTTGCGGCATGCAGCAGCTCGAACGGAGGAGCTAAGCATGCTCTACGCGATGCGGTGAAGCTAACGGACGCACGCCCATGACCATTTGGTCACCGGAGCCTCGTCGGCGATGAGCTCCGCGGTGTCGGGCTTGGGCACAAGTGGAGCGGCGACTACGGGCAGCCAACGGCGACTAGAGAGGAAAGGGAAGGGGCAGAGGCTCACCGGGAAGGCACAAGGTGGCCCGGTGTCAGTTTAGGAGCAGCAGAATGGCGAGGTTCGTCGGAGAAGCGCCGGCGACCGAAGCAAAGGGGGCGTCGTCGATCGGCAGCTGCAGGGCCTCCCCGCTCCAGCTGAGGGCACCGGACGACGAGGCAGTCGCCGGCGGACCTCCTAGACACCACGGAAGGAGGAGCAGGCGTCGGTGGCCGCGGCAACGGCGAGGCACGGCGGCGAGCGCGGTCGGGCGAGGCGGATCTGGAGGAGAAAGAGAGGGGAAAGAGCGAGCGAGGCTTGTGGGGGAGACTGGGGCTGGCTAGGGTTGCGGGAGGCCACTGGGGTTGATCTTATCCCCATCGCGGCGGCAGCGGCGCCGGGGGATGGCCAACAGCTGGCCATCGCCGGCTCAGGCGCACGCGCGTGCTGACACGGGGAGGAGGGAGACGACGCCGGCTCTGTTGGGCTGGGCCTGCACACTGTGCACTAAGGCCCAACCAATAGTGGCCCTTCTCTTTTTCTTTATTTCTTTTCTGTTATTCTTTTTATTTAATAAACAGAGAGAGAAAGGGAATTATTTGGGCAACTATTTCACTTAGGAAAAGTTTGGGAGTTGTCCCATTAAATCCCTGATGATTATAGACAGTGCCACAAATATTTTTGGAGACCAGAAGAATTCATTTATATTTTTCATAAATGAATTAGCAATAATTGCTGGAATAGCATTGTTTTAAATGCTACTGCCCATTTTTGCAAAGGAGTGATGTTGTATTCCTTAACAAATAAATGTTATGGAATATTGGCTATGAGATGAACATTTTTCTAGCAACTTTTGGGCAACTTTATTTTGCACTTTGAATTTGAATTGATTTCAGAGAGGGAAATCGAAATGAGTTGAATTATCACTGTGATCACGCATTGTAAATGATGATGACAAGGCAGGATTAAGAGGTGATCACTGTAGTTGATACATGGGGGTGTTATAGACACCTGAGGAACACATAAAAGAGACCTTATGGAACACTCCAGAATGATTAAAAAGGAGGAGGTATGTGATACAGAAAGTAAACGGACTCCAAAAAATCCGCAAAAATATTTTCTATCAGTTTTGGAATATTTTATAAATTAGGAAAATAAGAAACAACCAGAAGGCACCCGAGGGGGGCACAAAACACCACGGCGCCAGGGCCCCCTGGCGCGCCAAGGTGGGTTGTACCCACCTCGGGAACCTTCCCGACTCCGTTTTCCTCCCGTTTGCTTGTTTCCCAAGATAAAAAATCTTTATATACCTCCCGAACGTATTGACCACCATATCGTAGAGAAATCTTCTGTTCTTCTTTCTTGCTGTTTTCTGGCATATCTGAAAATATGTCATCTCAAGATTCGGGAGAGGATTGCCCAGTTTCTTATCAGCCTTTGGATAAAAATATCTTCAAGGACACCTATCCCTATATATGGTTCACCGATGAGGAAGATGAAGATGAACCATTCCCCCCTCGTTTCAAGCAAGAAAGCAAGGAGGCATTATGCAAGAGGATAATAAAGCTTCAGATGGAGAACGAGGAGTTGAGGATAGATAATTTTACTCTTCGACGCAAGCTGGAGAAGAAGGATACTACCTCATCACCACCACCACCTTCATCATCTTCTCCAACAAAAGAAACTTGAGTTCATGGTATTGGCACTCCCCTTGGCTTGGCTTGTGCCAAGCTTGGGGGAGGTGCCCCGGTATCGTATCACCACCACTATCTTTGCCTTTATCTATTTTAGTTTGATCTTTAGTTTGCCTATGATTTAGTTGAATAAAAGTTTAGTTCGATCCTTTCTTTTTGAGTGTTTGCTTAGTGATCTATCTATAGATGTAATCGTGTGCAAGATATATAATAAATAGTAGTTTGAGTTTTGTTTTTTTACTTTTATGTTTCAATAAAGGAAAGGTAAATAAATGAAAAAGATCATATGCTAATCTTATGGTAAGTAATGACATCACATAAAGAAAAGTATAAGTGGTAAAATTTGTTGGAGATTGACAAACATAGCATTGGTCAATGATGCAATTCATGAAAGAATTAATAAGGGAAGAGAAGATTCACGTGCAAATACACTATCTTGGACATCTTTTATGATTGTGAGCCCCCATTAAATATTTTGTGTCAAAATAGTTGATGTTGGACAAGGAAGACAATGTAATGATTTATGTTTGTTCATATTCACATAGAAGTTATATTGTCATAGATCCTTTAACATGTGGTGCTTGCTTAATATCTTTTCTAGCCAAAAATTCCGCACTAAGTAGATATACTACTTGTGCATCCAAAAACCATTAACCTAAATCTTATTTTGAGAGTCCACCAAACCTACCTATGGATTGAGTAAGATCCTTCAAGTAAGTTGTCATCGGTGCAATAAGGCAATAAAAATTGCTTCTAAATGTGTTGGATCATTTAGTGTAAGAGAAAATTGAGCGTTGTACGAACTTGTGATGGCAAAGTAATAAAAGCGACGGACTACATAATAAAGGTTGCTATCATAAGGGGCAATATAACGTGACATTCTTTTACATTAAGGGATTTGGCATACAAACAAATAAGCGCATGACAACCTCTGCTTCCCTCTACAAAGGGCCTATCTTTTACTTTTATGCATTTACTTGTATGAAGAGTCAAAGTTTTCTTCCCTATTCCTTTTTATTTTCTCTTTTTGCAAGCACCATGTGGTGAGGAAAGATCTAGACACATATATCCAGTTGGATATGAGTGGGCATGAGTTATTATTGTTGACATCACCCTTGAGGTGAATACGTTGGGAGGCGAAACTATAAGCCCCTATCTTTCTATGTGTCTGGTTGAAACTTTTTGTTCATGGGTACGCTGTGAGTGTTAGCAATCATAGAAGATTAAATGATGGTTGAGTATGTGGACTTGCCTAAAGGCTCCGATACGTGACCCTTCCTGAAAATATGATGAATTGTAGTTGCAAAGTTAACTGAGAACATAGTTTGTTGGTTTTCAAGAAGGTTAATGCTTTATACTTCAATGTTGTGATGAATTGTTACTTATTCATGAGAAGTTATATGATAAAAGTTATATGATAAAAGTTATTTGATAAAGTTTTATGTTAAAGTTCTTTGCTATTATAATAATATGCATGATGCTTCTATGTCCGTATTTTCTTTTTATCGACACCTCTCTTTCTCTCTAAGCATGTGGGCATGTTTTTCGATTTCGGTTTTCGCTTGAGGACAACGAGGTCTAAGCTTGGGGGAGTTGATACGTCCATTTTGCATCATGTTTTCCTATTGTTATTTATAATGTTTTTATGCATAATAATGCTTTTTGGAGTATTTCTAATGCCTTTTCTCTCATATTATGCAAGGTTTACACAAAGAGGGAGAATGCCGACAGCTGGAATTCTGGACCTGGAAAAGCTACGTCAGAGTTACCTATTCTGCACATCTCCAAATGAGCTGAAAATTTACGGAGAATTGTTTGAGCCCAGGCGCGCCCTGGTGGGTTGTGCCCACCTCGGCCCACCTCCGGTGCCTCTCTTCTAGTATATAAGTCATTTTGACCTAGAAAAAATAAGGAGAGGACTTTCAGGACGAAGCGCGGCCGTCTCGAGTCGGAACTTGGGTGGGGGCACTTTTGCCCTTCGGCGGAGCGATTCCGCCGGGGGAACTTCCCTCTCGGAGGGGGAAATCATCGTCATCGTCATCACCAACAACTCTCCCATATTTGGGAGGGCCATCTCCATCAACATCTTCAACAGCACCATCTCCTCTCAAACCCTAGTTCATCTCTTGTGTTCAATCTTTGTACCAGAACCTTAGATTGGCACTTGTGGGTGACTAGTAGTGTTGATTACATCTTGTAGTTGATCACTATATGATTTATTTGGTGGAAGATTATATGTTCAGATCCATTATGTTATTTAATACCCCTCTGATCTTGAGCATATTATCATTTGTGAGTAGTTACTTTTGTTCTTAAGGTCACGGGAGAAGTCATGTTGCAAGTAATTATGTGAACTTGATATGTGTTCGATATTTTGATGATATGTATGTTGTGATTCCCTTAGTGGTGTCATGTGAACATCGACTACATGGCACTTCACCATATTTGGGCCTAAGGGAATGCATTGTGGAGTAGTTATTAGATGATGGGTTGCTAGAGTGACAGAAGCTTAAACCCTAGTTTATGCGCTATTTCATAAGGGGCTGATTTGGATCCAAAAGTTTAATGTTATGGTTAGATTTTATCTTAATACTTTTCTCGCAGTTGCGGATGCTTGCGAGGGGGTTAATCATAAGTAGGAGGTTTGTTCAAGTAAGAACAATACCTAAGCACTGGTCCACCCACATATTAAATTATCAAAGTAGCGAACAAAAATCAAACCAACATGATGAAATTCCCGTGTATCCTCAAGAACGCTTTGCTTATCATAAGAGACCGTTTTGGCCTGTCCTTTGCCACAAAAGGATTGGGCTACCTTGCTGCATATTATTTATCATTACCATTACTTCCTCGTTAGATATTATCTTGCTATCAAACTACTTGTTACCAACTATTTCAGTGCTTGCAGAAAATACCTTGCTGAAAACCACTTGTCATTTCCTTCTGCTCCTTATTGGGTTCGACACTCTTACTTATCGAAAGGACTACGATTGATCCCCTATACTTGTGGGTCATTAGTGTGTTTGTTGGGATCCGATGAATTGCGAGTTTATGATCAGTTCTATCTATGAATATTATTTGAGTCTTCTCTGAACTCTTTTATGCATGATCTTTATAGCCTTGTATTTCTTCTCCGAAACTTTGGTTTGGTTTGGCCAACTAGATTGATTTTTCAATGGGAAGAGGTGCTTTGTGATGGGTTCGATCTTGCGGTGCTTATTCTCATTGACAGAAGGAGACATGACATGCATGTATCGTTTCCATTAAGGATAAAAAGATGGGGTCTATTCCTACATGAATAGATCTTGTCTACATCATGCCGTTGTTCTTATTGCATTACTCCGTTTTTCCATGAACTTAATACACTAGATGCATGCTGGATAGCGGTCGATGTGTGGAGTAATAGTAGTAGATGCAGGCAGGAGTCGGTCTACTAATCTTGGACATGATGCCTATATACATGATCATGGCCTTGGATATCGTCATGATTATTTGCTTTTCTATCAATTGCCCAACAGTAATTTGTTTATCCACCGTATGCTATTTTCTCGAGAGAAGCCACTAGTGAAATCTACGGCCCTCGGGTCTATTTCCCATCATACTATTTTCAGATCTATTATTCCAAAAACCCAAAAATACCTTGCTGCATTTTTTCTTTATTTATTTTATTTTGTGTTTTTGTCAGATCTATTTATCAAATCCCATACAATTTTATCTATCTCAATACCGAGGAGGGATTGACAATCCCTCTTACGCGCTGGGTTCCAAGTATTTGTTATTTGTGTGCAGGTGCTGTTTACGTAGTGTTGCTTGGTTCTCCTATTGGATTGATAACCTTGGTTTCATAACTGAGGGAAATACTTACCATTGTTGTGCTGCATCATACTCTCCTCTCCGGGGAAATACCAACGCAGATACAAGCAATCACGAAGAATTTCTGGTGCCGTTGCCGAGGAGACATCATCAACATCTATCAGGTACCCAATCACAACTCTCATCTCCTTGCAATTACTTTATTTGTCATCTGCCTCTCGTTTTCATCTCCACCACTTCTAAAATGTTTTTACAAAAACACAAAAACATTTTGCCTTTTTATTTTTCCCTCTTTTCGTTTGCCTTTTTCTCGTTCGATCTTTTGTTTGCGTGTGATCTTGTTTGCATAGTCATGGTGTCTCAAAGAAAGTATTATGATGTTCCTTATACCAACATTTTGCTTGAGATTGACAAAAGTACCAAGGAATATATGACTATACAATGTGAGCAAAATAAGGTTTTCACCGAAGAGCTTATGGAACACTCTATTGTGCTAGATTCTATAAGAAAACAACTTGATCATGTTAGTAGAGTAGTTTCTAATCTCCAATCTAAGTATGCTCATACTGAAAATTTACTAGGTAAAATATCCGATGCACAAGCTACACTAGTAAATCAAATGGCTGCTAAGCCAGTTTCTCTAGAGAATTGTAATGATGAGGATGTTAAGATGATTGGTGTTTCTTCTATTGATTCCTTGTTTAGTAATATTAAAATTGACGATAAAGGGACTGAAGAAGAGTCAACTTTAGCTAGAAGGCGTCCCAATAATTCGGAGGGTGAAAATCTTGTTGAAAAATTTGATAAAAGTGGGTTTGGAGAGGTCAAAACTTTAACTAGTGATGTGCCCACTATTATGGATTAGAAAGACTTTAATTATGATAGTTGTTCTTTGATTGAGTGTATTTCTTTGTTGCAATCCATGTTAAATTCACCCAATGCCTATGAACAAAATAAAGCTTTTACTAAGCATATTGTGGATGCCATGCTAAGAGCTTTAGAAGAAAAGTTGGAGTTAGAGATTTCAGTTCCTAGAAAATTATATGATGAATGGGAACCCACCATTAAAGTCAAGATCAAAAATTATGAGTGCAATGATTTATGTGATTTAGGTGCTAGTGTTTCCACAATTCCGAAATCTCTATGTGATGTGCTTGGTTTTACTAATATTGAAGAATGTTCTCTTAATCTGCACTTGGCGGATTATGATACGTCTCCAACGTATCTATAATTTTTTTATTGTTCCATGTTGTTATATTATCATTCTTGGATGTTTTAAATTCATTTTATAGCAAATTTATATCATTTTTTGGGACTAACCTATTGACATAGTGCCCAGTGCCAGTTGCTGTTTTTTGCTTGTTTTTTACCTCGCAGAATATCCATATCAAACGGAGTCCAAACGCAACGAAACTTTTTGGAGATTTTTTCTGCCTAGAAGACAACTTGGGAGCCAAGGAAGTGCACGTGGGAAGGCCCTTGGGGCCCACCATGCACCTGGGCGCGCCAGAGGCGCCTAGCGCGCCCTGATGGGTGGTGGGTCCCATAGAGGTCCTTTCCACCGTCTCTCAGCTCTATAAATACCCAAATATTCCAGAAACCCTAGGGGAGTCGACGAAACACAATTCCAGCCGCCGCAAGTTATAGAACCATGAGATCCAATCTAGAGCCCTATTCTGGCACCTTGCCGGAGGGGAACACGATCGCGGAGGGGTTCGTCATCCTCATTGGTGCTCCTCCGATGATGCGTGAGTAGTTTAGCACAGACCTACGGGTCCATAGGCAGTAGCTAGATGGCTTCTTCTCTCTTTTTGATTCTAAATACAATGTTCTCCTCGATGTTCTTGGAGATCTATTTGATGTAATGACTTTTTGCGGTGTGTTTGTTGGGATCCGATGAATTGCGAGTTTATGATCACTTCTATCTATGAATATTATTTGAGTCTTCTTTGATCTCTTATATGCATGATTGCTATAGCCTTGTATTTCTTCTCCTAAACTTTGGTTTGGTTTGGCAACTAGATTGATTTTTCTTGCAATGGGAAGAGGTGCTTTCTGATGGGTTCGATCTTGTGGGGTCCTCACCCAGTGACAGAAGGGGTAGCAAGGCACGCATGTATCATTGCTATTTAGGATAAAAAGATGGGGTCTATTCCAACATGAATAGATCTTGTCTACATCATGTCATCGTTCTTATTGCATTACTCCGTTTCTTCATGAACTTAATACACTAGATGCATGCTGGATAGCGGTCGATGTGTGGAGTAATAGAAGTAGATCCAGGCAGGAGTCGGTCTATTAATCTTGGACGTGATGCCTATATACATGATCATTGACTTGGATATCATCATAATTATTTGCTCTTCTATCAATTGCCCAACAATAATTTGTTTACCCACCGTATGCTATTTTCTCGATAGAAGCCAGTAGTGAAATCTACGGCCCCCGGGTCTATCTTTTATCATATTGTTTTCAGATCTATTATTCCAAAAACCCAAAAATACCTTGCTACACTTTTTCTTTATTTATTTTATTTTGTGTTTTCACTAGATCTATTTATCCAATCTCACACAATTTTATCTATCTTATTACCGAGGAGGAATTGACAACCCCTCTTACGCGTTGGGTTGCAAGTATTTGTTATTTGTGTGCAGGTACCATTTACATAGTGTTGCTTGGTTATCCTACTGGATTGATAACCTTGGTTTCATAACCGAGGGAAATACTTACCGTTGCTGTGCTGCATCATCCTCTCCTCTTCGGGGAAATACCAACGCAGATACAAGCAATCAGGAAGAATTTCTGGCGTCATTGCCAGGGAGACATCATCAACATCTATCATGTTCCCAATTACAAATCTCCCTCCTTGCAATTTATATTATTTGCCATTTGCCTCTCGTTTTCATCTCCCCACTTCTAAAATGTTTTTGCGAAAAGCACAAAAATATCTTCCCTTTTATTTGCATTCTTTTTGTTTGCCTTTTGCTTGTTCGATCTTTTGTTTGCGTGTGATCTTGTTTCCGTAGTCACGATGTCTCAAGAAAATACCAATTGTGTGATTTTTCCAATACTAATAATAATGATTTTATTAGCAATCCGATTGCTCCTCCCACCGCTAGTCCGGAGTCTTATGATATTAATGCCTCTTTGTTGAATCTTGTTGTGAAAGAGCAATTTTCCGGTACTCCTAATGAGGATGCCGCGTCCCATATAAACACGTTCATAGAATTGTGTGATATGCAAAAGAAAAAAGATGTGGACAATGATATTGTGAAGTTGAAATTATTTCCTTTCTCTTTGAGGGATCGTGCAAAAATTTGGTTTTCTTCTTTGCCTCGCAATAGTATCGATTCTTGGGATAAGTGCAAAGATGCTTTTATTACTAAGTAGTTTCCGCCCGTGAAAATTATTTCCCTTAGAAATCAAATCATGAATTTTAAGCAACTTGAGCATGAACATCTTGTGCAATCTTGGGAAAGAATGAAATTGATGCTAAGAAATTGTCCTACTCATGGTTTAAATCTATGGATGATTATACAATTTTTTTATGCGGGATTGAATTTTGTTTCTAGAAATCTTTTAGATTCCCCCGCGGGAGGTACTTTTATGGAGATTACTTTGGGTGAAGCTACTAAATTACTAGATAATATTATGGCAAATTATTCACAATGGCATACCGAAAGAACACCTACTAGAAAAAAAGTTAATTTGGTTGAAGAAATTAGTACTTTCTGTGAAAAAGTTGATGCTCTAATGAAATTGGTTGCTAGTAAAAATGCTCCTATTGATCTTAATGATGTGCCTTTGTCTACTTTGTTTGAGCAAAATAGTGATCCCGTAGATATGAATTTTGTCTCGCGAAACAATTTTAATAACAATGCTTATAGAGGTAATTTTAATCCTAGGCATTTTCCTAGAAATTCCTCTAATAATTATGGCAAATCCTATGGTAATTATTCTTAAAGTAATAATAGGAACCCCTCTGATCTTCAGAGCAATATTAAAGAAATTATCAATGCTCAAAAAGTTTTCAACACTACGATAGAAGAAAAGTTGAATAAGATTGATGATATGTCTTGAAGCATTGATGGAATTTCACATGATGTAGAAAATCTCAAGATTAATTTTTTTCCACCTAAGGTTGATTTCAATGAATCAACTAAAGTTTTATATGTTTCTATGGATGAAAGTAAGAAAAGAACCGCTATGCTTAGAGCTAAAAGAGAATTTTTAGAAAGAGCGTTTTCTACCGATTGCTTTCATAATAATAATGAAGATCTTAAGATGATTGGTGTTTCTTCTATTGATTCTTTGTTTAGTAATATTAAACTTGATGAAAATAGGACTGAAGAAGAGTCAACTTTAGCTAGAGGGCGTCCTCATAATTCGGAGGGTGAAAATCTTGTTGAAAATTTGATAAAAGTAGGTTTGGAGAGGTCAAAACTTTAACTAGTGATGTGCCCACTCTATTGGATTACAAAGACTTTAATTATGATAATTTATCTTTGATTGAATGTATTTCTTTGTTGCAATCCATGTTAAATTCACCCAATGCCTATGAATAAAATAAAGCTTTTACTAAACATATTGTAGAAGCGATGATGAAAGCTTTAGAAGAAAAGTTGGAATTAGAGATTTCAATTCTTAGAATATTATATGATGAATGGGAACCTACTATTAAAGTCAAGATAAAAAATTATGAGTGTTTTGCTTTATGTGATTTGGGTGCTAGCATTTCCACAATTCTGAAATCTCTATGTGATGTGCTTGGTCTTACCAATATTGAAGAATGTTCTCTTAATTTGCACTTGGTGGATTCTACTATTAAAAAGACTTTGGGAAGAATTAATGATGTTCTTGTTCTTGCAAATAGGAACTATGTGCCCATAGATTTTATTGTTCTTCATATTGATTGCAATCCGTCTTGTCCGATCATACTTGGTAGATCGTTTTTACGAACTATAGGTGCCATGATTGATATGAAAGAAGGGAATATTAAATTTCAATTTCCAATAAGAAAGGGTATGGAACACTTCCCTAGAACAAGAATTAAGCCACCATGTGAATCAATCATGAGGGCAACCTATGAATCAAAAACCAAAGATGAGAATACTTGAATCTATGCATTATGCCTAGCTAGGGGCATAAAACGTTAGCGCTTGTTGGGAGGCAACCCAACGAATAAAATTTATTTTTTCTTTTTTCTTTCTGTTCTTGAGTGTTTGCACAATTATGCTAATGTTATGATTGTGTTTTTATGTTTTAATTAGTGTTTGTGCCAAGTTAAGCCTTTGGGATAGCTTTGGGTGATAGTTGATTTGATCTTGTTGAAAAACATAAACTTTTGCATCCAGTAGAGGAATTGTTAAAAATCACATAAGCGACGAAAAATTCAGATTTTTTTACACAAGATTGATATACAAATTACCTATGCCTTACTAATGTTTCAGAATTTTTGGAGTTACAGAAGTATGAGTAAAATTTGAGTCTTTACAGACTATTTTGTTTTTGACAGATTCTGTTTTCGTTGCATTGTGTGCTTATTTTGATGAATCTGTGGATTGTATCGGGGGGTATAAGCCATGGTAAAGTTAGAATGCAGTAGATATAATGCACTAACAAAATATGAATGGGTTTCCAATAGTACTTAAATCAAAGATTGGTTTTCTTATACTAACGGATCTCACAAGGGTTTTGTTAAGTTTTGTGTGATTGAAGTTTTCAAGTTTTGGGTGAGATCTCGATGGATGAAAGAATAAGGAGTGAAAAGAGCCTAAGCATGGGGATGCCCATGGTACCCCAAGGTAATATTCAAGTAGAACCAAGCAACTAAGCTTGGGGATGCCCCGGAAGGCATCCCCTCTTTCTTCTAACAACCATCGGTAATTTTACTTGGAGCTATATTTTTATTCGTCACATATCATGAGTTTTGCTTGGAGCGTCTTGTATTATATGAGTCTTTGCTTGTTTTCCTTTTTAGTTTGTCGCAATCATCCTTGCTGGACACACCTATTTGAGAGAGCCATAATGATGCTAAGATTTGTTAGAATTGCTCTATGTGCTTCACTTAAATTTTTTGAGCTATGGAATTTGCTCTAGTGCTTCACTTATATCTTTTTGAGCACGGTGGTGCTTTTTTTTAAGAAATACTCTCATGCTTCACTTAGATTAATTTCAGAGTTAGTAATTTTTTGAAGAAATTCTCTCATGCTTCACTTACATTTATTTGAGAGAAGAAGAAAATTATTTATGCTCATGTTCTTCACTTAAATTTATTTGAGAGCTTGTTAAAAGCAAGGGTAATATATGAAATTTGTCCCAAAGTGATAGATATTCAAGAGGGATATAGTAAAAACTTTGATGAAGATCATTGGACATGATAAACTTGATTCTTTGTAATAGTTTTGAGAAATGATGATAGTGATATGTGAGTCATATTGGTGAGTAATTATGCTTTAGCAAGAATATTGGTGTTAAGGTTTGTGATTCCCTATGCAACGAAATTACATCCTACTTGTGGTGCATTATTCGGTGTTAGTTATGCTTAATGCTCGTTTATGAGAATTTTCGTTTCTTGGTTGGTTGCTTCTCAATCTTTTTGCTAGCCTTTCCTTGTACTAAGTGGGAATACTACTTGTGCATCCAAAATCCTTAAACCTAGTTATGCCATATGAGTCCACCATACCTACCTATATGCGGTATTTCCGTGCTGTTCCAAGTAAATTTATATGTGCCAACTCTAATTTTCAAAATGAATTCCCTTTTTGTGTGCCCGTACCACTCATGAAGCGGCAGGGGGTGGCCAATATTTTTCCATGCTAGATGTGTTACTCTCAAGATGAGTGTTTATTCACTTTTCATTGCATGAGAGTGTGGAGATAATAGGGATGCCCAGTCCCGAAATGAAAAAGAAATTTACTTTATGTTGTCAAATAATAAATTCCTTGGAAAGTGTTGGTATGGAAGGCACCCATGGATACGGCTAGCCATAGATTGTGAAAGAATGGTGGAAAAAGGAATAAACTTTATTTTATGTTTGGGAACCGCCTATGATGTATCTAGCATGGAAAGTATTGGGAATTACTCGGTCATTTTTGTTGATGGGAAAAGCATGCCTCTCAAAATATTTTATCTCTCAATTTAAGCTTTGAGCTCTGGCACCTCTACAAATCTCTGCTTCCCTCTGTGAAGGGCCTATCTATTTACTTTTATGCAATTTTTATTTGAGTCTCCATCTTCTCTTATAAAGCACCAACTAGGGAGCACTATGATCATACTTGTGCATTGGATGTAGCTAATATTCGAGTGTGTTTCATGAATGGATCAATGATTGAGCATGATGGGCTAGGGATAACTTTCTTTAGTGTTGATATTTTGAAAGACATGGTTGCTTATTGATATGATTGAGTATTGATGTCCTCATGTCAATTATAGACTATTGCTTTGAATCATCTAAAAGTCCAAATGTCCATGCTACAAAAGAAAAGAATATGCACTACAAAAAAAGACACATCCGTGACATTATGGGCCGAACAGTTTTTTTGTCATGCTTATGACACTTCTATGACAATAATTGTGACAAAACCACGTATCATCATTGATGTGGTGGGCTTCTACTTCTATGACAGAAAATGGGCTTTTCGTCCTGGGCGGGCCGGGGACGCACCTGCATGACATTCTTTGGGCCGTCCATGACATAAAAAATCATGGTAGAAGTGAGGGCGAGGAAATTTTCGCGGAGTTCCCTGTTACGGTGGGTTGGTCGGGGCTGAGCGATGCACTGTGGCTTGCACTTTTCTCTCGTACGTGCGCGTGGTGTGAGCCGTGTCGCTATAACTGAACCCGAGCGAGAGGCGTTCACTTTAATGAACCCGAGCGATCGCGTGCTGCTATGTACTAAAGCCGATCGATCGATCCCTTAGCTGCTAACTGAACCCGACCGACTCCTTCATTGGTAACTGAACCTGATCGATCACTACTGCTGCTTACTGAAGCCGATCGGAACCCCCGTGCGAGACGTAGCTAGCCGGTTGGGTTTCCTCTGGATGAACAGTGCCCGTTGCTGCCGCATGCGTGATACGTAGAATGAGTCGAGACATGGTGAGTCGAGCCGGTTGGGTTGGCTGTGGATGAACAGTTCCCGGTGAGGGTTGGATGAACAGGACCCCGGTCGTGTGTAGGCAGTTGCCGCTGGATGAACAGGACCCCGTGGTAGCATGTCGTTGCCGCTGGATGAACAGGACCCCGAGGAGGCCGCCACACACCCAGCCGGTTGGGGTGGATGAACAGGACCCCGTGGAGGCTGGATGAACAGTAGCCCATGGAGTCCTGTTTTGCGGTACGCCACACACCCCTCCAATGAACAGGACCCCGTTTCGACCATAGGTGGCTGAGAGAAGTCTGTTTCCTCTGTTTTGCAGTACGCCAGACCCCTCCCGATGAACAGGGCCCCGTTTCGACCGTACGTGGTTGGAGAGAAGTCTGTTTCTTCCGTTTTGCGGTACGCAAGACCCCTCCCGATGAACAGGACCCCGTTTCGACCGTAGGCGGTCGAAGAGAACTCCGTTTCCTCTGTTTTGCGGGACGCGAGACCCCGAGTCGATGAACAGGACCCGGTTTGGGATGTTCTGTCCAAGTCGGTTGGCTCCCGATGAATAGGACGAATTCCGACCCAGTCGCTTGCCTCCAGATGAACACGACGTGGTTTCCTCTGTTCCGACCCAGCCAGTTGGCTACCGATGAACAGGACACCGTCGCTGTACGCGTTCGAGACCTCGATCATATGTACGTACATAGCCGTATTTACTTTCTTGCAGCGTGGTTGTACGTACGTGTACACGATTTATACAGGACTGCCTCAACTGCTACGTCACACGTGCCGCTCCTTGCTCGGCCATGGTTCATCCTTGCAGAGAGACCGATCGACCAGTATGTACGTACATGTTCGCGACCAGAGAGACAACCCTACGTACGGTTCGACTTGGTGGGTCCCAACTATCAGGGAGGATAAGGAGGCACTTCCTTGCGTGCGAAGATATAGCTGATAGGTCCTAGCTGTCAGTGGGAGGAATCATTTTTTTTCCCGTAATAAGGACACACTTCCTTGTGTGCGAAGATGTAGCTGGTGGGCCCAGCTGTCAGGGGGAAACATTATTTTTCAGGGTAAAAAGGATGCAATTGCATGCATGCGTCCATGGGTGTGGTGCGTCCCCATTGTCAGCCTCTCCACGTACAGTCATCTTCCGATGACTCTCGTTTGTTGACCACATTGACCACACCATGCCGAGCGCACCAAGGCTGATGGACGATGGCGAGGCCCCAGACTAGAACGACCCAGAGATGGGGAAGACATGGCAGTGGAGTCGCAGACAGAGAGGAGTGGGAAACTTGACTGGTTCGGGTGTGGGGCGGGCCTACACTCGGCAGAGAATAACAAGAGGTGCGGAGGAGTGGAGGGATGGCCTGGCCGTCCGTGGGATAGCGTTTCGCTGTGAGGCGCGTGAAACAGCGCCGCTGGACGCCGAAGGCTGGAGCAGGCGGTCCTGGTAGCACTGGAGGAAGAAGACAAGAGATTGAAGAAGAATGTCGGCCGTTGGATGTAAATCGAATGCCTTGCTTAGGCTTCGACCTTTGTATTTTTTTGCGAAAGTGCTTAGGCTTCGACCTACTGGCCCACATGTCAGCCAGTCCATTTGGTTTTTTAGTCCATTTGGTGGGCTGGGTGAAACAATGATGTAGAGTCTATGCAGCCCGTTTATATATTATGTTAGAATTTAAAGCCCATTTGCATTATTTTTTCGAAATCCACGGACTTGTTGGGCTGGGTGAAAATATCATGTTGGGCTGGACGGAGAAATGTTATAAAAACATAAACACATGATTGCACGTCTATTACTGATTGGTCAGTAAAATCTTTGCAAGCTTATGTACGCAATCACCAGGAGTTAACTTGCCAAGTTATATATAAACAATTATTATTATTATTTTGTAAGAACTTTCAATTTACAAAATAAAATATCATTTTAATTTGATGAGTTAATAGGACGTGGGGTATTATTATTTTTTAGGCTAGACGTGGGACAATTGAGTTGGTTCTAGGGAAAACTACTGGGAGAAAACTCAGATTACATCGAAAAGGAAAGTGGGAGAAAATTCAAATATAGGATTAATAAAAACGAAAAATAAAGGAAGTGGGAAGGTCTATACAATGGTTGGACGAACGACGGGTTTAACGGAACCTTATGTTGTTTCTATTATATATATGTAATAAAATAAGATATAAATATAAATATAAGTATATATATACTATTATAGAAGGAAAAACATAGGTTTAGTTTTGCATTCTTATAGAAAAATAGAATTGAGATGTGCGTTATCTTGAAAAAACGAACATAACTTGGGCTGCTGATGTTATAGACAAGCTAGGCTGGGACGCCCAGAGGCCGCTTGATACCTATTGGACCCCCAAAAAAGTTGAAACCTGCTGGATCAACTGTGTCTGCATGTTGTGGGCTGCGCGTGTTAAATAACAAAACCTAGGCCATGGACCTGGTGGGCCCGGACTGTCAGCCTCTCGACAAACAGTCGTCTCCCGATTCCTCTCATTTTGTTGACCATGTTGGAACAATAGACGGTGGTGCCGCGGCGAGAGCACCAAAGCGGAGGACGACGTCGAGACCTCGGAGCGGAACAAACCAGAGCCGGGGAAGACGCATGCGGAGGGGAGTACGAGGGTTGACTTGTTCGGGTGCAGGGTGGGCCGGTGGAGCTGCCGCCATCGAAGAATGTGTGGGAGTAGAGGGATGGCCTGGCCAGCGCCATAGGCTAGGATGGGTCACCGAGGTGTGCGCGGCAGCGCCGCCAGCCCCTGTAGGAAGAGGACGAAAGGTTGAACAAAATAAAGAAATACAAATGAATAGGTGGTTGGTCCCAGATGTCTGTGTACGAGACCTGCTGGGTCCACCTGAGAAGGGGAATATGTTGGGAGGAAGGAGATTCAAAGCACGGTAGCCCAGTGAACTAGTTACATACATAAGCAAATAGCCACTAAAAAAAGCAAACAGGTTAATGGGTTCTTAGACGAAATATTTCGGACAAAACAGATAATTACGACACATAGGCTATTGCATGAAACACCCAGATGGTAAAGGTGCTTAAACAGATAAAGTACATCATCTAGACCTTCCTGGCACGCTTGATCATGACGCTGCAGCTGTTCGTGTACTCGTCAGTTACGGGAAGTAGACACGCCCTCATGTCCAAGATCCGCCTGTACATGTCGTAGCATGCGTATGCGTCCTTGGCCGCGTAGTTTATGTAGGCTAGATTCAGAGGTACCTCCCACGTGTTCAGGTTCTTGGTATCGACGTCTTCTTTCATGTTGGCATAGCAGGGGTCGATGATGGTCGCGGCAAGGTCAACCACGGAGTCCTTCTCCTGCCCATTGTCGATGATCTTGTATTGCTTTTGGATGTCGACAAGCTTGTTGGACCAGATGGCCGAATCGTAAAGGACATTCGCGTTCTTCCTGCTCTCCACCATAGCGAAGGTGCAGTTAGCGGTGCCGATGAAACGGGCGAATGCTCCAGAACCTTTGATGGCCCTATAGCAGTGGTAGACGAGAACCTCATCCCGTACGCATAACTGGGCGACGGTGATCTGCAGGTCCCTGTCAGGAGACGAATGGATGGGCACAAGGCCTAGTCCCGTGACCTTATGCTTTCTCCTCCTGTAGGTACTACTTGAACTTGGCGAGGTAGAGCTTCACCGAGTCTGGATCGTTGGTGTACATCACATTCAACTTGGTGCTATCATGGGTCTAAACGGTGAAATCAAAGGTGAACTCCTTGCTGAAGTCCATATCCAGCAGGCTCACCCCTCGGATCGCCATTGGAGTCTCTTCAAGTGAACGAGTGGGTAGGCGGCGGCAGCAGTTCATTTTTCAGCTCTTGGGGAACTACATTCAACAGTAAACTGAGTGCGTATAGGCGATGGCAGTTACTACCCCTCCCTCGCCCGCCGCATGCCCGGCAGAACATGCACCCTCGGCGCATTCGAACACCTCCATTAAACCAGCATGGAAGCCGAGAAACCTATTCCGGCCACACGTCGGTTAACGAGCGGGTCTGTATTGGTACTGTAATAGCAAGTGTTAGTGGTCACTTTACTTAAATTTTATTAGCTTTTATTAAAATTTATTCTTAAAACAAGCAAAGCATTGACTCGTTCTATCAGTGCCACAGGGTCAACATGCACATCAATTAGAATTATTATTCTCAGGACGCACACGATCAGCTCATTTGCCACACTTTCACTCAGACAATACTACCAAGTTTGAACAACTTGTTATGGTTGCTGTCCTCTGCATCATCATGCCATGTTTCCCAGCTTGCAAGATTCAGAACCAACCAATAAGATTCAAATAATAAGTACAACAAAGATGCCTACACATCTCAATGATTCCCAGCTTGCAAGATTCAGAACCAACCCATTAGAGCCTTTGGATAAAGTGAATCTCGGGATTAAATCCATCTTGGCTAGCCGTGTCATACAACCCAAGAACTTGGTGAATGCTCTTGACCATCACAACATCTATAGTTGAGTATTCCTGTTTGCACAGATAAGAAAGACCATGATTACTATAATAGTGGCACTAGTTGAAGCAAACTTTATTTCCAAAACGAGAAAAGATAGCTTTAATTAAAAAATACAATGTTAGCACAGTATGACAAAGCACAATCATGTTGAAAAAGGACAGTACTGACCTGTGTGAGATGACTTTGGGAGATCAAGTTATTCTTCATGTCCCCGTATCTTGCCATGAAGGCGATTCATTGACATCCATTAACACCTCAGTGTGGCAGTAGAAGGAGGAGCGTCGACTCATTTCAATCACTTTTCTTGTGCAGTTCAACTTAAATTATGGTGCCTGCCAGTTAGAGAGGGGGCCCGCGCCACCTCAACGGTAGGCGTGATGGACTCAACTTGTTCAGTGCAGCTATGTGATTGATGCAGTGCACATGGACTTGATTCTGCCAGATAGGTCTTCCGCAAGTTATCTACATTGGAAATGAAATGGTAGCTAAGATAGTAACTCTATTTTAAATGTATTATTACTTCATTTTATCAGTGGCAGTAGCGGTGCCAAAAGATTGCCTCAAATTATTAGTGGCATTAAATTAAGATGCAAAAACAATATCATTATTACTTTCTCATAGCAGTGCCAAAACAGTAGCACAAGATCACTAGCTGGATGCAGAGTCAAAATCAACCAAAAAGGAACATACCTGGTCAATAACAAGATACGAAACATACACGAAACAAAAAGAAGCATCTTCATTATGTTCATGGCAATCACACAAGGACAGTAGAAATTTTAAAACAACAACATTGCTTCATGTTACCGAAAGCATTACGATCAACAATGACATTCGTCAAATATGGGATTACTTTAATGGTGGCATTGCTTGTTTACCAGATACAGTAGATCAACAACAGCTAAAGAGTTGGTTTAAGGGCATGGGACAGTGGGGACACCAGGACACTCAGCAGCGTAAAGAAGCAACTTATCATACTGGGAAAAATGGCAGGAGTACCATTTGTAACACAGTTTAATTGCATCGTAGTACTGGAGGCATTAGATTAACAATAACATTGGTTAGACATGTCCTTACGGTAACAGTGTGATTGCTTCATTTTACATGCACCTACATTAACAACTGCAAAAGGTTGGTATAAGGACATGCGACAGTGGACGCATCAGCACAATGTACCTACAAGGAGGCATAAAGTGGTGATGCCGAGTTTGTTCATACTCTGTGAGGGCAGCAAATCTAATCCTGGAGATCTTTTACTATGTGAGGGCAGCAAATCTAATCCTGGACATACTCTGTTGACTTGTCCACCAGCCACCACTTTCTATCATTTTTTCAACCAATAATAGATATGTTCCTTATCCAGTTTGTACTGCCTTTTCCCTTTATTTCCCTTTTCAACCAAGAGATCGGTTGGGTATCCAGTCTCTACTACTTTCCCCCTGTTATTTCCTCTTTGAATGAAGTCCTAGATTCATGCTACAACTTTCCCCCCTTCGATGTTTGAACCAAGTCCTAGATTTGACTGCATGAAGTAGTTTTACCTCTAATAATACTAAAAATTTAGGTGGCTTTGGAAGAGCTGATGGAAGTAGAAAAAGATCCACATCCAGCCTCGTGGGGTGCTGGGGCAGTAGAGCAAGGCCGCTTTCGAAGGAACTTAAACCTGAGGGTCGTCGGGATGTGGCTAGGAGGGCTGTTGGAGGTCGGATCTGCCCACAATACGGTAGGGAGGAAGAAGGGGTCCGAGGACCTCTCGAGCCGGCGCTGTGTCAGAGAGAACGTCACGGGCAGAGCATCAGGACCCGCCGGCAGCTGTGGGTTTCCTCCCTCGCTGCCGATGACCGCGTGAACGATGTACCTAGTCCCCTACACACCCCGGCCAAAGGGATCCCGGCCGGATCTGTGACCAGCAGTGAGCAGAGAGAGAGTCGCTACTGCTATCTTGTTTGGATCTGGAGAGGATGAGAGAATGAGAGCAAGTACAATAGTGAGCTTATAGCCCGCTTACATGGCATTTTTGCCTATGTGGAGGAGAGAGATGTGAAAAAGTAAGGGGAGTGGGCTCTCATGCAAGTGCCTAGCTATATTCGCATTCCTAGGTAAATGCAATAAATGTGAAGAAAGAGATAAGAGAATATGGAAGAAAGTACTAATGCAATACCAACCTTATAGCCCACATTATTGTATGAGTGCATATAGATGATGACTATAGATGACATGGCGGTTTCTTATAGCCATCAGCTGACTATATTATTAACCATGCTCTGAAGAGAGCAACTCTAGTAAAGCAAGCGCTCAGGCTCCTGCCTATATATATAGTGGAGTGATTATCTTTTTCTCTCCACAACAAGCGTTTCAATTTGTGTACGTGGCATTAAAGAAAAGAAACTCTATATTATGTGACTAACTGCACGTCGCACTTTTGTCGGTGCGAACGACACCTATGGGATCGCGTGGACCCCTTTACGGTTCGGCAGGGATGAGGAGTGCGCAAAGAGCAGATCTAATGATTAACACGATGGATTTTTACCCAGGTTTGGGCCGCTGAGAAGCGTAAAACCCTAGTCCTGCTTGCATGTGTTTATCTTGTGTTCTTCTGTTCTTGGACTAGAGACTATGCGTGTCCAGTCAAAAAGTCCGAATCCTTCCACAGTACGCCTTGGGCCTCCTTTTATATGTCAAAGGGGTCACCATAGTGGCACACAGGAGGTGGAAAGTATCTACAGTGTACAAGTTTATCGCCTAACATCATAGGACAAACGCATTTAATGCGCTGCCTACGTGTCCTCTTGCTTTATCGGGGACGGCAATAGAGCCCGTCCCGTCCGTCGCCGCCTCGCCTTGCTTCGACGTGCATCCAAGCTGACGAGGCATGCAGCGTCATGCTGGCTGGCTGGCTGCTGTGCTGGTGCGGTGACAGGGCCTTCACGAAGATCTGCCTGCCACCACGCAGGTGCTTGGCTAGTTGGCTTAGAAGCCACATGCTACCACGCAGGTGCTTGCCTAGTTGGCGGGCTGGTCATCACATCGGAACGGCCGTGGGGCAGCGAAACATTGGCAGGTGCGGGCCTGGCCGCCGCCCCGCTGATGCTCCTGGCAAGGGTCTTGCCGGGGTCTCGCCTCCGTCCCCGGCACGGATCTTGCTGGGGGTCTCCGTCTTCTGGTCCTTATCTAGACTCGCAGGCCTTTGGTCTTCAATTCTTCTCGTTTTCTGATTCAGACGCCTTCGCTGTTCTGTATCTTCCCCAGCTAACCCCCGGCAAGCCTTGCCGCGGGTGTGGAGGATACCTTGCCGGGAAATCCCAGCTTGCTTCCTGAGATGTTTTTCTTGACCTTGCCGGGCCTGAGCTTGCCGGCGATGCGTAGACCTATTCCCGGCAAGTAAATCTTGCCGGAAACCGGCCCTTGAGTGGATTCCTTCTCCGCCAAGCCCTTCCCGCCTGGAGGCTACGACTTGCCGGTGCGTGTCCAGGGGTAGTGAACACCCCCTGTTTACTACACCGACAACTTTGTACTACATTGTACTACTCCTACTTACTAGTACTACTAGTAGTATTGTTCACTTGTGCTCCCCGGCCCTCCATTCATTGAGCAACCCCACGGGTGAATAAACATATAGTACTAGTACTATTTATATAGAACAAACAAGCTCGAACTATTTTGGCTTTGAGATATCGATGGTATAGTTTGACCACATTGCATCAATGGACTCAGTACTTTGAAGTAACCTATAGGTATAAACACATGCATGGTTTACATTCCAAATCGAGCTTGAACTGTATTTGTTTACATGTACCACCTTTTTCTTTTGGTTTTCTGCTCCATGGCGCAATTCATCGATACAAAATTATACTAGGAGTATTTAAAAGTTGAGGGCGGGGCTTTTCCCGGGCAGTACGCGCGGCAGTTTTCGCGTAGCTGGTTTGACAGAGAGGCAAGGAGGGTGAGGGACTAGTGGATTCAACTTACTGCGGGAAAGGCAGGGTTGTGTGATTTGATGGCTCGTTACTGCTGGAAAGATGGGGTCTTGTGATATGACTGCTCATTATAGTCATTATTACTGCGGCGCTACGATCGGGGTGATGCCCCCTTTCGTTCCCCACTCTAATCATGTGCATGACACGTCGACCCGGGTGCTAGCTCGCCCACATGTCGGCGACATAAGAAGGAGCAAAGAATCATGCGGTATATTGGTCCCCATTGTATTTCGTGTCAAATTTTGACTATAGATTGAACTAACAAAATGTTCATGCATGTTACAAAAAATTATATCATTCAAAACTATGTTCAAATATGAATCCAACGACATAATTTTTGTTGACATGCATTAACATTTTGTTAGCTAAATCTTTGGTCAAAATTTGGCACAAACTACAAAGGTGACCATAGAAAACAAGTGGTGATATGGCCATAAAAAACAATGTACTCCTACTACAGTCTAGTCTCTAGCATGTAGTACAGTACTACTACTCTTCCTCCTCTCGGTTCATCGCCATCATACATTCCCCATTCCTGTGTTTTCAGTATCCTACGAATCAAAGAGGCCCTTAGACTGGTTTAGGTCTGGTCATTTTTTTTTCAATGTGTTACGTCCAAAATTTAATGAACGTGCTCCGGTTTCTATGACAATAATCCGGTTTGCATGTAGTCATTCATTTATTTATTTATTCTTCTACGGGGGGTTTGCATGTAATTCGTCAGGCCTGAAATGTAAAGTACGCCGGCATGGTTGCATATGCTCCGAGTTGTGCATGCACTACGACCCAGATGCTCTATGTCCCACATGTCGGCAAAAGGAAGCACGTGGAAATAGCCTAGGAGTACATATAGGAGGAAAAATGCGTGAAAAATTATGTACTATGAAGCATAGCTGCGGTTCGAACAGGAGACCTAAAGTGATGATAGGTATAGGTCGCACGCACCCAACTAGTGGTACTAGACGTACGAGTACTCAGTACTCCTATTCTATCAACACGAGTCCCATCTGAAAAAAGCGTCCACGCTACAGCTAGCTCTTCTCCCTCATTTCTCTCTTCTAATTCTAACTCAGCCGACACGGTGGGCGGGGTGGGGATTTGCCGATAGTCGGTTTGCTCAACTGTGGCCCCACCTGACAGTGAAAATGCTAAGACAACAAGCGTTCCCAAGCATGAGCGGCGTGCCCGATGTGACGCCCCCGGCTTAATCGTGCACTAATCATACACGCAAATGCACATGATCAAGCCTAAGGACTCACTTGAAGGAATCACAACACAACTCTAAAACATAAATAAAGGCATACAAGCATTATATTACAAGCCAGGGCCTCGAGGGCTCGAATACATAAGCTTGATGTCAACAAGCATCAGCGGAAGCGTTAGATATCTGACTACAGATATAAAAGAGAAACAGATAAGCCTTTAAGAAGGCGGTGCAAAACAAAAGCTACGATGAAAAAGGCGCAGGCCTCCTGCCTGGGACCCTCTGAACCTACTCCTGGTCGTCAGTCAACTCGTAGTAGTAACCACCCTCGGGGTGGTAGCGGTAGCCGTCGACGGGGACAGCTGTCTCAGGGGCTCCATCATCTGGTTACATCAAACGGATATGGGGAAAAAGAGGAAGCAAAGCAACCATGTGTACTCATCCGAAGTACTCAGCAAGCAAGGATCTACACTACACATGCAACATTATCAAAGAAAGGCTGTATATGTGGACTGGGCTGCAGAAATGCCAGAATAGAGGGAAGGCCTAGTCCTATCGAAGACTAGCATCTTCATCGGTCTTGCAGCATTAGAAGAGTGTAGATTAGCACAGTAAAAGTAGTAGCAGTATTAAGTATCAACCTCGCCCAAAGATCCTTCCTCGACTCCCTGCGAGAAAATGATCCCAGAGCCCTAATATCCATTTCTCATCACAAGTATCCAGTTCTAGTTGTATCGATCGGGATACAACTCCGAGCATCCGTTACCGAGGATCCGGCTATGCATAGATGTTTTCTTCCCTGCAGGGGTGCACCAACTTACCCACCACGCTAGATTAACTCCAGCCGGACACACTTTACTGGGTCATGCCCAGCCTTGGCCAAACGATACGCCGCAACCCGACCTAGGCTTAACAGAGAGGTCAGCACGCCAGACTAAACATATGCCTCCAGGGGTCTTGGGCCATCGCCCCGGACGCTCCTGCATGTTGCGAACCCGGCCGGTGAGCAGACCTAGCCCCCCTTATACAAGTGCAGGATGTTACCAGTCCAACCCAGTGCACACCGCTCAGTCGCTGATGTCTATTAAGCTTCGGCTGATGCATACGACGCAGAGTGCCCATAACTGATCACATGTGATGGTTAGTGCTATCGGGCCAGAGGCCCACTCGGATCAAATATCCAAATCGTTAGTGTATTGGGGGTTTGCGGTAACGAGCAAAGACTCACGATCGATGTGACCCCGTCGCCCTGTCTCGAGGACTTGCTGCAAGGGCTAAGAATGCCCGGCGCGCCTCGTAAATATCTCTCGGGTACCCTCCAGGTCAACCCGACTTCACAACACTCGCGGGTACCCCTCAGGGCCGACCCGATGTCATCATGGTTCTGTGTTAAGTCAAAGTAACCGTGTGTCCAATCACCAGGGGGAAACCCAAGGAATCACCCTCGATGGATTCCACCTGATGTAGTTGTCAAGGTGAACTTAGGAGGAATCACCCTCGAGGTTCACACTTGAGGTGTTGCACGACGACATCGTTATCAGGAGTGGTGAAGGAGGAATCACCCTCGATGACCACGACCGAATAGCTACTCTACAGAGTTAACATCAGAAGTGCTAAACAAGGTATCACCCTCGGCACTCGATAGTAACGTTGCAGTGTCGTACAACTAAGGGGGGTGATGTGCGGTGCCAGGGCCTGGTTGTCGATCACGTTGATCGAGTCATCTGATAATCCAGCGGGGGTAACTGGGTCAAAGTGGGGTCTCTGGTGGGTCTCTATCCAGCCTATACTAAGCAGTTTAGGATAAGCTGGTAGGTATCAACAACAGTTACAAAAACAGGCTATGCATCAAAGATAGGATAAACAGTAGCAGCAACAAATTCTAATGCAAGCATAAGAGAGAAAGAATAGACCATATAGGCATGCTCAAGGGGGGGTGCTTGCCTGGAAGCTCTATGGCATGAGAAGGGTCGTCAACAGTGTAGTCGGACTCCGGAGCTGCGTCGGCCTCGGGGACTACGCCGGTGTCGGGGTCTACCGAGAGAGAAGAGGGGGAGGAAACAAATAAATACACAGCAAACATATGCAATACAGAGCATGCTATGCTAGGATGCAGTGCAGGGTTGCCTAAAGACATGTTTAAGTCATTTTAGTTATTTTAGGATTTAAGTTGGAATTATTAATCGGTGTATATGCACTATTCATCTATCAGAAACAGGCTAAAAGTTGCGGGTTCACCTCCATAGAGGGTCCCGACACGGAAACAGATAGCACGGTCGTCTTCGTGGTATTTTTCTGAGCAACTTTCATGTATAAAGTTTTTCCATCCGAGCTACGGATTAATTTCTATGATTTCTCAAAGATTTAAACAATTTCTGAAATTATTTAAATTAACAGAAAAAGGAATATGACGTCCGCATGATAGGGGAATGACGTCAGCGGTCAACAGCCGCACTGTCCAGGTCAAACCTGACCAGTGGGTCCCACATGTCATACACAGAGGGCTAACAGTGGGTTATTTTAATTAAACAGAGTTAATTAACAGTTGGGCCCCACATGTCAGTGTCTGGTTAATTAACTTATTAATTTTAAAAGCCTAATTAGTCTAATTAATGAAGGGGGCCCACATGTCAGCTACAGGGGGTATAGTAACCACGTTGACCATGGTCAACGTGGTCAACAGAGGCGTTGGGGCCCACTGGCAGCCTCTCTGGGTGGGCCCCATGCCCTGCCAGGTCAGCGTCGGCGCCGAAGCTGCTCCGGCGGGCTCCAGACGCGGCGGTGAACTACGACGAGGGTCGGAATCGCGCTACGGTGCATCATTTCACGTTGTTTTTCTTGCGTTCGAACAGGTGTTGCAGCGTGCATCCAACAGTGGCGGTCTCCGGGCCGGAGGTAGCCGGAAACGATGGCGGCGACGATCGCGGCGGACGGCCGGAATCGGGCAAGGACGGAGCCGGGGTTAGGGTGCACGGCTAGGGGCGCTGAGGGGCTCTACAGCTTCCTGGGAGCACCAGGAGCATGTTGAAGTGCTCGGACGCGAGCTTTGCTTGTCGTGACTGCGGTGGCGAGGTGCTCGGCGGTGGCAAGCTACGACAAAAATGGCGGCAGCAGCTGCAGCTCGAGAGCGAGCCCAAGCAGGGAAGGGAGAGGTGCAGGAGCTCACCGGGAGGCCCAAGAAAGGCCGGCGACAGGTTAGTAGCTGCAGATCGGCGGGGAATCGCGGTGATGGCGTCGCGGTGGCCGAAGATGCGGACGAAGGGGAATGGCGTTGCAGGTCTCTCCGGCTCCAGCTAGGGCCACCAGGAGAAGGAGTCGACCCGGCGAAGCTCGCGGACAGGGTCAGCGGGCACGGGACCGCCGGTGGCCGTGGTGACGACGGAGGACGGTGACGGGCGCGCTTGGGTCAGAGAGAGGGGAGTGAGCATGAGCGCGTGTGCGAGAGAGAGCGAGGGAGAGGGGGAAGAAGTGGATGAGGATGGAGGGGAGGCCGAGGGCGTCGCCCATATCCTCTTGGCGGTCGCTGTAGCATCGCGGTGTCGCACTGCGGTCGGCGCGGAGACGCGCGCGTCCAAGGAGACGACGACACGGAGGAGAAGTAGGTGAGGGAGTGGGCTGGGCCGGCTGCAGGTAAGCCCAGGTAGGCCTTTTCCCTTTTGCTATTTTTTGTTTTAACTTTTATTTATTAACAGAGAGAGAAAGGGAATTATTTGGGCAACTATTTCACTTAGGAAAAATTTGGGAGGTGTCCCATTAAATCCCTGGTGATTAAAGATAGTGCCACAAATATTTTGGAGACCAGAAGAATTCATTTGTATTTTTCACAAATGAAATAGCATTTAAATATGCTAGAATTGTTCTATTTTAATTGCTACTGTTCATCTTTGCATAAGAGTGATGTTGTATTCCTTAACAAATAAATGTTATGGAATATTTGCTATGAGATGAACATTTTTCCAGCAACTTTTGGCCAGCTTTATTTTGCACTTGAATTTTGAATTGTTTTCAGAGAGGAAATTGGATGGAAGTGCTTAACCACTGAGACCATTATGATGCAAATGATGATGACTTGGCACTGATCGTAAGGGATCACTATAGTGTGATGCTGGGGATGTTACACCCGACAGACCGTGTGGGGGTGCGACGCGAACACGACAGACTTTAACTTTTTAACTTGTAGATAGAAAATGCCAAGCCAATGCGTGCTGAGCGGCGGGCCGGAACGACAGTGTGGGTGCGACGCTAATGGCATAGGCGTGCTGTACTTGTTCCACTTTCTCGTTTTGAACTCGTGACATGTAGTAACGGTCAGTTTTGAATACTCCGTATATAAGTTTGGTTATCGCTCCAATATATATACTCCCTCCATGTAGGTTGGGTCTCGTACTTACTCCCTCTGTTCGGTGAAAAGTGTACATATAGAAATTTTAGGACAAATTATGGAGTGGAGTAAAAGATGCATTGGAAAGATGCAAGCCACCATCAATTACAAAAGGGACTAATAAACCAGGACATAGGTAGTAAACCAGGATGAAGATAGTGATACTACATATAATTAACGCCAAATAAGAGCAAGGGACCACACATGTCATTTACGACTGGAATAAAAATGCCATACACTAACACAATAAGGCCACGAGGCGATGCAGTGCTGGTTACAGGGGGCAAGAAGAATGATGCATCCATCGACGACCTCCTCCTCCTTGACTCAGGGCGCCGGCCCACCGAACGGCGGCTAAGTAGCACCGGCTTTTGTGGCCAGGTCAACATGCTTCCGAACAATGGTGTCCAAAGATTCCAGCCGGTGGAAGAAGGCCAACGTCTTTCTGCCCTTGCTGGCCTTGTAGTGGCCTATGTAGACAATTTCCTCGTAGACGTGGATGTGCAGGTCGACGGTATCTTGCATGGTGAGGCGCTGCGCGGCGAGCGCGGCCTCGAGGTGCACATTCTTCATTGCGACCTCCGGCAGCTGTAGGGCCACCAGTGCTTCAAAGAGTTCGTCACCTTGGAGGCCAATGAGGGTGGCAGGCAACAAGGAGCCTGGGCACGCGGGCTGGAGGAGTACGGCAAGGTCGTCTGCGCGCTTCTTAATGGTGGTGAACTTGCGGATGGAGCGTACCATCATCTCGCCCATGCGAGAGGCGAAGCCGGAGTCGACGAGGGCTGTGACGCCGGCGGTCGCCAGCACCATCTAGAAATGTTGCGCAGTGCGGGGCCGTAGGCCAGCGTCTTGGACGATCTAGCATAGCCGATTGCCGCTCGCGTCCATCGACGCCATGGGTGCTTGTGGCTTCTGGTCACTTGGTCTTGGTCTTGGTCTTGGATTGGAGTGAGCAGTGTTGCGCAGAGACTAGGAGTAGATGGATTGGAGTGGTGGGGCGCCTTTATATGAGAGTCCAAACTGCGTTGCATTCACATCGTGCGGGCTCCATTCTGCTTCTCCAATTACACTTACCTCTGCATGCTAATTGAATGAGGAGGCATCATTGACCGTTCAACGTTTCGGGAACCACTACCCTCTCCCTCGTTGGCATTCAAGTTGTATCAACGTAAATGTGTGTCAAAAAGAGACTAGTCAGTAGTAGTATACTCAATATTGTGCACCGCGACCAAGGCGGAGACGAAAACAAGAGAACTTAATATTTATTTACGGTGTAGATTCACTCATTTTGCTCCATATGTACTCATTTACGGTGTAGTCACTTGTTGAAATCTCTAGAAAGACAAATATTTAGGAACGGAGGGAGTACTCCCTCCTTTCCGGTTTATAGGGCTCATCTCAAAAAAAATGTTTTTCTGTTTTATAAGTCTCAGTTCTACTAATTACCATCATATGTTCAGATTTCAAGGTGTATTAAATCACTGCATGCAAGGATGAAGAAAAAACTCACCAATGCATGTAGAAGTTCTTGGTCATTCAGTGGTCATGCATGCATGTGGTGTAATTAATGCATCGGTATACATAATTTTTTAAGAAAAATGAGAGTACTAAGTAAGTACTTTTGCAAACTACGAAATTAATTCCACCATTCATCATCTTCCTTGGTTGAAGAGATTTTCAAATTAAGCCCTATAAACCGGAAAGGAGGGAGTATTTGCTAATTAGTAATACCATTGCATGCAATGAACTGACCGCTGCATGTCGTGCTAGGTACTACGTCCCACGTCTCTCATTGGTTCATTCCTATTCATGTCTAGAAACAAGAAACGTGGTCGGGTTTGTTTTGGGATTATTTGATTTTTGTAAGATCACTATAACTAGCAATCGCCACCATAACCGTAAGATCTGCATCCGACGGTGGCACCTATTGGACGCAAACAGCAGTAGAAAAGAATTGCCGGAAAACTGCCGCACCACGCCCCACCCCTACACAAAGACTGCCACGCGAGCGTTCGCAACTGCCAAGTTCGGGTTGCGCTTGGCTCTTCGCCACTTCGAGAAGTCGAATAATTATGTTACTACTTCTACAGTATCGAATCACCTGCTGCATGTCTGTCCACCGCGTGCGGGAGGGATAGCTTGTTGTAGTAAGCAAAAGCCTCTCCTCGTCTGCGAGCCACCGCGCGCATGGGCGAGGGAGAGGGCGTACTAGTAGTAATCAAGCCTCTCCTCGTTGTGCGAGTTGACGCGACACATCATAGCACTGGCCCCACATGCTTGCCTCTAAACTTGGCTAAAAGACCCACAGTGTACAATATATTTACTGCAACCTCTAACATTTACCCCACCACAAATTAAAATATATATTCATCTCTTGACCAGATCAGCGTGCAAACTACAATCACCAGGATGACAGGTAGGGCCAGAAGATTATTTTAATCAAAAAAATGCTTCGAGACGGCCTCATAGCATGGATCCGACTCCAATGATTATGTGGAGAGTATCATATACTAGTATCATGCATATGATACTAGTGTATGATACTACCTCCATAGTGCATAGTATCATAGAGTAGTATCATAGATGATCATATTTATTGCCAAACATGATATGGTATCTACCTATGTTACCCTCTCTCTCTTCTTTAATTATCTGCCACATAAGCATGTTTGCTAGTCCCAAGTGCATGATACTACCGGTTATGTTACCCGGCTACTCATAGTGGGGAGTATCATATACTAGTATAATGGATATGATACTAGTGTATGATACTACCTCCATAGTGCCTAGTATCATAGAGTAGTATTGTCGGGGTACGACACCTATGGGGATCCAAAGGAACCCCTTTACGATTTGGCGGGGGGAGAGGTATACGCAAAGAGCAGAACCAACGATCGACGTGGGAAGATTTTACCCAGGTTCGGGCCGCTGATCCGCGTAAAATCCTACTCCTGCCTTGTGTTCTTATTAGTGTTCTTGAGCCCAGCCTTCAGGAGCGCTCGCTGTGAACAGTACGTTCAAAGAGCAGCTACGCATGCAGAATGGGCCAGAAGTTCTCCTCCCCTGTAGCAGTTGCCTTGGGCCTCCTTTTATACGCCCAAAGGTGTCACCACAGTCTTTGGACCCCTTTACGATTCAGCGCGGGGAGAGGTATACGCAAAGAGCAGAACCAACGATCGACGCGGGAAGATTTTACCCAGGTTCGGGCCGCTGATCCGCGTAAAACCCTACTCCTGCCTTGTGTTCTTATTAGTGTTCTTAAGCCCAGCCTTCAGGAGCGCTCGCTGTGAACAGTACGTTCAAAGAGCAGCTACGCATGCAGAATGGGCCAGAAGTTCTCCTCCCCTGTAGCAGTTGCCTTGGGCCTCCTTTTATACGCTCAAAGGGGTCACCACAGTGGCAAAATGTACATACATTGAGGTGTAAAGTAGCTATAGGGTAATCATACCTAACCCCTGACAGACTAGGACGAACGCATTTAATGCACCATGAGGTGTCCGTTTAGGTGTCCTTACTTTCTTGGGGATGGAAAAATGGGCCATCCCATCAGCACCGCTTAAGCTCTCCTCCATTGGCGCGTCGCCACGCATCCAAAGAAGGACCCAGAATGTTGGGTTTGTCGCTGTGCTAAAGCGGTGGCACAGCAACAAAACCTTGCAGGGCGCCAAGCCTCGCCGGGCGCCGAGCCTTGGCGGGCGCCAAGCCTTGCCGGGCACCGATCCTTGCCGGGCTCCGCAGGCCACCCCGGCAAGATCTTGCCGGGGAAGCTGGCCTTCGGATTCCAGCTCTCCTTATCTGCTGATCCTCAGATCTCTGACTGGATGGTTTCTTTGATGGCTTGAATCAACCTCGAACTGTTCCCCGGCAAGCCTTGCCGCGAGGATGGCTACAACTGCCCGTGCACAAGTACGGGGTACTAGTGGCCCAATACTTAGTACACCGACAAGTATCATAGATGATCATGTTTATTGCCATGCATGACACAAAGTAGCATAGCATTTAACATGATATGGTATCTACTTATGTTACTCTAACCCTCTCTCTCTTCTTTAATTGTCTGCCACATAAGCATGTTTGCTAGTCCCAAGTGCATGATACCGGTTACGTTACCCCCATTATGACCAGCCTAAGCTTAGAGGCATGGTACACGCTATCCTAGACTAGTTACAACTACCTCCCCTACAAATGAAACTGCCACACGAGCGTTCGGGTTGCGCTTGCCTCTTCGCCTCTTCGGGAAGTCGAACTTGATGGTATACTACAGTATGCTTCTGGCCATCTGACACCGAATGAACTGCTACATGTCCACCGTGTGCGGGAGGGAGAGCGTGTAGCGAAAGCTTCTCCTAGTCATGCGAGCCACCACGCTCATGCGCGAGGGAGAGGGCGTTGTAATCAAGCTTCTCCTTGTTGTACGAGTTGACGCGACACATCAAAGTAGTGCACTCGATATATTTCAATAATTTGCGTTTACCGATACATTAATTACAACGCATGCATGCATGCCGTCACTTTCCTTTTGATACTTGCATGTGTTGATTTAATGCACCTTGAAGTAGTACTATGAATATGTGATGGTAAAACTTTCTAATGCCCTGGCCCTAAAGCGAGAGATGGTGGTGCACGAGGCGGGCGAGATCATGCCGACGGAACAGGCCCGACGATGGAGGTCTTTATGGACCTCACCTTGCTCCACTGCCCCTTGTGCCTCCGCCCCTTGAAGCCTCCAGTGTACGAGGTTCGAATACACCTCGTCCGTTCGGCTGATCGAGCAAGGTGCAGGTTTCTTGATTGATGTGTTGTTCGATTGATTTGTACAGTGCAAGGGAGGGCACCTGGCCTGCACGGACTGCTGCGGTGAGCGCCCCGGGAACCAGCGGCAGTGCCAGAAGTGCGAGTGTGGCGGCGGCTTCGACATGCGCAACACGCCGATGGACGCCGTCCTATCCTCGGTGAGGGTGGAGTGCCCACACGAAGGTTGTAGGCTCTACAACACTTACCACAAGCACGCCGATCACCAGAGCGCGTGTCCGCTCGCGCCCTGCAAATGCCTCATGCCCGTCTGCGGCTACGAAGGCCCGCCGCCGGCGCTCCCCCACCACATCAGCACTGTGCATCCCATGCTTGTGCACAGGATCCAGTACGGCAAGGTGCTCCAGCTCCAAGTGCCGGTGTCGAAGCCGCGGTGCTTGCTGTTCGCGGAGGAGGATAGCCGTGCATTTTTCGTGGTCGGCGGCGTGCTCGACATCGGCTCGCCTATCGCCGTGTCGGTCATCTGCATCAGAGCGGGGGCGTCCCCACCGCCGCACTACGCGGCCAAGGTGTGGGCGAACGGCCCGCTGGGGGAGCCCAAAGGCAGGACCGACGTCGTCAAGGTGGAAATTGAGCTGACAAGCGGCAAGGAGCCTGGCGCCGTCGCCGTGCAAGAGCTGACCTTCTTCATAGTGCCGGCCAAGCTACTGGCCGGGGCTGGGTTGTCGAGGACGGTGTCCCTCCGCATTCAGATTGACAAGCTCACCTCCTAAATGATTCTATAGTGCCTTCTGTTTATCTTAGTAATATGCTAATATAGGGAGTAGCTTAAGAGATGGTGGATTTTGGTAGCGATGCAGCAATTACTTCGACATCAGATCAGCAGTTAAAGTAATTTCCAATAGTCGAAGGGATATTTC
Source organism: Thinopyrum elongatum (assembly GCA_011799875.1). Taxonomy (NCBI): domain Eukaryota; kingdom Viridiplantae; phylum Streptophyta; class Magnoliopsida; order Poales; family Poaceae; genus Thinopyrum; species Thinopyrum elongatum. Next base: position 304,262,176 of record CM022297.1, on the reverse strand, counting down.
GTGTCTGTTGGATATAAAGATCCTTTGGGTAAGGAGTATAAGTTGCTTATATGCTTGAGGAAGTGTTGCATACTTCTGCGAGTTGACGCGACACATCAAAGAAGTAGTACTACTAGTAGTACTCACTCGACTGCACACCAGGCAGATGAAGCTCGTGTCGTGTTAGTGCCATGTGCGGCCCGCACATTAACCAAAACATCACGCCTCCAGCTGAGCCTCTGCGTTTTAAACTTCTCAATCTCAAGGCCAAGGAGAAACGTGAACCTATGATAGAGCCAATCAGATGGTTGAGAACACTACAATTCGTAGCTACAGATGCGTGTGTGAGAGAGGACGAGTGCGTGCATGCACCTCTTCTCTTCGTGTACAATGTACTAAACACAGAGTATAAGTGTATGTGGGTGGCATCGACGTAGAGAGCTAGAGATGGTGCGTGCGAGAAGTCCCGGGAGACTAGGTGTGTGCGTGGGAAAGAGGGAGAGAGATGATATGTGTCGATGTAATGCATGTGAAAAAAAGACTAGTCTATAGCTCGCCACGAGGCTATTCCTGGTGAACGGCCCAATAACCGTAAGATATGTATCCGACGGTGCCAGTTATTGCACATACACATCAGTAGAAAAAGAAGTACCGTGGCATATTACAAAACTGCTACACCACGCCCCGCCCTACAAACTGCCACTCGAGCGTTCGCAACTGCCATGGTCTGCTCCTATGTGCGATCTTCATTTTTTTAAAGGGATCTACAATAAAAGGCCGGGCTTTTGGCGCATGGTAGACCGGGGAGCTTGGCCTGTCGGTTTGCTACTACTCACATCCGGTCGAATATAAGTGATGTACCAAGCCGATGCGCATCGCTTCCGATGAGCGGCGGGTCGGACATACTATCTGTTCATGCTAAGCGGCGGGCCGGACCGACCGTGTGTTGGTGCTACTACTTACATGCGGTCCCATGTGTCAGTGAAGCACCAGCCAATGCGTGTTCCTTCGGTGAGCGGCGGGCCAGAGCGACCGTGTGTTGGGGCGACGCCAGCGCGACGGGCTGTAAGTTTACCGCCTAACTTAATTTGTAAAGGGTAACACTTGCTTTGCCTCCTTAACGAGATCGGTCGCTAGAAATCCTCATTACATACGTTTCTCGGATGCGTACGTGGGCCTGCGTTCTCAATGGCTGGGATTCGCGTCTAGGGTAACCTCATTGTACCCCTGAAGTGTCTATGTTCTTCTAGAAGCATCAGCACGTCAGTGTGATCAATCCACGCAAGAAGCTGGCAAACAACCCCTCCACATGTGCCACGTGTCTTCATTGAGCTCCCCATCATTTTATTCAAAACTATATTGACTAAAAAAGAGAGACATCTCCCGAAACAAAAACTTGCTCGTATTTTGCTTCCTACTTGCTTTGCACATACCGGAAGAGCAATGGTAATAACCAGCAAGGTGCAGGTTTCTTGATTGATGTGCTGTTCGATTGATTTGTGCAGTGCAAGGGAGGGCACATGGCCTGTGCGGACTGCCGCGGCGAGCGCCCCAGGAACCAGCGGCAGTGCCAGAAGTGCGAGCGCAACGGTGGCTTCGATGTGCAGAGCACGGCGATGGACGTCGTCCTCTCCTCGGTGAGGGTGGAGTGCCCACATGAAGGCTGTGGGCTCTAAATCACTTACCACAAGCTCGCTGGTCACCAGAGCGTGTGTCCGCTCGCGCCCTACAAATGCCCCGTGACCGTCTATGGCTACAAAGGCCCGTCGCCGGCACTCCCCCACCACATCAGCACCGTGCATCCCATGCCCATGCACAGGATCCAGTACGTCAAGGTGCTCCAGCTGCAAGTGCTGGTGTCGGAGCCGTGGCGCTTGCTGTTCACGGAGGAGGACGGGCGCACATTCTAATTAAAAGAAGCGTGCGTGATGGTAATAACGAGCGTGCACGATTGATGGAACAAGACATGTGCTGACATCGCCTATTGCGGTGCACCCTATGGTGCAAATGCCACGTACGCGGCCGAGAACGCGTGCCCACATTACGCCATCCGGGAATAGTGCCGCACTTCGAAACTAGAACCGTCAATAAATTTTGAGCTTGCATCTCGTCACATTCCAAATTACTACCATGCTATATTTAATTGCAAACCTGTTCACACCGATCAAAACCTAAACGGTTTCCCACTTAGGAGCGTATTATTACTCGGTTATAAATACTACCTACTCCAAGATGACTGCACATTCCTCCTCAACTCCTCATCCACAAGAACAAACAAGTCTTTCATCGTTGTTCCCTTGCATCTGCCATGGCCCGCATGAGTTCTGGGTCGAGAGATTACTACCAGGGAGAGGCGAGCATGGAAGCGGAAGCACGAGAGATGTCCCGCCTCACCGCGAAAGCAGCCGACATGTCCCGCCGCACCGCCGTAGCAGCACAGAGGTCCCGCCGTGCTGCCGAAGCAGCACAGAGGTCCCGTCGCGCCGTCGATGCAGCGGACTGGTCCGGCCGCGCTGCGAAGCAGCAGAGATGTGCCGCCGCGCCGCGAATGCAGCAGGGAGGTCCTCCCGCGCCGCGGCGGCCTGGGAAAATGTCTCGTGGGCAGGCAAGGACTCTCACAGGCCCATGCGCGCTATGCTCGATGGCCTGATGGGTCAGAACTCCGGCTGGATGAAGCTGCAGGACGAGATGAATGCCTCATTTGAAAATGCTACCGGCATCATCCGAGGACTAGGGGAGGACAAGGCGAAGCTCCGGACTGAGCGCGACCTGCTGAGGGCGAAGATCACCGGAAGGGCAAAGCAGGCAAAGGAGACCGCTACCTTGTTGAAGAGGACGGGCATCATCATCAAGAAACTAATGGACGAGAATGCCATGCTCCGCATCGGGCGCGAAAGGATTGTGGAGGAATCCGTGGATGCTGGCAAGCAGCGTATTGAGGACATGAAACTGATGAAAGATATCATTGCCGCTCGCCGTGAGAACTAGTCTCTGTGACCTGCAGCGCATCAAGAAAGTAGAGATCATCGAGCCAGATCATTGTATGCGTCTTCCTTCTTCTTTTGCCCTTGTGTATTTCGGGCGTAGCCGCATGTGGCTTTTTTAATTATCTTCCTAAATATGTAAGACAATTATTATCCACTGTCATCATCCTTATATATTCATAAGTCTTGCTATTAGTCGCAGTAGATGCTATATAGGTCCGTCGGATCTTACATCAAGATCCGTGCAAAATTTTCTTTTTAGATTTTCTTTTTCCTCTCTTAAATCTCAGTCGAGTGAGACATAGCCATGCCATTAAACAGGGGCTTAGGCACCATTAATGGAGACATTGGGAGAGAGGTGGGCGGTAGATGGAGGTTAAAGGGCTCTCCTCCCGATAAGCATGCGCAGGGGTCTGATCGCACGCCTCCCGTACTCAAATAGCTACCCCACACGACGCCTCCTAGCCAATAAAAAAGGGGACGCGTTGCGGCATGTAAATGATAAGTAGAATGCCCATGGTTTCAATAATACTTGTGTTTCCGATTGTAATGTGACAGCACTTGTTCCAAAATGACTTTGTTGATTGTTAATGTGTGCGCCTTCGCAAATCGGACAGCAAAATTACCACAGCATGTTGGTGCCATGTCATGACACCAAGCCATGTTTCATGATTTTCATGCGTGTTTTTGATTTACAGGAATTAGAAAACCAAGTTTCTCAATGTTTCCGGCTGAGCCCCAATGCCCAGATGTTTGAATTTCAGTCCCATTTCTTGCATGGGACCTAGAAATTCACCCGAGGACACACATGTGATTTTTCAACCAACTTTTGTGCACTGGAGCATGTGCTTGTAGTTCAAATTTGAATTATGCACATTAAATGACCAGAAACTCAATTAATGTATAAAAAAGGCCAAACGAACCCGGAATAATTTCAAAATTTAGCACGACACTCATATAGTTCTATGTTGCCTCTGTAAAGAAAATCAAAGGGGGGCAGCGTATATCGTTTCGCACACAAAGGTGACACGTTCCCTCTGAGAACCACGAGGCTTCTTGAGAGAACCTCCGGTTTGCAAGAAGCTTATACCCAAACTTGTTCCAATTCGGCCAAATTTTTTACCACATCATGTTAGTGCCATGACATGACACCATGCCAAGTTTCATGATTTTCAGGCTAGTTTTGGATTTACAGGAATTTAAAAACCAAGTTTCTTAATGTTCTTGGCCGAGCAACGACGCCCAGATGTTTGAATTTCATTCCCATTTCTTGCAAGGGACCTCGAAATTCACCCAAGGACACACATGTGATTTTTCAACCAACTTTGGTGCACTGGAGCATGTGCTTGCAGTTCAAATTTAAATTATGCACATTAAATGACCAAAAACTCAATTAATGTATAAAAAAGGCCAAATAAACCTGGAATAATTTCAAAATTTAACACGGCACTCATATAGTTCTATGTTGCCTTTGTAAAGAAAATCAGGGGGAGGCAGTGTATATTGTTTCGCACAGAAAGGTGACACGTTCCCTCTCGGAACCACGAGGCTTCTTGAGAGAAGCTCCGGTTTGCAAGAAGCTTATACCAAAACTTGTTCCAATTCGGCCAAATTTTTTACCACAACATGTTAGTGCCATGACATGACACCATGCCAAGTTTCATGATTTTCAGGCGAGTTTTGGATTTACAGGAATTTAAAAACCAAGTTTCTTAATGTTCTCGGCCGAGCCACGACGCCCAGATGTTTGAATTTCATTCCCATTTCTTGCATGGGACCTAGAAATTCACCCAAGGACACACATGTGATTTTTCAACCAACTTTGGTGCACTGGAGCATGTGCTTGCAGTTCAAATTTGAATTATGCACATTAAATGACCAGAAACTCAAATAATGTATAAAAAAGGCCAAACGAACCCGGAATAATTCCAAAATTTAACACGGCACTCATATAGTTCTATGTTGCCTCTCTAAAGAAAATCAGGGGGAGGCAGCGTATATCGTTTCGCACACAAAGGTGACACATTCCCTCTCAGAACCACAAGGCTTCTTGAGAGAAGCTCCGGTTTGCAAGAAGCTTATACCAAAACTTGTCCCAATTCAGCCAAATTTTATACATATGAAAACAGGGTTTAGATTATCCCAAACATCTCGCTACCTAGACCAATGTACTATGATTTGAATTCAACATAAAATGGATACAAATATTTGAATTGGAGATTGTATGGTACATGTAGTTCATATTTAAATATGATTACTACTATATGCATGTTTTCTGTTATCAAGATAATATTTAAATGATGGTATAACTTGACAACAATCGTATTCAAATAAGGAAAATTGATTCAAATTTAGTCCATATGGTAGACGACAATATATATATTCATAGGGTGGAGTAAAATGTTATATAAGATGGAAGATCAAAATGGAGGACTACATCCAATATAAACCGCAAGATCACCTAACGATATATTCGAATTCAACATAACGTGGATTCAAAAATTGAAATTTGAGATCCTGGCATTTGTAATCATATAAAAAGGGACATGACTCTTTCTTGTGGTGGGAAATGATTTGTTTTTTCTTGTTGTTGAGGGAAGTGCGAATTGATTTGGTACTGTACAGACTAATCTTGTTCTCTTGATTTTTTTTTACATTTTCTTGTAGTTTTTCAATGGCATTTATAGCAATATAGTAAAAGGGGACATGACTCTCTTGTCTCTTGTATGAATTGTCTTTTTTTGTACACGTTAAGTTTGTTCTGCCGAACATGGAATCCGCACTGTTATCCCAAAATTTTCAAGCTCGAGTATCTTTTGTCTCTTCTACTGCGAAACTCCTGCCTCTTCAACCGCGCCGCGCCTTGTTATCCTGAAATTTTGACGCACGCGAAAACTCCCTCCTCATCCAAAATTTGTCCCACGGCCCAGATACGCGAAATCCCCCTTCTACCCCTCAGCCAGAAATGTCACCTCGACGTTGCGTGGTCAAAACCGGTGGGGGTACGTTCGTAACTTACCCCACATTTCGGACAAGCGCGTCCCTAAGCCATGGCTCCCCCCTACCTTCCCCTTCGTACCCCCCATTCATACACCGAGGCCGCCAAAACTCGCGAAACCCCATGCTCCTCCGTCGGCCTCCCGACCGCCGCCCAGCCAGAGCTTCTTCCCCGACGACGTCGTCCACAACAACAACTCGACGTCCCTCATCCACTTGTCAATCTCGTCATCCCACTGGATCAGCCACCCTGTCCTCCACCTCCAAGGAGCTGCCCCGATGTTCGCCTCATCTATCGCGCCACCTCCATCCCCACAGCGCCGTCTTGACCTGCCCCACCAGAACTGCAGCACCCTCACCAATTCCTCCGATGAAGCCGAGGCCTACTCGGCACCACCAAGGAGGTTCTGCACTCACTGCAGCATTTTATATTTTATTCGATCTCACGGGGCTGCCGGTGCTCGATACCGAGCAGCCATGGCGGGTATCCATCGATGGTGACGTCGCCGGCCACTTCTTCCACGGCGTCTCTCCCCCATGTCGTTGCTTCCTCGGCGGCAACTTCCACACCAGCACTAGCTGCTGCTGCTCCGGCTCTCGCTCGCGCTACGGCTCTGCTCTTGTTGTCGGCTGCACTGCTCTTGCTTTCGTTCGTGCTGCTGCTCTGCTCCGCTCTTGCTGTCAGTCACGCTGCTGCTCCGCTCTTGCTCTCGTTCGTGCTGCTGCTCCGCTCTTGCTCTCGTTCGTGCTGCTACTCTGCTCTGCTCTTGCTCTCGCTCGCGCTGCTGCTGCTGCACGACCTGCGACAGCTACAGGAGTTGTTGCTTTAGCACTCGCTCGCGGTGCTGTTGCCTGAGCTGCTCTCTGCTAGTGCATTCCCTGCTCGAGCGGCTGATGATTTAGACCACTACTTATCTGCTACCAGTGCTCGAACACCCTAAACTTCTATTGCAGTGCTCTGCTACTAGTTCAATCAGTTTTGTCAGTAAAATTCAGTTTCGACAGTAAAATTTAGTTTTGACTGTAAAGTACAGTTTCTTCAGTTAAGTTCAGAGTCAACAGTATTTACAGCATCTGTCGAAGCGGCCGCGGCGCGGCTGATGCATTTTACATCTAGCACTTTTTGGTGATGTATTTTACATCATCTATTGCAGATGCTATTAGACTCCCACTTCAGATTAACGTTGTCTGTCTTGTCCTGCTTCAGCCTCGCCGTCGTACACCTCACCGGAGCTACTCCAACGACGGAACCATCCATCACAGCGGAGCAGTACCCTCGGCGCCGTCTCCAGAGGCCTCAGGTCTTCTTCCCCACCTCCGACAGTCACACCAGCATCACCATCCTCCACGTCCAACCCAATGATGTTGAGGTCGACAAGGCTATGTCAAAGAGGTTGTACACTCATCGCATCACTTTGTTACTCTACATTCATGTCGATCCCTTAGGGATCCTTTGGTTCAAAGCAGTTGCTAATCTAGAAAGAAATGAATCGTGGTCACAAAGTTAATAGGGAGAAAACTAAATGCTCTTTTGAACAACAATTTGAATCGGTTTAGCAAGATAGCCATTATATGATATTCATGTGGACCAAATCTAAGCTCACAAAATATTTCGAGGGCAGGCTTCAGCCTGTTGAAGACTGCCTACTAGAATCGCCACTGGTTCAAAGAAAAAGTGAAGGAAAACATAGGAATTGGAAACTTCACTATGGTACTACTATTCGTGCATTTGGTTAGAAGGAATGGAGGAAAGCAAAATTGGAGGATTTTTTTCCTTTGGTGTCTCTTTCAAAGAAAAAATGTAGGAATTTTAATATCCACTTGGACGTCCTTTTCAAATTAATATGCATGAAGAACAAGACTAAGTGCATTACTGGCATAATAAGATTCTTATTTTACATTTTCATGTTGTTTGACTTTAATTTGACCATGTTTCTCCATTCCTGTGTTCTTCCAATTCATGTGAACCAAACACCCAAGTTGACAGAAATCCTATGTTTGCAAATGCTCTATTTTGCACGTGCATTCCTATCCTATTCCTGTGTTTTTCCTGTCCCTGCGTTTTTAGAATCCTCCAATTCTAAGGAGCCCTTACAGATTTACTTCATTTTCAGATAGGTGTCAAAGAAAACTCTGTGTGTTTTGTCCCGCTTCTGCCGTGCCGTCATCCACCCCACCTAAGGTGCACCATCGACGGAAGCGTTCACAGTAGCAGAGATTCCCCCTGCAGACCTTCTTTTGCCGCCTCAGATCATCTTCCCCGTTGCCGCCAGCCATGCCAACTGCATTACCATCATCTACTGAGCAGATGAACCTGAGGACCACATAGTTCCGGAAGAGAAGTCACACTCTTTTGTGTCTGCTTACGTTATACATCGGTTATTATTACCCGCTACTTTATCGTCATGTTCACCTCTTAGACTCCGAGTCAGGTCCAAACTAATGTTCCAACTTGAGTTTTAAAATGCTAATGGGGCACATATCGAGGCAGCAACAAATAGTATCTGTCTACTATCTGGTTCATCTGGGGTCTTCTATGTGGTTCATGTTGGGTGGGCAACAAACAGTAGATGAGCATCGTCTATCTTTTTAAACTGAAGCTATCATCTGCCTGCTATCATTAGTTTTGGATCTATCCACTCGTTTGCTACCATCAGTCTTGATTTCTGCATGCACCCCTTAGGCCTTACATAATCTAACTATGTTTTTTTATTATGTATGTCAGTTATTGTACACAATCATACTGAACATGTAGAGAAAGAGAAGACCGTTGTGTGGGAATATAATGTCATGCAGACGCCACTCCATGGTGGGCGAAGTGGGGCCCCCCTCCCCCATTCCAGATTGTATTCCAGAGGAAGATAACTGTTCAGAGGGGGATTCAGAGGGAGCCGACCACTCCTATTTACCTCCTGAGGTGTTTGCTCTAACCTGGCATGCTGATGTTGGTCATATCATGCACATGGCGCCTCACATTGCTTACTTTATACATATTATATGTCATCGGCTTAGTTTAGATTTGCTTTGTGTGAATGCCACCTGTTTGGTTTCTATATCATACTCCCTCTGTTCCTAAATATTTGTCTTTTTAGAGATTTCAACAAGTCACTACATACGGAGCAAAATGAGTGAATCTAGACTCTAAAAATATGTCTATATACATCCGTATGTGGTAGTCCATTTGAAATCTCTAAAAAGACAAATATTTAGGAACGGAGGGAGTATATGTGAATTATGCAATGTCATCTTCTTTAGCCAGGCATCATGTACATGAATCATGCAATGCCATCCTGTTTAGCCAGTCATCGTATATGTGAATTGTATCGTGCCATACTATTCTTTCATAATGTATTCCATTTGTCAACAATGTTTGTACATTCATCTACTCTTCCTATGCATCAGCCATTTGAGTCAGTGATGGGAAAATCTGGAGTGAAAACAAGGTCTTCTGAGCAGTTAGTGCTACCTGTCGATGCAGATTTCTTGCTGGTTACAGATAGCTCCTCAGAGGAGGATTCAGAGAAAAATGACCAGTCGTATCCCCCCCCCCCGAGGTGTATGCTCTAACTTGGCAGGGTTATATTGCTCATATCATGCATATGGTGTCTTGCATTGCCATGCCATCTGCTTAGATTAGACATGCTTTGTATGAATGCCTCCTGTTTGCTTTCTATATCAGATATGTGAATTATGCAATGCCATGTTTTTTTAGCCAGTTATCATATATGCGGATTATGCACCGCCATCCTGTGTAGCCGGGCATCATATATCTGAATTATCTCATGCCATCCTTTTTTTTTCATTACGTATTCCATTTGTCGACAATATGTGTATATTGAACTATTCTTCATGTGTATCAGCCATTTGAGCCGGTTATGGAAAAATCTGGAGTGAAAACAAGGTCTTCAGAGCAGGCAATGGTACCTGTTGAAGCATATATCTTGATGGTTATAGATAGCTCCTCAGAGGAGGATTCAGAGACAGATGACCAGTCCTATATCCCACCTGAGGTGTATGCTCTAACTTGCAATGTTTATATTTCTCATATCATGCATATGGTGTCTTGCATTGCTTAGTTTAGACATCATATACACAATATTCAATGCCATCTGCTTAGTTTAGAGATCATACATGCGAGTGCCAGCTGCTTAGTATATGAATCAATTATGTGAATTATATCATGCCATCCTGTATACTTAGACAACATGTATGTGAATTATTTGATCCCAACCTATTTTAGAAAGACATCATATAGTTTTGTCATGTCATCCTATTTAGATACTCATCATATGTTGAATTATGCCATTATATCATGTTAAGTTATCCATCATATATCTGAAACGGTGTCATGCTATCCTGCTTAGTTAGCCATCATATATGTGAAATTATGTCATGCTGTCCTGTTTGGTTAGACAACATATATGTGAATTACCACATCTGTCTATCATACAATGTCTGTACATTCAATTTTTTTTCTTGTTTATCAGCCATTTGAATTGGAGGGGGTGATGGCAGTATCTAAGGGAGTAAAAACCCGTTCTTCACAAATAACGATGCTACCCGTCGATGCAGATAGAACCATGGTTGTACTGGCCCATGAACTAGACCCACCACACATAATCGAGACTCTTCCAGATTGTACACTTACACCGTTGGACAGAGAACTAGCTACACCCCATCTAATCCCAACCCCAGCAGATAGTAACCCACTTCTAGTTGACACAACACCATGTCCACCACAGAGTACCCCCACACGAGCAGTTTGTAAAGCAACTACAGTGCCCAAAGCACGAAGACCACCACAGCGAACCCAAACTCCATGTTTAAAGCAGAAGAGCAACTGTTCTCAAGTCAGATTCCATAGCTATGGTCCATACTCCTTTGCTCTTGCATCAGTGTATTTACTCATACCAACTAATTTCAAATTTGAAGGATCCAATTGAAACTCCATTGGCGCAACAGGTATGTTTTAAACCTATTTCTTTAACTGGATTGTTGTTCTAACTTCTTGCTCTATGTTGATTTTAGTTTCAGTTGTATAAATAGGTATGTTCTCATGTCATGCACATTACAAGTGTTGCTAGTGCTTTGTAGTTTCGACACTTATATTCTGTCTATGCCGTTGTGTCTTAAAAAGATATGTTTTGAACTGTGTCTCTATCTTGATTTGGCAACATAAACTAGAATGATATAGACAATACAGTGACCATAGTACATAGATATATGTTTGTTTCATGCTGTTATCCTGTCCACCTTACTACTGAACCAGTTTACCAATATGAGTTTCATATACTACATGCTAAACCTGTGATGTGTCTGCTTTTTTCTCTTGTAGAATGAGAACAGAATATTGGAGAAGAGCACCCCATTATGCAATGGTAGAGAAAGTAATGTAGATAAGGTTCAAGATAGTGAGACAACCCTGTTGGTCTCCAAGAAATGTGATAAAAACTATCTTCTAGACAGTGAGACAACCCCAAAGTCCTGCGTTGATGTAGTGTTCGAGTTACTGGCCACTACCTCTGGCAGAAGCTCTTCGAACTCGCTGCCTGAATCACTTCGGCTTCTTCAGTCTCAGCTACAAGCTGAAAGGCATCAGACAGCTGTGCTGCGGCAAGAAGCCGAAGGACTGAGGAAGTCCCTGCAGAATTCAGATGCATACTTTCTGGTGCAACAGCAAGCGCTGGACGATTTTAGCGCCAAACAAGAGAAAACTAATAAGCTTGCTAAGCTTGTTGCCAGCATGGTGGGTATCCAGGATATCGTTTCTTGAGCTCTTCTGAAGTGGTTTCAGTTATGTACTTGTTTTGCTGCCGCGATTATTTTCACTGGTGGCCAATTTAGATGCCAGTGCATGTAATATGCTGCTTTGTTCACTATATTTGCACTGGTGGCTGATACGTCCATTTTGCATCATGTTTTCCTACTGTTATTTATATTGTTTTTAGATATAATAATGCTTTTTGGAGTAATTATAATGCCTTTTCTCTCATAATATGCAAGGTTCACACAAAGAGGGAGAATACCGCCAGCTGGAATTCTGGACCTGAAAAAGCTACGTCAGGCCACCTATTCTGCACAACTCCAAATGAGCTGAAACTTCACGGAGAATTTTTATAGAATATATAAGAATTATTGGAGCCAATAAGTACCAGAGGGGGCCCACCAGGTGGGAACAACCCACCTGGGCGCGCTAGGGAGCCCAGGCGCGCCCTGGTGGGTTGTGCTCCCCTCGGCCGACCTCCGGTGCCCATCTTCTGGTATATAAGTCATTTTGACCTAGAAAAAATTAGGAGAGGACTTTCGGGACGAAGCACCGCCGTCTCAAGGTGGAACTTGAGCAGGAGCACTTTTGCCCTCCGGCGGAGCGATTCCGCCGGGGGAACTTCCCTCCCGGAGGGGGAAATCATCGTCATCATCTTCACCAACAACTCTCCCATCTTGGGGAGGGCAATCTCCATGAACATCTTCAACAGCACCATCCCCTCTCAAACCCTAGTTCATCTCTTGTGTTCAATCTTTGTACAAGAACCTTAGATTGGTGCTTGTGGGTGACTAGTAGTGTTGATTACATCTTGTAGTTGATTACTATATGGTTTATTTGGTGGAAGATTATATGTTTAGATCCATTATGCTATTTAATACCCCTCTGATCTTGAGCATGATTATCATTTGTGAGTAGTTACTTTTGTTCTTCAGGTCACGGGAGAAATCTTGTTGCAAGTAATCATGTGAACTTGATATGTGTTCGATATTTTGATGATATGTATGTTGTGATTCCCTTAGTGGTGTCATGTGAACATCGACTACATGGCACTTCACCTTATTAGGGCCTAAGGGAATGCATTGTGGAGTAGTTATTAGATGATGGGTTGCGAGGGTGACAGAAGCTTAAACCCTAGTTTATGCGCTATTCCGTAAGGGACTGATTTGGATCCAAAAGTTTAATGCTATGGTTAGATTCATTCTTAATACTTTTCTCGTAGTTGCGGATGCTTGCGAGGGGGTTAATCATAAGTAGGGGGTTTGTTCAAGTAAGAACAGCACCTAAGCACCGATCCACCCACATATCAAATTATCAAAGTAGCGAACACAAATCAAACCAACATGATGAAAGTGACTAGATGAAATTCCTGTGTACCCTCAAGAACGCTTTGCTTATCATAAGAGACCGTTTTGGCCTGTCCTTTGCCTCAAAAGGATTGGTCTACCTTGCTGCACTTTTGTTACCGTTACCGTTGCTTGCTTGTTACAAATTACCGTGCTATTAAACTACTCGTTACTTATAATTTCAGTGCTTGCAGAGAATACCTTGCTGAAAACTACTTGTCATTTCCTTCTGCTCCTCGTTGGTTTTGACACTCTTACTTATCGAAAGGACTACGATTGATCCCCTATACTTGTGGGTCATTGTAACACCCCCTGTATTAAGCTACAGAGATCACCCTTTTGATGAGGCCATGTCATCATGATTAATAGTGCATAATCATCATTAGCATCATATTGCATTTCAACTCCTAAGTCAAATTCAAATTTAAATGAAAGTGGAGTATAAAAGTTGTCCAACATAGAAACTAAAATGTCAGATAAATAACAAATATTCCAGAGGCTATTCTAAAATTGAAACCAACATCATTGGAATTGGATAAGTGACTCGAACAACCTCAAACAGTGGATGAAGATAATATTTAATAACCATTTATTAAATCTGAAATAAATATGGAATTATGTTTTGTCCAAACTAATTTTAGGTGTTAAGGAATAATGCAATGGTATTTATGAAATAGGTCACACTTTTTACAAAAACCATTGGGCCTAACATTTAACAGTAGAGAAAAGAGAATAAAGAAAAGGAAAAAAGAAACGAAAAGGAAAAAAAGAGCAACACCCCCCCCCCCCGACTGGGCCTGCGCCCAGCAGCCACCGGGCCGCCAGCCGCCCAGCCGGCACCTACTTACCGGCCAACCCCCCCCCCAACCCTAACCTACCCCACCCCCGATCCCCCCCCCTCCCCCCGATCTCTCCTCCTCCCCTCCCCCCCTCTGGATCGGGCGCAGGCCCATCCTTCCGCCTCGTCGTCACGCCGCTCGCCGACGCCGCCCCGTCGCCGCCTCCCCCTCGTCAGCCCCCACCATCCCATCCAGATCGGGATCGGGATCGCGGGAACGACCCCGTCCCTCGGCGCGGCGACACCCGCCCCTCGCCGTCGCCGTTGGACGCCGCCGCCCGGATCCCGCTCTCCCTCCCGGCCGGCTCCCTCCGACGCCGCTCGCCCACGCGCCCGACCGCTCTCCGTCGCCTCCGCCCACGACCCCACCGCCGGAGCTCTCCCTCGCCGGTCTGCCTCGTCTACGTCGCCGCTTGTCCCCGCCGGCCTGCCTCCCGTCGCCGTCGTCCTCGTCGACCACCCCGACCCCCGCTGCCCCGTCCCTACGAATCCCGGTGAGGCCTCGGGCCTCTCCCCCCTCTCTGCTCGCGCACGCGCCCGCGCTCCCTGGCCTCGCGCGCCGCGCTCCGGCCTTGGCCTCGCCTCTGTCGCACCGCGCGCGGCCGCCCACTGCCCTTCGCTCGCGCGCCCGCGTCGCTCCTCGCCGCCAACCGCCCGCTCCGGCCCCCCCCCGCTTCGCCTCCGCGCGACCGCCGCCCGCTGCCGCTCCAGCCACCGCGCTGCCGCCCGCGGCCGCTCCAGCCACCGCGCCGCCGTCCCGCCTCCGGCCCTGCCGTGGCCTCGCCGGCGCCCGCGCCCGCCGACCGCCCGTGCGTCCCCTTTTGGGCACCGGACATGTCCGGTCCCGAAAGGGGCACGCCCCGGACGTGTCCGCCCCTGGGCCACTGCCCAGTGGGGCCCGAACCCCTGTGACGCTGACGAATGGGGCCCACGGCCCAGAAACAGATTTAAGAAAATAGAAATAAAAATAAATAATTAAAATAATTAAAATAATTAATTAATTAATTAATTAATTAATTAGTTAATTAATCCTGATTAGGTTAATCTAATTAACTAATTAGTGTTAATTAAACAGTAATCAGTAATTAAATTAATTAAACCTAATTAACCTAACAGCCTATGACAGGTGGGACCCACCCTGTCAGGTGACTGCTGACGTCAGCATGATGTCATGCTGACGTCATCAATTACTGTTTCGGATAATGTTGAATTAAATAATTAATTAAAATTTCAGAAATTAATAAAAACTTTAGAAAATCATATCTTTTAAACCGTAACTCCGATGAAAATATTTTATACATGAAACTTGCTCAGAACGATGATACGAACCCGGATACGCCCTCGGTATCTCCGTCAGACGCCCGCAGCTATGAGAACGTTGAACAATTAGACCGATTTCGATAAATGAATAGTGTCCAACTTTAATTAAATAAATCCGAATAAATTCCTAAATTAACTAAATCGCTTAGTTAGGCTGTATATCACCCCGGCATATCATTTAGACATGTCATGCATCCCTGTTGCATTATTGCCGTGTGTTTACTGTTTCTTCCCCCTCTTCTCTTCGGTAGACTACGAGACCGACGCAGCTGCTGGTGCCCCGACCGACTACGTTGTTGACGACCCCTACTTGCCAGGGCAACCAGGCAAGCCCCCCCCTTGATCACCAGATATCGCCTATTCTCCTCTATACTGCTTGCATTAGAGTAGTGTAGCATGATACTGCTTTCGGTTAATCCTATTCTGCTGCATAGCCTGTCATTGTTGCTACTGTTGTTGATACCTTACCTGCAATCCTAAATGCCTAGTGTAGGATGCTAGTTTATCATCATTGGCCCTGCATTCTTGTCAGTCTGCCTTGCTATACTATCGGGCCGTGATCACTCGGGAGGTGATCACGGGTGTATACTATACATATATGCATACTATACAAATGGTGACTAAAGTCGGGTCGGCTCGAAGAGTACCCGCGAGTGATTCACGGATTGGGGGCTGAAAGGACCTTTGTCCCAACGGCCCTTTGAGTGGATCTTTGTGGCGGAGCGACAGGGCAGGTTGTGACCACCTAGGAGACAGGTGGGCCAGGCCCTGGTCGGCGTTCGCGTTTACTTCATAATAACACGTTTAACGAGATTGGATATTTGATCTGAGTCTGGCCACTGGCCTATACGCACTAACCAACTACGCGGGAGTAGTTATGGGTATCCCGGCGTCGTGGTATCAGCTGAAGCCTTCTTGACGTCAGCGACCGAGCGGCGCGCGCCGTGTTGGACCGCGCTAACGTAACCGCCGTGATCGTGTGGGTTGCTAGGTCTGCTCGCGGCCGCGTACGCAACGTGCAGGAGCGCACTGGGCGATGGGCCCAGACCCCAGAGTGCCTAGGATTAGTCCGGCGTGCTGACCTCTCTGTTGAGCCTAGGTGGGGCTGCGACGTGTGGATCTTCCGAGGCCGGGCATGACCCAGGAAAGTGTGTCCGGCCAAAGGGGATCGAGTGTGTTGGGGAATATGTGGTGCACCCCTGCAGGGAAGTTTATCTATTCGAATAGCCGTGTCCCTCGGTAAAAGGACAACCCGGAGTTGTATTCCGACCTCATGACAACTAGAAATGGATACTTAATAAAACACACCCTTACAAGTGACAGATATAACCCGGTGGTCGCTCTCTCGCATGGTGGCGACGAGAGGATCGACGGGTAGGATTATGCTATACGTTGTTGTTTGGTTAACTTCCAACTAATCTCTTCTATTGCTTCAAGATGGAGGCTGCCAGAAGCGTAGTCTTCGACAGGACTAGCTATCCCCCTCTTATTCTGGCATTCTGCAGTTCAGTCCACCGATATTGCCTCTTTACACATATACCATGCATATGTAGTATAGATCCTTGCTTGCGAGTACTTTGGATGAGTACTCACGGTTGCTTTCCCCCTCCTTTCCCCCTTTCCCTTCTGGCTGGTTGTCGCAACCAGATGTTGGAGCCCAGGAGCCAGACGCCACCTTCGACGACTACTACCACCAGGGCGGAGCCTACTACTACGTCCAGGACGCCGACGACCAGGAGTAGTTAGGAGGATCCCAGGCAGGAGGCCCTGCGCCTGTTCGATCTGTTGTATCCCTCTTTGTGCTAGCCATCTTATGGCACCTTGTTTAACCTATGTCTGTACTCAGATATTGTTGCTTCCGCTGACTCGTCTATGATCGAGCATTTGTATTCGAGCCCTCGTGGCCCCTGGCTTGTATTATGATGCTTGTATGACTTATTTATGTTTTAGAGTTGTGTTGTGATATCTTCCCGTGAGTCCCTGATCTTGATCGTACACGTTTGCGTGCATGATTAGTGTACGATCGAGCCGGGGGCGCCACAAGTTGGTATCAGAGCCGACTGCCTGTAGGAATCCCCCTTTCCAGTTCCTTGACCGAAGTTGAGTCTAGACAAAGAAAACCGTTTTACTAACTTGGCTGTGTGGCTTACGGGCCCACATTGCCAACTGGGTGGTATTAGGATCTTTTATTCCTCGTCTATACTCTGGGACTCTGATCTCTCTTCTACTCAGGTTAAATGAAGTTTACTAATGCCGACACTTAGGATCTCGTAAATTCTGTCTACCCGGAGAGCTGGATATCTGTGCGATTTCCCTGTCGTTGATCTGATTAGTCTGATAATCATTTTCCTTTCCATTGTTTTGTTTAACCTTTCTCTCCGAGTTGTGTTAAACCTCTTATTGTCGTTTGACAAACCTGAATTTCCTCTATTTTCAGATGGACCGTTTGTTTCCACCGCGTCCTACGACACAGCTTGTGCTTCGCACTTGGGCTCGTAATACCCCTGGGTTTCCAGCTGTCCTGATCGCTCTCATGACCAGACTTGGCTACCGTTGGTACCCTGAGTACTTGGTTTATGAGGATTACCGCGAGTTCAACCAGGAACAGTACTATGCTGAAGTTCGGATTTATGATCAGCAGAACAACTCAGACATCGAGCTACACCTTTTTCACGGATTAGGCGTGACGATTGAGATGGCAGTCCATGATGCCGCCTACTCCGCTGTCGCACGTCTACGAGGGGAGCACAATGCTATCTTGGATGACTCCGAGTTCCGCTACATTCCGTATGCCCCTGCTGGAGATGCTACCGGATACTACACGGCTATCTGTGCCCCGTACGAGCCTCGTCGCTACGACCCGCGCGTTCTGATTCAGTGCACTCAGGCTCTGGATCGCACTGTTCGGGCTCTTGCCGTCGAGTTGGTTGCCACTCGAGCACGTCTCTACGATGCTATGACGCAGTTGCTGCCCGCTGTCCGTGCAGGGATACATCCGGAGCACATCCTTTATCCGCGCAGGACTCAGATGTATGCTGGTATTGACTGGCCTACTGTTGGAGGTCACACACCGACACGTGGACCTCTTCTTACAGCTCGAGACCGGGTTCTACATCAGAGTGCACATGGAGCACAGGATCTTTCCGCGACGAACATTCGTCGTCCGCACTCGCAGCTACCCCGATACAGTGGTTCTCTCCGACGTTGATGTAGCCTTTGCTATCTCTCGTTGTGTACTTCCTTACCGCGTGCCTGCGCGCCGCCTAGTATGTCTAGCTTTTGATTTGCGCCGTTATGCTGTCCGCTTGTACCCGACGTTGTGTATGGATCTGTATGTCTTAATCGACTACTGTTATGTATCTATAACACTGCTTGGAGTATTGTCGTGTTACATCATGCTTGTCACTAAGCACTCGCGCTTGCTTTTACTAAACTACCCCCTGTTGTAAATTAGCAGGATGGTTAGACCCGCTGGTCGTGGTCGTGGCCGTGGTGCCAACGATCCACCACCGCCGAACTATATGGCTGGAATGATGCAGCAATTTGAGCTGCAACGTCAGTTCATGCAAGGGATCATGGATCAGTTTCCTCGTCCCAATATGAACCAGTATCCGGGCCCAGGGACCCTGCAGGACTTTATGCGCCTCAACCCAACCGTCTACCGCGGCTCAACTCAGCCCCTGGATGCGGATGACTGGCTTCGCGACATCACCTATGAGTTGGAATCTGGTGGCGTTGCCCCTGCAAACTATGTCACCTTCGCCTCCTTCTTTCTCAAGGGCCCCGCTGCTCAATGGTGGGACAGCCACAGGCGCACTCAACCAGCTGGCACAGTCATCACTTGGCCGGATTTCCAAGCTGCCTTCCGTGCCCGTTTCATTCCCCAGGGAATCATGGACCGGAAGAAGCAAGAGTTCCGCAACCTCACCCAGGGCAACAAGACAGTGGAAGCTTATCAGCGGGAGTTTCTGGAATTATCCCGCTATGCTGAAGAAGACATTCCCACTGATGCTCGCCGTCAGGAAAGGTTTCGCGAAGGACTTCAAGCTTCTGTTTTATTTGATTCGGGAGCATCGCATTCATTCATGTCCGAAGAATTTGCATACAAACACGACATTAAATGTGAGGTCATGAACACTGCAATAGTAATACACACCCCCGCGGGTCAATGTCAAACCTCCATGGGTAGCAACGACGTCACCGTTGAAATTGAAGGGCTGGAGTTTCACGCCTCCCCTTTCATACTAAAGTCTTGTAATATCGACCTCATTCTCGGAATGGATTGGTTGAAAGCGCATACTGCTTCTATAGTTTGCGCCACGAAGATCGTCCATCTTCTACACCCTTCTGATGAAATAATAAGCTACCAGGCTCAAATCATCCAAAATGCCGAGGCGAGACTTTATGCCTTGAATGCGTTAAACGCATCACCACTTGAAGGCATCGAGAACATTCCAGTTGTTCGCGAATTCCAAGGTGTTTTCCCAGAAGAACTCCCAGGGATACCCCCTGCTCGAGCTGTCGAATTTGTCATCGACTTGAAACCAGGCACCACTCCTATCGCCAAGCGACCCTACAAGATGCCGCCGCATGAACTCCTTGAACTTAAGGAGGAAATCAACGCTTCACTTCGTAAGGGTTTCATTCGCCCAAGTTCCTCTGCTTGGGGAGCACCTTCTCTCTTTGTCAGGAAGAAGGATGGATCAAACCGATTGGTCCAAGATTACCGTCCTATTAACCAAGCAACTATCCAGAACAAATATCCCCTTCCTCGGATAAACGATCTGTATGATCAACTGGCAGGTTCATCAGTGTTCTCTAAACTCGACTTAAGGTTGGGTTACCACCAGATCCGTGTTCGTGAAGAGGATATCCCAAAGACCGCCTTCGTTACTCGATATGGCTCATACGAGTACACTGTCATGTCATTCGGCTTAACCAATGCTCCCGCCACATTCTCCCGCCTGATGAATTATATATTCATGGAATACCTTGACAAGTTCGTCGTGGTTTACCTGGATGATATCCTAGTATACTCCAAGAACAAAGAGGAACATGCTGAACATCTTCGACTTGTTCTGGAAAAACTTCGAGAGCATCAACTATATGCTAAGTTTTCCAAGTGTGAATTCTGGCTTCCCGAAGTAACATACCTTGGGCATGTCATCTCCAAGGATGGTATTGCCGTCAACCCCGAGCGAGTTCAGGCTATTCTTGATTGGGCTCCTCCAAAGAACGTCAGGCAAGTTCGAAGTTTTCTCGGACTCGCCAGCTATTGTCGCCGATTCGTCGAGAACTTCTCCAAGATCGCCAAGCCCCTGACTAATCTGCTCCACAAAGGCGTTAAGTTTGAGTGGACAGACAAGTGTCAGGAAAGTTTCCAGACGCTCAAAGACAAGCTGACTTCTGCCCCAGTGCTTGCCCCTCCTGATTCCCAGAAGGATTTTGTCATCTATTGTGATGCATCCCGTCAAGGATTAGGCGGTGTCCTAATGCAAGACCGCAGAGTAATTGCTTATGCTTCGCGTCAATTGCGTCCGCACGAAGAGAATTACCCAGTACATGACCTCGAGCTTGCTGCCGTCATCCATGCACTAAAACAGTGGCGACATTACCTTCTCGGTAATCGTTGCGAGATCTACACCGATCATCAAAGTCTGAAGTATCTGTTCACTCAGCCAGACCTGAACCTCCGTCAACAGAGATGGATGGAGACCGTAGCGGATTTTAACTTGGGTATTTCTTATACCCCTGGCAAGGCTAATGTAATGGCCGATGCCTTGAGCCGCAAGTCTTACTGCAGTCACCTCCAGTTTCACGAAGTTCAACCTTCGCTTATTGAAGAATTCAGAAAGCTGAATCTCCACATTGTTCCTCCTGGAGCACTCGCTCCCCCTCCTGAAGGTTCCTACAAAATGAACCTCCACGTTGTTTCCCAGGGTTCTCTTAATACCCTGGTTGCTAAACCAGATCTCGTGGACAGCATCAAGACGCTGCAGGGTTATGACTCTCAAGCCCACAAGATTAAGCGCTATCTCGCTGAAGGAAGGCCTTCGTTCTTCACTATTGATGATACTGGCACATTGTTCTTTAAAAGTCGTCTAGTGGTCCCCTCTAAAGGTAACCTGGGTATGACTCAGGAGGTCATGCAAGAAGCTCATGACACTCCGTTGTCTATTCAGCCCGGCAGTACCAAGATGTACCAAGACATCCGTCAAAGATTCTGGTGGTCAAACATGAAGCAAGACATTGCTCGCTATGTTGCTGAATGTGATGTTTGCCGTCGCGTCAAAGCAGAACATCAAAGGCCCGCCGGAACTCTGCAACCAATTGCTGTTCCTGAATGGAAATGGGACCATGTTGAAATGGACTTTATCACTGGGTTTCCCAAATCACAGAAAGGTAATGATGCTATTCTTGTCGTCATTGACCGACTTTCCAAAGTTGCACATTTTCTAGCCGTCAAAGAGACGATCACTGCTAGTCAGCTCGCAACTCTCTACATGTCCAGAATTGTTTCACTTCACGGTATTCCACTGGTTATCAGTTCAGACCGTGGCAGCTTATTCACTTCAAGATTCTGGGCAAGTTTCCAAGAAGCTATGGGAACTCATCTGTCCTTCAGCACCGCTTTTCACCCTCAGTCTCAAGGGCAAGTTGAACGAGTGAACCAAGTTCTCGAAGACATGCTTCGAGCTTGTGTCATATCCTTCGGAAGGAAATGGGAAGAATCTCTCCCATATGCCGAATTCTCTTACAATAACAGCTATCAAGCCAGTCTGAAGATGGCCCCCTTTGAAGTATTGTACGGACGAAAGTGCCGAACCCCTCTAAATTGGTCAGAAACTGGGGAACGTCCACTCTTCGGTCCGGATATTATCCAACTTGCCAAAGATCAAGTTCGCGTTGTCCGCGGGCATTTGAAGACTGCTCAGTCACGTCAAAAGAGTCAGTATGACCGCAAACACAAAGATATGGTCTATCAACCTGGCGAAAAGGCTTATCTTCGAGTCACACCGATGAAAGGTACACACCGATTCGGGATCAAGGGCAAGCTAGCTCCTCGCTATATTGGTCCTTTCACTGTTCTTGAAAGGCGTGGTAGAGTGGCATATCAGTTGGAACTTCCACCGAACCTTTCTCAGGTTCACGATGTGTTCCACGTATCACAACTCCGCCGCTGCTTCAAAGACCCTATCCGCGGAGTAGATCACGAATTGCTTGAACTGCAACAAGACCTCTCTTATAAAGAGCATCCGGTCCGCATTCTCGATCAAGCCGAGCGTCGCACACGCCAGAAGGTTATCAAGTTCCTCAAGGTTCAGTGGTCAAACCATTCTGAGGATGAAGCCACTTGGGAACGCGAGGATCGTCTTCGCGATGAATACCCCGCTTTGTTCCTTTCTACCTCCTAAATCTCGGGACGAGATTTCTTGTAGTGGAGGAGATTTGTAACACCCCCTGTATTAAGCTACAGAGATCACCCTTTTGATGAGGCCATGTCATCATGATTAATAGTGCATAATCATCATTAGCATCATATTGCATTTCAACTCCTAAGTCAAATTCAAATTTAAATGAAAGTGGAGTATAAAAGTTGTCCAACATAGAAACTAAAATGTCAGATAAATAACAAATATTCCAGAGGCTATTCTAAAATTGAAACCAACATCATTGGAATTGGATAAGTGACTCGAACAACCTCAAACAGTGGATGAAGATAATATTTAATAACCATTTATTAAATCTGAAATAAATATGGAATTATGTTTTGTCCAAACTAATTTTAGGTGTTAAGGAATAATGCAATGGTATTTATGAAATAGGTCACACTTTTTACAAAAACCATTTGGGGCCTAAACATTTAACAGTAGAGAAAAGAGAATAAAGAAAAGGAAACGAAACAGAAAAGGAAAAAAAGAGCAAAACCCCCCCCCCCGATGGGCTCGGCCCAGCAAGCCCACCGGGCCGCCAGGCCGGCCAGCCGGACCTACATTAGCCGGCCAACCCCCCCGGCCAAACCCTAACCCTACCCCCGATCCCCCCCCCCCCCCCGATCTCTCTCCTCCCCCCCCCATCTGGATCGGGCGCAGGGCCCGATCCCGTCCGCCTCGTCGTCGACGCGTCGCCGACCGCCGCCCCGTCGCCGCCTCCCCTCGTCAGCCCCCACCTCCCGATCCCGATCGGGATCGGATCGGGAGGGGAACGACCCGTCCATCGGTCGGCGACGACCGCGCCGCCTCGCGTGCGTGGACGCCGCGCCGATCCCGCCTCCCTCCGCCGCCTCGGTCCCTCATCCGCCCCTCGCACGTCCCTCACCGCTCGCCCGACGCGCCCGACCGCGCTGCCTCGCCCTCGCCGCACGACGCCACCGGCGGAGCTCTCCTCGCCGGTCTGCGTCGTCTACGTCGCCGCCTGTCCCGCCGGCTGCCTCCCGTGCCGTCGTCCTCGTCGACACCCCGACCCCGCTGCCCCGTCCCTACGAATCCCGGTGAGGCCTCGGGCCTCTCCCCCCCTCTCTGCCGCGCACGCGCCGCGCTCCCTGGCCTCGCCGCGCCGCGCTCCGGCCTTGGCCTCGCCTCTGTCGCACGCGAGCGCGCCGGCCCACTGCCTTCGCTGCGCGCCGCGTCGCTCCTCGCGCCAACGCCCGCTCGGCCCCCCCCGCTTCGCCTCCGCGCGACCGCCGCCCGCTGCGCTCCAGCACACCTGCCGCCCGCGCGCTCCGCCACTCGCCGCGCTCCGCCTCGGCCCTGCGTGGCCTCGCCGGCGCCCGCGACCCCGACCCCGTGCGTCCCCTTTTGGGCCCCGGACATGTCCGGTCCCGAAAGGGGCACCCCCGACGTGTCGCCCCTGGGCCACTGCCCAGTGGGGCCCGAACCCCTGTGACGCTGACGAATGGGGCCCACGGCCCAGAAACAGTTTTAGAAAATAGAAATAAAAATAAATAATAAAATAATTAAAAAATTAATTAATTAATTAATTAGTTAATTAATCCTGATTAGGTAATCTATTAACTAATTAGTGTTAATTAAACAGTAATCGTAATTAAATTAATTAAACTAATTAACCTAACAGCCTATGGCAGGTGGGACCCACCCTGTCAGGTGACTGCTGACTCAGCATGATGTCATGCTGACGTCATCAATTACTGTTTCGGATAATGTGAATTAAATAATTAATTAAAATTTCAGAAATTAATAAAAACTTTAGAAAATCATATCTTTTTAACCGTAACTCCGATGAAAATATTTTATACATGAAACTTGCTCAGAACGACGATACGAACCCGGATACGCCCTCGGTATCTCCGCAGACGCCCCGAGCTATGAGAACGTTGAACAATTAGACCGATTTCGATAAATGAAAGTGTCCAACTTTAATTAAATAAATCCGAATAAATTCCTAAATTACTAATCGCTTAGTTAGGTGTATATCACCCCGGCATATCATTTAGAACTGTCATGCATCCCGTTGCATTATTGCCGTGTGTTTACTGTTTCTTCCCCCTCTTCTCTTCGGTAGACTACGAGACGACGCAGCTGCGGTGCCCCGACCGACTACGTTGTTGACGACCCCTACTTGCCAGGGCAACCAGGCACCCCCCCCTTGTACACCAGATATCGCCTATTCTCCTCTATACTGCTTGCATTAGAGTAGTGTAGCATGATACTGCTTTCGGTTAATCCTATTCTGTGCATAGCCGTCATTGTTGCTACTGTTGTTGATACCTTACCTGCAATCCTAAATGCCTAGTGTAGGATGCTAGTTATCATCATTGGCCCTGCATTCTTGTCAGTCTGCCTTGCTATACTATCGGGCCGTGAATCAACGGGAGGTGATCAGGGGATACTAACATATATGCATACTATACAGATGGTGACTAAAGTCGGGTCGGCTCGAAGAGTACCCGCGAGTGATTCACGGATTGGGGGCTGAAAGGACCTTGTCCCAACGGCCTTTGAGTGGATCTTTGTGGCGGAGCGACAGGGCAAGCTTGTGACACTAGGGACAGGTGGGCCGGCCCTGGTCGGCGTTCGCGTTTACTTCATAATAACCCGCTAACGAGATGGATATTTTTGATTGAGTCTGGCCACTGGCTATACGCACTAACCAACTACGCGGAGTAGTTATGGGTATCCCGGCGTCGTGGTATCAGCTGAAGCCTTCTTGACGTCAGCGAAGAGCGGGGCGCCGTGTTGGACCGCGCGCTAACGTAACCGCCGTGATCGTGTGGGTTGCTAGGTCTGCTCGCGGCCGCGTACGCAACGTGCAGGAGCGCACTGGGCGATGGGCCCAGACCCCAGAGGCCTAGATTAGTCGGCGTGCTGACCTCTCTGTTGAGCCTAGGTGGGGCTGCGACGTGTGGATTTCCGAGGCCGGGCATGACCCAGGAAAGTGTGTCGGCCAAAGGGGATCGAGCGTGTTGGGGAATATGTGGTGCACCCCTGCAGGGAAGTTTATCTATTCGAATAGCGTGTCCCTCGGTAAAGAGGACGACCCGGAGTTGTATTCCGACCTCATGACAACTAGAAATGGTTACTTAAAAAACACCAACCCTTACAAGTGACAGTATAACCCGGTGGTCGCTCTCTCGCATGGTGGCACGGAGAGGATCGACGGGTAGGATTATGCTAACGTTGTTTGGTTAACTCCAACTAATCTCTTCTATTGCTTCAAGATGGAGGCTGCCAGAAGCGTGTCTTCGACAGGGAGATATCCCCCTCTTATTCTGGCATTCTGCAGTTCAGTCCACCGATATTGCCTCTTTACACATATACCATGCAATGTAGTATAGATCCTTGCTTGCGAGTACTTTGGATGAGTACTCACGGTTGCTTTCCCCCTCCTTCCCCCTTTCCCTTCTGCGGTTGTCGCAACCAGATGTTGGAGCCGGAGCCAGACGACGCCACCTTCGAAGACTACTACCACCAGGGCGGGACTATACTACGTCCAGGACGCCGACGACCAGGAGTAGTTAGGAGGATCCCAGGCAGGAGGCCCGCGCCTGTTCGATCTGTTGTTATCCCTGTTGTGCTAGCCATCTTATGGCACCTTGTTTAACCTATGTCTGTACTCAGATATTGTTGCTTCGCTGACTCGTCTATGATCGAGCATTTGATTCGAGCCCTCGTGGCCCCTGGCTTGGATTATGATGCTGTATGACTTATTTAGGTTTAGAGTTGTGTTGTGATATCTTCCCGTGAGTCATGATCTTGATCGTACACGTTTGCGTGCATGATTAGTGTACGATCGAGCCGGGGGCCGCACAGTCATCAAGGCTCTTTTCTGGCACCGTTGCTGGGGAGTGATCTCTCTTGGTAAGGGAAATCGGTAAGGAAAAATTATTAATATGCTGAAATGATTGTCACTTGCACTATGGAGACAATCCTTTGAGGGGTTTGTTCGTGGTATCTTCACCCGACCGGAACCACAATTAGTTATCCTCAACCTACTGACCTACTGAAAATACACGGTTATGAAATTCCTTCGGGTATGATAGAACAACTGCTAGCTAATCCTTATGCAGGAGATGGAACTGAACATCCTGATATGCACTAAATATGTGGATGAAATTTGTGGATTATTTAAGCTTGCAGGTTTACCCGGAGATGAAGCTAAGAAGAAAGGTTTTCCTTTATCTTTGAAGGGAAAAGCATTGACATGGTATAGGCTATGCGATGATATTGGATCTTGGATTGGAATCGATTGAATTGGAATTTCACCAAAATATTATCCTATGCATATAGTTCATCGTGATCGGAATTATATATATAATTTTTGGCCTCGTGAAGGAGAAATTATTGCTATAGCTTGGGGGAGGTTAATTCAAGTTATATTCATTGCCCCAATCACGAGCTCTCAAGAGAAATTATCATCCAGAATTTTTATGCTCGGCTTTCTCGTGATGATCAATCATGCTTGATACTTCTTGTACTGGTTCCCTTTATGAAGAAGACTATTGAATTCAGGTGGGACCTTTTAGAAAGAATTAAATGCAACTCTTAATAGGAACTCGATGAAGGAAAGAGTCAGGTATTAAGCTTAGTATGATGTGTGTTAAATGTTTATGAATACCGATCTTTTCAAAAGTTTAGCACAAATATGGACTTGACTCTGAGATAGTAGCCTCCTTTTGTGAATCATTTGCTACTCATGTTGATCTCCCTAAGGAGAAGTGGTTTTAAATATCCCCACCTATTAATAAGAAATTAAAGAAACAGTAATAGCTAAAGATGAAACTATTATTTACAATGTTGATCCAGCTGTTCCTACTACTTACATTGAAAAAACCACCTTTCCCTGTTAGGAATAAAGGAGCATGCTAAAGTTTCAACTGTGGTCAATAAGAGTTATATTAGAGCACCAAAGCCTGTGAACAAATCAAAGTCGAACCTAGTGTTGATATGGTTAAAGATCTCCTGGTAGAAAATTTAGATGGGCATGTTATCTACTTCTGTGATGAAGCTGGCTAGAATTGCCAAAACCTGATGAAAAAGATAACATAGCATGTTGTTGGCATGCCTGTGTCTCAGTTAAAATAGGAGAGTGCTATTATCATGGTTTATGTGAAATAGGTGGTGCTAGCGTGAGTGCTTATCCTTTTACCTTATATCAAGAGATTATGAATGATATAGCACCAGCTGAAATAGAAGACATAGATGTTACTATTAAACTTGCTAATAGAGACACATCACACCACTTGGGATTGTTAGAGATGTTAAAGTCTTGTGTGGGAAAAAAAATATCCTATGATTTTCTCGTCTTGGTTCCCCACAAGATGACTTTTATCCTATTATCTTGGGTA
Organism: Thinopyrum elongatum; assembly: GCA_011799875.1. Classification (NCBI taxonomy): domain Eukaryota; kingdom Viridiplantae; phylum Streptophyta; class Magnoliopsida; order Poales; family Poaceae; genus Thinopyrum; species Thinopyrum elongatum. The sequence continues at coordinate 304,234,143 of CM022297.1, read as the reverse complement.
GACCTTTCTTGAACACCGTCAATGCAAAATAGATTGTGAGAAACAAATCGTCGGGTGTTAGTTTTGGTGATGAGTCTCATGAGTTTAATTTTTCTACGTTTTAGTAGAAAACAAATATAAGAAAGAATTGCCTAGAAGGATGAAATAATTGGTCTTGCTTCTATTGTGTGCCCCCTACTGATCCACTAGAAACAATATTTGTTAGACCATGAAAATGATATGCATATGCATGAAAGGAATGAGATAGACAAAATTTTCTGAACAACGACCTCTGCTTTTAAACACAATTTGCCTTGAAACTCTAGGAGGTCTCCCTCCACCTAAAGGTGATCCTATGTTTGAATTAAAACAATACCAGACACTCTGAATATGCTTATCTTGATGAGAAAAAGACATATCCTGTTATTATTAGTGCTAACCTTTCAGAACATGAAGAAGAAGATTATGGAAGGTTCTGAAAGAGCACTGAGCTGCTATTGTATACTCTGGATGATTTAAAGGGCATTAGTCCACTCTCTGTCAGCATAAAATTAATATGGAACCTGATGCTAAACCCGTTGTTGATCACCAACGACGGTTGAATCAAAATGAAAGAAGTGGTAAGAACTGAAATATTGAAGCTTCTAAAAGCAGGTATAATCTATCCTATAGCTGATAGTAGATGGGTAAGCTCTGTTCATTGTGTCCGTAAGAACGGAGGATTACTGTTGTTCTAATGATAAAAAATGAACTTATTCATAAGAATTGTCACTGGCTACAGAATGGAATTGATTTTAGAAAATTAAATAAAGCTACTAGAAAGGATCACTACCCTCTCACTTTATTGATCAATGCTGGAAAGACTATCTAAACACACACACTTTTGTTTCCTTGATGGATACTCTGAATTTCTCAAATACCTATTCACAACCTGTCAAGAGAAAACCACCTCACTTGTCCTTTCGGAACTATGCTTATAGATGTATGCTTGTGGTTTATGTAATGCACCTGTACCTTTAAAAGATGTATGCTGATATTCTCTGATTTTTGTGAAAAGATTGTTGAGGTTTTCAAGGATGAATTTTTCCGTTTATGGAACTTCTTTTGATGAATGCTTAAGCAACCTTGATCGAGTTCTGCAGAGATGCGAGCAAACTAATCTTGTCTTGAATTGGGAGAAGTGCCACTTTATGGTTAATGAAGGTATTGTCTTGGGAAATCAAATTTCTGAATGAGGTATTGAGGTGGTAAAGCTAAAGTTGATGCAATCGAGAAAATGCCATGTCCTAAAGATATCAAAGGTATTCATAGTTTCCTCGGTCATGTGGATTCTATAGGAGATTTATTAGACTTCTGCAAAATTTCTAGGCCTCTTACAAATCTTTGCAAAAGGATGTTCCATTTTTTTTATGATGATTGGGTACAGCCTTTGAAACATTAAGAAAGCCTTAATCTCTGCACCTATTGTTCAACCACCTGATGTGAACTTGCCCTTTGAGATTATGTGTGACGCTAGTGATTATGCTGTTGGTTCTGTTCTAGGACAAAGAGTTGATAAGAAGTTAAATGTTATTCATTATGCTAGTAAAACTCTAGACAGTGCTCAACGCAATTATGGTACTACTGAAAAAGAATTCTTAGCAGTTGTGTTTGCTTGTGACAAATTTAGATCTTACATTGTGATTCTATTAAGTTACTGTTCCACACCGATCTGCTGCTATAAAATATCTTATGGAAAAGAAAGATGCTAAACCTAGACTCATTAGGTGGGGTTCTTTTGCTACAAAGAATTGACTTACATATCATGATAGAAAAGGAGCTGATGAACCCCGTGGCTGAACTTATCTAGGTTAGAAAATATTCTTGATGACCCACAACCTATTAAGATAGTTTTCCTGATGAACAATTAGCTACAATAAATGTTTCTCATAACACTCCTTGGTATGCTGGACTATGCTAATTACATGTTGATCAATCATACATACCACCTAGTTCACATACCAACAAAAGAAAAAATTTTCTATGATTTAAGACATACTTTGGGATGACCCACATCTTTATAAAGAAGGAGTAGATGGTATTATTAGACGTTGTGTACCTGAGCATGAACAGGGACAAATCCTAGCGAAATGTCACTCCGAAAGCTTATGGAGGGCATCATGCGGAGATAAACTGCTCACAAGTATTGAATCTGGTTTTATTGGCCTACTCTCTTCAAGGATGCCGTAAGTTTGTCTATATTGTGATGAATGTCAAAGGATTGGAAATATTGGTAAGCGTCAAGAAATGCCTATGAATTATTCAATTGCTGTTGAACCATTTGTGTTTGGGGATTTGATTACATGGGATCTTTCCTTCCTCTAATGGGTATACTCCTATTTTGGTTGTCTTTGATTATGTCACAAAGTGGGTAGAAGCTATTCAACTAGTAGTGCGACGACAACACCTCTATTAAATGCTTAAGAAGTTATTTTCCCAAGGGTGGAGTCCCTAGATATTTAATGACGGATGGCGGTTCACATTTTATCATGGTGCTTTCCGTAAAATGCTTTGCTAAGTATGATGTTAACCATAGAATTGCACACCCTACTCCCTCAGTCTAGTGGTCAAGTTGAATTAGTCATAGTGAAATAAAATTAAATTCAGTAAGAAAACTGTCAATAGTCTCGAAGAATTGGTCTAAGAAATTAGATGATGCACTTTGGGCTTATAGAATAGCATATAAAAATCCTATGGGTATGTCTCCTTATAAAATGGTCTATCAAAAAGCTTGTCATTTGCCCTTGAGTTAGAACAACGCATATTGGCAATTAAAGAACTCAAATATGATTTATTAACTTGCCGTGTTGAAAAGAGTTATTTTGATATTAGCTCATAAATGAATGGAGAACCCAAGCTTATGAAAATGCCAAGTTATTTAAGAAAAAGTTAAAAGATGGCATGACAAAGAATCCAAAAGCTGAGTTAAAGTTGGAGATATGTTCTTTGTACAACTCTCATTTCAGATTCTTTGCAGGAAAACTCCTCTCCAAATGGGAAGGACCCTATGTTATCTGAGGAGGTTTATCGATCTAGAGCCATCAAAATAATAATGAAGAGGGTAATAACCCGAGGTTGTCAATGGGCAAAGAATAAAACATTATATCCAGGTACGCCCATCATTAATGTTGAAAGCAATATTATCCAAACCTTGACACCGGAAGAACACAATAAAGGAAACCTTCCGGAATACTCCAGAATCATGAAAAAAGAGGAGATACATGATACGGTAAGTAAACAGACTCAAAAAATCCGCAAAAAAAATTTTTGTCAGTTTTGGAGTATATCAAAAATTAGGAAAATAAAACACCAGGAAGGCACCCTGGTGGGCACAAGACACCAGGGCGCGCCTGGCTTGCTAGGAGCCAGGCGCGCCCAGGTGGGTTGTGCCCACCTCGGGTGGGTACCTTCAGACTCTTTTTTTCTTCCGTTTGCTTGTTTCCCAAGATAAAAAAATCTTATATTACCCCCCGAACCTATTGACCCTGTATCGTGGAGAAATCTTCTGATTTCTTTTCTTGCTGTTTTCGGTAGATTCGTTAAGCAAGCATCATGTCTTCTCCCCTCCAACAACGTAGAAAGGAGGCTTGGTTGATGAAGATCGAGTTGAAGAGAGAAGAGCCCAAAGAAGTCGTCAAAGGGGACAAGAGCAAGGAGGTAACCGGAGATCAGCGCGGTGGTAAGCAAGCCTTGCCTGTCGAGGAGGAAGAAGAAGATATCTTAAACCTTACTATGATCATCTACAACCCACTGAGATTGAAGCCTTTCAGATCATCGAACAGTTCGTGTCAAATAAATATACTCCACCCAGGAAAATATTCTTGCAAGAGCACATCATGCTCTCGGAGCATCATCCATAGATTGGAGAAGCTGTTGGAGAGGGCCCACTACTTCATCACCACCACCTCCTTCTTCATCACCAAAGGAAAATTGAGTATCGGGTATGGGCACTCCCCTTGGCTTGTGCCAAGCTTGGGGGAGGTGCCCCGGTATCGTATCACCTCCACTATTTTTTGCCTTACTTATCTTAGTTCGATCCATAGTTATCTTTGCTTTGATGAATAAAAATTTAGTTCGATCCTTTCTTTTTGAGAGTTTGCTTATATTCTATCCTTGTAATCGTGTGCAAGTTATATATAATAAGTTAGTTTGAAGTTTGTTCTCTTTATTTCATGTTCAATAAAGAAAGGAAATAAATAAATAAAGGAATCATATGCTAATCTTATGGTAAGTAATGACATCACATAAGGAAGAGTATAAGTGAAAATTTTATTGGATATTTACAAACATAGTATGGTCAATAATGCAATTCATGAAAGAATTAATAAGGGAAGAGAAGATTCACATGCAAATATACTATCTTGGACATCTTTTGTGATTGTGGGCCCCCTCAAAAATTATATGCCAAAATTGTTGAAGTTGGACAAGGAAGACAACGTAAGTTTATGTTTGTTCATATCACATAGAAGTTATATTGTCATAGATCCTTTAGCATGTGGTGCTTGCCCCCATATTTGCTAGCCAAAATTCCGCACTAATAGAGATACTACTTGTGCATTCAAAACCCTTAAACCCAAACTTGTTTGGAGAGTCCACCATACCTACCTATGGATGAGAGTAAGATCTTCAAGTAAGTTGTCATCGGTGCAAAAAGGGCAATAAAATTGCCTCTAAAGTGTTGGATCATTTAGTGTAAGAGAAAATTGAGCGTGTACGAACTTGTGATGGCAAAGATAAAAGTGACAAACTGCATAATAAAGGTTGCTATCATAAGGGGCAATATAACGTGATGTTTCTTGCACTAAGAGATTGAGGATACTAACAAATAAGCGCATGGCAACCTCTGCTTCCCTCTGCGAAGGGCCTATCTTTCTTTATTTTATGTATTTACTTTTATGGCAAGGGTCAAAGTATTTCTCTCTTTCCTTTTTATTTTCTCTTTTGGCAAGCATCATGTGGGGAGGAAAGATCTAGGCACTATATCCAGTTGGATATGACGTAGCATGATTTATTATTGTTGACATCACCCTTGAGGTGAGCATGTTGGGAGGCGAAACTATAAGCCCTATCTTTCTATGTGTGGTTGAAACTTTTTGCTCATGTGTGATGCGGCGAGCAATCATAGAAGACTATATGATGGTTGAGTATGGGACTTGACAAAAGGCTCCGATACGTGACCCTTCCTGAAAAGATGATGAATTGAGTTGCAAAGTTGACTGAGAACATAGTTTGTTGGTTTTCAATAGAGTTTATGCTTTATACTTTGATGTTGGGATGAATTGTTACTGATCATGAGAAGTCTATGATAGAAGTAATGATAAAAGTTCTATAATAAAGTTTAGTTAAAGTTTGTTGTTGTTATAAAATTACATGATGCTTCTATGTCGTATTTTGTTTTTATCGACACCTCTCTCTCTCTAAGCATGTGGACATGTTTTTCGATTTCGGTTTTCGCTTGAGGACAAGAGAGGTCTAAGCCTAGGGGAGTTGATACAGAAGTAAAAAGTAATCATCACAAAAGCAATGTTCCAAGACAAAAGAATACGAAGAGTTAATAAAAAGCGGAAGTAACAACCCTCCAAAAGAAGGTCACAAAAAAATATCAGCAGCGGAATTTGGACCAGAAAAAGCTACGTCAGGCCACCTATTCTGCACAACTCCAAATGGCGATGATGAACTTCACGGAGATTTTCTATGGAATATATAAGAATATTGGAGCCAATAATGTACCAAAGGGGGCCCACCAGAGTGGGCACAACCCACCTGGGCGCGCCAGGGATGCCCAGGCGCGCCCTGGTGGGTTGTGCTCCCCTCGGCCCACCTCCGGTGCCCATCTTCTGGTATATAAGTCATTTTGACCTAGAAAAAAATCAGGAGAAGACATTTGGGACAAAGCGCCACGTCTCAAGGCGGAACTTGAGCAGGAGCACTTTTGGCCCTCCGGCGGAGCGATTCCGCTGGGGGAAACTCCTCCCGGAGGGGGGGGAATCATCGTCATCATCTTCACCAAACAACTCTCCCATCTTGGGGAGGGCAATTCCATCAACTCGTTCAACAACACCATCCCCTCTCAAACCAGTTCATCTCTGTGTCATTATTTGAACCGGAACCTTAGATTGGTGCTTGTGGGTGACTAGTGTGTTGATTTACATCTTGTAGTTGATTACTATATGGTTTATTTGGTGGAAGATTATATGTTCAGATCCAGTATGCTATTAAACCCCTCTGATCTTGAGGCATGATTATCATTTGTGAGTAGTTACTTTGTTCTTGAGGGTCACGGGGAGAAATTTGTTGCAAGTAATCAGTGAACTGAATATGTGTTCGATATTTTGATGATATGTATGTTGTTGATTACCTTAGTGGTGTCATGTGAACGTCGACTACATCGCACTTCACCTTATTAGGGCCTAAGGGAATGCATTGTGGAGTGTTATAGATGATGGGTTGCGTAGTGGACAGAAGCTTAAACCCTAGTTTATGCGCTATCCGTAAGGGACTGATTGGATCCAAAAGTTTAAGCTATGGTAGATTTATTCTTAATACTTTTCTGTAGTTGCGGAATGCTTGCGAGGGGGTTAATCATAATTAGGAGGGTTGTTCAAGTAAGAACAGGCACCTAAGCACCGATCCACCCACATATCAAATTATCAAAGTAGCGAAAACAAATCAAACCAAAATGATGAAGTGACTAGATGAAATTCCCAGTTACCCTCAAGAACTCTTGCTTATCATAAGAGACCGTTTTTGGACTACCCTTTGCCTCAAAAGGATGGGGCTATACTGCTGCAATTTCTGTTACGTTGCCGTTGCTTGCTTGTTACAAATTACCTTGCTATCAAATACTCGTTACTTACAATTTAGTGCTGCAGAGAATACCTGCTGAAAACTACTTGTCATTTCCTTCTACTCCTCCGTTGGGTTCGACACTCTTAATTATCGAAGGACTACTAGTGATCCCCTATACTTGTGGGGTATCAGTTGCGAACTTTGATGCCATTGGATGTAATATTTGTAATAGCCGTAATAGCATGGTAAGTTCTTGCTTATTTATTTCTTATTGTTTGTTATTTTTGCTTGTAGTCGCCTGCAGTTCTTTTCCGCGGAAACCTTTTATTTAGAACTAGGCCACAAAAACCATGGGCAACATACGGACCGTTGTAACCAGGTCCTGCTGCCTGCTGTAGTGGGCCTCCTAAGGTCCATATGATCCATGGGCCTTTACCGGGCCATAGATTCGATGGGAATTCTACGGGCATATGATCGATTGGCCAAACATGGGTCGTAATTTTGTGGACAATTAAGGGACCGCAATATGGGCCGTAAGCGGGCTATAATTGGAATCGTCTGTTATGGGATGACCATAAAGGGATGTGTTAATAGGCCCATGTTACAACGGGCTTAATTCTATCAGCAGGCATAAGGGTTGTGTTAATGGGCCATATTTGATGACACTATGAAAACGGCCCAATGGATTAAAGGGCACAGAAGGGCGACTTAACCCGGGCCGTTAGGCCCACAAGCGGAACAGGCCCAGTAATGGACCGTAAGTTAATCGAATGCCGGAAATGAGCCCAATAATAAATGGGCCCTTAGAAGGCCGAAAAAGAACACGGCTGAAACGGCCCCCATTAAAATGAGCCATTAATGGGTATAAAGGCGATACACTGTTCATTATGGCCAGTTTCACCATGGGCCGTTTATGGGCCAAGATTTACAAAGGGCCTCATATGGGCCAAAAGACGTCCGGGGGCCATACATGGGCCGGAAGTTACAAACAGGCCGGAATCATATTGGACGGCCCATATGGCGCTACTAGGCCTAATCGGATAGGCTACAACGGGCTGTGAGTTAGCGCGTCTGTAAATGAGCTATATGCGAGCAGGCCGTTTAATAGGCCTTCCGTGGGTCGGGCCGCTACCTTTTGACTTAAGTCAAACAGGCAGCCTTTTGACCTGAATGGGCCAATATTGGGCCAAGCCACGTGGTGACGGATCATAGGCGCGTTCTCATCCATTCGCTAGATGACATCTGTCCTAGCACTGAGCTGACAAATGGTACTCCAGCGAATGAGAATTTTACACGTGGAAAATCCCCATTGGTCGGGGGCTGTTAACGGGTTTTGGATCCAAACCGGAACCTGATAGCTTAACGGCGACCCGTTACAGTGGATGCAATGTGTCGGTTACCCTTGACGAAAACACTTCCATGACGCGCAATTTATCGTCATGAAGTGGACACTTCCGTGATGATATTTTGGTATGTCATGGAACACTTCTACGACAGCACAGGTGACTATCTTTGATCTGTCATAAAATCGTCATGGATGTACATGCATGACAGAAAACGTGACTACGTGACAAACACGTATCATCACGGAAGTGTTTTTTTGTAGTGATGTGATGAACATGTTAGGCAGCATTCAACATAAAAATTTGTTTTTATCATTGACCTACTCGAGGACGAGCAGGAATTAAGCTTGGGGATGCTGATACGTCTCCAACGTATCTATAATTTTTGAAGTTGTCTGGTTGTACATTATCAATCTTGGAGTGTACATTCATTTACTAGCAACTTTATATCATTTTTTGGGACTAACCTATTGACATAGTGCCCAGTGCCAAGTGTTGTTTTTGCTTCACAGAATATTCCATATCAAACGGAGTCCAAATACAGTGGAACTTTTTGGAGATTTTTTTTGCCTAGAAGAGAGAGACCCAGGGAGCCCAGGAGGGGTTACAGAGGAGGCCATGGGGCCCACAAGACACCAGGTCGCGCCAGAGGCCCCAGGTGTGGCTGGTGCTTGTGGGGCCCACGTGATCTTTCCACTGCCTCTCAGCTCTATAAATGCCCAGATATTCCAGAAACCCTACGGGAGTCGACGAAAAACAATCAGCCACCGCAAGTTCCAAAAAACACGAGATCCAATTAGAGTCCTTTTTCGGCACCTTGCGGGAGGGGAGGAGGAAACGATCCAAGGAGGGTTCATCATCCTCATGGTGCTCTCCGTGATGCGTGAGTAGTTATCACAGAACCTACGGCGTTCGTAGGCAGGCCGAAGAAGAGGCAGGAGGAGGCAGCTCCAAGAGACACCCT